>JAIFGZ020000058.1:0-600000 GCA_019925245.2 Oryza australiensis | reverse complement strand
CACTGCTCTATTACACTGATGAGAATGGAGTAGCCTCCAAGAGCATGAGAGACGATGTTAAATCGAGGAGAAGGCATTGAAGTTCCACTGTGTCGCATCCTTCTACATGCCAATCACGCAGCCGCACGAGGGTTTAGGGTTTAAAATAGGGTTTAGGTTTAGGTTGAGGGTTAATGGTAAAAGGGTTTAGGTTTAAGGTTTAGGTTTAGGGTTTAGGGTTTATGGTTTAAAATAGTTTTAAATACGACAAATGTATATGTTTTATTTTAATTTATTTTTTTCAAATAGGCCATATGTTAAATATATATTATTATTTAAATTTTAAATAGTTTGGAATATGACATATGTTAATTATATGTTATTATTTTAATTTATAATATTTTATGTTAATTATATCACATATCTTAATTATATATGAATATATGAACATATGTTAATTATAATTATATATGAATATAACACAATATAATTGGGCACGGTAATAATTAGTCCCGGTTTTGAAACCACCGGACTAGAGGTGAATTTTAGCGGGCGGGAAAACATCTCTAGTCCCGGTTGGTGGCTTAAACCGGGACTAGAGGTGCCCACCTACTGGGACACGTGGCTGCCCGCCATCTCTAGTCCCGGCGTGGCTTCAACCGGGACAAAAGATATGCTCTATTGTCCCTTGAAGCCACCAACCAGACTATATCATCTCTAGTCCCGGTTCGTGGCTTCAACCGACAATAGAGCAGTACCTATATATAGCAAGGGCTTCACTGGGATCCAAACACTTAGCCGTTTCGCACAACTCCATCGTCTTCTTCGCCGTCGCCGAGCACAAGAACGCCGCCGCAACACGCCGTCTCCGTCGTCTTCGTCGCCGTCGTCGTCGCCGAGGGACCGCCGCGCCAAGGTCTTCGCCGCCGTCGCGCCGCCGCCGCCGGAGGTTAGCCGCCGCCGCCCCCTTTTTCTCCGTGATGCGTGCTAGGGTTAGCCACCGCCGTCGATGCCATCGCCATCGCCACCATTGTCGTCTTCGCCGCGCAGCCGCCCGCCGCCGCCGCCAACGCCGCCCGCCGCCGCGCGTGCTATATGTTCAATGAATATGAATGTGAATGAATTTTGTGAATTTTCTGAATTTTGTGAATGTGAATGAATGAGGAGGTTTTGAATATGATTTCGATGTGTATGTGTAAATTTGTGAATCTGATTTCGATGCATGTGTATGTGTAAATTTGTATGGACTTTATATGTAAATGGACTGTTTATTTAAATTTTAATGCATGAATATTGTGAATTTAGAATTTTGAATGTGTATTTCAATTTAAATGCATGAATAGATTTAAATTTGAATGTGTATGTGACTTGTGAATTTTGTATTTTTCAACGAACGAGAACGATAAAATCAACAAACGGATGTGGACGGACGAACGGACGGACAGTACGGACGTGGACGAACGGACGGACGCACTAACGAACACTCGTTCGGTCGGTCGGTTGGTCGTGCGTTCATTCGGTCAGTCGGTCGTTCGGTCGGTCGGTCGGACGGTCGGTCATTCGGTCGTTACAACGTACATAGGCATGCAACGTCCTCTCTGTCCTCTCCTCTCCACTTCCTCTCCTCTCAACCTTATCTCCCTCACATACATGATCATCTCTTTCTCTCCTCTCCTCCGGATGATCGTACTCACGACGTGAACGAATGGACATGAACGAACGATAGGTTAGGGTTCGGGCGGTCGTTTGGTCGTTCGTTCGGTCGTTCGGTATAGATGTAATCCAGGAAGTGACTTCTAAAAAAAAATATCACCATTGTGGATGTGCACAATTGGATCTGGTCTCTATCGGATTTCATCTATTTTTTCCATCTTCTTCTTTTCTGACTATGTTTTTTTACGTACACATACAAGATATTCGTAAATAATTGGTACATGTATTAACCGACAATAATTTTTTTTCAGAATTCTTTGATTAAGTCCTCAACCCAAATCAATCAAATGGCGGATCGTGACGAGAAACATTTTCTCCTTGATGAGATCGCATGAGGAACAGAGTTTTACAACGAGGCGGGACACGAAGATCCAGATCAGTACCTCAACGAGGAGGGGAACGAGGGGGGAGACGAGCAAAGGAACGAGGAGAGGAATGAGGGCTCCGCCTCCACCTCCGCTGGACAGAAGAGGCCACGCGGCCTCAGCAAGAAAATAGAGGGTCAACATGTCATAACGGAGGTGCCACCTGACGGTCGACCAATTGCCCCAGAGGACGCCGCAAGGAAGTTTGTGGTGCGCAGCGGATGGGTGGTGAGGGATGACGTGCCCATAAGCGTTGCCAACTGGAGGCGTTCTACCAAAGGAGGAGAGGAGCAAAGCTATCTCCCAGACTCAGAGAAAGAGATGCTGTGGACGACAATGCTGCAACGTTCACCATCCCAGACTCAGATCAGGCAAGGGTCAAGGAATGGACGTTGAAGAAAATGGCAGAGCTCTTCAGGAACTACAAGAAACAGTTACACAAGAAATATATCCTGAAGGGCCAGACACCAGACTTCGACAAGTTCCCAAAGCTTAGAGATCATTGGGATGCTTTTGTTGAGCACAAGACCAGTGAAGAAGCGCAATCAATCATAGAAAAGAACAAGGCCAACGCAGCAAAAAAGAAATACCATCACAGGCTTGGGTCAGGCGGCTATAAAAAAGCAATGGAGAAATGGGAAAAAATGGAAGCTGACCTAGAAGCACGGGATATCGTTCTAGGCACAGCAAACTGGCCGGAACGATCAAAGAACTGGTTCTATGCTCACGGCGGCTCACTAAATCCCGTCGATGGCACAGTGATCTTTGATGATAAAATTCTAGAAGCCGGATGGAGGTTAGAGGAGGCGGTGCAGACTAGTTCCTCGGGCTCCTTCAGGCCCGATAGAGAGAAGGACGAGCTAACGCTCGGCCTCCAAAACCCAGAGCACCCGGGGCGTATGCGAGGAAAAGGCGTCGTCCCATGGAAATACAGGTTCCAAGCTGACATCGCCACATACGGGAGCCGAATCCAGCAACAACCGCACAACTCCAACAACAGCGCAGCAGCTGCGCGTCTACTGAAAATGAAGGCGAGCTGGCCCCACAAGCTCAACAGGGTCCGCCATGCCCCGTGGATGACATCACACAGCGGACCCCGTGTGATCTGCACATCCCGCTGAAAAACATAGCAATAAAGGTATGTTCGTACTTTTATGTTGTACGTATATTTTCTTTAATAACTTGTCAATCAACGGTCATTATTAACTAATAAACAATCTTCTCAACAGGACACGTCGGGCATGGCTATTCCAGTAGCCCGAGACGGCACCTACCACTCCTGGCCCGTTCCACCTTCGTACTCGAAGGTTGAAATTGAACAGGTGGAACGCAGCTATGAAGATCTGGAGCTGGATATCCCCGGAGGAGACGGGGAGACGACGCTAGGAGAAACAATTCATGGAATATTTCTCTGGAGGAAGATCTACATAAAATTCCCCGGACGAACAGCGTCTCCTATCGTTCCACCGCCCTTGCCTCCACGTGGGCCGTCTCCTCCGCCTCCTTCGTCGCCTCCGCCTCCTTCGCCTCCTGCGTCGCCTCCACGAGCACCAACTCCTAAACGGCTGTCTCCAACTCCACCGCCTTCCAACCCTCCTCCGTCGCCACAATGAGCACCGACTCCTAAACGGTCATCATCCAAGAGCGCGCCTTCAATATCAAGCGGTCGTCCAAGAAAGACTCAGAGAATTGAGAAGACGCCACCACCCGCACCAAAGCGGTCGGCCTCAAGCAGGGAGAAGAAAGCGGGCAAAGATGTACCCCAGCTTGGCATGCAGCCACAGAAGCCTATGGAGTTCAGCACGATCCCAAACATTAGACCTGATTTAAGACAATTCATTCAAGAAGCTGGAATTAATATGGATCAATTACATGGGCGTGCAACCCTGGCGAAGGCTCCGCTTAAATACAAGTTCAACCTTGGAAAGCCTCTCGTCAAGCCGGATCTCGTGAAAAGGCTTCCAACTCGATGTACCGCTTCCCTCAGGGGTACATGCAACAATCCAAGCAAGGGTGAAGACATGATAACATGCAAATATTCAACTGACTACTTCTTCGATGGAGATGACTACCTTTATATCCGATTCAAAGATATATTCGACCTGTACCAACGTGATGCCCTTGACGTGTCACTTCTAACCGCGCGGGTTTTGTAAGTATCACCCGGTTATTTCGTTTCTTACCTCCTTGAATTTAGCTGACTAAAATTCTTTTTAACCGTTGTAGAATGGCGATCCAATACTGCAACAAGCACGAATGCACCAAGCATGGATTCATGGATCCACGGAAAATCAACGGCCCATTGGTTGATCAATTTCCTAATGACACAGTGGACAACATATACAACGCGCTTGTGAAGCAACCCTTCCGGTCCTTCATCCTTCTGCCCTATAATACTGCGTAAGTTTTTTCTTTCTTTCCGAACCAATTTCAATCCCGTGCATACATAAAGTTTCATATGTGTCATCTAAACCAATTTACATATTCCACTGGATTCTATTAGTACTTGACATGGGTCAGTCAAAGATCCATGTCTTTGACTCAATGGATAAACCGAGTCCACGTACTCCCATATATTTGAACTGTTTAATGTAATGTCATCTTACTTTCTATTGCATATATGCGGTTCTCGGATAATTACGTGCTAACTTTCAACTGCACGTAGGGCATGGGAACGATTCTGGGGTAATGTTCGTGGAAATTGGAAAGATAAGCTCTCTGTGCGGATGAAGTTTCCAGTGAGTAACATGCCTCCTCCTAATTTGAGTTGAATCATTATTATGTTCGAAAATATGATATGCATATTAAATATGTTGTCATTTCTCTTTTAGTGTGCAAACAGTCGCGTGGCACCAACCTATGTGGATATTACGTCTGCGACTACATTCACCGCTTTGTGACCGAAGTTAAATCGTCGATGATCTAGATGTACGTATAACACCAATTCATACATTACATCTCGATTTCTTTTTCACTTCATATATTTATTTCTCATTTATTGTAATTAATGACAGCTTCTGCGAGTAAGAGACAATCTCCCCCACGAGACTTTCATACTAGCCGCTCAGGAAGATTTGATGGGATTTATTAACGAGCAGGTCGTTGATCCCGCGAGGGAGTTATTCATTAGTTTTAGTAGCTAAACCACAACAAAGTAGATTAGAGACAATTTTTTATAAGCTAGTTAGGAAACATGTATGAATATTGTACATATTTTGGTAATATATGTATATTTCCTTTCTTAAGTTTGTTTAAATGTGTGTAAATTATATATTTATGTGTATTATAATTTATGTGTAATATATATATATAGCAGTACTGCTGTAGAAATGACAAATTAAAAAAAATTTAATCTTTAGTCCCGGTTGAAGCCACCAACCGGGACTAAAGATTGCGGAGCCGGCCATGTGGCTCCGCCACCTTTAGTCCCGGTTGGTGGCTTCAACCGGGACTAAATGTGCATCTCTAGTCCCGGTTATTTAACCGGGACTAGAGATAGACCACCTCTAGTCCCGGATTCGTAGTCCCGGTTTGACAACCGGGACTACTGAAGGTTACGAACCGGGACTAGTGTGGCTTTCTCCAGTAGTGCATCTTTGTTTGTTTTGTTTTTGTTGGGCATGGCCGAAAGGGCGGCCAGCCGATTTCATTAAGGTAAAGGGGGAAAAGCCCGTTAGAGTTGTTGTTTACAACGGTATTACGATACCGAAAATCTGAACAAGCTTACAGGCTGGAAGAAGAAGAAGATAAAAGGAACGTAAAACTACAGCCGCTTACGGCTCAAGCTTGGCTATGCCAGGCTTCCTTCTTTTCTACTTGTTGATCTTACACTTTGGGGAATATCTTCGCCGTAGTCCATAGTTGCGCTTCCTCCTTAACTTCTTCAAACACTCGACTTGCCACCTCAGTTTGGTTCTCAAATACTCTTTCGTTTTTTTTCCAAATCCGCCAACATGTAAGGAAGAAGATCATGTCGAACCTTGTACCGTATCCCGTCCAAAAAGCTCTGGCAGCGAGCCAACATTCGACAAACCGCCAAGCTCAAGGGATCGGGAAATTCACGCCCACCTAGCTCCTCACCGAAAGCCACACTGCTGAGCTGAATTCACAGGAAACAAACAAGTGCTTGCAGGTTTTAGGTTCATGCCACGAGTTGGCGCTTGTTTGGTGTGGCCATCCCCGTTTTTGCAAGTTATCTCGTCGTTAAGCATTTGCCTTTCAACGCCGACCACATGAAGAACTTCACCCTCCCGCATTGGATTGCCAGAGAATATCCCCATACACGCAGTCCTCCCGTGCTTGGAAGAACATGGTGTAGGTGTCACTTGTAGAGAAAATTCCGTTTGCCGAAGGTTTCCAAAGAATTTGGTCCTACTGGTCTGACAGTCCTAAGTTCTGAAGCTCGTCCCATAACTGAAAAAAATCAGCCATTTGCTTCATTTGAAAGAGTGTCGTGAATGTCTCTCACCCACTTGTGATTTGTCATTGCTCCCGCCACTGTCAATTTTGAATGTCTTACATATGAGAATAGGATTGGCATTGTGTGCTGAATGCAGCCTTTTTCTCTCCAGTGAGCCGTCCAGAACATGGTGTCCAGGCCGTTGCCCACCACAAATTTTGCCAGGGAATTGACATACATGGGAGCAATAGAACAGATTATATTTTTTTCTTAAGAACACCATCAGTGAAAGAAGATGGGAAGAAAACTGTGGACCCAACGCTGAAGAATTTCTAGAGTCAGACTCACACAAGGAGCCGTGGATGCACGCTCCTCACCGCGATCTTCACCGTTTGAATTTGACCGACGAAGGCTACTAGTGGTTGGATTGACAGACTGAAAAAACATGTATAGAACATGCAGGAGCAAGCGAGAATCGGGTACCATGATGTACCAAGAGAAAACATCTTTAATTTTTATTTTTATTTTTATAATAGTAGAGATAGAGATTGATGTTTGGTGTTTTTCTATGACTTACAAGTCCATGACCATCTATGCAAAATTTGATGTTGATGATCATTGAGCATTGACTAATTAGTGTAAATTCTATTTTGAGTCATTCTGATTGACTGATTGTCATGTTTGTCTTAAACGTTTGTCATTATTTTCTTTCAAATTATAATAAAAAGTTTAGAACTATCATTATTGGCACCGAACAAAACCCTAGATCCCACCTTGCCTCCTCAATCCATCCACACCCTCTCATCATGGTCCTCTTCTACCATCTCCCTCTCTCGCTTCGGTTTGGGTAGTTCTTTGTGTTGGAGCTATCTAAAAATATTCATGGCAGTTTTAGTTTTTCTGTGCATTCATTTTGCTGGTAGTGTTTAACAAATTTCATCAATTCCACCTGAGAGTCTGCTTGGAATTTGTGAGTCCTAGTTTGGTTGTAGGGCTGGATAACTAGCCACCTGAGCGTCTAACTTCTTTTACAAATGACACTTGTGCTCAGGTAGCTCAGCTAAACTCTTTGTGTTGGAGCTATCTAAAAATATTCATCGTAGTGTTAGTATTTTCTATGCAACACACACACAAACACTTTGCTACTCCCTTCGTTTTACATTATAATGTTTTGATTTTTTTCTAGTCAAATTTTTTTAGGTTTCATTAAGTTTATAAAAAAATTTAGCAATATTGACAACATTAAATTAGTTTTATTAAATGTAATACTGAATATATTTTGATAATATGTTTGTTTTAAAAATATTAAATTTGATCAAACTGAAAAAACTGACTAGAAAACAAAAATCAAAACAACTTAGTATACGAAACGGAGGGATTAGTATTTGACAAATTTCATCAATTCCACCTGGGAGTCTGCTTGCAATCTGTGAGTCCTGGTTGTAGGGCTGGATACCAAGCCACCTGAGGTCTACTTTCTTTTACAAATAACAGTTGTGCTGCTTAACCAAATCACAGAAGATTTGATCACTACTACAGAAAAGTGCTTAGGTGTCGGTTGGGAAACCGGCTTAGGTGTCGGTTTTCCCAATCGGCACCTATTTGCCGGCACCAATTGAAAAAGAAATAGGTGCTGGTTTAATAACCGACACCTATAAGGTTCAAGGGAACAAAAAAAATCTGGCTCGATGCAAGCCAAGCTGATCCATCCACAGATCAAGCCGATGAATCAATGTCTCGGCTTGAGAAGAACATATCAAATCCGAACAGAAATTTTGACAAGAATAATTTATCCGCATCATCCATAGAACAAAAATTCATCCACAGATAGAACACTTCATCCACATCATCCACGGAACATAAATTCATCCACAAATAGAACAATTCATCCACATCAATCCATCCACAACAGATCAAATTTTGACACAAAAAATATACATCCTAGATTACAAAAAAGAACTCACAGGCTCACAGGTAGCTGAGAGATCTGAGGGAGAGAAGGAGACCGCCGATGTCGGCCGCCGCGCATCCTCGTCCCTGCCTTGCCCCTTCGCCCTCCGTCCCCATCCCAGCCGACGAGGTAGCTGAGAGATCTGAGGTAGAAAGAGAGAGATCGCCGATGTCGGCCATCGCGCCGCTGCTGCCGCCGCCTCCCTCAGCCACGCTCCCGCCGCCACCCCTCCCGCAGCCGGAGGAGGGCCGCTCCCCGCCCACGCTCCCGTCGCCGTCCTTCCCGCAGCCCATGCTCCCGCCGCCTCCCCTCCCGTAGCCGCAGTGAGGACTAGCCGCCGCCGCCGCGCCCTCCCGCACTCGGGGGGAGGGCTAGCCGGGCGCCGCCGCCGCTCCTCGCCCGCGCTCCCGTCGCCGCCCTCCGCGAGCCGGAGGGAAGGGCCACCTTCCTCAGCCGCGCTCCTGTCGCCGCCCCTCCCACAGCCAGAGGGGAGGACTAGCCTCCGCCACCGCCTCCTCGCGCGCCCCTCCACCACCGCCCGCCGCCGCCTCCCACGGCCCTCCCGTCGACACCCTCCCGCCGCCACCGCATGCCGCCGAAGTGAGAGGATAAGGAAGAAAAGAAAGAAGGAATGAACGATGGAGAGGAAGGAAATCTAAAAGGATGTGCTCGTCCCGTGCGGTTTTTAGTACCGGTTTTTTTAAAAACCGGTACCTATAATATATTATAGGTATCAGTTTTTAATTAACCGACACCTATAATTTATTATAGGTGCCGGTCTTTTTAAAAAAATCGACACCTATACTATAGGTGTCGGTTTTTTTTCAAAACCGAGACATATAGTCGTTTAAAGGTGTCGGTTTTTGAATTTTTGACATGTAGAGGTGGGAAAAACACTATAGGTGCCGGTTTTAGATGGTCCGGCACCTATAGTGTTGATCTCTATGTGTATTTTTGTAGAGTGGACCCAAACCCTTCCAACTGTCGACCCAAAATTCCTTGGCATCTCTCTCCAAAAATTGAGCAGCCACAGGTTGACGCTCCGTCCTCCGTCGACAACAGCTATGTCCTCCGGTGACAGAACCTAGTTGTGGACGATGGTTGTGTGGCAGTGGTGCTCGTGTTGGTTCGCTTCAACCCAAAAAAAAAATGCATGTTTGTTTGGCCAATCCTGATGGCCGTACCATCGGTTGCATTGCCAAATCCCATGTGATTCCATCGTCAAATCTCATCTCCTATAATTGCTTAGAATCCCTCTTGCATTTCATTTCAAACCCTAAACATGCATGTTAATTGCGAGGTAAGCTAAATCTATTTATAGCCAACTATAAAATAGATAGAAATTGTCGTCTAGTGTATATATATTGTGTTTTTTTTCGAACATACATGTCTTCAACGATCAAAGGAAGTAAGTATCATAATAATAACTTATAAAACCCATTGCGCGGGAAAGTTAAAATCGTGACATTTACAAACCCCAGGACATATCTCCTTAGCAAGTCCTAATGACGCGGGAAATTAAGAAACTGTAATTGCGCGGGAAAATAAAGTTGACTCACGACAGTACAAACCCCAAGATAATAAGACATCACTCATCAGTAACTTCTAATTATACGGGAAATTAAGAAACTATCATTGCGTGAAAAATAAAGTTGGACTCATTACAATACAGATCCCAGGATCTTATACCTACTTAGCGAGTGCTCAAGAGTCTCACCTGTTCCACTTATGATAAATTAAATAGTTTTATCGTTATCTTAAAAAACAGCTTATAAAACCCAAGTACTTAAGACTAGAGAGGCAGTCTCAGCCTATTTTTTCTTTCCTTTCATTCAAGGATACATGATTCGTAGGTACTCTTGGTTTTTCAGTTTACTAGTTGCCATCCAAATGCATTGTACTACGTGACGAAAATTCAAATGTAAAATTCGTGACGAAAAATATAGAGGAACATGTTCACATTTCAAAACCGGTAGCAATTAAATGCTACGTGCCTAAACAGGAAGCAAACGGTCACCTCCAAATGGATCCAACTTTCCAACACCCTGCTATACAATTGTTGCCACCGAATAAGCACATGAACACATTACATAATTTTTGCAGCAACGCGCAGTACAAAATTGCTTATTTCACAAACTAAATTTCATTACAAATAACACTTTGTGCATTTGTGACCAAAGTGCAAAAAAAGACATCCGGATCTAGGTTTTATAATCCCTCCCAATTCCCAAATCCCCACTGCACTTCACAGGTTCACCAACTTGTTCTCACCTCTTTGCGCTGTCCTCCGGCAAAGGCATTTCTTCCTCGTGTTGTCGGGGCAGCGCCGCCACACGGTTGCTGTGACGGGACGCCGGCGGCGACGGGTCTGCAGGGTGCTGCGGCGGTCGGCGGCGAGGTGCTCTGGTTGTCAAGAGCCGTGAAGAAGTGAAGATCCATCAGTCAGGCAAAGGAAAGGTCTGGTCTTGATTCTTCTCACGAATCCTTTGCTCCTGTAGATATGTAGAAGCAGATTAGAAGTAAAGCAAAAGAAAAAAAATCATCTGCATATGAATCTGAAATGGAGGTTGATTTGGGGGGCCATCTGGTCTCTGATGTTTTCCTGATTGATTTTGTTTGGTTGGTTGGAGTGGAGACAAACATCAGCTGTATCATGGAACTTGAATTATATATGTATGAACTTTTTTTTTAGACAAATATATGTATGACCTTATGGGGGGCCATCTGGTCTCCGATGTTTCCCTGTTCCTGAATCCTGATTGATTTTGTTTGTTTGGCTGGGGAGTGGAGAGACAAGCATCACTGATAGAACAAGAATTATATATGTATGACCTTGTGGGAACCATGAGACCCATCTGGTATTCTGGTCTGAGGTTTTTCTGCCCATGTCCTTGTGTATTTGGCTGGGAGAAGTGGAGTAGGGGTTGGGGTTACGATGGTGGTGATTGCTACAGCCAATATACTCCCTATGGACCATGCCCACATGATAAATTTAGCCTTCCGACCATTGGGATCGAATGGCACGGATTGAACTGATTGGATGATTAGGGTTGTTCTCATGTGACGATGGTCTCCCGAAACAGAGTTGTGGGGTTTCATTTATGGTTTTTAATAGATTTTGTTAGGTTTAGTTTAAGGTCGTTTACCCTCCTAATTGCTGGAATTGAACGGGCAGATTGACCCAACTGGACTATTAGGGGTGAGGTCCTCATGGTCTCCACAGATAGATCTCTCCGGTTTTATTTAAGGCTTTTTAATAGATATGTAAGGTTTTATTTAAGGTTTTTCTGGGCATGGTACAAAAGATGATGTACCTTGGTTGGCTTGGCATTTCTTCACTGTTTGTTTGATGTTACCAATTTTTGCTGAAGCTATCCTATCAATAATGGAAGTTTGCTACCTACTGTATTATCATTGACGCTGTGACATTTGTAGACGTATTCATCGTTAAGTTATTCACTTTGTTCTGGTTTGGGAATATCACAAAAATTGTGCACTTGAATACCTCCTGTCTAACATGGTATTAGCCATTCTACTTTAATATAATTGCACTTAGTTGTCATGACAGCTTAGAAAAACTAGTCTAAAATGTTTTTCTTGCATTGCAAAGGAAAAATGGGGTGCATATCCATTTTAAAAGCGCATAATAGCCACATTATATCAATTTCTTTGTCAGGATTTCACAAGATCAGAAAATCCTGTTGTTCTGTAATTGCGCCAATTTTTAAAAATACATTGAAATTTCCAAATGAACACAATGCATCTTTGTGCTTGGGCTTGCTTGCATGCGTGGCCACAGCTTTTACTCATTTGCCATTAACGATGGATGCTAGTGTTACCTAGACATGGACATATGTCCGAATCCAACTAAGATTTAGTTGTCTGATTTGGCTGGAGCAAGTGGAGTAGGGTGGGGTTAGGATGGTGGTGATTGCTACAGTCCTAATATACTCCCTATGGACCATGCTAACATGACAAATTTAGCCTCTCGACTGTTGGAATCGAATGGCGTGAATTGACCAGATTGGATGATTAGGGTTTAAGTCCTTTATGTGAGGATGGTTCCCACAAATATATTTGTGGAGTTTTATTTATGGTCTTTTAATAGATTTTGGGAGGGCTTATTTAAGGCTATTTGCCCTCCCAACTGTTTGAATTGAACAGCGTGAACTAACCCGACTGGGCTATTAGTGGTGAGAATGTGACACCCTCACATGGCTTGGCATGTGTTCGCTGTTTTGTTTGATGTTGCCGATTTTCGTTGAAGTTATCCTATCATCAATGAGGGATGCTACCTACTGTATTACTGAGGCTGTGACATTTCTAGTATTCATCATTGAGTTATTCAGTGACAGCTTAGAGAAACTACTTTAAAATAAATTTCTTGTATTGCAAAGGAAAAGTGGGTGCATATACATTTTAAATGGACACTTTATATTGATTTTTTTTGTCAAGATTTTGCAAAATCAGTTAGTCCTGTTTTTCTGTAATTGATCCATTTAAAAAATATATAGTGAAATTTGCAATTTACACAATGTTTGCCACATTACTTCAGTACTACGGTTGCAACCTATATCATTGCATCTAATATGCATTTAAAAACTTGGGCTCACTTGCATGCATGGACGCAGCTTTTACTCATATGCCATTAATGGTGGATGCTAGTGTTACCTAGACATGGACATGTACGGTATCCGACTCGGATTTAGTTGTCTGATTTGGCCCTAAAAATGTGAAATACATTTTGATTAGACAACAAAAAATGTGAAATACATTTTGAATTAGACACGATTGACAGAATCAAACTCAGATGCACACTTTAGAGAAATATTACCCTTTTACGATAGTACACTTGTTTTCTTCTTTTGAAGGATGTGGTATTGATTTTCCCCTTTCTGTTGTCATCAGGTGCTTACATAGGTATCAACAGCAAGTGTACATGGCACAACAAGAGCACAACATGATCACAAAAGGCATTGAAGAACATGTTTTGGCACAAGCTACGGGAAGTAAGAGTAGCAAAAACAATGCTAGGCAAGGACAAGCATTCACCTTTTTATCCAATAAAAGAAAGTGCTTTGCATGTAAGGAGACATCACACACTCTGGATCAATGCAGCATAAAAGAAAGACTAGTTGCTGGTGCACAACTATTTGGCCATTCTACAAGGCAGCCATTCTACATGATTCGACCTTCAGAAGAAGCTGTTGAGAAGGAGAAATTCTATCGTCACTGCCTGCTAATCACATCTGATATCAGTAACTTGGACCTGAGCAAAGTGAAAGTTGAAGTAACCAAGTTTTGGAAGCTGACTAACTGGGATATAAGGACAGAAGGCAGACAGAATTTCCTAGCGTCCTTCAACTCAGAAGATGACCTAATAAGCTGTTTAAAGACTCCCAGAATAGAAACATCTGTAGATGATAAGGAGGTGAACTTCACTGTAGCAAGGTGGAAGGAAGACGATGAAGAAGACATTGAATTGATTAGAGAATGGTTTTTAGTTTATGGGGTCCCAAGGACATACAGAAACTGGAAGGAGCTATATCAAATTGCATCAGCAGTTGGGGTATTGATTGATGTGGATGAGGAAAGTTTGGAAGGTGATCATAAGGAGCCTATTAAGTTAAAGGTTGCATTGAGAGGTGTTGATGGTGCTCCTATCTCATGTCACTTTGTGTTCGGGTGGTATTCTAGATGTGTTACGTTCACGATAGAAGACAAAGTACAAACCACAGAGTGTGAAAGGAAGGTCTTAGAAGATTGCAATGGTGAAGATCATCTTGATGAATTTGGCAAGGAATACAAGGACAAAACAGACGAACTTATTGAAATGCCTCCAGAAATACTGAATAAAGGGATGAACTTGGAGAGCAGTAGTCATGACACTAGTATTGTTGTTTCAACACACAACCACACATTGGATGTCAAAGGCTGTTCAGACAAGGAATTAGAGACAATAGAAACAGCTGTATTAGTGGAAGAGCCTAGCTCCACTGAGGATAACAACACAAGTGCTCCAGCACCCACTACAACCATTTCTGAAAAGACAGCAGAAGACATTCCCAGAGCTGAAAGGGAGCAGTCCATAAGTGGAAGTTCAACTAGCATGATTGGAGACACGCTCTTCAAAGGCGAGATAAAATTTATACAAATCATGCATATGTGTATATTAATATGTTCAAGATAATAGGATAATCCATCTCAGTTTCGCCAAAAAAACATTAATAGGCCACAACTTTTTATAGTTGACATCATCTTCTTTATGCTTCACCAGCAGCCATGGTGACCCACTCCAAGAAAACAACTGAAGACAGACCAAAAGCTGAAGGGGGGCAATCCACAAGTGGAAATTCAACAAGCATAATTGGAGAAGAACCCTTCAGAGGTTAGTGAAAATTCTATATTCGTAAAGTTTGTTGTTTCTCTCGAATACACAAGAGATATGTGCATCATTATATTAGGAAGAAGAAAGAGGTAGAATCCCAAGTACAAAACCAAACACGCACATACTGAGATCTGCATAAAGTTTGTTTTGTTATAAGGATTTTCTTTATGAATCTCAGAAGAAGGAAAATACTTCTAAGTAAAAAGGAAAAAACTAACTGATTCTCAAATTTTTGAAAAATGTAGTTTTAGTATGTATATAGGTGAATGTGTCGGCTACACTAATTTTAGCATATATGTAGGTGAATGTGTCAGGTACACTAGTATAAATAGTTACCCCTTTTGTTGATTGACATTATGTTCATAACAATTCCCTTGAAGGTATACAAAAACCACCTGTCAAGATTGTGTATGCAAGAAGAAATAAAAGATCCATGGAGAAGCAGGATTTCAAAAGCTTCCTAGAAAAACAACATCAGAAGGAAATGGAAGCAGCTATAGTGGGCCAAAAGCAGAAGTCAGATAATGAGTCTGGAGGAGATGGAAACAATAAAGACAGCAATGTGATTGCTCCATCTGCCATTGCGATCAACTCTAAGAAGAAGCAAACAACAAAAGACATTGTGACAACACAAGGAGCACAATCTGTCAATGAGAGTTCAATTGGAGAAACTCAGACAAAAGGTGAGCAAGAATCCTGTTTATGTAAAGTTTATTGTCAAGTATTCCTTATACCTGTCCTAAACAAATTGTTCTATTAGGACTTGAAAAGAAAATGCATAAACAGCATTTTGTTAGAAATTTCTGATAGAACAGGGTAAACCATCTCGAATTATAAAGTGTAGGATTAGAAGTATCTTGTTATTACTTAGTTGTGTTGAACTGTCCCTGATGGTGTTGCATGGCTGGAACAGGAACCAGAGGAGCTCAGTTTGATGCAAATCAACACGTTTCTAAAATGAGCAAACAGTATGTGATCTAACATTTTCCTTTTTATGTATTGGTTTTTGTATTTGTATTTGTCATCATATATGAATATTCAATTATGTCCAACATGGGAATGGCATGATATGGACTAACTCAAAATTCCAGGGAACACAATGAAATCTTTAAGAGTTTCAATGAGATGGGGCTCCAAGAAGGCCTACTGAAGGGAATATATGCATATGGTAATTCCTATTTTATGTTCTTATTTTTTGTGTTGATACACCTAGGTAGGTAGCAATTTTTATTTGGCAGAGCTTTTATGAGAAACCCCTTTGTGCTTACCCCCTGATGTTATGGTTTACAGATCTGGATAAGTCTTCTGCAGTCCATCAAAGAGGAATTGTCCCACTATGCAATGGTCTGGACATTATCCAGCAGTCACTGTTTGGAACAACTGTGACATTGTGCTGTGGTGTTCTGCAACGACTAGATTATGAATCTACAGAATGCCAGGCTTTGGTTCTTGTACCAACACGTGACTTAGCACATGAGACTAAAACTGTTGTTGGAGCACTTGGTCAATTCCTAAGTGTCAAAGCTCATGCTTTTTGTGGAGGGACTAGTGCCCGTGAGGACCAGCAAATTCTATCTAGTGGAGTTCAGGTTGCTGTTGGCACTCCTTGTTACATTCTTGGCATGCTGCAAGGTAGAGTACTCTGTCCAGATCACATTAGAATGTTTGTCTTGGATGAAGCGGATGAATTACTCAAAGGTTTCAAGGACCAGGTTAGTTCTACACTCTCTCATTTGTAGCAATAACAAAGAATTACTGCATTGGGCAACCTAGTTACAAAGCATGCACTATTTGGAACTCCATTTCCACATGTAATTCTTAGTAATGGTCATCTATTTATCTTTGCAGATCCATGGTATTATCCAGCTTCTTCCAACCAAAACCCAGTTTGGGTTCTTCTCTGCTAGTATGTCCCATGAAGCTCTTGAGATGTGCCGCAAGTTCATGAATAAGCCTGTGGAAATCATTGTGCCAAGAGATGAAGAACTTGAGGGTATCAATGTCAAGCAATTCTATGTGAACGTTGAGAAGGAAGACTGTAAGCTGGACAAATTGTGTGGTCTTTTCGACACCATGGAAATCACACGAAGCGTCATTTTTGTCAACACTCGGCATCAGGCCAAGTCACTGACAGAAAAGATTAGAGGCAAGGGGTACACAGTCTCAGCAATTCATGGAGGCATACACCAAGGAGCCAGAGACAAAGCTGTTCAGGAGTTCCGGTCTGGATCATCCAGTATCCTCATCACCACTGATCTCCGTGGCACTGATGTTCTGCGTGCCCCTGCTGCCATCATCTACAATCTGCCGACGCAACCAGTCTGCTACCTCCGTCATGTTCAAAGAAGTGGGCGGTATGGAAGGAAGGGTGTGGCCATCAGCTTCATAACTAGCACTGATGAGCGTGTGTTCTCTACCATCCAGAAGTTCTGCAACGCCCAAATAGAGGAGCTACCCTCCAACATTGCTGATCTCCTCTGAGAAATTTCTTGGTCATTTATCTTGTACAAAACTGATCCAGGGGGGTAAACGTTCACCCAATATTCTTATCTCTATTATCTCTATGTTCCAAATTGTGTTGATCAATTAGACTTGTCATTTTTCCTAGGGGCATTTTTCATGAATTGAAATCTTGGTTGGAATTTGAACTTCGATTTACCCGCTGTTTATCATCGCTCTATTATATACTGGCTGGATGTGTGAATTTGGTTGTTGCTTGGCATGTTCATATGTATTTATTCATTATTCTTAATGTTTTGATTTCTTCGCAAAGACCATACTATGTCCGATGGCAGAACATGTCATAAAGACACAAATGTGCAAATGTGTTTGCTGATCAGCGAAATGTGGTGCACACACATGCTGACATGTCAAACTATTTTGGTATTCTTCTTAAGACTAAATATTTGTGGGCTTGGCTAGATTCAGTTCAAGGCTGCTGGAAATACCAAATTAACATGTCATTGCAACACAAGAGACGGCAGCATTAACTACACTACTTCAACTCTAGACAAACATGTACCACATCCATGATTAAATTTGAAACATTTACGACATCCATGATTAAATTCGAAACTAAATTATTGCAAGCTAGTAGTTGGTATAAGTTCATGCATACGAACTACGAAGAGATCGATGCATTCTTTTTCTTCTATGGCAATTTTTTTAGAAGTTAAAAAAGCGCAGCTCACACGATGCACAAGCAGTTTAACCATACAGCGTAAAGATGAGACAGAAAAGATCTCACTCACCTCAGGAACAGGATCGCTGCACCAGATCCAGCACGCGCCGACGAAGGAGCGGGGAGAAGGGGACGACGGGCCAGCTACTCCTCGGGCTGCTCCTCACGGGCGTGGAGAAGAAGGATCGAGGCGGGCCGGCCGGTCGGCGAGCGTGCCGATGCCGCCGGCGGCGACCATGCCCCACCGCCTCCACCCATCCGCGCGCACCCTGCAGGCTGACGGCAGCCAAGCAGTCTACGGATCAAGCAGGAAGAGAAACCCTAGTGGAGCAATTCATCCACCGATCCGAGGCTGCTGTTGCTGCTCTGCTCCGCCCGCGATTCTCTCGAGCCCGAGTTGAGCTCGCAATCGCATTCGCAGCGCAGCGCATGCTGAGCTGGAGCTGGGCTACGCTTCGTGGCCCAGTAAGGCCTAAAACTTTGGAAACAGTCGTTCTATATTTCTGTGCTTTTTATCGGGAACTTGGGAATAATAGTGGCCAAACGATATCCAAAAATTATTAAATATAATTACATTGTAACTTAAACGTACTTTCATATAATTTTGAATCATTATATTTACTTTAAGATGCAAAAGAAAAGAAAAAAGTCATATCGCGGGATTTTAAAAGTTGCATACAAGTTGTATTATACTTGTATTGCATTATATTTACATATAAGTTACAGTGTAATTATACTACGATTATTTTATTTTACTAGAAAAAATACCCGTGCATTGCTACGGATGATGCAAAAGGCGTTGCACACATGTTATTTATTTTTGTTGTCAATTTACCAAGTAACGGTAAGCTTCAGCCTCTATTTCTATAGCCTGACTAATTTATGAAAGACCAAGTGAAAGAGCATAGGTCATAGGTGCAAGACAATCTAAACGCTTATAAAATAATGGTGCATGACTATATTTTGTTTTCAGTTTATGGACAATCACTATTGAAGACAAATGAACAACTAAACAAGTAATACTATATGATCAATATTGATATATAACAGTGTAATATTGCATGAATATTTAGATTTGACATAATGAATATTAACATTATGACAAGTTGCATAATTCATCATCTATCTTTTCTACCATTATTTATGACAACTAGCTAAAAATAGTCACAATATTTCCTATCACTATTATGACAACAAACTGGGAATAGCTAAAATATAAGCTATTGTTTATATCATACGATACAATAGTATGTAACATGATATATAAAACATGATTGTTCAATGAAATAATAAAAGGTACTGGCCTATAAACAATACACATGTAATGTCTCAATGTATAGTCAGCAGTGCATTTATCAACGGAGTTTCAGATAATATGTATAGCGATACCCTGTGCGTCATGGCATGTTGTCGGCGCGGTCCAAGACGACACTGCAGGTCTGCTACTCGTTTTAAGTACCTCCGCATGTCCTCATTCGTCGTGGCTCCACCTGCCATGTCAGGGTCTCGTCGGCAGTGATGATGCATCATATCCGATCAAGGTTACACGCGCTCGTGGCTAAGGATCACAGAGGAGTAGACAAAGAACGGAGCGGATTGAGGTACGTCTTGAGGAGGCGGACTCTCATACGCAGGTAGGTCGAGTTGACAGCTCAACACATGAGCACTGGCTTGTGGCACTTGCCTACCACCACCACTACCTCCAATGTGCCCGTCCACGTGGACCTATGACCGCCGCCCGCTGTCATGCATGTTTGATCCGTGGACATCGCCGCGTCGATAGCCAAGTTGTTCCTGGCTCTTACTTGAGCTTGGTCCCTATCTGTGTGTGCAACCTCTCAAGCAATCCAATCCTACACCCGCTCATGCTTCGTGCCTTCGTCTTGACACATGATCTGCTTGCTCAGAGGGAGGGCGCCACTGCCGAAGAAGTGGACAATAGGCTAGGTGCCAAGGATGAGCTGTGCGCGGTGGAGGCGACGCCCACTTTTCCACCAGTACAACAACGGTGATATGTAGACTCCATGGCCAGTTATCGATCTGGGACGGACTTGTTGTCTCGCGTGATCGCGTGTCACGTCAAAACACACCCACACACTATATATATATGTGTATGTATATTTGTATACATATATATATATGTGTGTGTGTATATATATATATATATATGATGAAAGAGTCGTAGTATCATTAGGCTTAATTAACATTGTAGCATCTAGTTTTCCCTAACAATGAAACAAAATTTTCAGCAGTCGAGAACAAGGCTAGGATCGAACTTGCGCTAGCGTAGCATCGCGCGTGTAGAAAATCTACACGACAGACAACAAAAACAATACTAATGTTTTATAAGTATATAAATTAAGTAGGTAAAAAGATAAATATAAATATAAAAAAATAGGGAGCTTCATGCCTTTGGCTGTGCGGCAAGTTAGTTAGATTTTTGATTTTATATTTTCATGCAATTTGACTCGGGCACGGTTAACGTCGTGTGGTATGTTTCCATGTGATATGCGGTATGTTAAGAATAACAAAAATATTATAAAGCTTTTAAGTAGGTAAAGACATATCTGTTTTGAAATAAAATTTATCGATAAATATATAGACAGTCCTACGGCCAGATATTTATCGCTTCCGTTTTAAATAACTGTCAGTATTGAGTATAAGCTTTGATCACTAGTTGCTCATAAATTGAGATGATTGAAGTAAAATGATTGAGAGCTTCGTGTTTATATTTAAGATGCCATATAGGATTACTTCGATACTGGTATTTGCAAAGTTTCTTCGAAGACGACTAGACAAGTAGTTAAAGTTTTCAAAACGATTAGTGTTCCGTGTTAGTTATTTGAAAACAAAAGAGTAAAAAAATTCGTTAATTCCACCTAACGATATGCTTGGATTTACTTTGGTTGGTCCAAAAATTAATTTGAACTAAAAATCTCGGATATTTTGCCACTCTATGAAATTGGTTTTGATTATTTGCAGTGGCGGGCATGGGGTTTTGACGATGGGGAGCATTGTCCTATGGAAAAAAAATCTAAAGCTTCATGACAGCGAAATTGAAGTACTGGTTTTTGTTACTTGTGCAAATAAAAATCATTTGTATATAAAAATATATAATAGCTAAGAAAAATTTAATATTGGAAAGGATGATTTGAGGTTGAAGAATGGTTATTTTGGCACAACTAACGGTATATTCCAATTTATCATATGCATAATGCACAACAACTAAAAAACTATTATAATTCTAGAAAAAAATTTGTGTGTATACTATTACATTTATGTGTTAAATTCATATATTTAAATTTATTATATAAAGAAGAAAAAACAAAATTCTAACCCATTAATGTTAGATTTTTTTATTTTTAAGCTAAAATATAATGAATTTGATGTTAAGGTGTAATACTATTGTAACTACATATATGTATATTTTATTTTATTTTTCTAAAATTATTGATGAAATTTGTTAATTGATGTACACGATGTGTATAGAAAAGCTTATATGCATGTGATATATTCTCATTTATACATATTATATCTATTCAATTTCAATTTCATGTTTTTGTCAAAATATTTGGAGTACAAATATAGCCCCATGTGGTACTATAGGTCCGCCACCGATTATTTGACCCTAGCCCACATGTCATTATGACATAGTGGTGACATAATCAAAGTAGCAAACGGGTGACAAAATTATTAATATTTTCTGGTCTATGCATGCAAGCCTTCTTAACGAGGTTTAATTTTTGCTAGTTTAAATACAACATTTCGGTTTCCGTGAATCATGATCGTCACGATAAGGTCTACGTGACAGCTGGTAAATGTTCATAGTTTTAATATGTATCTTACATTCTTCTTATTTAATCTAAATATGTATCTTACATTTTTATGTAATCTAAATATGTGTCTTACATTTTAAATAAAGGAGTACTTTTACCTTTTTATCAATTGGATTGTCACTGTCACTGTCAGTGTACTCGAGTGTGCTCGAGGTGAGTTTTGGGCATTCAATATTTCAACCTTCATGGTAGGAAGATCCTTTCGACACTCCACCTACGACTATTATCAACGATGATATCCAGATAGCTAAATGGTAAGTAAGTGTAGTTTTTTATCTAGTGTCACATCATCTTAATATGTACCTTACATTTTTTTAAAAAAAAAGTGTATATTACATTCTTAAAAAAATGATGGTTTTGTCACTTTATCAATCGCGCTATGATTTGATGTATTTTTACATGGGCTGCATTTTGGTCATCCAACCTCCACTATTTCTTGGCGGTGAGATCCAAATCATTAGATATGGATTTGCTCACCACATCGGCATGGAGAACGGCTGCTAACAAAATACTAATCAATTTGTTACCGATTGTAAGATGTCTTGGGTTTGAAAATTCAAATTAAGCGAGCAGTTGAATTTTCCTTTCTACCCCTCCTCCATCGAGAACTCCTCTATTACAACACTAGCTGTCGTTCATCTTCCAAAATCTCTATTGCAACCTCCAGCCATCGATGGCTCGGTGCAACTCATCTATGGCTCCATCGATCTCTCTTGCTTCTGTCGGTCCATGGTGGCACATCTCGCAGCTCACAGTGTTCTAACTTGGCATTGATAGCTCGTTCATGTTTTGCTCCATGGCCATCACTCACACAGCCAGGCAGCATGCAAGTTTAGTGTGTTAGCACTTGGCACTGCGTCGCGTACTCTTATCAGCGTTGCACCGGTGGAGACAGGTCGCGCCGCCCGTTGCCCGCTCATCTATGTCGTTCGGTCTCGCCTCAACAAGCTCGTCAGCCGACTTTGTGCGTCGCCACTTGCACGTGCTCCTCGTTGCTCTTCCACATGGACAACCAACATTGGCTCTCTTGATCTCCTCGAGTGCAACAACGACCGGAGGTAAATCAGTTGCATCGGCAGCGTTGTCAGTAAAATTGATTTTGGTGAGGTTCTTAGGGAGGAGAACATTAGTTTAGGAAGGCGAGGAGAATGTTAGTTTAGGAATATGTAGCGAGAGTGTTGACAAAAAAAATTGGCACCCATCGATGGTGTCAAATCTATATTTACGTGAACTATGTCGATAAATATAATAATCCGGAAGATATGCTTAGCTTCAATGCAGGTCCTAAAATATTGATAAGATGCCACACTTAAATAATTTCAAGATAACTCATCGATTGAAACCTCGATGAGACAATGATTGATGCCTACTGACTTAAATAAATCTAACTTACAACCACAGCTTCATAGGTCGGATCTAACTTATGCAACATAAGGTTGATAATTGTTTGATAGATTTAAATCAACCGATATGACACCTATTAAAATAGTCATGTATAAAATTTAACCAAGACGATAAAACCATCGAAGAGAAATTTAACATATCAGATAAGATCGGCCAACCCTCGATGAAACGTTAGCATAAACCTATCAGCTTAACAAGACTTAGATTATCAATAACAATCTAGTAGGTCGAACCTAACCGATACAACACGAGATTATATATGATAATCTAATCCTCAATAAGTTGACAAATCTGTCTAATGCGATGGACATAACAAGCGCCATTATATTTAAAAATATCAACTTAATCAGAATATCAGACCTAATTGAGAAAATCATAACTAAGCCGATGTAACTATAAACAATAATAAAACTAAAAATAGAGATGATATACCAAATAGACAACATTTGCGTCGATCCAATTAGAATATTGGACTCAACCGAGGAAGTCCTAGTCACGCCGACACAAGCAAAGATGAGTCAGATGACAGAACTCACTTCTTGCCGGAGGTCGAACTCAATCGATGCAGCCCATGCTCGAAAACAAGAACTCGTCAAAATAAAACCTAGAAAACTAGAATGATGATGCGCCAAAAGTAAATGTATATTGATCTGTGAAGATGATTTACAAAAACCCCGGTATACATATTTATACCCATGGGTAAATACTAGTTCCTTATTGGACACGACAAAAATTTTCCTAAAGATAAAATAAAAGATACAAGTCCCGATCGGACTCTAAACAACCTTTTCTAAAGATAAATATGAAACTAACTGACTCTGTCTAATTAATAAATAAATTGCTATATCGCATCCTTCTTGAATTTGGTCTCTTCTGAATAAACTTTCTTTAATTGATTAACCGAATCTACTAAAAATCCGACTGCTGACGGTTGGTAATTTCCATCGGTCAATTCCAAGACTCTGATGACGATACTGAATTTAGGCTAATGACGACTTCGAAGCTTATCAAATTTTAGCATTAACAGAGAGGCCATGATGTCTTATACTCCACTAAGAGTGTAGGAAGGCCAGAATGTCTTGTAATCTGTAACAAAGGGAGTACCTCAACTTGAATGTGTCCTATGTAGAGGTGGTAATGGGTCCTAGCCTACCCAACCCTCATATATTTTTATGTTACAGATTAACAAAATTTCAGCCAAACCTAATATAGATTCAGCCCTCAAATATAAGCTGATGTATAGGAGAGCGCTACAAGTCGGGCATCCGATATTTTATAAATTATTGAACAATGTTGCACTATATTATTGTAAAATGTTTTATATGTTACATTACTCGATGAAAAATATTTTAGATGTTCCATCAATCGAGGAAAAATGTTTTATCACGTGAGTTTCAATCAAATACAACATTCAAAACATACCAATTGCAACATAAAATCAATGAATGCAACATCGAATCAAAACAAAATAAAACACCTTAATACAATACAATCAACTGCAACAAGATAAACAACCATAAGATGTAACAATAAGATGCAACATCGCTAAAATTCCAAGAAATACTCACCTTCGTCTTTTTGACTTTGACTACCAAAACCACCAATGCGGCTCGAGGGCAGGGGAGGGGACGACACATGAAAGCCGCGTCAACGTTCGATCATCACTGACAGTCAGATCCAACACCTACTCCCTATCATGTGTTGCCCTGCCCTGCTGTCATCACCGTTGTCATGTGACACAAATGAGGGACAATAGCTTAGAGGTTGTTTGGTTAGGAGGACTAAAATTTCCGTTATATCGAATGTTTGGACTAAACGTAAACTAATTATAAAATAATAATAGAATTGGATTCGTGAGACAAATATATTCGACCTAATTAATCCATAATTAGCAAATATTCACTGTAGCATCACATCATATAATCAATTAAGCTCATTAGATTCATCTCATGAATTATCTATCAATTATAAATGGGTTTCGTAATTAATTCACATTTAATACTCTCTACAATAGCTTTTGAATATTTGATGTGACAAAAATTAAATTTAGTCCCCATCAACCACAAAGGGCCTTAGCAATGAAAGCCTTTGTGGAGAGATAGAGAAAAGAAATGAAGGAAACGTGTAGGGGAGGTAGTTGAGAGTTTTGGATAAAGACAAGTACTTCCAACATTTTGGAGTCGGCCCAGATGGTATAACCACATACAACGGCGAAATCGGTGCCTTTTGAGCCTATCTAGACATAATTTGAGGTGGAAGAAACGGTCCTCCAGCCATCCCGGTAGTCTCTCAAGGGCAAACAATCATCACTCATCTGATCCTCTCCCATGATCCCATCAACTCATCACATCAGCCTCATACACAGGTTACTGACTACTGGGTACAATCAGATGAATATACTTCACTGTCCGTAAGAAATACGGACCACAGAACAATGATATACATAGAGATCATAGCAGCAAGGTCAATAAAAACAGTCAAAAATTAGAAGATTTATGCAAATCCGTCAACGGTTCCCTACATAAGGGCATATGGCAACAGTTAGCTGCTTGCGAAGCAATGTCACTACCGCACAAAATATAATAGGTCAATCATATCAATATACTGTTCCTAACACAAAAGGCTTTGTTTGAGGGTTCTAGTTCTCTCAGCATATGAAAACTAACGGAATACAACATAGCTTTCATGTGTAGCTTCTACAGCAAACTACGGATGGGTCCAGCGACTAAAATTACACAGTTGGTCCAGTTACGAGATAATTCGATGAAATTAAAAAAAAATGTTCTGGTGCCGCTGATCAAGTAACCCAAGATAAAACGCTGATTTTCCAGGAGAGGTGAACTTATTGTATCCTAGAAAAAACTCATGAGTTGGCACTCATTTCCCATATGGATGGTACCTGCTGGAACCCCGGCCACCTGCACCTCCTGCTGCTCCCCCATAACTGCCATAACCTCCAGCACCACCATAGGCACCTGGAGCACCACCATAGGCACCACCGCCATAAGCACCTCCGCCATAGGCACCCCCTCCATAGGCACCACCACCATATGCCCCGTAAGCACCATAGGCACCTCCATACAAGGAGCCACCATAACCACCACCATATCCTGATCCAAATCCAGCATTACCTCCATAGCCATACCCTCCTCTGCCATAACCATATGCAGTACTATCATAATAACCTCCTCCAGCTGATCGGTAACCAGCACCATACCCATAGCCACCGCTGCCGCCACTGCCACCACCGCCGCCTCCGCCTCCACCACCAGAAGCAGCAGCTCCACCACTACGGTATGAACTGCGGTAACCACCCCCGCTCCCATGACTAGATCTCCCATTACTACTGTGATCACCACCATGTTTCTTTGGCTCGGCCTTCTTTATTTCAACCTGAAAATTAGTAGAGTACAAAATAGACAAGATTATCAAGCTACCCTTCAAGGGTACAACAAAATATAATGTTGACCAAAGCTACCACTTATGAGATTAGTTTCCAGATCATTTGACCCAGCAAGCAATTGAGTAGCAAAGCACATGTTACAGACTATGGAACATAAATTGATTTAGATTGAGAAAAGAACAAAAGAAAATCCACAAAAACACCAACTGCTGCTAGATGCTCAGGTACTCCATCATAATTGAAAGCAACCTTGACAACTTAGATTTACAATGTGACCTGTGTCTATTTCTTGCAGCATATGAGCATTTCTAAGTTTATTACCATTTCCCTTTGTTTCCATGTTTCCTACTAAATGTTCCTACAGAACCAGAAGGCATGCACATAATGATTATAAATGTGTTTAACATAAGTCGCCAAGTTGGTAACTACCCAAGAAAGTCTGCAAACAATTAAAGAAGTTCTAACCTGCTTTCCACCAAGGTCACGCATTCTTCCCTCTGATATAACCCTTTCCACAGAATCCTCACTTTCAAAAGTGACAAAACCAAATCCTCTAGAACGTCCAGTGCTATGATCAAGCATTATTTGATGTTCAACAATCTTACCATATGGGGAGAAGTGCTCCCTCAACTCATCTAAAATTTAATATTTTGTCAGTTTTCATTGTAACTACAAATTGTTGAAGATTTTTATCCGTGAGTCTAATGAGTACCTTCAGTTAGTGATGAAGGTAATCCACCAACAAAGATTTTCCTCGTCTTCGGACCATCTTTTGATGACATTTCTTCCCTTGGGACTGTCCTTTTAACTTCAACCTGAACAAAATAAAAAGTTAAGCGAGATAAACAGAAGCCAAAATAAACCCAAAGTGCGACTTTGCAAAGAGTGTCAACTGTAGACTGAAGTCCCACGTAACGGCTGATCTAAATCAAGATGTCCTACCGTTCTTCCATCTATAACGTGTTCATCCTCCAAAACCTTGTCTATAACAGATGGATCGGAAAATGTAACAAATCCAAATCCACGAGGCATCTTAGTATGCTTGTCCTTCATAATTACAGAATCAGTTATAGCCCCATACTTCTCAAAATGCTTGGAGAATGATTCTACATACAAACAAATAAACCATACAGCTTTGTCAAATGGGAAAAAGGAATTATCAGCAAAAGAAAGAGAACTGGGAAGGCAAACAACAGAGTATTGAAGAAATAGCATGGTGAGTCGGGATTAAGTCATGATAGAAAACCAATTCACATAAGGGCAGAAAGCATAGAGATCTCCATTCAGAAATCATGGATAATATTAGATGCACTAATGCAAGTCTACATGCCCCCAAAGCTCATACTATCACTTGTTACATATCATTTTAATCTGGTCACAGAAAGCAAATGCAGTGTAAATATGCTAGCAATCACAGGATTAAATGATCATGTGCAAGTTATTAGTACCATTTTCTATATTGTTAATTTGATAGAGATAAGCAAATATTGGCACAATATCCACACACAGTATAATTAGTCCCATACCATTCCACAAAAAAAAAGTTTAATTTGAGAATCCACAGCACAATATAACAACAAAAAACCATATACACAAGAACCAGAAGACATGAGAAAGATTAAACAAGTTCTTTCTTGTTAGTATACCTTTCATACAAATATATGGACTTAAGTGTGTCAACAGAAATCAGATAGTGCAGTAAAATGTGGAAAACAAATCAACACAGGATGAAGAACAACACAGTTATACAGGTAAATTGATAAGCATATATGCTGTACATCTGTATAATGGTCCCCAAACTCTTGTGGTTCAGTATGGGTCTAATAGTATTTTGACCAAATATCAAAAAAAAAAAACTACATTCAAGAGTTATGCAAAAAGAAGTCTTGTTTTGGCAGTGATAAAAACATAACTTAATTGGAAGATAGCAACCGTATTGTGCACACAAATTTGTATGACCCTTGTGTCACACGGATCATACTGACCCTGCTAAAACATACAAAATGCAGAAATGTATAGAACCTAACAGACTAACAAACATCACAACACCAACACAAAGAAACCATAAATAAAAATTGATCAACCTAAGCACAAATCACAAAACAACGCAACATAAAAGGGCAGTTTTGGATCCACTAAATTTATATCCAATTTCGGGCAGAGTAACAGAAGTCATATCTTACAACAGCACATTAACAAAAAAGATAAATTTCAGCGAGAATGCCAGATAATATCATCCTTATCTTGAACCTACTACTACTGCGTGTTTTTCTACTAATGTTCTTTTCACAATTTTCCACAAAGATGCTGTAGAACTTCCTCCACACCACAGCTTGAAGCAGGAACTAACGTAAACAGCGTCCTAGAAAAGGTTAATCCTATGGTGCGCTACCAGTACTAAATTTTAGCAAAGCAAAGCCATCGTTCACCTTCAGTTGTCTCCCAAGCGACACCTCCGACGAAAATCTTCCTGCAAAAGAACAAAACAGTTACATCAGCTCTCAAACCCCTCTCCCAAATCCGAAACAAACCCCAAATCCCTAGCCAGCCACGAAGCCACCGACCCCGACGAGTCGCCGCCCGGCGCCCTCCCGTCGTCCCCTCCGGCGTCGCCATACCCGCCGCCATCGCCCCCATCCCGACCGCCGCCGCCTCGCCTCCCGGGTCGGCCCTCCTCGTCGAACCCCTCCACCTCTTCCACCTCCTCCTCCTCCTCGTACCCGTTCATCCCGTGCTGGTTCTCCTCCGGGTACCCCGCCATCCCACACAACAACAAGAAGCTCGCCGCCGCCGAGGCCCCTGCACCGGCTACAGGAAAAATCTGAGCAAACTGGCGAAACCCTAGCTCGCGGAGGAGGAGGAAGAGAGGGCGCCGCGGATTACCTCGGAGCCGGATCGATCGGAGGAGGGTGGTGGGGTTTGGAGGTGGAGGAAACCCTAGGAGGCGCCGCTTCGCGTGCGGGTTTAGAAGGGGGGAAGGCGAGTGGGAGATTGGAGGAGAAGGCGGCGGCGGCGGCGAGGTGAGGTGAGAACTGCGAAGGGGAGTCCAACAACGCGTAAACCGCTCGAGGGCTCGGGGCTTATAAAGCCCTGCACGCCTGCCTCGCCCAAGTAGTGGAAGCCAAAGCCTGAAAGAGGCACGAATGCACACGACAGGACAGTCATACAGATAGTGCTAGTAGTACTACTACCTATTGCGATTAAAATTATTCGTGGCCAATTTTGTTGTTGACGTTTCAAACCGGAGTTGTTTTGACTGAGCAAATCAATCTATGATTAAAAAATATATTATTTCATTATTTGATTTTTAAAATATAATTAAAACACATACGCTCATAATATGCGCACACCCATCCCTATGGACATACCAAGCACATTTTACTCTTTTCTTTTATATGACTAATGTATTTTTTATTAATATTGGGAGAAATTTATATCACGCGTTAAGTTAAGCAAAGAGGAAAAAGACAAGAAAGAAAGAGGAAAAACAACAAGAAAGAAAGAAAGAGTGTCATAGGACTCTCTCTCGCAGCTAAAAGAAAAGAGCGACTGACAGAAGGGGTAGCTAGGATAGAAGCCCAGCCGCCCTTCATAAAGCCACCTCTTTTGCAGCGGCTACAACCACCTTGCTCTAGGTCCAAGCTTCGGTATTAAACACTGTATTGTTGCATTCTTTCCAAATTGACCAGGCAACATGAGTGACCACTGTGGCAAAACCCCTCCTGAGGTTGTTCACAATCTTCAATCGGCTCTCACCCTACTAGCTCATGAATGAGGTATACGCCACAGGAAAGCAGTTCGGGCGGCCGATGGCAGTAAGCACCCTCCACCAAAATTGTAGGGATTCCGGGCACACAATGGGGATATGAAATTGTCTCCTCCTGCTGATCACAGAAGACACGATTTATCGGGTGGGACGAGGCACGTTTGCTCAATTGATCTGCCATCCAATAACGTTGGTGCGCTACCAGCCAAGTAAAGTATTTGCATTGGTGAGGTGCGCGGCTTGGCCAAACCTGCTCCTCGGGAAGGTCGTCCTTCCGAGGAACAATGCTTGGTAGGCTGAGTGTGTCGAGTACTACCCTGTGGGACTCCATTTTCATTTCAGGACATCTTATTGGCCAGACAGTAGGGAGGCTGACTGCACCTTGCTCCAAAGATTGAGATACTCCATGAATGTGTCGATGCCAAAGAAGTTTTTGATGTCATGTATCCATTGTCTATTGTTCAACCCTTCCCACATGGACCGCTTTGCTCTCACTTTGCTAGGCATTTGGTGTAGACAGATGGGGCAATGGTTTTGATGCTACACCTTGTGATCCAACTATCCTCCGAAAAAATGATGTGCTCTCCATTGCCAAGATAGAAGGATGTGGATGTGGATACAAAGTATTGTTCTTGCTGAGACACTGGTATGGCCAACCCATTCCACGGTTTGTTTGGTGATGTTCTCGAGGCCCAAACCCACCGAGCACGAAGTGCCATTCCTATTAGGCTTAAGTTGTGGATGCCTAGCCCGCCAACGATTTGAGAGGTGCAGACTTTTGACCATGCTAGTCTGCAGTGTCCTCCCTTGGCATTCGCTTTCCCTCTCTAGACGAAGTCATGCCTGACTTTGTAAATCCCTTTTGATCACCCAGCTTGGTGGTTTAATGCCAATGAGTAGGTCAATTGGGATCAAAGTTAGCACGAATTCCACCAGGGTGAGTCTTCCCGCTTGGGGCATTTGTTTCGCCTTCCAGGATGGCAATCGCCTCGCCACCTTATCGACCAACGGCTGGAGGTCTTCTTTCTTCAACTTACATATCGAGAGTGGGAGCACCAGGTATTTGCAAGGAAAGTTGGACACCGTGCAAGGGAGTTCATGTTCCTTATGAGCGCCTCCAAAAAAAAGACCGGGTCTATATATCTTGAGATTGATGAAGTCATCACAGGCACTTCGATGTCGATGAGTACGTTTCCTACCGCTGAAAGAAATGTTGTGCGGGATTCTTTGTCATAATAAAGCTCTTCAATTGAGATGCGATAGAATATTTGTTGTCTACTTTAATATGACTTGTAGTGAAATATATATGTATTGTACATATACAATTCACTTTATAAAAAAATCAACAAGCCCATTACTAGTAAAGTTTCAGCTCATTAGTTGCCGACTATTATTATATGTCATAAAAAGACAAGTTTAGTTGTTATCAAAGCATGTGTTTTCTCTTTGATATTTCTAAATGTACCACAAAAATTGTTGGAAAAATCTTGGCATTACTCACTTTTCAAAATTCTCAAGCAAATAGCATAATTACAACCTCTATCACCTTCTATGGTTGACCTGGTGCTAGCACTTATCTTTCCCGCTAATCTTCTACGACAAAATGACATTGTTTTGTCATGGATCATAAGGGACCATGGCTTAGTCAACTTTAGTATATATTTACCTGTTTGTAAAGATATGGTACGAAGAGGTATGTCCTTGTTCTCCATTATTGCTAGCATAAGCTACACAACCATTGATGGACCACCCTCTTGTAGCTTTGTGGCGAGCATGTTGGATGTTTGTAGTCGTTGATGTTTCAAAATATCACATAATATTTCCGAGTCGTGGAAAATATTTTTATGTAGTTTGGATTATCTTCTTGACAACATGAGAATTTGACGTGATTTTTCTCAGGTTGTACATGCCATCAATAATTAAAAATCTTTGATATATAACATGACATATAATATGGTATTTAATACCTTTTCATGTCTGGCGCCTGAGCTAACTCTTCGTGAAGAGACATTTTGGTATTTAATAACATTACATTGTTATGAGATGTAATATTGTACATGCCCTTAAAACATCTTTCAAACATATCTACAATGCAACACTATATATAGTTGACACGTCAATATCTTCCATTCCTGCAGCAACATATATAGTCGTCTAATAAACTCTTACTAACATTGTTCCCTTCTCAGTCCTTGTGTTCGTGTGTCTTGCAAGAGTAACTTCTTATCTTGTCTTTCTCCCTCTCATTGAACTTAATATTGTGTCACTTTCATTTAACCACCACCCTTTCTTCTGCTTTCAATGCATCAGACTAATTTTGCAACGCCATTCGTTTGATTTAGCATGCACATATGTCGTTGGTCACATTGCCTTCATACATTTTTGGTCTGTTCACTTTGTTGCCTTTTTCAACCCTACCAAGTTTTAGCATTACCAAATTTTGGTAAGACAACGAACCAAACATATACTTGCCAATGCCACCTTACCAAACTTTGACAATTCTAAAAGTTTCCACCCTTAAAAATTCTACCAAAATTTTGGTAAGCCTTTTAAACTAAACGCATCCAACGCTACCAAATTTTGGTAGCGCCAAAATATGCCAGTCACTACCAAATTTTGGTAGGTTAAAAATGGCTATAAAGTGAACAAGCCCTTCATCAACATGTGCATCAACCTCTTTAGGCATGTTGATGTCAAACCACACCATTGCCATTTGCTAGCTATTCTCTCTAGGGTTTGGCAATGGGGCGGGTTGGAGGCGGGTTGGGTTGGAACGCCCTTGCCCCTGACTCCCGACTCCTCCACCCAGCCCCGACCCTGGCCCTGGCCCGAGGTGGTATGCAAGGCCACTACACCCCTTGTCCTTGCCCGCAGGGGACCTAGCAAGTGAGCGGGGCTCCACATCACCCGAGTACATGTCTAGAATAGAGATATTCGTGGGTGGTGGTGTGACTCCGAGGGTGGAGTAGAGATTGGGAGATAGCAGGGAGCACCAACAGCGTCACTAGGCCCTTCCTCGATGGGGAGACAATGCAAGCAACAAGAAAAGGAGAGGGGAAGCAACTAGCGGTGGAGTGTCGTCATGGTAGTGGAGAGTACGGCAGGCGGCACGACAGCAGGGACGCGCGAGCGGGCGGCGCCGTGGCAGGGACGTGTGAGTGTGGGCACCTCGCAACTCGCTCCATCGCTACTCGCTCACAAGTATGAGGGCATGCAGCGTCATGTGGTGTATTGGTGTGAAGAGATTTTGGGAAGGGATAAGGCTAGGGTTCTTTCATGGGCCAGGTGGTCTTTGTTTTCATAGGTAGCCATCATTAATCACTATATCTTTCGAGTATATTATAACTTTCTGGGGCCTCGCGGGTGGATGTCATAATCCTGCTCCGTCCCGAACAAGACGGGTCCCACAACAGGTCTGTCTCTTATTGTGCTATGGCTACGTGTTAACGACCAAATTTGGTAATCAAATTCCCGGGTTTCTAGCAGAGATTGAAGCGGAGCCGGAGAAGATGCGTAATCTGTGAAGAAGCGGAAACGGAATCGGCTGAGTCTGAATCGGCTATGGAGTCAGTCGGCTGAGTTCGGATCAGACTGGGATAGTTGATAGTCGATTCCGAGTCAAGATAGAAGTGGGGCCAATCCTGATGGAAGGCGTGAAAATGAGAAGTTGGATTCAGTTCCCAAATTGCGCGTTAAGGATATTGCCATCTATGGTAACGGCAATTGTATCTGTAAAGTAGGGTTTTGTTTAGATATCCCTTTTGTGATACGACATTGGGGTTGTATCCCAAGATGTCGGTGATATGGGCCCGGGGGTATGTCGGGGGCATGGCATTTAAGAAAAAGGAAGGCGTCCTTGTCCATCAAGGAGCGTCAAAGTTATGCCCTGAAAGGCTAGGCGAGTCTCGGCCACGGGCGGCCACGTGGCCGCCCCAGAAGGGGCTGGCCCGGAGGCTGCCCGGAGGCCACCATACTCCCAAACGGCGGGGTCCGGGATCTCCCGGACCCCCGGTCGGTAGGGTCCGGGATCACCCGGACCTCCATCCTTCATCCCACACCTCTCTGAGAGAGGGGCGAATCCAACTACCAACCAACCCATTTAATGCTCAAATGGAGGGGAGCTGAGCGCCTGCCTCGCCGCATTCAATGCGATGTGAGGCGTGGCTGTCAGTTGCACCCATCATCACCCCTTTTTGCCTATCACCATGCAAAGGGGGCTAAAAGTCTTTGACTAAGACCGCGGTATGACCGCGCACCCACTCCGCACACGCCCTCACGCCCGTCCGCCGCATTTAATGTATTGGGCGGCGTGGAGAGAGAGCGAGCGCAGAGGCACAAAGGCGTGCTCTACCCGCGAGATGGGTCTGACCAGTGGGCCCCGTTGGACCGGATAGGCAAACCATCATCACGTCAGCGGCATGGATACCACGACGACTACTCTTTTTTCGCTTTCCATGACGCAACAAATAGGAAGGAGTAGGAATGGAATGGCTTCTTCGACAAGACAAGATAAAAACTACTCCCTCACGTGGAATGGAAGAGAGAGAGGCTAGGACTACTGTGGTGTTCCCTTATCCTATAAAAGGAGACCCAAGTTCGTCATAGAGGGGGTTCTGGAAAATAGGTTCCGCTCCAGGTTCTGCCTCTCCAGCTAGCCCGCAGAAATCTCTCATCCACCGCTGAGTCTAAGGGAGGGGAACATTCCCATTGTTCTTGGCAACCTGCCCCATATACTACATACAAACAGGAGTAGGGTATTACACCACGCCGGTGGCCCGAACCTGTATAACCCCGTGTCTCTGCAATTTTAACCTCTTCTTCCCGCCACACCTGCATTATTTCATTCTTTCTGCGAGTTTAAATCAGGATACACCGCTCCCCATGCAGAACCAAAAAAGGGGGTCCTCCGGATCCCTGCGTGTCGATCTACGGCATCGACACAAGATATTGTCGTATTTTAAATAGTAGATTAGATAGAAGCCGTGTTTTACACGGATATTGTTATGCCTGAGTATAAATAAGACCCGAAGGCTCTTTGTAAAAACAATCGAAAAGACACCAATACAACTTCGGTGCATCGCCTCCTATTTTCTTTTAGACGAGTTCTTGATCCGGCTTCGGGCTGCATCGATTCGAACCCCGAATAAGATAAATTTTCATCGTTAGTGATTCATTCCGTCAAATCTAGTGCTTACATCGTTATGATACTCTAGGTTTGATGTTGTAGGCCACGCAAGCTATCATATACGACATATAATCTAGAACAATGTCTAGATCTATCTCACCGTCGGCTCGTTTCTTTCGAGAGACAGCAGCCGATAGAGCTAGGTCTAGATGTTGGACTAGGTTATATGTTGTATGTACCGTCTTGAGGGATTTGCATCAGTCTATATAGATCTAATACTATCTTTTTGTACTTAATGATGCATCATCTGTGATCTGTTAAGTCGCTTTTATAAGTATTTAGAACTATTCGATTAGATATCTACTTGTAGAGACAGTGCTGGGGTTTCAGCCAGCCTTACCTATTTTAATAATCTTTTAGCATTATTTACTATTAGATATATTAAAGCTGCCTCTTATATTAAGATCTCAATCTAGTTAAATGCCTTAAGCCAGTATCAGTCTGTTGTCATCAGCCGATAGCCGGTTGATCTAGGTTTAATGCATTTAGGTTAGATTGATATCTTTTCATAAGATACATCGGAGTAATAGCCGATACACATTAGATCTGCAGCATCGGCTAGGTTATAAATGCATATATTTGTTACCCTGATGTACATTTAGATTAAGTGATTTATACTGTCTTGCCATAGCCGATCTATCCCAGTCACTTAGTTTAAATATGCTTGGGATAGCCAATATATGTAAATTGATTCCCTGAGCCGATTCGGTAGGATCTAACTTTAACCTTAACACATATATATGTTTATTATCTCTTATTGGTTAGAAGATCAAACCAATTGGCACGCCTAGTTCATCAAAGGTAGCCAAGAACGGACATGCACTAGAGCTAAGCAGATCTCCTAGGCCAGCGCGTGAGAGAAATTTCTCATCAACATGCTTCTTGGCACGCCCAGTGCGACCATCAACTCGGTTAGAGCACTTCGACAAAGCCGACGTGATGGTTAACGTCAAGAGCCCCGAAATCAATGAGGAAAACACGATTCCTATCAAGATGGAACAACTGTCGGCCGAGCAATTGGCCGACTACAAGAAGATGGTGGAGGAACTGCAGGTCAACTATCTGCAATCTTTTGCCCAGACCAGGTCTGGGGCCGTCCACCAGAAGTACAAATTCAGCATAGACGACTTCAAGGCGTCCTCCTCAGACGATGCAAAAGGAAAACGCAAGATGGAGAAGCCGAAGTAAGAAGAAGACGATTCGGAACTGCACACTTTGCAAGACCGGATCGATTTGGCTGTGCACCATGCACTCGTCAATCAAAGTGGCATCTTGGTCAACACCCTGAATAATATGATTGCCACTGTGGTCAATTCCAAGATTGCCGATCAGCTGCAGCGGGGGCCAACCTACTTCACAGACGGCCAATTCCCCAATTACAGGGTCTTGGCAACCCAGAACCGTCCGATCCCGCCTCCGATACAGCCAGGGCCACCAGGAGGAGTCCTCAATTAGCTGACTGCAGCCGCCTCGGCTTCAAGACCATCGCCCGTTGTTCTGAACCGGCAACAACCTCCTTCCCAGGAGTAGCTAGCCGGTATGTTTAACTTCAATCGGCAACAAGAGCCGATTGCTAATCTCATTCAAGGGGCACAGTACAATGCCGGTGGCCGACAGCTCTTCCCAGATCCACAGACACCCCCGACGAATCGGCCGCCTCCCGCTGGCAATCCACTTCAGTATCAGTACCAGGGAGGCCATCAAGACCAACATTATCGGCCTCAGACGCCACCTCAGTATCGGCAAGCACCCATGCATTATGATTAGTACGAGCCGATACAATAGGTTCAAGACAACAAGACTTGGGCCGATTTGATTGCCGACGTTATGCACGATCAATTCGGTCTTAAGCCAAAAGATTCTGGGAACATGTATCGGTATCCATACCTAGAGCACTTTGAGAGGGTACCGTTGCCCAACCGGTACAAGGTCCCAGATTTCTCCAAATTCTCGGGGCAGGACAATACTTCAACATACGAGCACGTCAGCCGATTCCTGGCCCAGTGCGGAGAGGCATCGGCAACTTACGCCCTGAGTTCGTTTATTCCCACTCTCGTTGTGGGGATCGGCCTTCACTTGGTTTTCTTCATTGCCCTATAACTCTATCCAGAGTTGGGTCGATCTCGAGAAGCAATTTCACAACTATTTCTACACCGGCAATCACGAGATGAAATTGTCGGACCTGACAAGCATTAGGCAGAAGCATGAAGAATTGGTTCAGACTACATTCAGAGGTTTAGGGAGATGAGGAACCGATGCTACAGTATGTTGTTGTCAGATTCCCAGTTAGCCGATTTGGCTTTCCATGGACTGTTGCCGCCTATCCGTGAAAGATTTTCGGCTCAAGACTTCGACAACCTAGCCCACCTGGCACAGAAGGTGACGGCCCATGAGCAACGATTTCAGGAATCAAGGAAGGCCGTCAAGAATGTTGCCCACGTCATTGTCAGATCTGATTCCGAAACAAGTGACGATGACGCAGAAGTTGCTGCAGCCGAATGGACCAAAAACAAAAAGGTCATCGTCTGCAAATGGCTACGGAAAACTGCTAAGGAAGAGAAGTACGACTTTGACATCAACAAGGCCGATAGGATCTTTGATTTATTGCTGAAGGAGAAGTAGATTCAGCTTCCTCCCAACCACACGATCCCATCGGCTGAATAACTCAAAAAGAAGAAGTACTGCAAGTGGCACAACTCCACCTCCCATAGCACTAACGATTGTAAAGTTTTCAAGTAGCAAATCCAGTCGGCAATCGAGGACGGGAAGCTCAAGTTTGCCGATTCACCTCGGCCGATGAAAGTGGATGGAAACCCCTTCCCGATCAACATAGTTCAAGCCGGCCACAGACGAGCTGATCGACAGAGCAGAATGGCGTACAGCTTAGCCGAAACTCTCGAGGGGGTCAAGGCAGAGAAGAGGACGACTGGAGACCAATCCGCACCAATTAACATGGTGCTTCCGTCGCCGACGGGCCGACGACGCCGATCCGCATGGACACCGACGCCGCTTCAACAATGGTTTTGGCGGAAGAAAAAGCCCGACGTAACAGGCCTTATGTGAGGGAGCCCGAGGTTACAGGCTTCCATTACATTAGGCATCACAGCGACTGCGATCCGCACTGGCGGTGCAAATTTTTCTGATTCTGTTGGGAGTCGGGGATGAAGCTGCCGACGATAAACAACTTCCCGGCCTACAGTGAATATCGTGAGGACGAGTATAGGGACCCACCAATGCGCGACCCTGCTCAATTCGTCCCCAGGGCCGTGCAGCTAAACCAACGGCGACAGTCAGTGCATGATCGGCTCGGGCCGATTCACCAGGACTTCTTCGAAGATGAAGAAGATAATGATGAGGAATATGACGAAGAAGCACCGATGACGAGCAATCGGCTAATCCCCAATGGTGCCCTCGAACCATTTCACTAAAACACAAAAGAGAAACCTTCAACGGCTCAAGAGCGAGGGGCGAGAAGAAGAAGTACAACGAATGATTCGGCAGCAACAGCGTCGGCAAGGCGCGAAACAATGGCACGTCAAGAGACAGGCGCCGACTGCCAATGAGAGGCCGTCCGACGAAAACCCAGCAGATCAAGCCAGAAGGGCGGCTAAAGGAAAAGGGAAAGCTTGTGCACCAGTTAATATGGTTTTCATATTGCCAGCCGAATTCGGCGCTGCTGAGGCCGATGCAGATAATGTCGAAGACACCTTGGCAAAGCTGACCCTGTCCCCAGATCAAGATATCTTCGAGAAACCAAAGGGAACTAAGAATCGGCACCTTAAACCACTCTACATGAAGGGATTCGTTAATGGAAAGACGATGTCCAAAATGTTGGTCGATGGGGTGGCTGTAGTCAATCTCATGCCTTATGCCACTTTTCGTAAGCTGGGCAATGGAGCCGAAGATCTAATCAAGACGAACATGGTGCTTAAAGACTTCGGCGGCAATCCATCGGAGGCCAAGGGTGTGCTTAACGTTGAGCTGACCGTCGGCAGCAAAACCGTGCCCACAACATTCTTTGTCATCGACGGGAAGGGATCTTACAGCCTGCTACTTGGGAGGGACTGGATTCATGCAAACTGCTGCGTCCCTTTCACAATGCATCAAAATCTGATCCAATGGCAAGGCGACAAGATTGAAATCGTGCCAGCCGACAGGTCAGTGAGCGTTGCTAACGTCGATTTTCCACTTTGGGAAATCAACGGTATTGATTGTCTGTCCGGCAAAGTTTGGCAAGTCGATTTTCTAAAGGTGTCCGATTCTGCCATACAGCCTATTGGAGACGAAGAGCCCCAATTATTATTTTGAGGGCGTCGTGGAGGGCTCGAACTTCTACGGCAAGGACACCGCGGACGACGATGATGGCAAGCTTGGGCAAGGTTTCATGTCGGTCGACGAGCTAGAAGATATATATATCGGCTCTGGAGATAGGCCTAGGCCGACATATATTAGTAAAAATTTGTCTTCTCGTTGTAGATCCCAGCTTATTGATTTGTTAAAGGAATATAAAGATTGCTTTGCTTGGGAGTATTTCGAGATGCCTGGTCTTAGCCCATCTATTGTTGTGCATCAGCTGCCTATCAAGCCGGGCTATCGGCCATTCAAACAATCTCCTAGGAGATTTAAGGCCGATATGTATGATGCAATCAAAGCCGAAATCACTCGGCTATATGACACCGGATTCATTCGGCCCTGCCGATATGCCGAGTGGGTCTAAAATATTGTTCCAGTAATGAAAAAGAACGGCAAACTTAGGGTGTGTATCGATTTCAGGGACTTAAACAAGGCCACCCCTAAGGACGAGTACCCAATGCCCATAGCCGATTTACTAGTGGATGCTGCTTCCGGCCACAAGATAATAAGTTTCATGGATGGTAATGCAGGTTACAATCAAATTTTTATGGCCGAAGAAGATATTCACAAAACGCTTTCGATGCCCGAGCAATCGGCTTGTATGAATGGGTTGTCATGACATTTGGGTTGAAAAATGCTGGAGCAACTTATCGAGGGGGCCATGAATTATATTTTCCATGACATGATCGGCTCCCTGGTGGAAATCTATATTGATGATGTTGTTGTCAAGTCTAGGGAAACAGAGAATCATATAGCCGATCTTAGACAGGTTTTAGAGCGAACAAGGAAATATGGCCTCAAGATAAATCCATTGAAGTGCGTGTTCGGCGTGTCGGTCGGGCAATTTTTAGGGTTTCTTGTTCATGAGAGAGGGATCGAGGTTACACCAAGGAGCATTAATGCTATCAAGACAATACAACCTCCGAAGGACAAGAAGCAACTGCAATCTCTGATCGGCAAAATCAACTTCACCAGGCGATTCATAGCCAATCTTTTACAAAAGATGGAGCCATTCACACCGTTGCTTCGGCTGAAGGCCGATCAAGCATTCACTTGGGGGGCAGAGCAGCAGAAAGCATTGGACAACATCAAGAATTATTTAAGCTCACCTCCAGTTCTGATTTCTCCACAAAAAGGGATACCATTCAAGCTATATCTATCAGCCGATGACAAGTCAATTGGCTCAGTCTTGATCCAAGAGGTCGAAGGGAAGGAAAAGGCCGTCTTTTATCTCAGCCGACGGCTATTGGACGCAGAAACAAGGTATTCACTAGTGGAGAAATTATGCCTTTGCCTGTATTTTTCATGTACCAAGTTAAGACATTATTTGTTATCCAATGAGTGCACTATAATATGCAAAGCCGATGTAGTCAAGTATATGCTATCGGCTCCAGTGTTAAAAGGACGAGTCGGAAAATGGATTTTTGCCTTAACAGAGTTTGATTTAAGATATCAGGCGCCCAAAGCAGTTAAAGGACAAGCCATAGCCGATTTCGTCGTAGAACAAGATCACACCTTGGACTTTGATGTTCGATGGCTCGGTTTGTACGAATGGATGCGGTATCGGCTTGGTCATCATATCACCAAGGGGGGCAAGCTTCAAATTTGCCTTCTCAATCAACCCCCATGCCACAAACAAGCAAGCCGAATACGAGGCAGTGCTTAAGGGACTATATCTTCTCAAGGAAGTTGAGGCCGACGCCATCGAAATAATGGGGGACTCACTGTTGATCATCAGCCAGTTGTCAGGGGAATACAAGTGCAAAAATAATGCGCTGATGGTTTATTATCAATAATGCTGAGAATTGATGGACAACTTTCGGCTAGTTACATTGAAGCATATCCCCAGGGAGCAGAATGCAGAAGCCAATGATTTAGCTCAAGGGGCATCGGGCTACAAGCCGATGACAAAAGATATTGAGATAGAGATTGCCACCATAACAGCCGACGACTGGAGGTTTGAAGTCTACAGTTATTTACAGAACCTTTCCTAGTCGGCTCCAAAGAAATTGTGCTACAAGGCTTTAAGATGTTTTGCTCGATGGAGATTTATACTATCAGACATTGACGGTGTGCTACTCAAGTGTCTCAGTGCCAACACAACCAAAGTGGCTATCGGAGAAGTGCATGAAGGGATCTGTGGCACGCACCAATCGGCTGATAAGATGAAGTGGCTACTGCAAAGAGCAGGGTATTTTTGGCCGACGATGCTGGAGGATTGTTTCAAGTACTACAAGGGATGCCAGGATTGTCAGAAATTCGAAGCTATACAAAGGGCACCAGCATCGGCTATGAACCCAATAATAAAGCCTTGGTCGTTCAGAGGTTGGGGAATAGATATGATCGGCCAGATCAATCCACCCTCAAGTAAGGGACATAAATTCATACTGGTGGCAACAGATTATTTCACGAAGTGGGTGAAAGCAATTCCTTTAAAGAAGGTCGATTCAAAGGACACAATCAAGTATGTTAAAGAACACATTGTGTACCGATTCGGCGTCCCTCAAACAATAACAACAGATCATGGATCTATCTTCGTATTGGATAAATTTGTTCAGTTTGCTGATGGCATGGGAATTAAATTACGCAATTCTTCGTCGTATTATGCTCAGGCCAACGGGCAAGCGGAAGCTTAAACAAGAGTTTAATCAAGCTGATCAAGAGAAAGATCTCTGAATATCCCAAGCAATGGCATAGCCGATTAGCCAAATCACTTTTGCCTACCGGATGGCTTGCCACGGATCTATCCAAGTCCCTCCATATAAACTGGTCTATGGGCATGAAGCAGTCTTGCCATGGGAAAACATCATCGGCTCTAGAAGAATTCAGTTACAAGATCAACTTACAACCAATGATTACTACAACTAGATGGTAGATGAATCGGAAGACCTGGTTTTATCACGAATGAGGGCCTTGGAAAAAGTAACAAAGGATAAGGAACGAGTAGTCCGTCATTATAACAAGAAAGTTGTGCCTAAGTCGTTCGAAGAGGGTGAACTCGTTTGGAAATTGATATTGCCGATCGGATCAAGGGACAATAAGTTCGGCAAATGGTCACCAAATTGGGAGGGGCCGTTCAAGATCCACAAATGCGTCTCTAAAGGAGCTTATATGCTAGAAGGTTTAGATGGAGAAGTGTTTGGGAGGCTCTAAATGGCAAGTATTTGAAAAAAATACTACCCAAGTGTTTGGATCAATTCATGATTCAGCCATGGTTGTGCCGACTTGTGTTAGCCGATGCATTGTAATGCACGCATCGCCTTTAGGGCATTTTTACGCCAAGTTTTTCCCCTATGTTTTCTACATCGGCTTAGCTTAGCCGACGGCGACAAGACGATCAATTCAATAATTTTGTTAATACTGGAAACACCGTCAACAAAATTAGGGGGCATATACATACACATCAAGGAAACTAGCAAACACCGAGGAGAAAATTTTTTCAATTTCAAAGTCACGGATTTTTTCCAAAGACAGAACCAAAGTGATCGGCGAACAAGAATTTAAGGATTAAGTAAGCCGATTCCAAGTAGGCTGATTACACAATGTTGCCATTTAAAGTTCAAATAGGCTGATTACAAAAGACGTTCAGAATTCAGACTGCTACGTCTATTACAGACTCAAGAACGCGTCGATGGCCGAAATTGCTAAAGCCTTGATCGCCTTTACTTCGTCAATCACCGCCAGGTCTTCGGCATCGGAGCCAGGAATTACCTTGGCCGATTTGTGAAGCTCTTTCAAGTGTTTGATAGTGGCCGTCGATTTGCCTTTTTGATCTTCGGTAGCTTTTGGCAAATCGGCCAACACCTGCTCTTCAGCGGCGATCTTGGCTCGGCATTGTTCTAATTGCAACAACAGGTCGACCTCCTTGTTCCTCAAATTAGCAATCCGGGTTTGTGAAGTTGTCGGGCCGGCTATCAGTTCGTTCAGCTTTGTTTTTTTGGCCTCCACGTTCTTGACCGCATCTTCGATCTTAGTAGCCACATCAGCTTGGGCAAGCCTTCCAATCATCCTTGCATTGCATGCCCTAGCCTTGGCCGATGTTGGTTGATGCAGACGGAAGCCGATATTTTGGTGGCAAGATCTTCAGGAAGCTGGCCCTCAATCTCAAAGAACCAACTTTTAGCCGGTCCGCACTCCTCAACTAGCCTGTCGACATCGATGTCCAGCCGACGGCGTATATCTCGAAGCTTTTCCTTGAGCTCGTTTGCTGGGGCCTTATCTAGGCTAGTCGCCTCGCCTTCCTCCTTGCCGAGGAATTCCTTTATATCGAAAGAGAGCAGACGGCCAAGGGCCGCAAAAAGAATCAAAGGATTAGGCTTCAACAGCTAAGATGGCCGATTGTTCAAGACATTTAAAGGGGGAAGAAGGGGAAGGAAACTTACTCTTACTGCAGGAACAGGGGCAACTTCTTCTTCGACGGCCGGGACGGTTGGAGTGGGGTCTTTTTTGGCACGATTATCGGCCGAAGTGGCTACTTCAGCGCGTTCATCGGCCGGCTCTGCGACGTCTTCAGTCTCGTGGCCACCCACAATCGATGCCGTGTGTTCGCTCGATATCTAGGGGGCAGCCGATAGAGATTGAGGAGGCTACAGAAAAGACAAGTGTTAGCTTAAAAAATCGACTGGTGCTAGCAAAACAAAAGGGCGCAAATCAGGTTTCTTTACTGATGAGGCAGTACGCCTGGGACGGCTGGCTAGCTTCTTGACCTACAAAAGGCAGATTCGGTTAAGTATACGCCGATCAAGTTTTCATGGGCTAAGTTCGACAAGGATTTACCGGTCATTTCTTGATGAGCAGGCTTGGAGCTGGTGGACTATCGGCTGGAGGGCTGACCGAGTTATGGCTCAATTCGCTTGATTCGGCCACCGCTTCAACAGCTTCTGACATTTCTTCATCAGCAACTTCTTCGGTGATAAATTGGTCGATGCTTGGATCAACAGACGGGAGGCTGTCAGCTGGTGCAGTCGGCCGCTTCTTTTTCTGTTTCTTAACATGTATAGCCGATGGCTCCGCGGTTGGAGCAGTTCTCTTTTTCCGGGCTAGCGACTCGCGTGCTTTCCCATATAAGAGTGTCTTCAGATTCGGCGCATCCCAGCCGATGGCTGAAGGAGCCAGTCCACACCCATTCGGCAAGATGCCCAAGTGATATTCAATAGGGATTCCTGAGTTGCTCACTGATGGCCTTTCGGTTTCTGTCACCTGCAAAGAGGAAAAAGTTTAAGTGTTAGCAGACCAGGTTAGCCGATGAGTTGAAAAAGGGAAAATAACTGAGAATTTAGAACTCACCGAGGGGATTTCATCTGGTAGTAGAGGTAATGTAGTAAGAGGACCGTTGGTGAAAAAAGTGTCGTTTGATTTCAATCCACCATCGGTCATAGGCTGTGCTTTTCTTGTATGCCAGAACCATGGTATCAATGCTGCCGAGTGGAGGGCCTGTGAGGTTCATAAGCTTGCTCATGATCGGCGGTTGGTCTACTTTTCCTCTGGTTTCGATCTTGTCAGCATAATAGCAGCCGATGGGCAGTTGACCGAGACCAAACTGGCGAGCAACCGATACTGGGTAGTAAAACTCGTAAGACTTGGCCACTGATCGGCCCTGGTGGATGCCCGTCGGCAGAATGCATGGGGTAAGAGCGGCTGTGAATATGTCTCGGCATTTGGGGTAGTCGTCTGAGTTTACTTCTTCAAGGTTGAATTCAGCTGGCGACTCAAAGACTGACCTATCTCTATAGAAATACCAGCAACGGTTGTCCTTGGCAAAGCCGTCGTATAGGGACATAAACCATTCGGTTAATAGCTCGACCGATTGTTTAGACCCAGTATGCATGGCTGCTGCTTCGCCATAGCTGAGGCATCTTGTGGTGGTTATCTCATTCCCGTCATCGTCTTCGATCGGCTCCAATCATGGGAAACGTGCTTCAGTCAAGGGTGGCCAACTAGATATTTTTTAGGACATCAGTACGAGCCAGATCTGAAGAAACCACCATGGGCCCCCGGTGTTGACAGAAGTGTTGGCGGCTATCTTGGCTACGGTTTGATGAAGAGTTTGGTATAGATAGCCGAGTGTGGAGATTATGGCAATCGGATACCCACATGGCAAGCTTATCCGACTGGTAATAGGGATATGTTACGCCTTCTAATTATGTAAACCGACTATGACTTGGGTATTACGTTGCCGATTAGATAAGGCAAGGCTCATAGTCACGGTTTGGTAAGATTGAGGAAACCGACTTGTAAGAGGGGTAAGGGGCGTACCTTGAGGGATATCAGATTTCATACGCAACACAAGAGCAACAGATCTTGAGATCAATAAACACTCGACGGATCAAATCTCCGAAACAGGAGTAGGGTATTACCTCACGAGAGAGCCTGAACCTGTCTAAACCTTGTTTTCCACCTAACCCATCGTGCTTGGTGATCTTGACTGCACCCCCAAATTTCTATTGCCGAAACCAAGTTTCGACAGTTGGCGCGCCAGGTAGGGGACTGCGCGTCAAGTTTTCTTCTTCAATCTCGCCGGCGAGCGCGATGGGATCTTCTTCAGGCATCGACGACTTCGCCACCGAAGGATTCAACAAGCTCTCCTTCCCCGACTCGGATTCGGACCAGTCGGGAGGGGGAACCCGTTCGGCGCCGTTCGCGCTACCGAACAACGCCGAGATCTACAACAGGCTTCTGACTTCCGAGTTGGGTTCCTCCCACTTGGAAAGAGGAGTCCACTCGGCGCCATTCGGGTTGCCGAACAACGCCGAGATCTTCAACGCAGTTCTGACTTCCAAGATGGGGCCCATCCACCCGGAAGGAGGAATCCACTCGGCGCCGTTCGGACTACCGAACGCCGCTGAGATCTACAGCCATCTTCTGACCTCCCCGTCGGTATCGACCCACTTGGGAGGAGAAATTCTCTCGGCACCGTTTGGATTACCGAACGCCGCTGAGGTCTACTACAAAATCCTCTCCCCCGAGTCGGGATCGACCCACTCGGAGGAACCCCCGTCATCAAGCTACGACTTGGACTGGAATGATCCAGATTCGAGCAACCCGGGCTTAAGGGAAGTCGCAGTCATTCTTCAACCGTTCAGGTCATGCTCATCCACGGAACTCGATGAGTACCTTAGCTCTTCAGGCTTCGACAATCTCTACGGCATCCCCTCGGATGAGGCCAACGACTCCGACTGCGACAAGGACTATGAGCCAAAGTTCTTTGACGTTCTCATGGCTGAGGTGGCTGAGACCGACTCAGCCCTTGCCCGCAGGGTCGCAGAGGAAGAACAAGCCAGGCTTGAGCAGGAGCGCAAGCTGGCAGAAGATGAGAAGAGGCGCAAGGAGGAAGCCAATAGGATAAAACGGGACCTGAGGGCGACTGGACGATCCGCTCGGGAGGCCATACTTCAGACGCGAGTCGACAACACCAACATCTTTCAGACACCCCAGCAGAACGCCGTTGCCGCCCTCACCCTCCTCGACACCATAATCGAGACGACGCCCGCCAACGTGACACCAATCCTGGACAAGATCAAGACCATCATCGCTGCTACAGCCAACTGCTCTTCCTCCACCTCAGCACGAGGGCCGACTGAGTCCGTGGCAGAAACGCCCGACAGAAGCCGACTTCCGCCGCTACGGTCGAAGGATTATAGGAGGCCCGAACAAGTTCGGACGGCCACTAGGTCAAGAAACCCCTGCCATGAGGCCACGCGGAAGCATAAAGAGCAATCGGCCGACTCCCGCGAGAAGCGGCATGGACGACCATCCGTCCACGACCGGGTCCGCCGCAATAACAACTCCGACTACCGAAGCAGCCTCCCAAGGACACCGCCGAGTGATCTGCAGGAAGTCCTTGACCGGCGCTATCAAGAACGAGATCAACGCTCCCGCGAAGATCGGAGGGGATCGCCCGACAGCAACGACGATGGAGTACCTGCGTTCACTCGGGACCTGCGCCGAGTGCAGTGGCCGAATGGTTTTAAGCCGACAGGAATCGAGAAGTACGACGGAAAGACCAACCCCGAGTCGTGGCTAACCGTGTACACCCTCGCCATCCGTGCAGCAGGAGGAGACAACAAGGCCATGGCCAATTACTTACCTGTTGCCCTTGCCAACTCAGCTAGGAACTGGCTCACGAGCTTGCCAAGAGGATCGATCGGCTCGTGGAGCGAGTTACGGGATCACTTCATCGCCAACTTCTAGGGCACCTTTGAAAGGCCTGGGACCCACTTCGACCTCTACAATGTCATCCAGAAGCCAAACGAGCCATTGAAGGACTACATCCGACGCTTCTCAAAAAAATGCAACAAGATCCCCAACATCACCGACGACATCATCATCGCCGCCTTCTAGAAGGGAGTCTGTGATGAACTGTTGATAGGAAAATTTGGGCGTAAGCCACCGAAGACGGTGAAGCAAATGTTTGAGACAGCGAACTCCTATGCCAAATCCAGCGACACGATCAAAGCGGCGTGGCAAGACCGGCCTGACAGAAGGGACGACAAGCAGTCGGGAGGAAGCCAGCATCCTAAGAAGGATAATGGCAACAACAACCAGGGCCAGAAGGATCACAAGCGCCGCCCTGAGGATCTGGTTGCCACGACATCCAACTCCCATCGTCGCCCCCGAGTCGCGGCCTACGACGCAATCATGAACGCTCAGTGCACGCATCATCCAAGCCACAAGCATGCAGCCAAGGACTGCTTTATTTATAAGCAATTCGCCGAACAATATGCGACACAGCTCAACAAGAAGCCGACTGACGAAGCCGGTCCATCAGGGACCAAGAAGAACAACTCGACTGGAAATACGAAGCCCTTTCAAGACCCCGTAGGCGAGCTGAATCACATCTTCGGGGGGCCGCAAGCTTATGAGTCTAAGAGGAAGCAAAAGCTAACCGACCGCGAGGTCAACGCGACACAACCTGAGGTCCCACAATATCTACGGTGGTCAGAGGTGGCCATCACGTTCGACCGCTTGGATCATCCTGACCGAGTGGTTCACCCGGGGCGGTATCCCCTAGTACTAGACCCGGTGGTCCGCAACATCAAGCTGAAGCGCGTCCTCATTGATGGGGGCAGCGCCATCAATATTTTGTTCGCCAAGACCCTAGACGAGATGCAAATCCTGAGAGCCGAATTGAAGACAAGCTCAGCCCCCTTCCACGGAGTTATCCCGAGGCTGTCGTCCACGCCACTCAGGCACATCGCCCTTCCAGTCACCTTCGGAGTTCGCGAGAACTTCTGGACGGAGATTATCACTTTTGAGGTGGCCGACTTCGAGACGGCCTACCACGTGATAATCGGAAGGCTTGCACTCACCAAGTTCATGGCAATACCGCATTATACCTACCTCTGCATGAAGATGCCCGGCCCCAACGGCGTCATCACCCTGCGCAGCGACATCAAACAAGCCTTCACTTGCGACAAGGAAAGCCGTGACATGGCCCAATCTCGTGAGAGATCGCGTGGCTAGGAAGAAATCCGATTGGCTGCATCAACTTCTGGAGAGGGTGAAATCCCCACGAAGAAGATAGCCAAGGCGGGACAAGGCGACGCCAAAACGAAGAAAATCTCCCTTGATCCATCGGATCCTTCCCAAACCGCTGTAATCGGCGCTGAGCTAGATCCCAAATAGGAAAGCATGCTCGTCACCTTCCTCCAAAATAATAAAGATGTTTTTGCTTGGAAACCATCTGATATGCCTGGAATTCCTAGGGAGGTGATCGAGCACTCTTTACACGTCAAAGATGACACGAAACCTATCAAACAACGATTACGCCGTTTTGCTCAGGATCGAAAAGATGCCATCAAGAAAGAACTCACAAAACTCTTAGCCGCTAGTTTTATTAAAGAAGTTCTCCATCCTGACTGGTTGGCTAACCCCGTCCTGGTCCGGAAGAAGACAGGACAATGGCGCATGTGCGTTGACTACACCGACCTCAACAAAGCCTGCCCCAAAGATCCATTCGGGCTGCCTTGCATCGACCAAGTCGTGGACTCGACAGCCGGCTACCAGCTCTTAAGCTTTCTGGATTATTACTCGGGCTACCACCAAATCAGCTTGAAAGAATCCGACTGCCTGAAAACATCGTTCATCACGCCATTTGGAGCTTACTGCTACATCACGATGCCCTTCGGTCTGAAGAATGCCGGAGCCACATACCAACGCATGATTCAAAGATGCTTTCAAACGCAGATCGGCAAGAACGTGGAAGCTTACGTCGACGATGTCGTCATCAAGACCAAGCAGAAGGAAGACCTGATTGCCGACTTAGAAGAAACCTTCGCAAACATTCGGGCCTTCAGAATGAAGCTAAACCCAGAAAAATGCACGTTCGGCGTACCGTCAGGCAAACTGCTCGGCTTCATGGTGTCCCATCGTGGCATTGAAGCTAATCCAGAAAAAATCAATGCTATCTTGAATATGAAGCCCCCGAGTAACCAGAAAGATGTTCAGAAGCTCACTGGCTGCATGGCGGCGCTAAGCCGATTCATCTCTCGACTCGGCGAACGAGGCATGCCTTTCTTCAGGCTACTGAAGAAAATTGATGACTTCCAGTGGACTACGGAAGCCCACAAAGCCTTTGAAGATTTTAAAGAATTTCTCACGACGCCGCCCGTCCTAGCCTCACCTCAGCCTCAGGAGCCCCTGCTACTATACGTCTCAGCGACTCACCAAGTGGTCAGCACGGTTCTTGTGGTTGAGCGCGAAGAAGAAGGACGAGTCCAGAAGATTCAGAGGCCAATCTACTTCGTTAGCGAAGTGCTGGCATGAGCCAAAATTCGCTACCCTCAGGTACAAAATTTGCTATATGGTGTTCTGATAACCGCGAGGAAATTGGCGTACTACTTTCAGGGACACTCGGTCACCGTCGTCACTTCCTTTCCACTCAGCGATGTCATCCACAACCGGGAGGCAACTGGGCGCATCGTGAAGTGGGCCCTGGAACTGATGTCGCTGGACTTAACTTTCAAGGCGAGGACGTCTGTAAAGTCACAAGCCCTGGCGTATTTCCTGGCCGATTGGACCGAACAACAAGAAGATGTACCTCGAGAAGACCTACAGTACTGGACCATGCACTTTGACGGATCCAAGAGGATCACGGGCTTGGGAGCATGAGTCTTGCTGATCTCCCCGACTGGGGAAAGGCTAAGATATGTTCTTCACCTCCACTTCTCCGCCTCACACAACGTCGCCGAGTACGAAGCCCTGCTTCATGGACTGCGCCTTGCTGTTTCACTCGGGATACGACGGTTGGTCGTGAAAGGAGATTCCCAGCTGGTTGTCAACCAAGTGATGAAAGACTGGTCCTATTTAAACGACACCATGGAGGCCTACCGGCAAGAAGTTCGCAAACTTGAGGACATGTTTGACGGACTGGAGCTATCCCATGTCCTGAGACATAACAACGAGGCAGCTGACGAGTTGGCGCAGTTCGGGTCCAAGCGAAAAGCTGCTCCAACAGACGTTTTCGTAGAGCATCTCTATGAGCCGACTGTTGCAGCAAAACCAACTCCCAATGAGCAAGCTGCAGACCAAGTCGCCATGATCAACGTCGACTGGAGGACACCGCTCATCAAATTTTTAACTCAGCAAGAGCTGCCGAAAGACCGGGATGAGGCGGAACGCGTCCGACACCGTTGTCAAGCTTATGTCATGGCAGATTCTGATTTATACAAGAGGAGCCCTTCTGGAGTCCTAATGAGATGCATCACACCTGAGGAAGGACGACAACTACTCCAAGATATCCACTCGGGTATATGCGGAAGTCACGCGACAGCACGCACCTTGGTGGGCAAAGCCTACAGACAAGGTTTCTTCTGGCTTACGGCGGTCTCCGACGCTGACAAAGTGGTCCGAACGTGTGAAGGTTGCCAGTTCTTCTCTCGGCAGAGTCATGTCCCAGCCCAAGAGCTACAAACGATTCCATTATCCTGGCCATTTGCGGTATGGGGCTTGGACATGGTCGGTCCTTTCAAGAAGGCCCAGGAGGATTCACGCATTTGTTCGTCGCAATCGACAAGTTTTCCAAGTGGATCGAAGCTAAGCCGGTTGCTACGATCACCGCTGACAAGGCACGAGACTTCATCCTCAACATCGTACATCGGTTTGGAGTCCCAAACAGAACTATAACCAATAACGGGACCCAATTCACTGGAGGCATCTTTAAGGAATTCTGTGAAGACTTTGGCATCAAAATCTGCTATGCATCGGTCGCACATCCCAAAAGCAATGGACAAGTTGAGCGTGCCAACGGCATGGTTCTTCAAGGCATCAAGGCCCGAGTGTTTGGCCGACTAAAACCTTATGCCGGTAAATGGGTCCAAGAGCTCCCCTCGGTTCTATGGTCTCTACGGACTACGCCCAGTCGGGCTACCGGCCAAACTCTTTTCTTTTGATCTATGGCGCAGAAGCCATGTTGCCGAACGAAATGGAGTACGAATCACTCCAAGTCCGCAGCTTTAACGACGAATGCTACGATCAAGACCGAGTGTATGACCTCACCCAACTGGAAGAGGCCCGTGAGGCAGCCCTGATCCAGTCGACAAGATATCTTCAAGGACTCAGACGATACCACAGTCGCAATGTTCAAGCACGAGCTTTTATCATCGGCGATTTGGTTCTACGCAAGATTCAAACCACCAAGGACCGTCACAAATTATCTCCACTATGGGAAGGACCATACATAATCGCTGAGGTGACTCGTCCAGGAGCATATCGACTAAAGCGAGAAGACGGATCCATGGTAGAGAACTCCTGGAACATTGAACATCTTCGACGATACTATGCTTAAATTGCCTTAAGTTTCATGTTATTCTTGACTGCCAACCTCAAGCAAGATGACTTCTTGAGTTAGCAGTCGGGGGCTGCACATATGTCAATAAAGCATGGTTTTCTTTGACAACTTGTTTATATTTGGTTTATCATTGTTTAGTGTTTTGATTCGAGTTCAATAGATAAGGACTGAGAATTTTTTTGATGACCTAATCAAGCTTAGGCTTGGTGACAATCGGACAAAAATTACTTAAGAAATTTTCTATAAAGACTTGGGTCAAGGCATTAACATAAATAAGCTAGACATCAACAAGTTCACATCAAGGGTTACAAGCAACATTCACAAAGCAATCAAGATCAAAAATGGTTCATTACATCGGCGGCTACTTTCTTGGCCGACTCCTGCGCTTCACTAATCAATTCCAAGGCCTGCTCATCTGAAGTGCCATCGGCGAAGCCCTCCCCGACCGAATCAACATCTATCCGGGGATAGTGACTTGGTCTGCGCAAGGGCGAAGCCCGCTCCCATGATGGCTGCCTCTGAGATGTTGGCCAGGTACTGATCTGGGGCCCGCCTAAGCTTGTTGAAGACCTCGATGGCGTCCAGCGAACTGGTCCCGAGCCCATGATGGAACAGCGACAAGAGAATCGGTGTCGCCGCGTTAGCAACATCGTCCCTTACGCTTTCGGCCCTTCGGACCCTTTCAGTGTAGACATCATACTGGGCTCGGGTTTTGACCTTATAAGCTGTCAAAGGCATAAGATTACACAGATACCCGAAGATGAAGCAAAATGAAGAATGTTATCTTGAAAGAGCTTACCTTCGAACTCAGACTCCAGCTCGGCTTTGCTGGTGTTGGCTTCTTCCAACTGGGTCTGAAGCACGTGGACTTCTGACGAGTTCTCTGCAACAAGAAAAGTTGTCAACGCCAAGATCAAAACAAACTACAAGTAAAGGCATAAAAAGACTAAGGAGATCGAGCTCACTCCCGACTGAACCCCGGAGGTCGAGGTTCTCCTCCAAGAGTGCGGCTATCTCTCTCCTTAGAGCCGCCTCTCTCGATGCAGCTTCCTCTCGAGTGGCCTTTAGCTCTTGCTGGATGTTCTCCAGGGAGTGCTGGATGTTCTCCAGGGAGTTCAAGTGTGGGACCAGCTTCTCGAGTGCATCGAATTTGGCCATTGACCGGCAATACACCCTCTGAGTGCAAGTTCAGAGTTAGTCGATTGAAAAGCAATCATAAGGCTACAACACAAAAAGAGCAAAACTTACGTTTAACAACCGAGTAGCTTCGTTCAGGCTGTCTACAAGCATATCCCTTTCTTCATTCTCCTTTTGCTTGTTCAGAATGATGCGCTGTTTCAGGCCCTCGGAATCGCGCCACTCAATCTTGATTGGAGGGACCCAGGTATCAGAGGACTGCAACCTGGGATCTCTTCCACTTTGGCTGATCAATTCAGAAGGAGTGAATGAAGACACAGAAAAAATGGACTGGAGATTAAAATATGAAAGATCGCTTTGAGGCTTACCAGCTTCGGTGGCCGAATCCTTGACTGATATTTCCCGGATGCTTTTCCCTTCTTGGTTCTTACCCGACCGATTCTCGGTCGGGGTCCTTCAAGTGGCGCTGGGTCTCTTCTCGCGGCCGATTGGTTTCCGTCCGGGCTTCCCCGGCCGTTGGGGGGATCTTCCCTTGGGACATCCTCACTGGGAGGAGTGGGCTTCTCACTCGGAGCGCTCTCACTCGGGAGAGGGCTCCGGGGTTTTGCTTCTGCAGGCTTTGTCGCCTCAGCTGCAGCAGATGGCATAGGGCCTTCACTCAGCCCAGTGGGGTCTATATTCTGAGGCCTCCTGCAAGGAGAAAGACAGGAGCAATCGGGATGAAGGCAGAGAGGTTTTCAACAAGAGCACAACTTCAGTCACGAGACGTACATGGTCGAATGGCGAATCTTGGGCGCAGTTTTTGGTGACGGCCTTGGAGGGGTCACTTCAGCCTGAGGGACTGGGACATCGTCATCCGATTCATCAATCACCAGCCTCCTCTTACTCGCCCGCTTGCTGATGTCGTCGCTGGCAGCGGCCCTCTTGCCGATTGGGTCACTCTGGATTTTGACGCTGCTAGCTGGTTTCTTGGCAGGCCGCGCCGGCACATCATCATGATGCACTTTATACGGCTTCGAGATAATGGAGGTGTTTTCCTGCAAGGAAGATTCTTTCTACACTAAGAAGTGTGACATCAAGATTGAAAGACAATAAAGAAGCTGAGTTAACTTACCAAAGGAGGAGGGCGATATAAGCTGTACGGGAGGACCGGCAACATAAGGCAACGCTCAATTGCAATCAGTCGAGAATATCTTATACATGCAGGTCTTCAAGGTCTCAAAGCTGAGGGAGTCGCGGTCTTCCCGATTGGGGTCCCTCTCGCCCTCATACTCGAACGCGGGCTTGGACCTCTCCTTGATTGGTGCCAATCGGTTCCTGATGAAATGCCGAGTGATTTGTTCACCCCGAAGGCCCTTCTTCTTCATTTCCAAGATGTTTGTCAGAAGCTTGTTGGCTTCATCCCAATCTTGGATTACTGACACGGTGCTCCAGTTGGACCTTGGCACAGGAGGAAGACCAACGAAGTTGGGCAGACTGGGTTCGAGGTTTGCAATGTAGAACCAGTTTGCGTGCCAACCCTTGTTAGAAGATTTCAAGGGAAGACTGAAATAGTCTCGGCAGAGGGATCCGCGGAGCTGGAAGCCGCCCCACCAACAATGCAGGGCTCATCCTTGTTCGGATGCGGCTTGAGATAGAACATGCGCCATGAGAGCTGAAAGTGGGGAAGGATGCCAAGGACAGCCTCGCAAACATGGATGAGAAGAGCTATATGGAGCATGGAATTGGGATTCAAGTGGTAAAGTTGAAGGCCATAGTACTCAAGAAGACCTCTAAAGAACTCAGAGGTGGGGAGGCCGAAGCCACAGTAAAAGAAGGAAGTAAAGACGACGGTCTCACCGGTGTTTGGAGTGGGGAACTCCTCACCGGCCGCCGGACGCCAGCCGACGATCTCCTTGGGAGGGAGAACTCCGTTCTTCACCATCTCCTTGAGAGTCAACTCCTTGACATCTGATGTCGCTCATTGCTCGAAAGGGATCTCTTTCTCTCCCGCCATGGATGTGGTTTTGGGGGAAGTGGATCTAGCTCGGGGGATGGGGATTTGAAATGGGGATCTTTGGAGCTGGATGCGGAGGCTAGCTTGTGGAGAAGCGCGAGTTCCTGGATTGACGGATTTGGGTGAGCGCGCGAGCCTAGGGTTCTCCGCAAGCAAGCTGGTGAACAGTGTTGTGAAAGGGGAAATTTTTCTGGGAATACAAAGTGGCGGGGATGACCTCGAGGCTTTGTAGAAGATTTGAGGGTTTCGCTGAGTCATCTAGCAATTGGGCCGAGCCCATGAGAGACTTGCGGCCCGTCTAAGGTGTGGCCTGACACGTGTCCTTAGGAACTTAAGTGGATGGACTTAAGCAGATTTGCGTTGGCAATATGCACGTGTCTAATTGCCCAGTACCTTTAAAAATCCTTTCATACCGCGGTTTGCGCAGCTTCATGAGAGGTTGGCACGATGCAATTTGAAAGGTGACAAACAGTTAAGTCTTTCATGACTTCCTTGATGACAGGAACTGTTTGGTTTTTAAGCATTTGATTAAATGATGATATCAATGCTACTTTTTCACTCTGGTGAAGATCTTTTCAGATTGAGACCAATATTGTGGCATGAGCTATTTAATATTTTGGTCATATTTTTTAGATGACTGAAAAACTTGTTTACCCATGAGGGATGATTAAAATATTTGTTCCGAGATGACTCGGGAAGATCCACTCGGGTAAACGTGAGCTTACCGAGTGCTTTTCACCTACAAGGGTTGATTGAGTTATTTGTTCTGAGATGACTCGGGCAAATTCACTCGGGTAAGCGTGAGCTTGCCAAGTGATGAGATTTTTTATATTTGTTTTAGCTTAAGCTAAACATTTATTTGAGATTGATTTTTGTAGTTTTTGACTATATGCCTAGTCTGTTTTTGACGAACCACATAGTCGGGGGCTACACCTAATTAGGTGCATCAGGAGATGCACCTAGATATTTATTTTTGAGAATTTTCTGAGATATTTTCCAGCCCTTCACAGTCTTTAGAGCCACTCGGGAGATTCAGACATAGATGATGGAACCACTCGGTATTAGAAGCACTCGGCCAAAAGTTGTTTGGCTATGTGTTATCTTGTTTTGAGGCAAAGTTATATCATCGACTGCGAAGGACTCGGGGGCTACTGTGGAGATTATGGCAATCGGATACCCACATGGCAAGCTTATCCGACTGGTAATAGGGATAGGTTACGCGTTCTAATTATGTAAACCGACTATGACTTGGGTATTACATTGCCGATTAGATAAGGCAACGGCTCATAGTCACGGTTTGGTAAGATTGAAGAAACCAACTTAGAGTATGGTAGGGTTTTCGGCTTGTAAGCCTGCCCCCCAAGACTATATAAGAGGGGTAAGAGGCGTACCTTGAGGGATATCAGATTTCATACGCAACACAAGAGCAACAGATCTTGAGATCAATAAACACTCGGCGGATCAAATCCCCGAAACAAGAGTAGGGTATTACCTCACGAGAGGGCCTGAACCTGTTTAAACCTTGTTTTCCACCTAACCCATCATGCTTGGCGGTCTTGACTGCACCCCAAATTTCTATTGCCGAAACCAAGTTTCGACACCGAGGAGGAATTTGCCCAAGGGAATCTTTTTTTATCAACTAAAGCTTCATCTACAACTTGCTAGTTTGCTGTCGGCCCACAGCTGGATCCGCAGAACAAGAATTTCTCTCGCCACATCATTAGAAATGCGGCATGCTCTCTGGGGCTGATTGGCCCATCTCTCATGTTCATGGCCACATAGCCACTCCATCCTCCTATGGCTTTAGTTTTAAATTGGAATTGGTTTTTCTAGCCAGCATATCAGGATTAGCCGACGATAAGATATCCAGTCCAGTGTTCATCACTACGTCGGCTAGGGTAATTGTCATTGGGCCTTGCTGGAAGACGAAAGCGTTCAAGGTATTATTCCAGAAGTAAGTGGCAACCGACATTAATGGTTCGTCCTTCTCCATGTCGGCTACTGACAAAGCCAAGCATTGGGCTATTCCTATTTCCTCCCAATGGGCTTGCTTGGCTGGCTGCATCCTTTTGTACTATTCTGGGCAAGACTTGTCTATTGAGGGCCAGGACTTAAAGGTGCCAATCCAATGGTTCAGAGATGGTTTTCTCATGTTGTAGGGCATCCTATTGGTTTTGGCTATAATTAACTCAGATGGATCCTTGCTGCCGATAGGCCCTAGAAAATATCTGTTGTTCTAGATGAGGCTGGGAATTGCTGTCTGGTGAGCAAGATGCTACAATCGGAAAGGAGAAACATAATTCCAGATCAGAAACCCTAAAATACAGATCTATGGTCGAAAGGTAGTAAAGAAAGGGTTTTAGCCGATTAGGGCTTACCTCGGGGAACTCGACGGACGGAGCGGTCGATGGGGCGGCGGAAGACGCCATCGTGTACTTGGAGATCGTCGAAAGTGGGGATCGCCGCTGCAGGCTTCGAGAGTTGGATGGGTCGCCGGAGAACTCGAGGGCTTTTGTTGAAGTGGTGTTTGCCGACGGCGTGACTCGTTTGGCGGCCGACGGGGCAGTTTTTCAAGAGTTTTTGTAACGGTCGAAACAGAGTCAAGCTAGGATTGTGCCTGAGTTCGAATCACCTAAAATCCGCAACATTTCATATCGAGGACTTGGGAGGCATGTGTTAATGATCAAATTTGGTAATAAAATCCCCGGGTTTCTAGCAGAGATTGAAGCGGAGTCGGAGAAGATGCGTGATCTGTGAAGAGGCGGAAACAGAATCGGCTGAGTCCGAATCGGCTACGGAGTCAGTCGGCTGAGTTCGGATCAGACTGGAATAGTTGATAGCCGATTCCGAATCAAGATAGAAGTGGGGCCAATCCTGATGGAAGGCGTGAAAAATGAGAAGTTGGATTCGGTTCCCAAATTGTGCGTTAAGGATATTGCCATCTATGGATAGAGTCCTGTAACTGCAATTGTATCTGTAAAGTAGGTGTTGATGAGAAATTTCTCTCACGCGCTGGCCTGAGAGATCTGCTTAGCTCCAGTGTAGGTCCTTCTCGGCTGCCTGTGTAGTGTAGGGCGTGCCAGTTGGTTTGATCTGTTAACCAACAAGAAAAATAAAGACATATGCGTTAAGGGTTAAGTTAGATCCTACTGGATCGGCTGTGAGAGTCAATTTACATATATATGCTATCCCGAAGTGTATTTAAACCAAGTGACTAGAATAGATCGGCTACGCCGAGATAGTATTAACCACTTAATCCAAATATACAATGGGATAATAAATATATGCCTTAACAGCCTAGCCGATACCGTAAGGCTAACTGTGAATCGGCTAGTACTCCTACTTATCTTATGAAAAAATATTGATCTAAGCTAAATGCGCTAAACCTAGATCAGTCGGCTGTCAGCTGTGGCTGACAGGCTGATTCTGGCTTAGGGCATTTAACTAGAGCAAGATCTTAATATAAGAGGCGGCTTTAATAAATCTGATAGTAATATACAAAGAATATTAAAACAGATAAGGCCGGCTGAAACCCCGGCACTATCTCTAAACATATACATCTAGTCGAATAGATCATAAAAGCTCTAAAAATGACTTAATAGGTCAAATTTATGCAACATTAAGTATAAAAAGAACAATCAGATCTACTATAGTTGATGTAAAGCCCCTCGAGACGGTGGATATCGCATATAATCTAGGCCAACCCTTAGATCTAGCTCTATCGGCTACTGATTCTTGACAGAAACAGGCCGATGTCAAGACAGATCTAAACATCGTTCTAGATTATATATGATATATGATAACTAGCGCAACATAAATCATTGAATCTAGAGTATCATAGCGATGGAAGCACTAAATTCGACGAGATACACCACTAATGACGAACATTTACCTTAATCGGGGATCGAAATGATGCAACCCGAAGCCGGATCAAGTGTTCGTCTGAAGAAAATAGGAGGCGATGCGCCGAAAGTTGTATTGATTGTGTGTGATGATGTTTACAAGGGTCTCGGGTCCTATTTATACCCAAGAATAACATTATCCGTACGAACCACAGTTTCTATCTAATCTACTATTTAAAATATGACAATATCCCGGGATATGGTCACATGCCGCATTACAATAGAAAATCTAAACAAATTTCTAATTTATAGATACAATTGCCGTTACAGGACCCTATCCATAGATGGCAATACCTTCTAACGCACAATTTGGGAACCGAATCTTCTATTTATCTTTAAGCACCTTTATCGTAAACGGTCTTATCTTCTTCTCTGACTCAGCATCGGCTATCGGCTATCCTTGTCCGACTCAACCTCAGCCGATTGGCCTCATAGCCGATTGTATCGCAGCCGACTTGACCTCTGTTCTTCCGATCCGATTCTGTTTCTATCTCGGCAGGGACTTAGGGATTTGGTTACCAAATTAAGCCATTAATACATGCCCCCAAGTCCGTGATAAGATAATATCGCGGATTTGCCGCTTTTCCAAATTCCCGCTCTTTTCGACCTAAACTGTTTCTGCCAAAAATATTCTTTAACTACCGCCCCTGCGGCCACCGCACGTGTCACATTGCCACAAACAAACAGCCACCTCAGCAACCCTCGAGTTCTCCGGCGACCTCCCCGGTGACCTCGGCGACCTCGAAGCCCTCATCTTCTCCGGCGAACCCTAAGAGGCGACAACCCCCAGCAATGGCTTCTCCAAGCTCTCCTTCCACCGCGTCACAGCAACCATCGTACCCCGAGGTAAGTTCATCGGCTTCATTCCCTTTTTCTTTCCGCGATTTAGTTCCTGCCTCTTCATGATTCCTTGTTTCTTTCCTCATTCTGTAGCACTTAACCCACCAAATCGCAATCCCCAACCTAGCTCATCAGAACCAATACTTCCTAGGGCCGATTGGCAATTTGGACCCGAGTGAAATAATAAACGCAGAAACCGATCGGATCCCCTTTAGGTTTTCAACCCCCAATCTGTCATATTGGACTAGCGCCTTCAAATCATGGCCATCAACTGACAAATCTTGGCCAGCCTGGTTTTTAAGGATGTCGGCTAGAAAAAAGGACGCACTGGACCGAGCTTGGAATAGCTCAGTGCTTAGAACTGACAGTAGCCGACATGCCCAAGAATGAATCCCTTCTATCGACTGCTTACTATTTTTGGTCCGACACACTCAATGCTTTCCTATTTAGACAAGGGCCGATGACCCCCACTCTGATGGATGTGGTAATGATAAACCGGCTTGGACATCACTTCCACGGTCGCCCCAAGTGATCTTCGGCGCAAGTGCCAACATAACTTCAAGACCAAAAGCATCGGCGGCTAGAGCAGCTTTATTTCTATGAACATGAAGGATGGGCCGATCTCGGACAGGGAGCACACCGCCTTCCTCCTTATGTGGTTAGAGAAATTTGTATTCTATGGATCTAGCCGCGGCCCAACTAGCAACTAGCAGCACGTAGCCGAAGCCCTTGTAGAGAAAAGAACATCCCCTTAAGCAAGTACCTATTGGGTTATCTATACCAAGTCTTGGGCTCGCCGCTCGCTGGCCACCAAGCAATCTGTCGGCACTGGGGGTCCATGGTGGCTGTTGCAGCTCTAGCTCAACTTGCATTTGTACAAAATAGCCGAACTGCCTGCTCCCCTTCAAACTGAGTTCCCATTGATAGAGCTGAGGATTGTGGATGACGAAGAAAAAACCACCCGGCGGCCGACGTCCTATGGTGAGGCTGCTTCAACCTACCCGGGCTCAAAACTGACAGCCGAAGACTTCACAGAATGGTTTGATCGGCTGTACAACGGCTATCCAAACGCCTCCAAAATCTGGTTTGCATATGAAGACATCATTGAACTTGAACAACCAGATAATCTTCGGCTAGATGAGCTCGATTCAGAAGAATACACGGTGCTGAGGGAAATCTTTGTAACTGCTATCACCCCTTGCATCCTCCCCGTCGGCATTCATCAAGGTCGCAACGTCACCAAAAATTTATGAGTTTTATCACCCCATGGTGGCGGCGAGACAGTTTGGAATGGGCCAGCTGCCCATTGGCTTATGGTTTGCCAATAAGATCCTGCCGAGGGGAAGAATCGAAGGCAACATAATGATGCTTCGGCTACTTCAACTCCCAACTCCTCCTCTTGGCAGCATGAACAGAATCAACCTGGCGATAACCAGATCGCCGATCTTCAACCAGTGGTGGGGCGAGTGGAAACAACACTTGTTCCACCAATCGGCCACAATGTTTCTGACCATCGTCGACCCCGACAGAGTTCCATCGGTAAGCACATCTCCCAGCTCTTGTTTTTTCACTGGTTATGACTCATATCATCGGCTAACCATAACTTTCTTCTGTTGTAGACAATCGACGATTCCCCTCCCCCAGTTAGCCGAAGTGGGGTGGTGATCAACTACGTGCCCGGCATCCTGTCGAACGGGTGTGGGCTGATGCCATCCCCAATCGGCTTCAACGCGTCGAAGGTGGGCATGCTACTTCACGGCCAAACCCGTGAGCCGCTTCGTCGGACAAAGAGGGTCCAGCCATCGGCTGCTGCTAGCCTGGCTGCTGATGCAAGAAAAAGGGGCGGCTAAGAAGGCGAAGCGAGCCCCAACCGATGACGACTTGTCCCCAGTTGATCCAGTCGTGGATGCCTTCTTGGCTCAAGAAGTGGAAGATGAAGAAGTTGCAGATGCTATTGATGAAGCCGCAACCGATTCCAGCTCGGAAAAATACATCGCAACTCCATCAGCCGACGAGAGCAGCGTCTAGAAAACCCCAAGCCCTCTGAGGCGTCTTGCTCGGCCGATAACGGTAAGTGACTTCACACTTCTTTCCCCTCTTTAAACCACTCATCTGTATTTACTCATGCCTTCTCTGCATCTTTGAATCGGTAGAGAACTAAACGCATGACCATGAAGAAATCGGCTCCCTTGCGATCAGTAAGTCCCCATCTTCACGCTTCATGTATTGTTTAGCCGATTCCCAACTAATTCTCTCTACAGCCACCACGCGCGCTGTAGAGATGTGTGTTGGTGGGTATAGGGAGGAGAGGGAGAAGAAGCTTGAGCATGCGCGCCAAGCGAAGGCAGCGATGTAGGAGAATCCCAATGCCTAGAGGAAGGGAAAGTGGCCTTGTTGCAGTCAATAGTCTACATGAGTTGGTAGTTTTATGGTTTATTCATGAACATTATTGTGTAGTGTTGAACTTCGCAATGTGTTATGACGTAATGCACTTTAAATGTTATTTAGTTTGACCTTTGAGACCAAATTCTAAAAATTCGTACTTGGGGAGCAATGTAATCTGTCCTGAAAACAACTCCCAATTCAATCTTTGGATGCTTCGAAAAATTACAGAACTTTCTATTCTGTGTCCAACAACTCGTCCAATAACACAAGCACAACTCATAGTATATTTAGCTTACAAAACATAACATATGTTTCTTAACATTTTTCTTAAGAATTGAACTGCAAAGGTCGTTAATCAATTTTGTTTTGCAGCATTTCTGTTTTCAGACGGTGAATAGTAACATTATGTTGTTCCTTTTGTCACTTTTGTGTGTGTCATTTCTAGTTGAAGTTTACATTCCAACTTCCTTCCTCTAAGTTCCAAATACTTCCAGGGCCTCATTTCAATTCTTCTGAATTTTTGTCCATTCAAATTCTCAAATTTACCCAATTGGCCAAATCTCTACTCCTTTAAAGCAGGTAGTGAAACGAGCTCAGACAGAAAATTTTGGAAGAGTTTCCCCTGTTTTTCGATTCAATCCTTACACAAATATCACAGTCACATATGAAATCAACCAATATAGAACACATTCATTTCAACCAATATACTTGAGCATCCTAAAAGTCCCTAGAGTTTGTAATAGTCCATAAAGTTCATAATAGTTCATACAGTCCATAATAATAGTCCATACAGTCCATGCTAGTTCATACAGGTCTCACTGCCTCCTACTCTTACCCTAACCCTTGTGGCCAGGAGCGTCGGTGCCTGGAGTGAAAGGGTCAGGTGGTCGACGTCGCTTGGTCCCTAGCTGCTGTGTAGGCTGAGTCGAGGGAGCGCCATGTAGCTGAGATGGTCCAATCTCCTCGTGCCTCTACTCCACCTCCTCCTCCTCGTCGTCCTCCTCCTCCTAAAAGGCAATGCCTCTGGACCCTGTACGTGCCTGGCTAGACGAACCGATGCCTCCTGTGGATGCAGAAGGCACGTGCACGTCTTGCGTCGTAACCGTTCTGCAACCACAACGAGCAGCCGCATGATGTAGCTGACGTGCTAGTCTCTGTTGCAAAAAATCATGTTAACTGAAACAATCCAACTTATTAGCTTTATACTTGAAATTTTTTGATGAATCTTATGTCCGGGAAGCTTCACATCCCTAGCTCTCAGATGAAATCACTCGATTTCTTCGAACGACATTTGGAGGGTGTTGCCCTGCAACAAAGTTCACAGTTTGAATGCATTTTTATGCATATCAACATAGAAAACCAAGTCAAATGACATACCACTCTGTCTAAGATAGGCCCTGCATCACCTACCTTCCTACACGTGTACTGCGATCGTAGGTTGTGTCCTTGTCCTCCGACAACTCGATGTCGGCGTAGTCAGCTTGTGTCCATTGAAGCCTAAGCCGAGGACGTGTTGCTCCTTGGTACCAAGCTTGGTACCGCCTATACGCACTGTTCGAGTGCGGCTCGTCATTCTCGTCCACGTGGAGGATCCACGCCCTGCAGGCAAACAGGTGGAGGATCCATGCCCTGCAGTAGTATGCAACCGTCTGTTCGTCTGCCCATTAAGGGCAATGTGTGAACTCTGCCCGGAGCCAGGAGATTAGAACTCCAGAAGTGCGAGCCCCGTGCTCACCAACCTAACGCCCAAGGTAGGCCTCTACCCGAGCTCTCCAAACATCTAACCTGCACGGTCGTGCCACTGCAGGACCGCAAATCCTCAGATCAAGCATCTTCTGACAGTCCTGTAGCGTGACTGTCATCTCCCCAAAAGCCAAGTGAAAGGTGTGAGTCTCAGGCCACCACCTGCATTTTTTTGACAAAACAATATTACATGTCAGAAAGGCAAGCGCTTGAAGAAATTCTTATGAATGGAAACAACATTTCGAGAGAATACCTGTTAACCAGCACAGTCAAGGCCGCTGAGTTGAACGTGGGCAGCTCATGATGAACCTGAAAAGAGATGACGCCTAGGCCAGCTCTTTCCAGGAAAGTTGTGTACATGTCGTTGTACTACATCTCCAAGAACCCTCCATGGGCTCTAGGATGGAGGAGCTAAAGGTCCTACATGGAAACAGAAAAAACCATGAGTACGAGTTTGAATATGCCTTAATTTATCCATCTTGCCAAATAAGACTCATTTTAAACTAGTAACACTGTGCTCAGTTGAACATAAACATTTCTAATGTTGTAAAGAAGTACATATATGCAATCTGTCCAAAAACTTTGGTGGCAAACATTAGCATGCAGTCACAAGAATACAAGATAGTACCATTGGAGTGCAGAAATTTAAGGATTTGGTAGTGTCTGCATTTCAACAAGAATTTTAAATGAGTACATGTCCCTCCGCTACGAGACGTCCTTGGTGGGTCGCATCGTACGCCGGATCCAGAAGGTGAAATTGCGCCATCGTGCAAAATGAAGGTAGTCAGTGAAATAGAAATTCAATATGCAATAAAACATAAAGTAAGAAATGTGCAAGTAATTGACATTACTATTTGCTTGCGTAATTAATTGAAGTAATACGATGGAGAAGAAATAGTGAAAACAAGCACAAGTCACACCTCACTAATTTGCCAACGGCATGTCCGTGAATTGTGACCAAGTCTACCACACTTTCGACACTCGTACTGCTTGGGGTCAGTAAGAAATGGAGTCGCTCTCCCACGTCTCGTTCTTCCTGGTATCTGATCCATCACCATCCTATGCCTCGTCCTCTTCCTAGTACCACGCTTGTTCCAACGGTAAGCTGGATCCACAATGTACTTCGGACTATCGTATGGAGGCCACTCTTCAAGGTCCCGAAAAGGTTCGAAGCAAGGGCTCCATGTTTGGACATGTGTGTCCACATTGAACTCGCGAGGTATCCTGCTCTTGATGTCATAGTTGCGATGCCTAGCTACTACCACCAAGTGAGAACATACAAAGTGGTAATACCTTGGTTTACCACAAGTGCATGAAAAATCTTGGAGGACTACCACATGAATCCTCGACCTTGCCGTCGAAGGTTATACCGCCGGTTTGCTTGACCTCATAACGCCCTATGGCGTGGTCAAAACATGTAACCTCATGTGTGGCAGCCCTTTCCTTGGCCTTCTCTAGATGTTCCTGTGGTTTTGGAGCCCATATCTTACCATCACTCTACAACTGCATTGCATCGACGTTTCTATCGTTGAACCACGCAACAAGCTTGTAAAAGGTGAATTGCACGATAGCATTCACGAGCATACCACGTATCCCCAACAGCAACTTATTGAATAACTCAGCCATGTTGCTGCACTGAAACTCGTACCTCCATCCCCCGACGTCATGAGCTCTTGTCCATTTCTCCAAATCTCTCATCAACCCTATCAGCCATTGTCTACCTTCTGCATTTGATGCGGTCCTTACCTGCTCTAACTTTCTCTGGAAGTACCTGTCCTCAAGCTGTTGTTAACATTGAAATTTTGGTGATTTAGTCCCCAAGTCTGTAAAGGCGAAGCAGAGTCGGATCGGCTGGAGACAAGGGTCGCATCGGCCGAAGAGTGATCGGCTACAGAACCAATCGACTAAGGATGGATCGGACAGGGGCAGCCGATAGCCGATTCCAGGTCCGGAAGAGATGAAACCATTTCAGATGCAGCGGTTAAAGATAAACAGAAGATTCGATTGTTAATTGCGCGTTAAACGAGATTGCCACTTATGGATAGAGTCCTGTAACGGCAATTGTATCTGTAATTTAGGGGTTTGTTTAAACTGTTAGTCATAACACGGCGTGGATCCCATTCGGGATAATGTTGTGTTTTAAATAGTAGTTTAGATAGAGTCCGGGGTTTGTACAAATAATTGTATCTTGGGTATAAATAGGACCCGATACCCCCTGTAATGATAATACAATCAATCACAATCAATCAAACCTTCGGCGCATCGCCAACCTTTTTCTTCAGACGAGCACTTTGTTTGGCTACGGGCTGCATCGTTTTGATCCCCAGATCTAGGTAAATGTCTGTCATTAGTGGTATGATCTACTGTTTCTAGTGCTTCCATCGTAATGACACATTAGATTCAGAAGTTTGTACTGTGTTGTTTATCATATAGTGCATGTAAATTAGATCAATGTTTGGATCTATCCTGTCATTAGCTGGTTCTTGCAAGAACTTGCAGCCAATAGGGCTAGATCTAAAGGTTGGTTGGTTTATATGCGGTATCCACCGTCTCGAGAGATATAAATCGGCTACAACAGATTGGGTTTTCTTTTTATACTTAATGTTGAATCGGATTCGAACTATTAAGTCGTTTTTAGAACTATCAATGATCTGTTCGGTTTAGATTTATATTGTTTAGAGACAGCGTCGGGGTTTCAGCCAGCCTTATCTGCCCTGATATTCTTCTTTCAATATATTTGTTATTAGATTTATATTAGGACTGCCTCTTATGTTAAGATCGCATTCTTGTTGGACGTCGCCAGCCGAAATCGGCCTATCATTGACAGCCGACAGCCGATTTCTAGGCTATGCATGTTTCAAGAATGATATATTCTTATAAGATTCATCAGAGTACTAGCCGATTCATTGTTAGCTTTCCAGTATCGGCTAGGTTATCGATCCATGTATTTATTATTTTTTGTTGTATGTGGGCTAAGTGGCTGATGTTGTCTTGGTATAGCCGATCCATTCCAATCACTTGGCTTAAATATAGTTTAGAATAGCATATATATGTTTATGGGTTCCCTAAGCCGATCCAGTGGGGATCTAACCTAACACTTAACGCATATTCCATTGTTTTCCTTGTTGATTAACAGTCAAATCAACTCGGCACACCTGCGACAGCAAGAGAAGGACTCGACCGAAGTTAAACAGATCTCCCGTGCCGCGCGTGAGAGAAATTTCTCATCAACATCGTCAGCCGCCTCCCGGTATTCTTACATGATAAATAAACTAGTATTTGAATAAATTATGTTTCATATACACTTTTATATTATTTGATGCACATTTGGGTGATGTATTTTTTTTGCCGATTAGGGTTTTGAATACATTGGATTTTGACTGCTTTGACCAATTTATTTGAGGTATTATATGTAAAGATAAAATTATGCCAAAATTCCAATGAGTCAAATATATTGATTAGTTTTTACAATAATTTTTCATTATTTTATCTTACACAAATTATTTTTAGAAATTCACTAAGCTTAACTTTACGTATATGTTCCTATTTTGAAAATGTAGTTAGGGGATTGCAAAATCATATTTAAGTCATGCTTGACCTGAAATGATGTTGGTGAGTTTGATTCCCATTTCACCACATTTCACTTCGTATGATCACTCATACATTCTTGTATCATATTTAAAGATTGGTTAAGGTGATGTTTAAAGTGAAGTGTGAATTATATGTGAGTTAATGTACTTATATAATTTGGTGATCATGTCATATATTTGGATTGGATGACTTGCCAAATTAGATGATGGAGTTTAATATAGTTTATTTGAAATGGATGAGTTTTATGTATTTTTAGGATGTGATTCTCAATATTTTTATATTAAGTTTTTCCTACTGCGATTAATTTCTGATATTAATTACGATGCATATGTAGCCTATTATGAAATGCATTTAAAATCCAAAAATCACATAAAAGGGTCTCAAGTCACATAAAAACCTTATGAAAATGTATACACACATTGTTTTATTTCCACCTTATTTTGGTAATGAAAAAGTTTTAAATTATTCTCAATTTTTCCTAAGAGCACTAGCTCTATAGGTCTCATCTAGGTCCTTCGATGAAAAATTTTAGTATTTCTGATTTACAAAAATCATTTTCAATATTTAGATGCAAAATTTGAAATTCCAATTGTTGGGTATGTTATAGCCGCAATGCCCGCCTCTGCCTCCACGCCCACCGCCACGGCGGTCGAGTGGTTCGAGCGCAGTGGCGTGGCGGTCAAGTGCCCTTCCTCCGGCTATGATGGCGCCTTCCTCCGGTGTTGTTGCCGTAGAGGTAGTAGCTGCTGAGGACAGTGATCACCGTGGGGATGTTGAGGCGCCGGATGCTGAGGCCAAAGAGGAAGGCGCAGACGGTGTTGGGATTAGAGGGGGACCTGAGGTGGGAGAGCTTCTCCAAAGTCTTGGTTGCTTGTGCTCGGGTGAGGCCATAGGTGGCAATGAGGTACTCCTCGACGGTGAAGGGTTTGGGGGAGACAGGCGCGGTGGTGGAGGGGAGACAACGGAGGGAGAAGAGCCGAGAAATTTACGTTGAGAAAGGATGCACCAATGGAGGTGAATCATGGCGGAGGCGGCGCAAGGATTGCGGTCGAGTGAAATCGCAGGCCGCTGAGGGCGTCGGTGGTAGGGAGCTCGCCGGCGCATCGAGCCGCCTCCACATTGAGCTCCGTACGGCCCCGTCAACTCCGCACGCCTCTCCTATTCAGCCGCCACCCACTACCGGTCGCATGGAGGCCAGGAGACACAGGGAAAAAAAGGAGGAGAGAGAGGTAGAAGAAGATTGAGCCGCTAACACATGGGTCCCACGCTGACTCGGCCGTCACGTCAGCCAAAACCGCTTTTAATACTGTCTTGGAATCCGATATGATCTGGTTTTGAAAATATTAGGGATGCGTTATATCTGGTTTTTGGTTCAGGGACAATTTCGAAACTTAATGATAAGACAAGGGACCTTAAGTGATCTTTTTTCTTTCCTGGACTATGCCCATCGTTGCGGGCCGGATGGTATCTGGGCCTGTCGTGCAAGGCTCATCAAGCACGCACTAAACTCTGCCTCGGTGGCCAGAGTGGCCCGGCAAAGGCGGCGACATCGCATCAGCGACGGTGACGGCGACGGCGTCGTACTGCCTGCCAGTTGCGCCCCGCGTCTCGCGCTCTCGCGGCGTGGCCCGCCCACCTTTCGGCTGACGAGCACGTCGAACAAACTACTACGAGTAGTAGTAATGGCGATCGAGCTAGCGTTCGTGCGGTATATGCCCGTGTGAATTTCGCCGGTGACCATCCTATCCCTGCCGGCGTCGAGCAGGAAGGGTACAGGTTACAGATAGTACGATGGACAGCTCGACCGATGGTCGCCGGACACCGAGACGATGACACGGCACTCGCGCAGTGTCGACAGCATTGATACCAGGGCGTGTTCGGCTGGTCCTATAAGCCAGCTGATAAGACAAACCGACTGGTTTGCTGTGAGAGTAAAATACTGTTCGAACGGCTGATAAGCCCAGCTGGTAAGACAAGCAAACAAGACCCAAGTTGCATGCTATCTCCAAGTAATGAAGTAATAGCGAGGTCTCTGTAGATCTCGCGGTTTCCCCAAAGCAGAATCCATAGCTTCATGCATTTCTCTGGCAGGTGCTGCACCTGTAAACATATCACACCGGAGATTTTATAATTAGGACAAACACCATTCGCACTTAGGCACTGTTTAGTTATCTGTCAAAAACTTTATACCCTGTCATATCGAAAGTTTGGACACATAAATAAAATATTAAATATAGACTAAAAAATAACTAATTGCACAGATTACATGTAATTTACGAGACGAATCTTTTAAGTCTAATTAGACTATGATTTGACAATAAAGTGCTACAGTAAACTTGTGCTAATAACGAATTAATTAGGCTTAATAAATTTGTCTCGTTGTTTACAGACGGATTCTATAATTTGTTTTGTTATTAGTCTATGTTTAATACTTCAAATGTGTGTGTCCAAATATTGATGTGATATTTTTTTTACAAAACTTTACCCAAACTAAATATAGCGTTAGCCGAAATTTCGGGATTCTGGTAGTGAGTTGATTTGTACAAGCAGTACAATTATGTATATATAGAAGTTTTGCTCGATCGATCTCGTTAGTAATGCGTCGTTGACTCGTTGTCAGGATAATAGAAGTTAGAGAAAGATCCCGCAAAACGTAAGCTGGGTAACACGAGATTTGCCGGTGTTAAATGAGTAAACTGCCACGATGATTGCTGAGAATGGAATTGCTACTTAGCTGATAGCAGACGAGTCATTGGAGGCTGTTTGAATGGAGTCATTGGAGCTGATAGCAGACGATGATTAAATAATATTTTAAATTATTAAATATTATAAAATCCTTCCATAATATGAAACTAATTTACGAGACGAATCTAATAAATCTAATTACGTCGTATTTAACGATGTAATGTTACCGTAAATATTTTTTAATCATGAATTAAATTTATAATTATTTATAATTAAACTTTTAAATTAATATATAAACATTCGATTGATGTCATATGAACATTTCGGGATCCGAGTGTTTCAGAATTCAGATGTCAAAAGACAGATAAAAGGGGTAGGCCTACTGGGCTGTCCGTTGGCGGCCTGCGAAGCCCACGGCCCAGTTATCCCCTTCTCCACTCACTTAATCCAACCTTTTTCTCTCTCTACCTAATCTGATTAGCACGTTGTTTCTTTCTGTCTACCCATCCCATCCGTCCCTCCGGCGAGAGGAGCGATCGACGCCGCCTCCCTCCGGCGACATCCCTCCGACAAGGTTGCTCCAGTTACCTCCGGCTTCGGCGACGGGAGCGGGAGCGAGCTGCATCGGCGACGGTCGGCATCGACGACGGCCTCTCTCCGGCGAGCTCCCTCCAACCGATACAGTCCAATTAATGTCAACGGCCAACCCGTGGCAGGTGACCAGGTCCATCCGCAGCTAGCTAGCTAGCCCCGAAATCCCGGAGCTATATCCCTGGTGAAGGCGAGGAGGAGGAGGAGGAGGCGCCGCCGGGCGAGGATGGTGAAGGTGAACTGGGAGCTGCAGGGCTGCTGCGACCACAACCAGAAGGTCTTCATAGCCGCCATCGGCGTCTCCACCGTCGTCATCCTCCTCGTGAGAAGCCTCCCTCCGTCCTTCTCCTTGCTTTGCTTGGTTTGGTTGTGTTTGCTTCTGGATATTGGTGTGAGATCTCGGGTGGGTTTCTGAATCGGGTTTGTTGTGTGTGGGGGGTTTTTGCCCTGCCTTGGCTTGCAGCTGTGGAGGACGTTCCTGCTCACGCCCTTCAAGCTCATCACCGTCTTCCTCCACGAGACCAGCCACGCCCTCGCCTGCAAGCTCACCTGCGGAGATGTAAGCACACGCCTTCCCCGGTTACTACTTGTTACTGCGCTTTCATCGCGGTCGATGACGGATTGTGCTGTTTTTATTTTTTTATTTTTTTGGGGGGGTGGGGGATGGTATGGCGCGGATTGTGCTGTGATATGTTGCGATTTGTGTGTCATTGCAATTCATCGAATTGATGGTAGTAATCGAAGGTCTGATTGGACTTGATCGTGTTAAGGGTGGGAAGCGAGGGAGGTTTTGCCCCTCATTTTGTGTTGGTATTTGGTAGGTGATTTGGTACCTTTCAGCAAAAGTAGGTATAGTGATGATTGATTCCATATCGCATAATGTGGAGGGCCTTCTTACTTTTATTTATTTTTAGATGGGGAATGTTTGTTTGGAGTATATACTATGCATCTTTGCATTCGTCCAGAAAGAAGGATTTTAATTATGATATGGACATTAGGAAGTAGCCATTTTCCCCTCCTCCTTTTATCCACAATTATCATTTGCCACAACTCACATTTCATCATCATTGAATTGTGGAGTTCTGTTTAAAGATTGTGAATTTTCTATAGCATACTCATGTTTGGCCACTTGGGAATTTTCCTATGCTCCCTAGGTTTGTCGCTAGGTGACTTCAAATTGAATCTTGCCTTACATTGTTTGTTGCATGATGTGAACAATGCTTGCATCCACAATCCCTCGGTTTGCAACTAGGGAGATAACTGCAGGATCAAGTGTAAATTATAGGCCATGGATATGTCTGTTATAGCCAATCATGATGAACACTCATTCTAGTTGAATCGTCACTGTGTTAATGAACTGGAGTATTAGAATATATATGGTTATTATGTGTACTGTAGCACATACTAGGCTTTGGTTTTGTTTCTCCCTTATTTTCCATGTAAACTTCCTTGGTTTTATTGCAATTTATTGTTGAAGAGCACCAATTTTATCTGTGAACCCTGTTATAAATACTTAGTTCCTTGAACTAGTAGGATATTATTACTTCGGACATTTCGTATCTTCTTTTGTTTGTTTAGGGCTGTCCATTTGTTTTTCGAAACTTAGGTCCACGTTTACGGAAATTCCTAGTGCTTTGCTGGTTTGAAAGGTCTTTTCGTTCACTAGTCACCCACAATATTGCTAGCTTCATGTGTTTTACTGTATCTGGACTTTGACGGTCCCTGATAAAATTTGCTTCAAATGTGATTGCCTTTTTCAGGTTGAGGGCATGCAGGTCCATGCTAATGAGGGCGGTGTTACTCAAACTCGGGGCGGCATATATTGGATAATCTTGCCTGCTGGATGTATATCACTTATGTATTCCTTTCACTGAACTTCATTTGGCTGTGTTCATCTTTTGTAAAAAAAAAAGGTTTCGCTATTTTCCAAATTGATTAGTACTCAATATTTAAGAGATTGGTTCTAGACAAACAACAATCAAGATGATAATATCCGAAAGATCTCTTTCACTATGTTGTCTAGACTGACCTAGGTTCCTGTGGACACCTCGATAACTTTATTAATACCTTTCAACCAGAGAGTGAAATTATTACTTTGAAATTTTTGTATAAATACACAATCCTGTTATCTTGTTTACCCCCTTGTTGATTTTATGCTGTACATGTTTCCTTTAGGTGATACTTCTTTGGTGTTTCATTATTGTGAAGTCATTGTTTTGTTCCATGTGCAGATCTGGGTTCATCATTTTGGGGAATGGTCTTCATACTGGCTTCCACAAATCTCCTCACTACTAGAATTGCAGCGGGTTGCTTCATTCTTGCATTAATCGTTGTTCTTTTTGTTGCCAAAAATGTATGTCCACTACTTTGTTGTTTCAACTTTGATTTCTTTTAGTGTCTTTTGCTGCCTGTTTTCACACAATAATCATGTGTTGTTATCTCTTGCTTGGATCATGCAGTGGTTTCTTCGCTGGCTCTGCATTGGTACGCACAAAGATGACCTCATCTTCGTTTAGAAGTTTGCTATGCTGCATGCTATTTACATTGAAACTTTTCAGGATTCATTGTATTCATTGCTATTGTTTGGGTCATTCAAGAATTTACAAAATTCCATAGTCTCAAGTATGTAATTTTATTCATAGGTGAGACTGAAGCCCCCCCCCCCCAACCCAATATCTTTTTGGGTGTTCGGTTTTCATTGGAAACACTAATTGTATGTTAGAAAGTAGTTCTTATGTTTGTTTTCATCTTACAGGTGTGATGAATAGCTTGTTTTCAGTCTACGGTAAGAACAAAAATCGTACTGATGTTATTTGATGATAGAATAAGTAATGGGTTACCAACTGCACTTATTAGTAATGTTGTTGTGTTTGTCTAGATATCTATGATGACTTGATATCACGAAGAGTTCATTCAAGTGATGCTGAGAAATTTGCTGAAATCTGCCCGTGTCCTTGCAATGGTTGTGCATGGGGTGTCATATGGTGTGCTCTTTATTCAGTCATGTCCTTATATTTCGTGATATTGTATGATGATTATCCTGGCACTAAAAACTTAATTGCAATTGCTATCCCCTGTTTCAGGGGCTTCATCTCGTTTATCTTTCTTTGCGCATCAATATACCTTGGACTGGTTATATTGTCTTGAGGTAATTATTTCATTATATTATTGTAATCTGCTATGCTATTGTTGTATTAACATGCTCGTTGTCAGAGCAAAAGCAGCGTGGCACAAAATTACAGGAGGCTTAGCTTTATCGTAGGATTACACAATTACGATATGCGGTGTTACACTATTTATAACAAAAAAAATAGGCATGCGGTCTGCTGTGTTAAATCATGACATAGCATGAAATTACCTTCACCTGACAATTTAAAGAAAATGTTTTGGTAAAAGAAGATTGTATTGACAGCTAAAATTGGCAATGAGTTCCATTCCCTTTTAGGCACTAGCTAGAGAAATTGAATTTCCTTGTTCATGTGCGTACCAGTTCATCAAAGAATTTAAGCTATTGAGAACTGAAATTTATAGCTCAACCTTGACTCTTGAAGGATAATCCCTGTTTTTTCTCTTTGGCCTTCAAGGCTTTAATATGAAGGTTGACGTTTCAGCCTTATATGTTTTGAAACACTATGTTGGTAGTTTAGTTTTTTAGTCTTCTTTGCCATGAGCTAACTTGATGTACTTTTTTTTTGGGTTCAGGATTCCGATCTTCCATGTACCATTTTGATATGAGAACCAAGCCAAGCTGAGCTCTCCTGTATTTGCATTGCTCTGGATGTTGGCTCCAGCTTGTATTGATCTCATGAGTCATGAGTAGAAAGTTCATACAAACGGCAATCGGTTTATGCCAATTGGAGTTGATTGGATAGGGATTAATCATTCGATTCTTCCATTCAGTGCTTCTGTAGATAGCGTTCTGCTTATAGTTCATCTTCATAGCTGATAGCTGTCATTTCAGTACTATCTCATCTCTTGAATTGTTACTATTTATCAACATATAGAAATTTACTCGACAGTATAGTCGTATAGCATCATATATCTGAATGTTGTCCAAATGAGTGATGGGCATCATCTGACTGACAATGCGTTCGTGCCTGTCTAGTTTAAGAGTATATCATGCTATTTTAAGCCCAGGTGAGTTTGGACCAATGGTAGTAACTCTCTATCTTGTTGGATCTAAGCTCCAAGTGGCCTGTTTTGCTATTGGGAGTTTGCTCACTGTTGCAGAAAATGCTAAAATGTCTCGTTGCACAGTAAATTAAGTGGCTTTATTGCATTGCCTTGAAGTTACGATTTGTGAAGTGTTCACCTGTCCCGGTCCACTAGCCCAGGGACCCAGGCTGAACTAGTGTCAGGGCATATGGTAAAGGTCCACTAGCCCTTGGATAATTAGCCTGTTTGGATAGGAGTTAATTTTTAGCTCTCAAATTAGCTCAGTTTGGATCCAAAGCTAATTTGAAGTTTAATTTGTCTTTAATTTGAGGGTTAATTTGTCTTTAATTTAAGGGTATTATTACCCTATTACATTGAACAAATGTACATGACTTGTGAATAAATGTGTTCTTGCAGCAAATTCATAGATATCATGGAGATATCAGGAGCAAATTGGTCCAAATAAGTCATCTTTGGAGGGGTTAATTTTTTGGGGTGAGCTAATTTACTTTAGCCCCAAATTAGCTCTTTGTTTGAATCCTTGAGGGCTAATTGGGGCTAAAAGAGGAGGGGCTAAAAATTAGTCCAGGATCCAAACAGGGCCTATGATTAATAGCAAATCTGACGATCCGGTTTGTTGTAGTCTCACCGGTGAAGCTGAGTGAAATGGATGTTACTAGGAATACTGTATTTCTTTTGGCAAACCGTCAAATGGATGCGGTTGTGCATCAAAGTTGAGGTTTCTTCCAAGTTCCAACCCATTTCAAGGTGTCTCCAAACTATATTCATCTGCATTGAATCGAATGGCCCAGATCTCCTCCACTTCCTCCGTGTACAGATTGCTCCTTCCCCCGGGACCCTCCTCTCTCAGAGCATGTGAAAAAATTGCCTCTAACAAAGTCTCTAGATGGATCTCAAAAATAAAAATTCTCTAAAATACTTCTCCCGTTCTTTAGACTGAGAAGTGCTCCTCGAGTCCGTAAAATCGTTGGCGCGCTTGTGAAGAAATTTCCCCTGCGCGCGTGCCGTGGAGTCGTCCTCTTTTTACCGCGCGCGGGGCCACACCATTATATTCCCGCGCGTGGCGGAGGAGGTTTAGGGCGGAAGCAGCGCCACCGGGGGAAGAGGAGCACGCCATCGGAGAAGAGAGCCGCCGGCCGACGTGGAGGAGGAACAGAGGCGGCGGCGGCAAACGGTGGTGCGCTTGCCGGCGAGCCCGCGGCACCATCCAACGTCTCACACCGGCTTCCCGCTCCGCCGCCGCATGCCGCCTTCCTGCATCGTCCGCCATCAAGGTATTAACCGATTCGTCAAGGCGCACGGGGCACGGGGCTAGCTAGCTGCGTTGTCCGTCATCGCCGTCATCATCGTTGTCGTCGTCGACTCGATTAATTCCCAGAAGTCTTGGCTAGCTAGCATCTGCGTGGCCGATTAATTTCCAGAAGTCTTGGCTAGCTAGCACCTGCGTGGCCTCACATGCAGATCCCTCTTAACCCAATTAGGCTAATTAATCACATCATGCCACTGTTTTTTTGTTTATATGATATAGCTAGCTAACTGATTGCTGTTGATGTGGTTAGTTTCAATGTGCCTGCTGGCGTTGAAATTGAACCGTCAAAATGAGGACTAGTGCAACCATCATTTTTTTGTGTTGTAGAGAACGTCTAGATAATCAAAGATTTCATTAAGCACTGTAAAAGCATCCATTATATTTGTATGTATATTACTATTAATTTTGCATTGTTGAGAAAACGGTGTGAATATTTTGGATGGCCAAACTAGAAGGAGTAAGAATCGGTTTACATGGTATTAAGATGGATTGTAACTAACACTGTCTGCATTTGTAAAATTGCATCAAAGCTAACATGTGAGTACGGCTAAATTAAGGTCGCCCTAAAATTATTAGCAATCGTCGACCTTATTACTTTTCAATACAATTTGCATGATTTATTAAACAAAGTGATGAATCATTTATGTTAAGGTATCCATGTTTTGGCCATTTTTTCCAATATGATGTGTTGTACTTCACAATCCCTTCCATTTTTCAGTTGTAATTCCTTGTTGCAAGTATGGAGAGATCCAACAAACTGATTCCACGAGGTGGCAGAGTGACACACTGGGTCCATCCTTTGCATGTGGCAATGGCAGCTCAGGGGAATTCGGCATTTCGGCCTCCCAATGTCACCAACGGAACCGCACAACCCCAACACAGACCGCCTTCATGCAACCAACCGCCAGCTTCAACAACATCTGTCGTGAAGGACTCGTCACAATTCACCGGTGATGACATTAAGGACACTATAGGCGAACAAGACACCGATCGGGGACCTCGATGTCCAAGGTAATTTTTATTAAATATTCCTTAGTGTTAGCTAGAAAACATGACGAATAAATTTTTTCAAATTGTAGTAACAACTTAGTTCCATTTGTGTGCTTTGTTTTGATCATTGATTTTTTTCACCAGCTTCGATGTATCAGGACAATTACTTCAATGACCTTATTGCTCAAGAGAACAATGAACAAGCTATAGTAAATGAGTTTGGTATTAGCTCTCAATCCTCTCATCAAGCTCCTTCATATGAACAGCTCAATGATCACAGTGCTCTTGGAAGATCAAATCAAAAGCGATCAAAAAATTTCACCGAAGAGGAGGATGTCCTTTTGGTTTCTGCATGGATCAACATTAGTGTAGACTCAATAAATGGTAACAATCAAGGCAGGAACACCTATTGGGGTAGGATATATGACTACTTTCACACCTATAGGACTTTTAACTCTAACCGTTCTCAGAAATCACTTACACAACGGTGGCAACATATTCAAGAAGCTGTCAACGAATTTTCTGGTTGTTTAAGCCGAATAGAAGCTAGAAGACAAAGTGGCACTACAGTTCAGGACAAGGTACAAAACACTTATTTTTTTGTAAATTGTATTGGAGTTCAAATTTAATTTCTCCTTATGAACAACTTGTACAGGCACAAAGTCTTTTCAAATCTGAAGATGCTAACAACAAATCTTTTGGTTTCATGCATTGTTGGAATGAGTTGAGGAATCAACAAAAATGGATTGACAAGGAAAGGGATTTAGCGGCTCCCAAGGTAATCAACAAGAAACAGAAGGCAGTGACTGAATCAACTCCTCCAAAGTCTAATCCAAGTAACGGCCAAGATATTGATTCTGAAAGTCCTGAGTACAACACATCGGAAAGACCACCGAGAGTGAAAAGAGCCAAAGCAAGCTTACGTCAAGGTCGTGATGACCGATTCGTTGCAGCAATGGACATGTTTTTGGAGAAGAAAAAAGTGGCAGACGATGAAAGATTCTCCCAATTGTATGTGTTGGAAAAAAAAGCGTGTTGAAACAGACAAGGAACTTAGACAAAAGGAGGTCACCGTGAAAGAGAGGGAGGTTGCTGTTAGGAAAAAGGAGGCTGCTACGAGGGAGAAGGAGGCTGCTGCAAGGGAGAAGGAGGCAGAGGCAAGGTCTAAGGATGTTGATAGGAAATGCATGATAGATGAAGAGCGTATAATGACTTTAGATTTGAGCTCAATGTCGGGGCAACTTCAAGAATACTACACGCACCTAAAGGAAGAGATAATGAATCGTCACTTTGGTGTGTAGACCATATTTAAAGGTATAGTAATAAATCTTTATATCAGTCCCAGATAATATGATCCCAATATATTTAGTTTGAGGAATGTTAATATGTTGCTTGTTTTTTCAGTTTAGAGGTGGCCATCACGTGAACAGTATGAAAGTTGTGATGCAAGTAGTATGGTTCTACTTTTTTCACTAGTGGAATGGTGTTTTGAATAATTTCAGCTTAATGATCAAACTTGATCAATACTGTTTTGCAATCATGGTATTATTGCTCTTTAATATGCGTGAAACTGGTTCATCGGATTGTTAATTTATTAAGAAGGCTTGCATTTTAAAGGTCAAGCTATTTGTTTCTACATACTATTGAGCCTTGATCCCCTGTTAATTTATTAGGAAGTTCTTTGATGTGCTTTACCTTACTGCTCGGAGAAACTAGACTCGTATGGACCTCACTAAGTCACTAATTTGTTTCCAACTTGCTGAATTTTAGATTCTGGTATCTCCTGTTCTGTCCAGTTTATGACTTAAGTATCTACATTTCTACTGTTCTATTTTGACATGTTTAGACTGACAGTATTACTTCTGTTTTTTAGTGTGAAATGGTGCCCTTTTTAATTCTGAACTTAGTGTGACAGTATTACCTATGTCTTCAGTAATACTAAAATATTTTGACATTCTTGTCAATTTGATTTGAATTAGACACACCCATGTGTAAGATGTAAAATGCTGGATTCACATTTTGAAGTACAAAAGAAAAGGTGCATGCACTGGGAGCCTGCCTCATGCTCAATTTAAGTTGAAGACCAGCCAAAGTTGAACACATTCTCAACTTAGGGCTATCTTGGGATAGCAGAATATCTGCCAAATCAGAATGTGTCATTTTTGATGCTGCAGACTCTACTGGCTACAAGATTAGTGTGAGGAGCTACATAATGTGTTTTTCAAGAAAGATGAATATTTTCTTTTAACAGGGACTTGTCTTTCTTTGATCTTTCTGTTGCCAAAAGAGACCGGGCATTATCAATGATCATCTAAATGCTTCAATAGGGCTCGAAACTATCAGTAGTCATGCTATAGACTTTTGGTCATGCTCGAAAATAATGAGTCATGCACAGGTAATGTATGTGAAGCCAGTGCTTTGTCTTCAAAAACAGATCGTCGCCAACACCCACATGCACTTGCTTCGTCGCCAGCCAACACCACGCGCGCCCGCGACAAATAACAGATTGGTTTAGTTAGTTAGCAAATTGAGAAGCACTTAGGGAATCCACTGTAACAAACTTTTAATTAGATGCTCTAAATCTTTTAGAAAATCTCTATATACCAGATTTAGAGATCTATTTTTAGGGACACCGTTGGGCATGCTCCACACCCCCCGCGTCTATACCCCTCTTGCACATGCCACAGCCCTAATCCCCTCTTGGCCACTCTCCCCCTCTAAGGTGGGGTTACACTCTGAAGTTTCTCCTTTCTGGCCTTAAATTATTTAATAAATTATGTGAAGAAATTGTTGAAAATTTAACCTGAAGCAAAACCCTAATTAATAAATCCATTTAATAAGGAGAATTGGTTTGGTGAAATTTTACTCCCTGTGCCAAGGCCCCTCTCCCCTACATCGCTAGCGGATTCTGCGCTACCTAGCCATGTCCGAGCTCCCTGCGCCCATAAAAAAGATCCCGTCCTCCCCTCCTCTGTTTCCCCCACTCGCCGACCTCTCTCACACTCTCTCTCACTCCCGTATCGTGCAACCCTAGCTCCGCTGCCTTTCACCGCTAGCTGCTGTTCGGGTCACCGCCTAGCCGTGCCACCGCCACCACCGCACTCGCCGGGTCCGTCCATCCCTTGGCCGCCACTTTGCACCGCCAATTTTTCATGAAAGCACTATCCCCGTCGCTCGCCGATGAGCTCGCCATTCCCTTCTCTCTTCGGCCGGCTTTGTCGCTCGTCGTGTATCGTCATTCTTTCTCTAAATTCCCTCATTCTCTTCCATAGGTCAAAACGAAGCCCGTCCGCCGCCTCCATCGCCTTCCCCGTCACTTGTTCGGCGTCGTCGACGTCTTTCTGAAGCCGCCGACCCCTCCTCTCGCTGTCGCCGTCCTTGCGCCGCTCCCGCCAACGCAAAACCCTCATGAGTCGCCCCTCTCTCCCTTCGCACTCCGCCGACTCATCTCGCGCTCGCCGCTGCCTCGTCTCACGCTCGCCGCTGCTTCGGATGGTCGCCGCCGGTGGCCATCGGGCCGTGCGTGTCACCGTCTCCCGGTTGGACTTAATGGAATTGACATAGTTTAGGTGGATGGTTGAATCTGTCGTAATGTGATGTACTATTGGACAGTGATGTTTAATATTGCTTAATTAAATTCTAACAATTTTACTGCTTTCAACTACCGCTTTTAAATGTCTACTTTATGCAAAAGAATCCCTAGTCTTCTTTGGAATTACGTGCATCATATCTTCCCTTGGTATGATTTGCTGAGTACCGTGTGTAATACTCAGTCTCGTTTTATCTTCCTCACCCCAGAGCTGAAGTACTACTCGGATGAAGGTTACTCGGAGGAGTAAGCTTCGTCGCTACCATCGAGGATGCTCGTGGAGTGAAGTCGTCACGTTGTGAGCGTCAAGTTGTTTAGACTGGCTTATTTTTACTTTCTGCTGCATTTATAAGACTTTTATTATATTTTGTAAGATGTGGATCTGTATGTCATTTTATTGTCTATATACCCTGGTTAGTCAGGTTTAATGCACATTTAGCGACATTCTGATTCGTGAATTTCTGGGCATGACAGACGACGTCCTCGATGCTAAAAAAAACGCCATCGTGATCGCTTTCAGGCGCCGCCGATCCTCCGCTGCCAGGTCACCGTCGCACCTTCCTCAGGTCGTTTCTGGTATGGATCACCCACCGTTGCCGCTCCTACTGCCTGGATCTTCAGTCAGATGCCCTCCATTTCACCACGATGCGGGACCCTGGCGGCGTTGAGGCGATCCCGAAGGTGTTCTCCTATTGATTTCTTTCTACTAGATTTGGCGATTTGGCGATTTGGTTGCCGATGAGATGTTGGTGTAGTGCAGGTTGACTGGGAGCACTTCCATTGCAAAGATTGCGGTATCTGCAGGTATGTTTTAGTTATCTCAAATGCTCTTCAAATTTTCTGTGTATATATAAGGTCTGACACTATTAACATCTTGATTTCTTCATACACGTGCTAATTTGAATTTTTTTTGTGTGTTCTTACAAAGTACTGGAGTGGAGATAAGAAGGGCCACTGCGACCGTCGCGTGAGCTGCCTGTTGCTCCATCTCCATCTGCTGCTCCCGATGATAGACCTCATTATTCTCCATTAACCAACAGCATGCCAATGAGCAGGAGTGAAGGGAAAATCAACATGACGATGCAAGTTCCTCGGAAATCCACGGTTCAAATTTATTTTTTTTGGTCTGCGAGGACAGTTTGCTCTATAAAATAAAATCTGATCGTTCTATGTCTTTGTCTCTTTGATGATTGATATAGTTCAACCAAATGATGATATGCAATGAGTTCCTTCCGGTGGCCAGGGTGGAGCTAATATAATCATCGGTGTCAGTTGACTCCGATGACCTCCAACGAAATCCATGATTATATTGTTTAGGTAATTAAGATGACACTAAGAATTAAGTAAGATTAGTGTATTCTGATCCCAATGACACCGATAAACCAATTTTCTAGCTCTGTCCTTGTCGATGGCTACAGGTGAATAGTTAACATGTAAGCCAGTTCTCCCAACCTCTCCTAATATTCCCATGCTTTAGCAAATCAATGTAAACCGAATGGAGGTACGTGCTGAGTTTGCAAACGGAGATAATGCCCCCAGTCCCCTGGTTTTAGAGTAGGGAGTAGTAGTCACAGTTCCCGGTTGAAGAACTTTGCCTCCGACTCTTTTTATCACCAATATTGTACTATAGTTTGTTTTCAATAACTGAAAAATTTATCCTAATTATTGCCTTAGTTCAAATTTGGTAATATATTACTTCCCTCAGCAAGGAATCATCTACCTTTTTTACAGCTTACGCTGGTTCTCAAACTAGCTAGACTATTCATTCTTCTCAAGTTTATATAGTTATTCTTTTGGTTTTACTCCCTGCCATTGCATTTTACATTTACATGTAGGAGTGCAAGGGATGATACCACTTTTTTTTGTTTGTTTATGTATGTATGCAACCATAGGGATCAACTAACCAAGTTGTTGTATCTGATCCACCTAGCGGCTTGATCCTCGCCTATTTCCCGACCAATGTATGTAGTGACAATCCTTTTGCTGGCTATATTTGCCAATATTGTGATTTCTTCAACAAAAATAAACTACAATACACACATTACTTCAGCACACATGACTTTAGCTGATGTATGTGTGTGTTTAGCATGTTTGTTGAAGTCTGATTTCAGAGATAAATCGATGTAAACCAGCTTTATGGTGGCTTAGGCTTGAATGTCTACGAAGTTAGCTAGAAGCCGGTAATGTTGCCAATTTTGCTGCAGACGTGATGTCATGGGCATGGGGCCCACAATACTGGAGAAACAATTTTTTCGTGCGGGCCGAAAGACATCTTCCCGTGCGGAAGGCCTGCCTGCACGCGCGAGAAGGTCTGGGAAAAGACCATTTTCGCATGCAGGCGGCCCAACCGCACAGGAAGATTGATTATCTTGTGCGGTCGGCTTAAGCGGCCCGCACGGGAAGATCGATTATTCCGTGCGGTCCTCTTTACCCGATCGTACGGGATAATCGATATTTTCGTGTGGTTCGTTAAGTCGACCGCACGGGAAGATTGCCTCCCGTGCCCATTATTTTATGTGCAAAGCTCTCTCTAGTGTCCTCTATGATCATCCTTTCTTCTCTCTGTCCTCTCTCTCCTCTCCTCTCTCTCCTCTCATCTCTCTTTAAGTAATATTATCGGTCGATTGAGATGCATGTATATATATATTTCGCATGAGAAAAAAAGACATCTAATTATATTATTTCCTCATAAAAGATATAAATGTACACATCATGCATGCATGTTTATATAAATATCAAGTTTCGTCTCGCAAATTACAATAGTCTCGCAATTTACAGATGGTCTTTTTCCCACTCCCCAAGTCTTTTGAATTTATCATCTGTCGCAAGCTCGCTCTCCGGATCGTAGAAATCGCCCAAATGGTTGCAGACATCGCGACGGATGAAGCGGCAAATATCTGCAACCAAGTTGAGCATGGTTCGGTTGTCGAACCGGTTCGCTACAACTAGAACGGACTCGATCTGTTTAAGAAAGAATACACATAGATATGATTAGAAAAATTATACAAGATCGATCTTAACATGTAGAAAGATATTTTCTCTGAACTTACTTGTTCAAACTTTGTAGTGTATCTTTCGTATATTCTTAGCATCTCGCACACCTAGTAGCCACATAGGCTAGTGCCTGGTGGTTGCTTATAACACTGTGTTGAATAAAATTGTATACGTACGTCAATAGTTGAAATTGAACACAATATAAAATGTCGACATATAGCGGGCATATAATTACCGGCCATTGTATCTTCACCAGAAGCTTCTTCTTTTGTGGATCCTTGACCGGTCCACCGTGTCTTACATAATGTGTGTGTGCTCTGTGTAGACAAAATAATTGTTTCAATCAATTGTTTCTTCGAGAGTAAGAACAGACAAAACTTATTAAATGATGCATGATAGTACTTACAGATTTAACAAGACGAGAAACTCTTTGAATGTATCCTGCTTGTAGTGTGCCGGATCAAGCACTACAGCCAAGTGGTCCGTGGATATACCAGAAAAAGTATGTAGTGATCGCTGCGATAGAAGAGATATGTTAATTGCAGGTGATATCGTACGAAACTATTGGTTGTACGGAAGAATATTACGTACCGCAACGCATAAGGGACCATTAGGAAATTGTTGTCTTTGTGCTCGGTCATAGCTTGGCCCAAGTAGAGTGCTACCATGACCATCTTTGCCTTGTGCATTTTTTTAATGGTCTCGTCTCTTTGGGACTTCGTTTTGCCTTTGAGCTCATCGCAATCTGCACGAACATGAACCTCGTGTTCCGTTCAGCATATCCTTGTTGGGTTAATGTATCCAACTAGATAGTTGGTCTTTGACGCGTCATGGAATTGCATCCTAAGTAATGCAGCGGGTAATTATTCATAAGTTAGTTTGCAAATGAATTCATTAATGACATTAAGTGTGATTGATACTTACAGGCAAAACGCAGCAACGAGATTTATATCCATTTTTTCCATCTTGAATAATGTGTGAAGGTCGTTGAAATCGATTACCAGCATCCCATTTGGTCCATTGGTGAAAACGTTATCCGGGACCTTCACATTAATCATGTTGAGCCCCATTTTGGATGCCTTTAGGTACCAGTCGTGCATAAGCCTAATTTCCCAGAGCATGTCTTCCATGACGTGCCACGGCAGGAACGGCTTGCCGTACTCGTACTTTGTTGGCATTTCGTCTGAAGTCCAGTTTTGCAGGTCCTCCGCTTGGTTTTTCACCGATTGTTGTGAATCCGACAACTTTGGAGGTTGATCCTGCTTCTTGTTAGTCGGCGATCTCCCCCTGAAAGCCTGGAACACTAAGTTCTGCTCGTATACGACCATTTATTTCTTATCATAGGTTGATCTAATCATTTTTAGGATAAGCCGATGAGGTTCAAGATTGCTCGGACTTGGAACACTTGTTGTTTTCAGAAGAGGTCTTTCAGGTACCGCCAAAGCTGACTATGGTGTCAGAGGAGATTGATGAATATCTTAGACATCGGTTGGAGGTTGTTCTGCGGCGACTTCAGGGGTTGATAGCTTTGGCGAATCAGGACCTTTATCTTTAGGGGGGAGGGAGGTGGGGAAGTAGGTCGATTAGGTGGCGAATCTGGCCCTGGTGGAGAAGGCGGTGCAGGCGCAGCAACAATCTAAGGAACCGGCTCGATTGGGGATGCTGACTGTGGACCGACCAGCAAGATATCTCGTCGATGCCATAGAATGAACTGATTCACCGCATCCTCAAGCAATTCTATCCCTTCAGGTCCTGGAATAACTATCTCTAAGCTGTTATGCTCTGCATGCACCTTGGACACTTGCACCCTTGCATATTCCTCAGGGATTGGCATGTTGTGAAATTGTCGCCCTGATATAGCAAGTCCTGAACCCACCTCCTTTCTCTTCCCGGCCCTTCCTATCAACACGAGGAGGCTGCACGGCATCGGGGCAGTTATGGTATCTACTGGATAAGGTGCGGTGTCAACTGACCCGACGCTGCTGGGCATCTGTACTGTGGGTTCTTCGGATTGCTGAAACACATTAGGGAAGGCTTGGCGGTTCTGTGCAACGAGAGAGTAGAAATGTTGTTCAACTTGTTTTGCTATCTTCTCTTCAAGTTTGTGTTTGTACCTATCCCGTTTCTTGTAACTTGCAGCTTCCTCAGAAAACCCTTCTTTCCAACTTGTCCGTGACGATACACCGCTTACTCGTCCAGAATGTTCGGGGTTGCCCAGTGCAGTTGTCAACTGATCGTGTTCCCTCTTGGCAATAAACTCCCCAGTCTTCTCTTTTTTCACAATTTCCTTTAGACTAGTGGTCACATGCTCGATATCCGGATCCTCGAAAAGGATCTCTCCCTCGTCGGTGACCTGGCCCGTGCTCCGTGCCCAAACCTAGTTTTTGCTTCTTTCCTTTAGTGTACCTACAAGCAGGGGCTTTCCTTGGGCAGCAAACTTTTCTTCGGTTGCTCACCACTTCTCTATGTGGCCATCATAGCCGCTAGAGCCCAATCGGTGCGGGTACTTGTTCTTTTTTGCGAGGTTGAACATCTTCTTCCTCCGCGCTAAGGCTTCAGGGCTTGTCATCTTAGCCACGAACCTATCCCATTCGGCGGGTGTAATACCACCGTAGTCTTCGAATGGAGACTTGTTCTTTTGCACGTAGTGAGTGTTCATGTCTGATTTCCACTGCCTTCACTGATGTGCCATCGTTTTTAAGGCAAACTCTTTTCCCAGAGCCTCTGAACCAGGCGGATATACAAGCCACTTCTGCAACTCATTCCACATGAAATTCTTCAGGTTGTCATCCACCTGCTCCCAGGAATCTACATTTAAAGGGCCGTGGGTTCTGGCCAGTACCCCGCAAGTGTTGCTGAATTTTGTCATTGGTACCTTGGGCTCTACTGGCTTCCCATCCTGGTTTAGAGAGGTGATATAGTATGTCTCCTTGGGGGGGTTGGTTCTTACTTCTCTGACCACGTCTTCTCTTTTGACGTCCTCCAGCGCTCGTGGACGTGTCAGTTTCTACCGGACCGGACGTTGTTGTGTCCGTCGACTTCGGCTATGACGACAGACTTGGCGGCCTTTCTTTTTGAGCGGCGCCGGGTTTTCATTTGTACGTACAACAGAAAATGTTAAACGGGATCCTACGAGGTATACCGGTCAGTTCATAACAATACAGCTCGACTTACTGCTTGCTCGATAGGGATATAGTCGGGGTCTTCTTCAACCGGTGGTGCTAGCGTAACTTCGACTAAAGGATCGCTTGGTGTCTGCCATGTGCCTTCGCTCAAAGAATCTTACGTTGGTTCAATGTTGGGTGCCTCCGATGGAGCTTTCTCGTTCGACATTTGATCTACAGTTGTTCATAACACACAATTTGTGAAATACTATTTTTTCCTTCTTCTCTTTAGATTTTTCTATATTGACTACATTTTAACTTCTAAAATACTATATTTTTTTGCTCTCATAACAACAAGACTATATCTGTAATAGCATGAGGCGTTGTGATAGGTAGGGTGGCTACCAGAAGATTTCCGTTGTGACCTTTGACACAAGGTTTGATGCGGAGATCTTCGGTAGCCACTCAGCCTTCAACACGCCTAAATAATTCGAACCGTGTTTGGATGTTGCAATTTGCAACATTTATGAATGGCTCCAGTTCATCATCGAGCAAAATAATTTATTTACAATAATTTAGCGTAAGTATAAAATCTAAAGAAAAAACCTAGAGAAAAAACCTAAAGAGAAGAAGGAAAAAAATTGTATTTTGTCCTTCTTCTTCTCTTTAGATTTTTCTATATTGACTGTATTTTAACTTCTAAGAGACTATATTTTTTTTGCTCTCAGAAAAACAAGACTATATCGACTATCGGAGCATGAAGTTGAAGGGGCAGTGGCAATTCCACTATCGGAGACCCCTAGACCAAATCGTCAAATGTCAATTATACATATGCATACATTTGACGCTTTCGTATAGGGGTCTTTGTTAACGCCAGAATTTCGTAAGCTTCGGAGCCCGAATCGGCTAAGGTGTCCATCGACTGATACCGAACTGGACAAGGCAAGCCGATGTAGCCGATTCCGGTACGACAACATTGGAGACATCGTCGGATCAAGATGATGTGCTTCATGAGGATTGTCATATAAGGATAGAGTCCTAAAAAAATAATTGTATGTATTAATTAGGAAGAGTTTGTTAGTTTCCTATTTTTATCTTTAGGAAAGTTCGGATTGTAATCTGTTAGGATCTTTGTTAGCCCGTGGGTATAAATATTTAAGCCCGGGGTTTATGTATGATATCTCTCGATCAATACAATTCGGCGCATCGCCACCCTTTTCCTTTTCTACTTTATTCATCACCCAGTGGGATTTGGCACCCGAGCAGGGCTGCATTGGCCTCGATCTCCGGCGAAGGGGTAAGTCCAATGTTCCGCTGGCCTAGGCAATTGTATTGGCTGCGTCGGCGTTGTCCAAGGCTGCATCAGTACATTCGACCTCTTGGAATATTCCGGTTTGGTTAACATGTTTGCATGCCTATTTATCATATGCATCTGTTAATCTAGTCCTAGTATTTCAATTTAGTTCTATCAATTGTCTCTCGCTTTAGGGTTTCTACTGATATCGGTTAAATTGTTTACTAGATTAGACTAGCTTAGGCATCTACCACCCCGAAAATCAGTCAAAAACTTGATTGTCTAGATATTGTGTTTCTTTTCATACTTAGTGCTGCACCAATTCAGTTTGACCTACTAAGTCGTGATTAGAACCATAATTTCTAGCCTGCCTGTTGGTTGCCATTAAGGGTTTCATCCGGGTTTCAGCCGATGAGTTATTTGGATATCGCATCGGTTTGCAAGAAATGTACACAAGTTGGATCTAGCCGATTGCAGCAGAGGCTTCATTAGATATTTAATCATTTGGATTTAATGACATTGGACTACCAGCCGATGTGTGTTTTAATCTTTAAATCAATATCTATTTTATCATGTAAATGCTATGTGCCATATTACATTGCTATATCATCATGTTATCGTCGGCCAATCACCTTTACATAGATGTTTGCTCAGCGTACAGCCGATGGATTGAAATCCTAGCTGCATCGACTGGCATCAGTATCGGCTGGGATCGCGTCATCGGCTGATTGGCCGATCGGCTATATTGGTTATTGACCTATTGGTTAATATGCTTTACTTCTGGCTGCTTTGTGTATCTTGTCAGTGGCAGGATCAAACTGAGTGACACGCCTGCGCTTCATCGATTCTAGGACCTGCACTGGAGCTAAGCAGATCTCCCAGGCCGACGTGTTGATTTTTTCTATATTGGTTATTGACATATTGGCTGATATGCTTTACTTCTGGCTGCTTTGTGTATCTTGTTAGTGCAGGATCAAACTGACTGGCACGCCCACACTTCATCGATTCTAGGACCTGCACTGGAGCTAAGCAGATCTCCCAGGCCGGCGTGTTGATTTTTCTCGTCAACAGTCTCCGATAACAGATGCAAAAATTTGTCCGTGAGCAGAGGTGAGATAGGGGCAGGGGAAGAGGAGAGATGAGAGACCGAGGAGAGGGAGAGGAGAGAGGGAGATTATATTTGTAGGTCGTTCGATAGGAAAATCCTAAAATCTATATGAATACATATGTTTGACTTTACGAATACATATGTATGAATCACATGAACTATTTCACATAAACTAATTCACATCAAAACAATTCATGAAAAAATAACACTCTATTTTACAATCCATTTACAATAATAACGGTCTTTTTTAAAATCCTAAAATAAGCGATCCATTTGCACTCCTAAAATTCATCCAATTTACAATCCATTTACAATATTAACAACCCGTTTCACAATTCATTTACTATAAATCGTCCATCCATCCATGCATTTTTTGACATAGTGTATACATCCATTTTTTTGCTAAAAATTTTGAAGTCCTACACATCCATTTTGAAGTCACATTCTCACAATCTCACAACAATTGAAGCCCCCACTCTCCCACTGTATCCATTCATCCATTCATTCATTCCATCACGACATCAAAAAATATAAACATCATTCATCAAAATTTTCATCACGGCATCAACAACACACTATATGCTAAATCCATCACAACATCAAAATTTTCATCAAAATGTCACCTGCGGTTTGAGGAGGCCGGTGTGGATCGGTTTGAGGAGACTGGTGTGGAGGCCGATGAGGAGCGGCAGTGTGGAGGTCAGCGGTGAAGGGGCGTCGGTGTGGAGGGCCGCCGGTGAAGGTGTAACGCCTTGAAAATCACAGAATTTAAAACTGGAAATTTGCTTCTCATCGTGTTTATTGCCTCTTATTTGCCAGCTTTGTTGCATAAATTTTATATGGAGAGTAATTCATCTTGATGTTTAAAAAAATTCAAATGATTTGGATTTTCGTCGGGGAGAAAAATTTTGAAGTTTAGAGTTGGAAATTTAAATATAAAATAGAATAGAGTTGTGGATTTATAAAAATATATATTTGGGATCAAAACAATATTTTGGTGGTTGAGTAATATTAATTAGTGAGCAAAATGAGTGATAAAATATTTTACAGGATATATATGAAGTCTAGAAATTATTTTGAATCAAAATCGCATTTTCTGGAATTTAGGAAAAAGAATTAAATTAAATATGTGGAATATATTTTTAAAATAATAAAAGTGGGTGAAAAGGTTAAAAATATATTTTATAACTTAATGTTGGGTGTGCTATATTTTATTTTAAATTTTAGGGGTGAAAGGAAAAAGGAATTGAGAAATTAGGAATTAAATCGGGGAAATTAAGAAATTACACTATTTATTGCACGCCACGTGCTCGACGCCGTACCGGCCGTACCGCGCGCCCCGCCCGCGCGCGCGACACGCGTCGCGCCCGGCCCCGCCCTCGCGCCGCGCGCCTCGCGCGCGCGCGCCGCCTCGCCGCCGCCCCACTCCTGCGCGTCGTGTGTCGTCCTCACGCCGCGCCGCGCCCGCCCGTGCCGCGTCGCCGCTCCGCGCTCACCATGCCCAGCCCTACGCCCCACGCGCGCCACATGCGCATCACGCCCGACCCCGCCGCCCGCACGCCACGCGCCGCGCACACGCCCGGTCCCGCCGCCGCGCAGCCCCCACGCCGGACCCCGCCCGCGCCCGCGCTACGCCCGCCGCGCCGCGCCCGCCCGTACCCGGCCCCGTCCCGTGCGTCGCCGCGTGCCGTTCGCCGCGCCACCCGCGTCGGGCCCCCTCCTTCTCTCTCCCTCTCCGATCGCCTATAAAAGGGAGCCCTCCTCGCTTTCTTCCCCACCTCATCGCCTCTTTTCCCCTCTCACACGCCGCTTCTCCCGTCGCAAGCCGTCGCGCCGTAGTCCGTGGTGCGCTGCCGCAGCCCGTGTGCGTGCGTCGAGCCGCTGTCGTCATCCATCGCGCGGGAGCTCCGCCGCATCCTCGTCGTCGTCGTCACCGCCGTAAGCCCCGCCGCCGCCCTTGCACTTGCGCCGGCCGCCGGCCAAGACAGAGAGAAGAGAGAGCGTGGGGGGGAAACAGAGGAGGGAAGGAAGGAGAAAAAAAGAGGAAAAAGAAAAAAAGAAAAGAGAAAGGAAAAAAAGAAGAAAAAGAAAAAGGAAAAAAATAGGAAAAATTTTGGAAAAATTCAGAAAAATTAGGAGAAATATTTGGGCAAAAATATAATGTTTTCTCGTATATTTTCCTTGATCATGATGAAAATAGTTTGATGAAAAAAATAAAAAGTACAAAACCAATGTTTTTAGACTGGGGCGGATGGTTAGATTTGGGTGGATTCGGTAAAGGCAAGAACCGTCCCCGGTCAATTAAGGACCGAGCCATGAGACTTATAACTGGAACGCAGTCGTACACCATACTTCTCGAATGGGTATATACCTAACGGAGTAGATAGCCAAGCGGAGGCAGTATCCCTGCATAGTGGTTCTTGAGTGAAGAGGTGGTTCTGGTTATTGAGATAAGGTTGCGACCTAAGTGTTAATGAATGAGAATGTTGTGAAATTTTCCCTTACCTCGGGAGCGCCAGAACTCCTCTCACTGCTAGGAAGGACGACTAGAGTGCAAGAGGATTTAAGTTCATGGAGCAGGTACTGCCAAAGCAAAGTTATCGAAAGGCTTTGCCGTGACCATCCCATATGAGGGGATGAAAGCTCATTCGATGAGCAGTCACGGAGTACGAGTAAAGTGTACATCCACTGCAGTGTGAGTAAATCAATCTATTCGAATAGCCATGCTCGCGGTTAATGAGTGACGTGACAAGTTTCTCCCATGGCTAGACTCATAAATTTTAAAATGATGGGATGGGAATGCATAATAATTTTGTGTGCTGGTGGACTCAACTTCTTGAACTGCGAGAAAGGGTGGATTCCCCAGAAAACCATGACGAACCGGAGGCAGAAAGCCATGCCATCCTTGAAATCACGATAGATGGTGGACAGAACCGTCGCCGATTTAATATACTATGGAACTAAAACTTGACCTGGCTAGATGTTAGGTTTGTGAAATGATTTGTGAAAATTGGCTTGTGCAAATGAACCATAGCCATCCTTTGAATGACCCTATCATGTGCATCATTCTGTGTTGGCTTGCTGAGTATGTTGGGTACTAACTCTTGCTATACGCACAAACCTTCAGATGGAGAAAACGAAGAACTGAAGGACTCCTATGCTTACTGCCAGATGGGCGAAGGAGGAGAAGGCGTCTACTAGGTCGTTGCCTGTGGCAATCGACATGCCGCTGCCTTCCGACTGCTATCTTATCTAAATTCTGCTTTTGGTTGTATCCGAACCAGTAGGTCCTATATGTATTAGATATTGCCTTCGGGCCTATTATTGTAATGCTTTTGATGTAAGACTATGCGTGCACTTTGCACCTGGTAATTCAGAACTGTATTCGTGGGTACCAAACTACTCGATCCAGGGATATGGTACTATGAACACGAATGATTCCCATCCTCAAAAACGAGGGTCGACAAAGCTGGTATCAGAGCAGTCCGACTGTAGGATAAGACCAACTGGTGCCCTACCCCGAATAGCTGGTTAAAGGGAAATATCCCTACATAGGATTATTTTCAAAATACAGACAATTTTCACAAAACAAATATGTTTTCCCTCATATTCTTATCCCCATTCCTCTACTAAAATTTGTTTTGGATTACCCCTCTCTGACCCTAAGTTACCTTCAAAACAGATGTCAGACCATGTTGGAGTTTGGGAGATCAAGGTCCCGTGGGAGGAAGGATTCGTGTCACAACTCCAGCTGTTGCTATGGTGCCTAAGATACCCGGACATGCGCACCTACCGGATCAGAAGACATGGCACTGAGGGACACCCAGTATGGGAAGCTGCGGTTTCCATTGAGGCCCGTATTGGGAGCTAGTCACCCTATTGCTTCCATACACGTTACCACAGAGATTTGATGGAGGCAGCCCTTCAGGACGCAGCCCGTGAGGCATCCCTACGCCTCAATGCCATCCACCGTGCCGAGCTTACAGTAACCGAGTTCGTACACCATCCCTACTGGGAGGAAGGCAACCCAGTCTGCACCGTGGAGGCCACCCCTTGCTGTTATAACCCCATGGTCACCCGTTTGTCCCGTTGGGCGGAAACAGCTGATGATTGCTATGAAGAGGCATTACTCGAGATAGATGAGCAGCAACGACGCCTGAATGATCTGGAGGAGGAGCACCATAACTGTGGAAACCAGATCGACTCTCTGAAGACTCAGCTACAAGCTAACGGCGCCCAATACGAGCAACTCTCTGATCGTTATATGGCTCGTGGAGAAGCTTTGGTTGAGTTGAAAGAGCAGCTTTGGAAGAGCCGGCAACAGGTTGGCCAACTAGAGGAACAACTTCGCTGCAACCCTGTCCCCGCCGCTGGCACTTCTACTTCAGCTGCACCGACACCCCCTGCTCCTGTGCCCGACCACTACTATTGCATGACTCCAGCATGCTTGGCCATCTTTCAAACCATGATGGAGCAAGCCTTCATGCTGAGCACTGAGTCAGGACCATACCTGATCGACCCTACTGCTGCTACCTCATCGGAGCCCACCCCGATTTCCACGGCTGCACCATCCGAGCCTGGTTCGGGAGAGGATAACCCCATTCAGATCAACACTGACTCCGCTGAGACAGAACCCATGGAGATCAAGTGGCAGCTCAGTGACACAGACCCATCAGAGGAGGAAGCTCCTACCCGCCGCATGACATTCACGGAGGTCCTATCACCCTTAGGACTGCCTGGAAGAGCACCAAGCCACCAAGGAGGAAGATCGGACATGACTCCGAGGCCACTACCTCTGAGCCATGGGGACTTCGATTCGCCTCGGCCCAGGATCACCCTCTGCCAGCACCTGGATCATGCGGATGGCTGGATGACTAGTTTGGATACCTGCAGCAGCTCTGGTCTTGCTTTGGATGGAGTTAAGACAACAATGACCATGCCCTACCCCTTTATGTATGAGACCCTAGATCGATGTTAGTGTTGTTGTATTGTGTGTATGGACTACACATGTCCAATGTATCCCCCTGATGTAACATCTATGAACTGATATGAAGTTCCATGTTATGTCATAAATGAGTTTATTCCACCAAGCTTGCTTTGAAAGATCACCTTAAACAACTCAAAGAACATTCCTTAGAATCGTGACGTTAGCAAATCAAGTCTCTTACCTTATCCCCATTGTTCAGATGGCGCATCGTCGCAGAGCCCCAGCAGCCACTGAGAACCCGCTAGAGCCTAACCCCTCCACCCTAGCGGAAGTCATGGCTTTACAGACCCAACTGCTTCAAGCTATCGCCAACAACCAAGGACAACGCGGAGGATCAAACCTCGGTGAATTTATGAGAGCAAAGCCGCCGACATTCTCCTCGGCAGATGAACCCATGGATGCTGAAGATTGGCTAAGGGTAATAGAGAAGAAGTTGACTCTCGTCCGAGTACGGGAAGCGGACAGAGTCGTCTTCGCCACCAATCAGCTGGAAGGACCCGCAAGTGACTGGTGGGACACCTACAAGGAAACCCGGGCTGAAGATGCCGGTGAACCAACTTGGGAAGAATTCACGGTAGCCTTCCGTGAAAACTTCGTCCCTGCTGCAGTCATGAGGATGAAGAAGAATGGGTTTCGTAGGCTGCGCCAAGGCAACACCACGGTACAAGAGTACCTTAACAGGTTCACGCAGCTTGCACGTTACGTCACAAGCGACCTGGTAGACGAAGAAGAGAAGATGAATAAGTTTATCGAAGGACTGAACGACGAGCTGAGAGGACCGATGATCGGTCAGGACCACGCCAGTTTCCAGAGCCTCATCAACAAGGTCGTGAGGGTTGAGCATGACCAAAAAACGGTTGAAAACAACCGAAAGAGAAGGCTTGCAATGGCCCATCCAATTCAAGGAACACCCCGACCCAAAGGAGCAACCCCGTCAGTTGGAAGCCGCCATAGTGGCAACCAATCGCCCGCCACACCGGCAATGTCAGCAGCCACCGCAACACCGTCTCGCACTCCGGCACCTACGTTGGCAGCCCCAGGAACCAGGAATGTGAACTGCTTCAACTACGGAGAGTTTGGGCATTACGCCAACAACTGCCCTAAGCCGCGCAACACCCCCAACCGCACCGGAGCCAACACTGTCGCAGTACGAGGAATGTTAGTGATATGCCCTAGAGGCAACATGGAGATGTTGGATATCACGTCAATGTTTATGTATAAATGAATAAAGTGTTATTCGGTTCCATGAAATAGACATCTTGTATTGATCAATAAGTACGTGACTTATTTATGAGACTCTATATGTATGAATCTATTTCTAAACGATCCCTGATCATATGTCATATTGTTGGAACAAATATGATTCTAAGATCGGCATGTTTATTGATTGATGATCATGTCTCATAGATCATGGGTATGGAGATACCAAATCAATAAATATGGACATATGTGTTGGAGAACACATTGTTGGATAGACCCACCATGAGACACTACAGAATTAATGTGCCATTAGTTGGTCTCGGTAGTGTTGGTACAAAGTCCTTAGACCTGAGATCACCATGGATTCCAACATGTGTAGTAGCCTACTTTGGGACTACCAAACGCTATTCCGTAACGGGTAGTTATAAAGGTAGTTTTCGGGTTTGCTATGAAACATGGAGTGGGATGTGAGTGATCAAGATGGAATTTGCCCCTCCTTTGGAGAGATATCTCTGGGCCCCTCGAGGTAATGGATTATGGAAATGCATGGCCATGCTAAGTTGATTGAGGAGTCAATCAATGCATGATAATCCAATACGGTTCGAGTGAATGGTTAAGCTATTGAAGGGATGGCACACATCTTGCCTATAGCTTAACCGATATCGTGAGGCAAAGGGATTTGTGTACACATTACAGGTTCGAGTCGATATTATTCTTGTATACTATGGTGTCAATATGTGCTGCTAGGCGCCGCTGTTGACGGGTCGGCTGAGTTGGACTCGAGCCGACGATCGGCTAAGTTAGACTATAGCCAAAACCGAGTATACCTGAACCTGCTGTGGTCGCACGCTTAAGGGGATAAGAAGGCATTCGAGTTGGACTCGGATACGGCTCGATCGGATAGGGATCCGATCGGATAGAGTCCTATAGGCTTACGACGTATGGGCGGCCAACTCTATGAGATACGGATGAGATCCGGTTCAAAAATAGAGTCCCGATCGGCCACTAGTCCCGTCGGCCAACTCTATATAAAGGAGGGAGGGGTGGAGAGCCGCGGCACGTCAATTGCATCGCGTGCAACGTAAGTCGCCGAAATCAATCTCCACGGAAACCCTCCCCACTTTCGAGCCAAACCCTAGCCTTGCATTGCGTGCTAGCACACGGGTGTACGACGTTCGTCCCCGGACGTGTGGATACCTGCAGAGGCGCCGCTACGTTGCACGCCGTTGATCGGCCGGATCGGCCGCAATCGGAGCGATCGGCCGTGGTGGAATCGGCTGCGGTCGGGCACATCGGAGCGAGGCGTGAGAACGCGGCCGGACGACTCGAATCGGCTGATTGGCGAATCGGCCGTCCGGAATCGGCTACACGTTCCGGATCGGATAGCCCCGATTGGCTATTCCGCCGCACTCTACTCCAATCGGTAACGATCTATCGACCCTTACTTGCAAGTGTTCTGGTTTGCGCGGTTAAAAGTTTTTGTTTTCGGCTAGCGTAGCCTCCGCGCAACCCTTCGGTGGTATCGTAGCTAATCTTGCTTAGTTCGGGTTTTAGATTGATCTGGAACAAGTTTTGCGCACGGGTTGATTAGATCAATCGGTTTTACGGGATCTCGTTGAGGAGAGTTAATGGTAATTGCGTTCCTTGATAGTGTATCGGAACGGCGTAATGTGATTACGTCGAAGTAATTTCCATATAACTCGGTTTGAGTTGGGTTCGAGATAGCGTTCCCTTGATAGTGTATCGGAACGGTATAATGTGATTATGCCGAAGCTATCTCGTTGTCCGATCTTGTTAGCCGCCTCGCGCCTACGCAAACCATCTCCCTTGATAGTGTATCGGGACGGCATAATATGATTATGCCGACATGGTTTCAAGCGAATTCATAGATTGGATCTATGAATTTCGTGTGGTGTTCCGGGCGCCGCCGTGTGCGTACCCCCTTGTAGGTCGTCTCGATGCCGTAGCTCGCGATAAGTAGAAAACGTTTCTACGCCTAACTTGTTTTTGCAGAGAATTCTTTGAGATGGTATGGCCCTATTGTATGTATGAGATGTATGAGATGCATGTGATGCATGTAATATTCTTTCATATGTGCAATCCCCGTAATATTCTTTCATACGTGCAATGCTTGTAATATTCTTTCACGACCTGCGAGTCGATGTAATCTTCAATTAGAGCTTCTATAGTAGTAGCTTAGTTTGAAGATATCAAGCATTCGGCACTCGGAAGAACGGTGATGAAGATGGAGATCCTCTACACCGGCATGGAGATAGAGATCACCATGTGAAGGGGGCCATACTATTTCATGCTATTCTACTTGCTTTCATATGTGATATGTTTGTTTGATAGGATAGCATCCCTCGCAAAATTAAGTAGTAATGATGCCCTTCCAAATGTTGCACCCGTCACCGTTATGCTCGTCAATGGTGGGTCACAAAGCAGAGTGTCATTCTCTATCATAACACGAGGGGTATATGTCGACATATACATGCAGAGCATTTGGTTTACTTAACAAGGCTATCAAAACAGTTTTGGGCCTTGAGGCATAGGTTGGGGCCGGGGCATGGAGATGCCACACCAACAACAAGAGTCACATAGAGATGTGATTAGCAAGGTGTTGCTTACCGATGTTACTAATTTTCTAGCAAGTGATGCCAAAGCTCACTAGAAAATTAATTAACATGTGGATCTTGACCCAATACGTAACCTAGAGGGAAGGTGGAAAATACGTAATGGGAGTCTAATGTTAAATTGTTTAACAATAGACATAGTATAAACATTGTGCTAAACTTTGCTTTTTCGTTGTAGAATAAATGGCGGCTAATACTACACCCGTACCTTTAATTTGCGATCTATTCTCGAAAAGGAAAAATTAAATGGAACAAACTTTATGGATTGGTATCGCAACTTGAGAATTGTTCTCAAGCAAGAGCGTAAGGAGTACGTTCTTGAAGTACCCTATCCCGAGGATTTGCCAAATAATGCCACCGCAACCGCACGGAGGGCTTATGAGAAGCACACTAATGATGCCCTAGATATAAGCGTCTCATGCTTGCTACAATGTCCCCCGAGCTTCGAAGCAATATGAGAGCAAGATGCTCACACTATTATTCGGGGACTCGTGGCATGTTTGAGAACCAAGCTCGGGCCGAGAGGTTTAACACCTCAAAGTCCTTGTTTGCGTGCGAGCTTGTTGAGGGGAATCCCGTCGCCGCATGTGATAAAAATGATTGGCTACATTGAGAGTCCGGAAAACTAGGTTTTCCCCTTAGCCAAGAGTTGGCTACCGATGTGATTCTCCGCCGCTCCCTCCGAGCTTTGAGCCATTCATATTAAACTATCACATGAACAATATGGATAGAACCTTGGCTGAATTGCATGGGATGCTAAAGACATGAGGAGAGTATCCGAAAAACGGTCATCATGTGATGATGATGCGAAGGCAAAGCGCAAACCACTGTCAAGAAACTTTGCACCAAGAGAAAGTTAACTCCCGATGAGATCGCGAGTGCCTCTAATGCAAAGAAGGGCAAGAAGGGGTCGGCAAGACGATGCCATTTGCTTCTATTGCAAGGAGACAGCCACTGGAAGAGGAACTGCAAGAAGTACATGGAGGATCTCAAAAAGAAGCAAAGTACGACTTCGCTTCCAGTATTAATGTTATAGACATTAATCTTGCTACTTCACCTACCGACTCTTGGGTATTTGATACCGGATCGTAGCTCATATTTGAAAATCGTTGCGGGAATGAGAAGAAGTAGAGGATTGAGAAGGGGCGAGGTGAACCTACGCGTCGGCAATGGAGCAAGCGTTGCTACGTTCTTGTCGGCACAGCACCACTTCATCTACCTTCGGGATTAGTTTTGGAATTAAATAATTGTTATTGTGTTCCAACACTATGTCAAAACGTTATTTCCGCTTCATGTTTGCAAGCGGAAGGATATGATTTTAGATCAATGAACAATGGTTGTTCAATGTATCTCGAGATATGTTCTATTTTCATGCTCCATTGGTGAATGGATTATACGTTTTGAATCTTGAAGCGTCTCCCATCTATAACATTAATACGTAAAGGCAACTCTCTAATGATATAAACCCCACGTTTATCCGGCATTGTCGCTTAGGCCATATAAATAAGAAACGCATGGAGAAGCTCCATAAGGATGGATTGCTTCACTCTTTTGATTTTGAATCATTTGAGACATGTGAGTCTTGTTTACTTGGTAAGATGACAAAGGCACCTTTCACGGGACATAGTGAGAGAGCAAGTGACTTATTGGCACTCGTACATACCGATGTATGTGGACCAATGAGCTCAACGGCCGAGGTGGTTATCGTACTTCATTACCTTTACCGATGACTTTAGTAGATATGGTTATATCTACTTAATGAGGCATAAGTCCGAATCCTTTGAAAAGTTCAAAGAATTCCAGAATGAAGTACAAATTCATTTAGGGAAAACAATCAAGTTTCTACGATCGGATCGTGGAGGGAATACTTGAGCCAAGAGTTTGGTAATCATCCGAAAATTGTGGAATTGTTCCACGCTGACTCCGCCAGAACTCCACAATGGAACGGAGTGTCCGAACGGAGAAATCGCACCTTGTTGGACATGGTGCGGTCGATGATGAGCCAAAGTGATCTTCCGTTATCCTTCGGGGATATGCTCTTGAAACAACCGCGCTCACACTAAATAGAGTTCCATCTAAGTCGTTGAAAAGACACCATATGAGATATGGACAGGGCAACCCCCTAGTTTGTCTTTTCTCAAAATTTGGGGATGTGAGGCTTATGTAAAACGTTTACGATCGACAAGCTCACACCCAAATCGACAAGTGCTTCTTTGTGGGATATCCTAAGGAAACCAAGGGATATTACTTTTATAATCGGGAACAAGGCAAAGTGTTTGTCGCCCGACATGGTGTCTTCTTGGAGAAAGAGTTTCTTTCAAGAAGGGTTAGTGGGAGCAGGGTGCATCTTGAAGAAGTTCAAGAAACACCAAAAACGTTTCAGCGACCACGGAACCACAACAGAGGAGCAAAGTGTTGCGCCACCAGTTGTAGATACACCAACCCCACGGAGGTCCGAAAGATCACGTCGTGCGCCCGACAGTACAAAGTGCGGAACAACGTGATATATTGTTGTTGGACAACGATGAACCTAAGACCTATGAGGAAGCGATGGTGGGACCCGATTCCAACAAGTGGCTTGGAGCCATGAAATCCGAAATAGAATCCATGTACGACAATCAAGTTTGAAACTTGGTTGATCCACTGATGGTGTCAAAACCATTGAGTGTAAATGGGTTTTTAAGAAAAGGCCGATATGGATGGAAATGTTCACATCTATAAGGCGCGATTGGTGGCGAAAGGTTTTAAACAGATTCAAGGAGTTGATTATGATTAAACCTTCTCGCCCGTCGCAATGCTTAAATCTATTCGGATTATCCTAGCGATTGCTGCATATTTCGATTATGAGATATGACAGATGGATGTCAAAACGGCTTTCCTAAATGGAAACCTAAGCGAGGATGTATACATGATACAACCTCGGGGTTTTGTCGATCCGAATCGCTGGAAAGATATGCAAGCTACGAAATCCATTTATGGATTGAAGCAAGCATCTCGGAGTTGGAATATTCGTTTTGATGAAGTAATCAAAGGGTTTGGTTTCATCAAAAACGAAGAAGAGGCTGTGTTTACAAAAGGGTCGAGTGGGAGCGCAATTGTATTTCTAATCTTATATGTGGATGACATATTATTGATTGGAAATGATATCCCTATGCTAGAATCCGTCAAGTCTTCATTGAAAAATAGTTTTTCCATAAAAGACTTAGGGAGGCAGCATACATATTGGGCATTCGGATCTATAGAGATAGATCCAAGAGGCTAATTAGATTAAGCCAAAGTACATACATTGACAAGGTGTTGAAAAGGTTCAACATGCATGATTCCAAGAAAGGTTTCTTGCCCATGTCACATGGCATTAATCTTAGCAAGAATCGGTGTCCTCGGACACATGATGAGCGGAATAAGATGGGTATGGTTCCATATGCTTCGGCAATTGGATCCATCATGTATGCCATGCTTTGTACACGCCCGATGTCTCGTACGCTTTGAGTGCTACGAGCGGATACCGCCGATCTAGGTGAAGGTCACTGGATGCAGTAAAGAATATCCTTAAGTACTTGAGAAGAACTAAGGATATGTTCCTAGTCTATGGAGGTGAAGAAGAGCTCGTTGTAAGTGGTTACACCGATGCTAGCTTCCAAACAGTACAAGGATGATTATAGATCGCAATCTGCGTTCGTGTTACGCCGAACGGAGGCGCGTCACTGGAAGAGTTCCAAGCGGGATACGTTGCTGATTCTACAACGGAGGCCGAGTACATTGCTTTCTAAGCCGCAAAGGAGGCTGTTTGGATCAAGAAATTCGTTTCGAGCTTGGTGTGATGACTAGTACGACGGTCCAATGTCTCTCTATTGTGATAATAGTGGAGCCATTGCGCAAGCCAAGGAGCCGAGGTCACATCGAAGTCCAAACACATACTTCGGCGATATCATCTCATCCGCGAGATAGTGGACAGAGGTGATGTCAAGATATGCAAAGTGCACACGGATCTCAACATAGCCGATCCGCCGACAAAACCTCTCCCTCACGAAGCATGAGGCGCACACAAGAGCAATGGGTATTAGATACTTACATGATTGACTCTAGTGCAAGTGGGAGATTGTTAGTGATATGCCCTAGAGGCAACATGGAGATGTTGGATATCACGTCAATGTTTATGTATAAATGAATAAAGTGTTATTCGGTTCCATGAAATAGACATCTTGTATTGATCAATAAGTACGTGACTTATTTATGAGACTCTATATGTATGAATCTATTTCTAAACGATCCTCGATCATATGTCATATTGTTGGAACAAATATGATTCTAAGATCGGCATGTTTATTGATTGATGATCATGTCTCATAGATCATGGGTATGGAGATACCAAATCAATAAACATGGACATATGTGTTGGAGAACACATTGTTGGATAGACCCACCATGAGACACTACAGAATTAATGTGCCATTAGTTGGTCTCGGGTAGTGTTGGTACAAAGTCCTTAGACCTGAGATCACCATGGATTCCAACATGTGTAGTAGCCTACTTTGGGACTACCAAACGCTATTCCGTAATGGGTAGTTATAAAGGTATTTTTCGGGTTTGCTATGAAACATGGAGTGGGATGTGAGTGATCAAGATGGAATTTGCCCCTCCTTTGGAGAGATATCTCTGGCCCCTCGAGGTAATGGATTATGGAAATGCATGGTCATGCTAAGTTGATTGAGGAGTCAATCAACGGACGGATAATCCAATACGGTTCGAGTGAATGGTTAAGCTATTGAAGGGATGGCACACATCTTGCCTATAGCTTAACCGGTATCGTGAGGCAAAGGGATTTGTGTACACATTACGGTTGAGCCGATATTATTCTTGTATACTATGGTGTCAATATGTGTTGCTAGGCGCCGCTGGTGCAGTCGGCTGAGATTAGACTCGAGCCGACGATCGGCTAAGTTAGACTATAGCCGAAACCGAGTATACCTGAACCTACAGGGTCGCACGCTTAAGGGGATAAGAACATGCATTCGAGTTGGACTCGGATACGGCTCGATCGGATAGGGATCCGATCGGATAGAGTCCTATAGACTTACGACGTATGGGCGGCCAACTCGTGAGATACGGATGAGATCCGGTTCAAAAATAGAGTCCCGATCGGCCACTAGTCCCGTCGGCCAACTCTATATAAAGGAGGGAGGGTGGAGAGCTGCGGCACGTCAATTGCATCGCGTGCAATGTGTCGCCGAAATCAATCTCCACGGAAACCCTCCCCACTTTCGAGCCAAACCCTAGCCTTGCATTGCGTGCTAGCACATGGGTGTACGGCGTTTTGTCCCCGGACGTGTGGATACCGGTAGAGGCGCTGCTACGTTGCGCGCTGTTGATCGGCTTCGGATCGGCGCAATCGGAGCGATCGGCCAGTGGTGGAATCGGCTGCGGTCGGGCGCATCGGAGCGAGGCGTGAGAACGCGGCCGGACGACTCGAATCGGCTGATTGGCGAATCGGCGTCTCCGGGAATCGACTACACTGCTTCGGATCGGATAGCCCGATTGGCTATTCCGCACTCTACTCCAATCGGTAACGATCTATCGACCCTTACTTGCAAGTGTTCTGGTTTGCGCGGTTAAAAGTTTTTGTTTTTGGCTAGCGTAGCCTCCGCGCAACCCTTCAAGGAACCCCCGCTCCGGCACCTGGATGCAATCTGTTCAGAACGCCCCAACCAAAGGAAGCTGCAACCGGATTCCGCCATGGTCAGGTTAACCATGTGCGTGCTGAGAAAGCTCAGGAGGACCAAAGCGTGCTAATGGGTATGTTCTCTATCCATTCTGCACCAGTTAAAGTTTTGTTTGATTCTGGAGCTTCGCATTCATTTATATCGTCAAGAATAAGCAAAGAGCACAACTTGCACCGAGTAGACCTTAAGAGACCAATTGTAGTACATTCACCCGGGGGAGATATAACTATACCCCATGCGTGCATTAATATGCCCATTCGGTTCAAGGACGCGGTATTCCTATCTAACCTTATGGTTTTGCCACCCCAAACCTTGGACGTCATATTAGGAATGGATTGGTTAACCAAGAACCAAGGGGTATTATACTGTGGACGAAGAGAAGTTACCTTATCTACCCCATGGGGATCACCGATGACAGTAGCCATGGATCAAGACCCTATGCTCTGTGAGCGAGCTACGGGAATATTCACCATGCTATCCATAGCTGGAATGCCAGTAATTCAGGATTACCCGGATGTATTTCCTGAGGAACTACTGAGAATGCCCCCAGACCGAGACATAGAGTTCATCATTGACCTCATGCCTGGCACCGCCCCCATAGCTAAGTGACCCTACATGCCGGTGAACGAATTGGAGGAACTTAAGAAGCAGATAAGGGAACTGCAAGAGAAAGGCTTCGTACGCCCTAGTTCTTCACCGTGGAGAGCCCCAGTGCTGTTTGTTAAGAAAAAGGACGGAAGCATGAGAATGTGCATAGACTATCGGTCATTGAATGAGGTTACCATTAAGAACAAGTACCCGTTACCTCGAATCGACGACCTGTTCGATCAGCTCAAGGGAGCCCGAGTGTTCTCAAAGATCGATCTTCAATCTGGATACCATCAACTGAAAATTAGGACTAAGGATATACCCAAGACTACGTTCTCTATACGCTACGGCTTGTACGAGTTCACAGTAATGTCCTTCGGACTGACCAATGCCCCAGCCTACTTCATGAACCTCATGAACAAAGTACTTATGGAATATCTGGACAAGTTCATGGTAGTGTTCATTGATGATATCCTCATCTATTCCAAGGATGATGAAGAACACGCAGAACATTTGTGCTTGGTACTAGAGAAGTTGTGAGAGCATTAGCTATATGCCAAATTCAGCAAGTGTGAATTCTGGCTTAAGGAAGTAGCTTTCCTCGGACATGTAATCTCAGCTGGAGGCGTAGCAGTAGACCCCGCCAAGGTCGAAGCTGTTACCAAGTGGAAAGCACCCCAGTCAGTAACAGAGATTAGAAGTTTCTTGGGATTGGCTGGATATTACCGGAGGTTTATAGAAGGATTTTCTAAGATAGCTCGACCCCTGACCCAACTATTGAAGAAGGAAAAGAAGTATGCATGGACTGAGCAGTGCCAACAGGCATTTGACCAGCTCAAAGAAAAGTTAACCACCGCCCCGATCTTAGTCCTACTAGACAAACGGAAAGACTTCGTCATATACTATGATGCATCCCGACAAGGATTAGGAGGCGTGTTGATGCAAGATGGAAAGGTTGTGGCCTATGCCTCAAGACAACTGTGACCGCATGAGGAGAATTATCCCATCCATGACTTAGAATTGGTTGCAGTGGTGCATGCCTTGAAGATTTGGAGGCACTACCTGATCGAAAACCACTATGATATATACACGGACCACAAGAGCTTGAAATATTTCTTTACCCAGACAAATCTTAACCTACGTCAGAGAAGATGGCTGGAACTAATCAAGGACTATGACCTAGGAATCCATTACCACCCTGGTAAAGCCAATGTTGTAGCTGACGCTTTGAGCCGCAAGGCCCAGTGCAACCAACTGAGGATGGAATGTATGGCCAACGAGCTTCAAGAAGAAATGGCTCGGCTTAACCTACAGTTGATTCCTCACGGACAACTGAGTTCATTGGAGATACAACCTTTCTTACGAAGTCAGATTAAGGAAGCCCAGAAGGATTGTGAGGAAATCCAGCTAATCAAGGAGCGCATGGCCGAAGGACTGGCTAAGGAATTCACAGCCGACAACGATGGAGTCCTAAGGTATCGTAAAAGGATTTACGTACCGGAGAAAGGCGGATTGAGAAGGCTAATCTTAAAAGAAACCCATGAGTCAGCATACTCGCTACACCCGGGCAGCACCAAGATGTACCAGGACTTGAAAACGGAATACTGGTGGCCCAACATGAAAAGAGACGTAGCGGAATATGTGGCCATATGTGATGTATGCCAACGAGTCAAGGCTGAGCATCAGAGACCGGCAGAATTACTGCAACCACTCAAGATCCCTGAGTGGAAATGGGATCAAATAGGTATGGACTTTATAGTGGGACTACCCAAAACTGCTACAGGATACGATTCCATTTGGGTGATCGTGGATAGACTGACCAAGACCGCTTGGTTTATCCCAGTCAAGACTCGGTATAGCAACGCTAAGTTGGCGGAACTGTACATGTCCAAAATTGTGTGCCTGCATGGAGTACCCAAGAAGATTGTGTCGGATCGTGGTACTCAATTCACATCTCACTTCTGGGATAAGTTTCACGAGGCGTTGGGAACTCACCTCGCCTTTAGTACTGCTTATCACCCTCAGACTGATGGACAAACGGAGAGGACAAACCAGGTCCTGGAGGACATGCTAAGAGCATGTGCATTGGATTTTACTAAAGACTGGGAGAAATGCCTGCCCTATGCAGAGTTCTCCTATAACAACAGCTACCAGGCTAGTCTGAAGATGTCGCCAAACGAGGCTTTGTTTGGACGAAGATGCCGAACCCCGTTGATGTGGTCGGAGACTGGTGAGCGAGCCGTATTTGGACCAGACATCATTAGGGAAGCCGAAGAGAAGGTTCGTCTGATAAGAGATCGGCTTAAGGTAGCCCAGTCCCGGCAAAAGAGCTATGCGGACACTCGTCGAAGGGAGTTGGAATTCAAAATAGGCGACTTTGTGTACCTAAAAGTTTCGCCGCTAAGAGGAACCAAGAGGTTCAAGGTCAAACGAAAACTGGCGCCAAGATATGTTGGACCTTTCCCGATAAGCGCCAAAAGAGGCGAAGTGGCCTATCAACTGGACCTGCTGGAAAATCTTTCCGATGTACACCTTGTCTTTCACGTGTCACAACTGAACAAATGTTTGCGAGTACCGGAAGAGCAAGTTCCCTCGAAAGACGTCCTTATCAGCGAAGACCTCACATACCCCGAACACCCTGTGAAGATTTTGGATGAGGCCGAGAAAAAGACTAGGACCAAGACGTGGCAAATGTATAAGGTGCAATGGAGCAACCACATTGAAGATGAAGCCACCAGGAAAAAAGAAGACTTTTTGAAGACCGAATACCCGAACCTATTCTGCGAACGGTAAGAAATCTCGGGGATGAGATTTATTGTTAGGGGGGTAGGTTTGTAACGCCCTCAAAATCGGAGAATTTAAAACTGGAAATTAAAAATTGAAACTCACAAAAACTTTTGGCTATTTGCTTCTCATCGTGTAAATTACCTCTTATTTGCCAGTTTTGTTGCATAAATTTTATATGGAGAGTAATTCATCTTGATATTTGAGAAAATTCAAATGATTTGGTTTTCCGTCTGGGAGAAAAATTTTGAAGTTTAGAGTTGAAAATTTAAATATAAAATAGAATAGGGTTGTAGATTTATAAAAATATATAATTTGGATCAAAACAATATTTTGGTGGTTGAGTAATATTAATTAGTGAGCAAAATGAGTGATAAAATATTTTACAGGATATATATGAAGTCTAGAAATTATTTTGAATCAAAATCGCATTTTCGAATTTAGAAAAAGAATTAAATTAAATATGTGGAATATATTTTTAAAATAATAAAAGTGGGTGAAAAGGTTGAAAATATATTTTATAACTTAATGTTGGGTGTGCTATATTTTATTTTAAATTTTAGGGGTGAAAGGAAAAAGGAATTGAGAAATTAGGAATTAAATCGGGAAATTAAGAAATTACACTGCTTTATTGCACGCCACGTGCTCCACGCCGTACCGGCCATACCGTGCGCCCGCCCGCACGCGCGACACGCGCGCGCCGCGCCCGGCTCCCACTCCCGCGCACCGCGTGTCGCCCTCACGCCGCGCCGTGCCCGCCCCATGCCCGCGCCGCCGCTCCGCGCACGTGCTCGGACTCCACGCCCGCACGCGCCACGCGTGCGTCGCGCGCCCGGACCCCGCCGCCCGCACGCCACGCACCGTGCCCACGCCCGGTCCCCACCGCCGCGCTGCGCCCGCGCCGGACCCCGCTCGCGCCACGCGCTACGCCTCCGCGTCGCGTCCGCCCGTTCCAGCCCCGTCTCGTGCGTCGCCGTGTTCCATTTACCGCGCCACCCGCCGTCGGGCCCCCTCCTTCTCTCCCTCTCCGGTCGCCTATAAAAAGGGGGAGCCCTCCTCGTTTCTTCCCCTACCTCGCCGCCTCTTTTCCCCCTATCACACGCCGGTTCTCCCCGCTGCAAGCCGTCGCCGTCGTAGTCCGCCGTGCGCCGGAGCCGCCACCGTCGTCCACCGCGCACCGGAGCTCCGCCGCATCCCTCGCCATCGTCGTCGCCGCCGGTAAGCCCCCGGGCCGCCGCCCTTGCGCTTGCGCCGGCTGCCGGCCAAGACAGAGAAAAGAGAGAGCGCGAGGGGAACAGAGGAGAGAAGGAAGGAGAAAAAAGAGGAAAAAGAAAAAAAGGAAAGAAAAAGAAGAAAAAGGAAAAGGAAAAAAAGGAAAAATTTTGGAAAAATTCAGAAAAATTAGGGGAAATATTTGGAAAATATTTGGGCAAAAATATAATGTTTTCTCATATATTTTCTCTAAGTACTCTAGGAATTCAAAAATCGGATTTTTGGAGATTTCGTTCTCGTGTCGTTTTACTCGGTGTTTCTCTATTATCTTTCGGCTATTAAAAATATATTATTTTTGTATTCGGACCTCCAAAACTTTAAATACCAATTCCTTTGATCAACGTTTTTTAAGTTTATTCTCTTAATCAAATTAAACCGATATTTGCGAAAACCCTAAAATCCCGAAACTCTCGCCCTAGCTCGATTAGAATTTTAGGCGAAACATTTGGATTCGTTTTATGGTTCTTTTCGATCTCTTGGTATTTTTATTGAATTCTGATCGAATTCAATTGATTTTCGCACGTACGGATAGCAACCGAGGAAGCAGGCACTGACTACGTTGAAGACCCCGTCCAACAAGCGTGCGAGCAAGGCAAGTCAACACTTCCCTTTGAACATATTGATCCTACTTTGCAAAATGATGTTGATTTAAACTTCAAACATGCATGCTATACACATATGAATACCTATGCTTGATATACCCTGCCTCGATATTGATTACCCTTAGAATTATTCTTTGTAACCTTCGATATGATATAACCGGAGGATATCTTCGGTATAATGCTTAGCCATGCTTACATTAGATTCGTGCATACTCATGATTTTACAAAGAAGCTTCGTGCTTGGGCAACTATCTTTGGGAAGGTAGTTGGAATACGGCATGTGGAGACATGAGCGCCATATTGCCTTGATCATGATGAAAATAGTTTTGATAGAAAAAAATAAAAAGTACAAAACCAATGTTTTTAGACTGGGACGGATGGTTGGATTTGGATGGATTCCGGTAAAGGCAAGAATCGTCCCTGATCAATTAAGGACCGAGCCATGAGACTTATAACCTGGAACGAGTCAGTACAGCCGTACTTCTCGAATGGGTATAGACCTAGCGGAGTAGATAGCCGAGCGGAGGCAGTATCCCTGCATAGTGGTTCTTGAGTGAAGAGGTGGTTCTGGTTATTGAGATAAGGCTGCGGCCTAAGTGTTAATGAATGAGAATGTTGTGAAATTTTCCCTTACCCCGAGAGCGCCAGAACTCCTCTCACTGCTAGGGAAGGACGGCTAGAGTGCAAGAGGATTTAAGTTCATGGAGCGGGTATTGCCAAAGCGAAGTTACCGAAAGGCTTTGCCGTGACCATCCCATATGAGGGGATGAAAGCTCATTCAATGAGCAGTCATGGAGTACGGGTAAAGTGTACATCCACTACAGTGTGAGTAAATCAATCTATTCGAATAGTCGTGCTCGCGGTTAATGAGCGATGTGACAAGTTTCCCGTGGCTAGACTCATAAATTTTAAAATGATGGGATGGGAATGCATAATAATTTTGTGTGCTGGAGGACTCAACTTCTCGAACTGTGAGAAAGGGGTGGATTCCCTAAAAAACCATGACGAACCGGAGGCGGGAAGCCATCCTTGGAATCACGATGGATGGTGGACAGAACCGTCGCCAATTTAATATACTATGAAACTAAAACTTGACCTGGCTAGATGTTAGGTTTGTGAAATAATTTGTGAAAATTGGCTTTGTGAAAATGAACCATAGCCATCCTTTGAATGACCCTATCATGTGCATCATTCCGTGTCGCCTTGCTGAGTACGTTGGGTATCACCCTTGCTATGCGCACAAACCTTCAGATGGAGGAAACGAAGAACTGGAGGACCCCCTATGCTTACTGCCAGATGGGCGAAGGAGGAGAAGGCGTCTACTAGGTCTTAGTCCCCGGTCGTTGCCTGTGGCAATCGACATGCCGCTGCCTTCCGACTACTATCTTATCTAAATTCTGCTTTTGGTTGTATCCGGACCAGTAGGTCCTATATGTATTGGATATTGCCTTCGGGCCTATTATTGTAATGCTTTTGATGTAAGACTATGCGTGCACTTTGCACCTGGTAATTCAGAACTGTATTCGTGGGTACCAAACTACTCGATCCAGGGATATGGTACTATGAACATGAATGATTCCTGTCCTCAAAAACGGGGGTCGACAGAAGGGGCGTCGGGGTGGAGGCCGGGAAAGGGCGCGGCGGTGTCGGTGAAGGGCGGCGCGGCGGTCTTGAGGCGTAGCGGTGAGGTCGGCGGCACCGAGAGAGAGCGGCGCGGGCGGCGGCGCCTAGAGAGAGAGACGGCGCGGTGAGGCCGACGATGGTGCGGGGATGGACGGCGAGGCGCGGCGGCGGTCGACGGTTGCTCGGCGCGACAGGCGAAATTTTGGCAACCCGACGACGTAGATCCGGATTTCACCGGACTTAGAAATTTTCGAGCCCGCCTGCCCTTATATAGGCGGCGATTATCCCGTGTGGGTAGCTTAACGCCCGCACGGGAAAATAATATTTCCGTGCGGGCGGCTTAAGCCACCCGCACAGATATCGCCCCCATTTATAATTTCATCAAATATTAATTTAATTAATCAATGGAAATTCATAAAATATTAATTTTATTAACTAATGTAAATTCATCCATATTAATTTTATTAATGAATGTAAATTCATCACATATTAATTTTATTAATTAATTTAAATCCATCACATATTAATTTTACTAATGTAAATACATCACATATTAATTTTATTAATCAACGTAAATTCATCGCATATTCTAATGTAAATTGATCAAATATTAATTCATCACATAGAAATATCAATTCATCACATAGAAATATCAATTCATCACATAGAACCACACATTCGCTCGTAACCACATAAGTTAGATACATTCGCTCGAAAAAACATATTGCACAAAAATCAACCTAACGTTTCACAATTTTTGGATTAACATCCTTTCGCACGGATGAAAACTTTGATTCGTCGAGGACACTCAATGTGTTTGATCCGTGTAGGAAGATCTGTGAATAACGAAATGGCATCGTATTGATTATAATTGGACGCATCTTCAATGTTGTCAATACTAATGATGTGTTGCTTGCCCGATACAATAATATCCATCTTTTCATCAGAAGGATCCTTCACATAAAAAACTTATGCAACACGTTCGGCAAGGACCCATGGATCATCCTTGTGTCCAATTTTACTCCGTTTAGCACACGTAAATCCAAATTTATCTACCATGCTGTCTTTCACCCATTGGCATCTGAGAACAGGGATCTGAATGTTTAAACCATAGTCAAGTTCCCATATTTCCTGTATGATCCCGTAGTAAGATTTCTTCTGCCCTGTTGCGTCCAACGCTTCGACACGAACCCCACTGTTCTGCGCTGAGCTTTTCCTGTCTTTGTTGTTTGTGTAAAAAGAATATCCGCCGATGTCATACCCTTGCCATGAGGTCACAAGGCTTGTTGCGCCAGCTGCAAGTCTTTCTATCATTTTTTCCTCGAGTGATTCACCAGACGATAGCTTTTGATCCTTCAGCCATTGGGGAAAAGTGTGCTTCTATTCTTTCGAAACCCAAGGATTGCATGCTATGATCTCGAAAGTGTGTTGCTCAATGTAGGGCACAACGATGGCGAGTTGTTGAACAACACTGCTGTGTGCATCTGATACCGCTTTGTAATCATTGTCGTAGAAGCATTTTCTTCCCACAGTACCCTTCCCAGATAACCTTCCATCATGTCGAGGCACCGGTATCCCAATGGGGTTGGCATCTTTCATATAATCTAGGCAACACTCGACAACCTCCTCAGTTGTGTAACCCTCTATCATCGAGCCCTTCGGATGAGCATGATTACGGACATACCCTTTAAGAACAGCCATGTATCGCTCGTATGCCCACATTTGATGTAGGTATAGAGGAGCAAGTTCAATAATTTGAGGGACAATGTGAACAATGAGATGTTCCATCATGTCAAAGTATGATGGAGGAAAAAACATCTTGCCAGTCTTGACTGCAAATTTTTGAAGGGGTCCTAATTCTTTTGGATCAAAAACTTTCTGTGAAACTCGATTAAAAAAATAACACAATTTTGTTATCACTACCTTGGTGTGCACTGGTTTCACTGTCCTTGTAGCGATAGAGAGGAATACCGTAAGCATCTTATAACAGTCGTGAGCGTTGTATCCAGAAATCGACAAATCTTTCATTGATACTAGTTTTTGGATATTCGATGAGAATCCAGTTGACACTTTCAATCCACCAAGACATTTACAGAAAGCTTTTTTTCTTCTAGTGTTATTGAGTATCATGCCAGTGGAATCTCAATCTTACCATTCGTTAGCTCTATCGGGTGAAGATCTTTCCTTATGTCCAAATTGACCAGGTCGTTACGTGACTTCAACCCATCCTTTGTTTTACTAGGGATGTCAAGTAAAGTCCCGATGGTGCTATCGAACACATTTTTCTCGAGGTGCATGACATCGATGGTATGACGAATCTCCAGGTCTTTCCAGTACGTCAGGTGCTTGAAAAAGATTGAATGTTTCTTGAAGGGCAGCATGTTTTCTACCACTTCTTTCTTTCTCTTGCCTGAAGTTGTCTTTCCCTTGCCAAACATGACCTTTATGTTCTTTGTCAGCTTGAACACCGTGGAACCATCCTTTGCTTCGGGGGCAGTACCTTCCTTAACAGTTTTGTCAAAAAAGATAGCCATCACACGATACCTATGCTTCTGTGGTAAGAAACAACTATGACGCATGTAAACTAACTTTTTTGACGAGGTCAGGTATATGTATAATGTGTTGTCCAGACATATCAGACATCCGGTCTTTCTTTTAATCTGTCCGGAGAGGGAAAAATTGGCTGGAAGATCGTTTATAGTAACGAATATGATAGCACGCAGAGTAAAATACTCCTGACGGTACGCATCAAACAATCGTAAACCCTCTTTCCACATTTCTTGCATATCGTTCATCAAAGGTTCAAGAAACACATCTAGGTCGATGCCAGACTGTTTTGGCCCTTGTATAAGGATAGTCAACAAAATGTACTTTCGCTTCTGAGATAACCATGTCGGAAGGTTATACATGGTGAGCAGAACAGGCCAAGTGTTGTGCGAGCTGCTTAGGTCACCAAACGGATTCATTCCGTCCGTGCTCAACGCAAACCTGACATTTCTCGGATCATTTGCAAATTTTGGGTGCTTCGAATCAAAGTTTCTCCATTGTCGAGCATCGGCGGGATGTCGAATCATACCATCCGTCTTTCGACCCTCTTGATGCCATCTCATCAACTCGGCGTCGGTGGGGTTCGAGAACAATCGCTTCATGCGATCTTTCATTGGCAACTACCACATCACCATGGTCGGAATCTTTTTTCCTGGCTCGACCAATGCATTTGGTTCGGCAACATCACTGTCGGCGGGACTGTTATCCTTTTTGTACCTACTCGCCTCACAAGTTGGACACTTGTCCAAGTCAGCGTATTCCTTGTGATAAAGTACACAGTGATTAATACATGCATGGATCTTTTCCACACCAAGTGATAATGGACATATCAGTTTCTTGGCTTGATAGGTGTTAGCTGGCAACAAGTTAGGCTTAGGAAGCATAGCTCTCAGGAGACCCATCAAGTCGTTGAAACTAGTATCAGACCATCCGTGCCTGGCCTTCAATCTAAGAAGTTCTAGTACCGATCGCAACACTGTATAATCCATGTCACATCCCTTTGATTGATCGTACAAAAGATCTTTCACTGATTTCTGCAACGCCTCCCAATTGTTTAAATCTCTTTCTTTCTCTATTAGAACCTCTGGTTCAGCGTGCCGCAACATATCCTCAAGATCAAGATCAATATCAACCTCTGCATCGTCAAAACCAGAGCCGCCAAAATCACCCGTCATTTTATGGGACATGTCCTCAATTATAAAATTCTCTGCCTCATCGAACCAAGTATCAGGAATCTTTTCAGGAGGGGCGACTTCCCTATGATAAGTCTAAAATATGTATTTCTCCACAAATCCACGCTGAATTATGTGTCCAAGAATTACATTCGGATCTTTTCACATCTTCTGATTCTTGCAATCCACACAAGGACAAAAAATATTCTTCCTATTCTCCCTCGAAGCGTGTGCCTTAGCCTTATCAATAAATGTTGATGCTTCTCTCATGAACATCGGGTGAGTTCTCCGTGTCTCATACATCCATGTCCGATCCATCTAAAAAAATTCACAGAAAATTAATATTATATTGCCGATGTTTTCTAAATAAACAAATTAAACTTAAATCCTACTTTATAACTAAAACCTCATTCACATCAAATAATAATACTGAGAAAATATTAGTTACCAAAAAATGGTTCAATAAAAAACAAAATATTGGACCTACTAATTACTAAAATAGCTCAAAATGACAATTCAAACAAGTTTAAATATCTTCACATTCAACCAATAAAATTTTACAAAAATAGAAGTAAATGAAAGAGATGATCAAGCACGTTACCTTTTATATTGATTTCAATCGAAGATTTCAAGTCTAAAACCTACCACCAAAAGAAATTGCCTATTTTTGGAGAGAGAAACGAGTTTCAAAAAGTTCAAATATCTTTGCATTCAACCAATAAATTTTTTTAAAAACGGAAGCAAATGAAAGAGAAGATCAAGTATGATACCTTTTGTATTGATTCCAATTGAAGAATTGAAGTTGAAAACCTTCCTCCCTATAATTATCTTTTTTTGAAGAGAGAAACATCATATTAAATATGACACTGTCAGGTTGGGCAACTGTTTTATGGTGCATCATCGCGTGCGGTCCACTTAACGGACCGCACGGAAAATGCATTATCCCGTGCGGGTCCTTAAGTGGGCTGCACGGGATAATGCACCATTATCCCATGCGGGCAGTTAGGTGGGCGACACGAGATAATCGCATTATCCCGTGCGGTCCAACAGCCGGCCCCCTCGGGACCGGTTTTTTCAGGCGCGGCCACTTATGGCCCGCCTGGAAACTATTTGGGGTCTTGTCCAAGAAAATCAAAATTGCAGTAGTGCCAATGTCCATGACAATTGATCTTACCTTTGTGTAATATAAGAAGTGGCGAATCAGGTTTTTAGTTTAGGGTATGCCGTCCAAAAAATTTTATATCCAATTCGATAAACCCATTATAGCAATTTGGTAATAATTATAAAATTAACAACGTGATTTGGTATATATGCACTAAGTAACACGATAAGGCTTAAATTCATGGATTAAGTTGAAACCATCCACTAAATACAATATAGATAGTTCAAAAGTCAAACTGATAATTCAAACATAGGCATAAAAGAGTACCACGGACTTACAATGCTAATTTTCTGACTATTTTATTCAACGCTTTACAATATAAACAGTTAAAAAGTCATACGGATAGTTTAAAAGTTTAGAATATCAGGAATCCAATCCAAAAGAAAGATCCTTCTATTCATTAAATTTATTTCGAATAAGCAAGCCAACAAATAGAGCTAGGGTTCAACAAATAGAGCTAGGGTTGTAGTTAAAGCAACCAATATAAAAACCGAAGTTACACTAAGCATGAACGGGTTAAATTTCATATTTTTACTACACTACATATGTTGGTAAAGCACTTAAAAAAAGAAATGCAATATCCGAGTTTCTTTTCATAAATGCATAAATATTAAAAAACATTGCCAAGTAATTAAACAATTCGCTATTTGTGATGTTAGCAAATTGCTATGAAAAATAAACAATAATTTTTTGTAGAAAGATAAAGAGTAGAAGAAACCGAAAAGCAAAGATTAAATTTTACCTAAAATAGCAAATCAAAACAGTAAGCCTTACTGTTATGGCTGTGCAGGCTACACATGAGATGAGACATGGACATCAAGACTCCGATCCAATCCAGCATCCAGGGCAGAGGGCGGCACTGCGGCAGGGCACCAGGGCGTTTGTGCATTAGGGGTTAGCCGTCAGGCGACGTGCATGTCCTCCATCCTTCAGTCGAGATTAGATTAATTAGGAACCGGAAAAATCGTGTACCTAGCATGAATCGAGATTAGATTTTTTTTACGAATACTACCTATACATATTACTATATATACTATTTGCTGCCGCAGAGTATGCCGGTGCATATCTGACATACCCTGTGGCTCCGCCACTAAATATAAGCACACTAGGTTCAAGAAAGTCTCAGTAAGAAATTTATTTTTAGGTGGTCATAATTATATTTCTTTTTGCCTAGGAGAGGAGGGTATTACTAAAAAAATCGTGTTCAAGAAAGTCAAATTTTCAGCAAATACTTGTCAAATTACATGCCTGAATTGAATAACTTAATTGTTCGTAAGAAAGTTTTAGTAATAAATCAAGAAGATCGCTTCATGATTGTCTTTTTACAGAAGCTAGAGGGAACTAAGGTGTTGGGACCGATGGAAGGAAGCCGACACAAGTGCTGGGCTGACTGTGGAAGCTGTCGAATGCCTTCATAGGGGAGAGAAATATATTTATTTGCCAATTTGCGAAAGAAATAATAGTGTTGATACTCAATGGCGGACCCAAGATTTTATGAAAGCCTGGACGAACCGCCGAACCCAAACCACAAGCATAACAATTAACAGTAAAAATTACTCAAAGTCTCAAACATGTTGATCGCTAAAACAAATAAAATTATTGATATTTGATACTAATATCATTGTTTAATAGACATACCTTATGAAAGATTACGAGAACGAGGTAATTGCATCTTTCGAGTCTTAATATTTTGAAACCGTTGAAGGATAGTAGCTTCATCAAGAGATTTAAATAATTTCTGCCCAATATAGCAAATCATCAAGTGATTGAACCAATCATAAGCGATTTTATTACGTAATTTAGTCTTGATAATTTTCATCGCTGAGAAGAATCTTTCAACTGTTGCCGTAGAGACCGAAACTAACAATGTCAATTCAGTGAGCTTGTACACCAATGGAAAAATCAAATATTTTCTGTTTCAACCATCTTTGCTGTTAAACTTGCTATATCCGCACAACAAGCAAATGCATCAGGTCTTCTTACATGAGAAATATACGCAAGAACAAGCTTAATTCATTCACTCGGCGATGTCACTTAAACCTGATCTTTCTCTCATTCAGAATGAGGTTAATCTGATGGATACTGCAGCTCACGAATTCTTGCAGTGACATGGCAAGTACTACTTGCGTCCTATGATTTATGAAAATTCTTCTTTCATGGCTAATTTAGCTTACCTTAGCTATATTGTTGTCGGATTCAGTCGCTATCATGAGCGTATGAATACTTGTAGTGTACAGTGTACACAGCTTCTGTCGTATGATTAACCAAAGCATGTAGGGGGATATCATTGGGGTTGCAGGATGATGCATGGCCAGCCGGTCACCACTGTTGCAACAAAAGGAGAAAAGAATGTGCAGCCACACGAGTAAAGCTACTACAACGAGCCGGCTCGGCTTGGCTTAGCTCATTAGGATAACGAGCTGGCTCGGCTCGACTCGTTATCCTAACGAACTAGAAACCCAGCTCGGCTCGGCTCGTTTGAAAGCTCGAGCCGGCTTGTTAGGCTCGTGAGCTTGCTTGCCATTCCTCTCGCCACCTCCGTCGTATCAGGCGCTGGTGCCGGCGACGACCACGCTGATCGGGAACCTAACCTTGTCCTTCCTCTCCTTGTCCCCACTGTGGCCCCACCTCATTGTTTTGCACCGCAGGGCAGTGGTGGCCGCGGCGTCTTCCCGGCCGCCGCCTCCGTCGTCACGGAAGGGGGATGGTGGTGGTGGTGGTGATGAGGAGGAGGAGGTGGAGAGGGCGATGGGGATGGATGGCGGCATCCTCGGGACCTCCAGCGAGTTCCTGTGCCGCGTTTCCTCTCGCGCGTACGGTATGCGGTGCCACCTCATGGAGCTGACACCACCGAGCAGGGCGGCAACCAACTAGGGGGTGTGCGCACGGTGCGGCTACGGCGGCGGCAGGCAAAGATCTGGTTGTGCGCGCGGTGCGGCTACGACGACGGCAGGCAGAGATCTGGCTAGAGCTTGCGCACGGCATAATGGGTGGAGGTGAGGAGGAGGGAGAAGTGGCGAGGGCTACGCAGTGTCGCAGATGCAGTGCGGCTGCGTGTGGAGGTGCAGTGTGGGACTAAGGAAGGGACTAGGGTTAGGGGATGCGCGATGCGTGGTGCTTGATGGGCTGCACAACACAGGCCCAGCTGCCCCAGCCCACGTGCTCTGGTCTGACTTGTTTAGGCTCGCGAGCGGCTCGCGAGCTAGCTCGAGCCAGCTTGTTATCTCTAACGAGCTTTAAAGCCAGCTCGACTCGTTTCACTCGTTAGGAAATTGAAACGAGCCGAGCCGAGCCGAGCCAAGCTGAGCCTGTCACGAGCCGAGCGAGCTAACGAGCCACGAGCTTCCTGTCCACTTCTAACTACAACATCAATCAGCAAGTACTGATGAATGAATTAGGCCGGGGAGCCCAGGCAGTGGCCCAGGGTCGTCGGGCCCTAGGCCCGTCACTGTTGCTACTTCCAAACAGTGATTGGGTCATGTGAATGGGATAAAATTGATGGAAAATTATGTTTGATGGCTGGTATATAGGAATAGCTACTCTTCTATGGTTTGTAAGAGAAAATGGTAAGCTTCTACAAACATTGAGTTCTAATGTAAACGAGATAAAGATTAAACATTAGATGGTGATGGTGATTATGGTTTGGATTTTGTCTGCTCTCTAATTATGATTGTGAAGTTGTACCTTTGGAGTTGTATGTAATTAAAAGTAATATAACTCACTCAATTATTATCTTTTTAATATTAAACACATCGTTCTTTAATTGTCAAGACATATATACTTTATTGTTTATTACTAAATGCTATCGTAACGTTAGCACCAATCAATTACTACTGGTGTCAATAATTTTGGTCAAGCCTTCGTGCCTTCCTGCTTAATGCTCGAGGGCATTGCCGACCAAAACCAAGCAATTGACATCTCGGACCCACCAACTATGGGCCCACGTGTCATTGTCTCCATAATATCCGAGTGGACTAGCACTCTCCGAACTGCCAGCTCTGCCCACTTCTCGAAGCAAAAGCCCCACACAAAAGTAAGAAACGGAAAGAAAAAAAAGAAGAGCGAGAAAGAGAGGAGCAGCCGAGTCGAGACGCGTCGGCTATGGCGCGGTCGCCGGCGGCGAGGAAGCCCTCGGCGGCGCCGACCGTTGCGCTGACGCTGGCCCTGGCACTCGCCTCCGCGGGCCTCCTCTTCCTCCTGGTCCACCTCTCCCCGTCCAACCCCTCCCCGCACCCGCACCCGCACCGCCGCCTCCGCCTCCGCGGCGCGGGGTCCTCATCCTCCTCCTCCTCCCCGCGCCAGATCCCGTTCGACCCCGTCATCGCGGACCTCGAGCGCCGCCGCGACGACCGCGAGTGGGAGCGCCTCGCTGCCGCGGGGCTGCACGCGCCGGGGTTCGAGGCGGCGCCCGTCCCCGAGGACTACCTCGACGGCGGCGCCGACCCCGACGAGGACTACATCAACGACGCCGCACGGTTCAACGTGACGCGGCGGGTGGAGGCGCTGTTCCCCAAGATCGACGTGGACCCCGCCGACGGCGCCGTGACGGCCGCCGAGCTGACCGCCTGGAACCTCGCCTCCGCGCGCCGGGAGGTGATGCACCGAACCGCCCGGGAGCTCGACCTGCACGACCGCGACCACGACGGCCGCATCGCCTTCTCCGAGTACGAGCGCCCCAGCTGGGCATGGCGGTTCGATGGTAAGTATGCGCGTTCACATCTCAAGCTGACACCGCCCTGTTCCATTTTGGATTCATTGGAGCGCAGCATTTGCATCCTTAGAGAGAAAAAAAAGTTCGTTTCTTGGGAAGATGCTAGTTGACTACTAGTTGCCTAGCTGGGTGAGCTCGCGCGATCTTGCTGGGTTGAATTCGGTGATCCTTCAGTAGATTTTTGGATCGCAAGGTAAGGACTACATTAACACGTTGTGATGTCAAGTCATTTACAGAATGAGGATGACTTCACACCTCAATGTAGGCATCACCGTGCTCAACCATAGCAGAGAAATAGAACTTGCAAATTTTCTCCAATTTCGTTTTACTAGAAATGCTGTTTTACAAAGATATTGTATCATCTTTTTTTCACGAATTTCCTGTGGGGAGCTGGTTTGGAGTACTAATCAACTCTTAAGTCTTAACTTTTAATAAAATAGACATAGATTATTTTTGGCTGTTCTTAGAAAATCAAAGTAATTTGCGTACATTCTCCATGTCTGAACTTTACACATATCTGGTCTTCACGGTTAGCTACTTGCGGAGAATTTTCTATTTTTCCTGTGTGGAATATAGTCTCTAATCGACCTAGTTCCAATTCATCTGTTGGAATTAAACTCTTGTAGGTATTGTCCTACATTGGCCTTCTCTAATGCTTGTGATTAGTACCAAACAATTGTTCATAAGCATATTTAAAAGTGCATTTTTGACACGTTTCATCTGCTGGTCAACCATTAAACTTAGCATTTCCAAGTTCTGTACATAGTTTACAACGATTTAAATGTACAGCCACCCTGGATAGTTCTTGTGTGGACTGAACAAGTTCTATATATATAACACGGGAAAAAAACAGCTGTGCCTACCACACTCATAACAAACACAATAAGAATCATTGCGTGACCAGTTTCATCCAAACGAAATTCACCCCTTAGTAATGTGAGCACTAAGTGTCATCTTTGTGCAGATCATAACTCATCTAATGATGGGGTGGGATGGTGGAAGGAGGAGCACTTCAATGCGTCGGACGTGGACAGTGATGGCTTCCTAAATGTGACAGAGTTTAACGAGTATAGCTTTTTATCCAATTACTATTAATCTTCTGAAGTTCCTATCTTGTTTTACAGTATTTTATTTGGTTTACATTGTGCAGCTTCTTACATCCAGCTGATACTACGAATCCAAAGCTGATATATTGGTTGTGCAAAGAAGAAGTCAGGTGCATCTTTCCCTCCAAACATTGTTTCCTTAACACATTTGTAATCTACATTCCATTTGCATCCTTCTTTTATTGGAACTTTTTAACATATTCCTAGGTTATTACTAGCTGAAACTATGCCATTGATGAGTGATGCTACATCCTGGCTTGTGCATCATGGTCTTGTGCAATGGTTATAACTGGAGCACCTCTTACTTCAGATTGGTGATAGTGCTGGATATACTTCAGAGTATTTATACTCCAGTTAGTTGACTGCGTAACAGTTCCATGCATAAAATGCTATTCATTGCTTGTAAGTTTTCAATAGTCAAAACAAGCTGGTTTAGCAATTAAAATCTAGGACTTCAATGAAACGTATGCTTTGAAGTTTGTTCCGTAAGTTATGCTGATACTTGTTTTGTTCCAGATCATTTTTGCATGCAAACATAAATATAGGAAAGTGGTGGATTTTATAATGAAAATTCACAACAATATTCATTCCTTGGTTGAGGCCCTGCAACAATCACATCTCTTTTAGCTTATTTTATGGGGTCAGCTGATTTCAATAATTTCAATATTTTAAGACCAATTTTGTTCACTATTCAGGGAAAGAGATAAAGATAATGACGGAAAACTCAATTTCCAAGAGTTCTATAATGGATTATTTTACTCAATTCGACATTTTGATGAGGAGGCTTCAACAGATGACTCCAATAGCTCTGATGCACCAGCAAGAAAATCATTTACACAGCTTGATCTGGATAATGATGGGTATATTACAGCTCTAATTTTTCTTGTTATCTTGTTAAAGGAATAAAGAGCTTGTGAGACTGAGTTAGGAGGCTCTCCCATTTTGCAGGCTTTTGTCAGCAGATGAGCTAAAACCTATTATTGGGAATCTCCATCCACCAGAACACTTCTACGCCAAGCAACAAGCTGACTACGTAATAACACAGGTAATACTGGCAGATCGTGTCTGCCTCTCATTTTACTTTCAGGATATTTTCGACTACCTTTCAGTCTAAAGCAGTCAGAATTTTCCTCTAGATTCTGGAGTCATAAAGTGTCACCAGTGTTTATACAGCAACTTGCACTTTTTTCTCTAAACATACAACTTCAATCAAGTTGAATGAGTGACTTAACAATATGTTTCACTTCGCTGGAAGGGTCTAGTGATTTGCTATCTAATATAATAACCCTTCTGTTGGTTTCTCCAATGTAGGCTGACACAAACAAAGATGGGCAGCTGAGCTTGCAAGAGATGATTGAGAACCCATATGTATTCTACAGTGCTTTATTCACAGAAGATGATTATGGGTTTCATGACGAGCTCCGGTAGTTCCTCTATGGTATGTAAGGGGCACAATAATGCACATTGTTTGCTTTGTTAAAATCACTGAAATTTTAGTAACCCATGAATTTGCTCTGTTTGCTTAGCAGCAGGAGGACTCAGGAATCACCCACCTATGGAACACTTCATTAGACATCGATGTGAATAGATAACTCCCATCATCTGTAGGTTTCACCTATGGGCTGCAAGAACATTCGAGGGTATATAATTTGAGCTGCCCTATCTGTTATTCATTTTCCTTTGCACTTTAGTCTAGAACACATTTGTCTCAACAATCTCTCTTTTCTGGCAGGTGATTCCACGTATAACACTAGCGTGTTTCATGTACACAGTTCTATAAGTAGGGCGTTCTTTTGTAACCTTAACCTTTCTTGATTTATTATCTTCTTCATATGTATGATGAGGTAGAATTGGTTCTTTCATTTTTTTTTCTATTGCAATGTAGAACCTTATTTTGGACCACACTCTCGTAAAACTACACAAGGAAAGTGCAACCATAGGCTGCATATCAGCTTTCTTGAACTCAAGATTGTGGAAACCTCAACCTTTTGAAAGTGATTTTTTTTCTTTTTTGCATGTGTGACATTGTGGAATTCTTTTGTTTCTTTTTTTTTTGGCATTTGATACAAATGATGTGCAGAAACATTCAGCACCTGAAGCGTAGGTAAACACTGGAATATCTTAATGTTAATTTCAAGGGGCACATGTTAATACTTTTCACATACTCAATTAGTGAACTCTCCAAACTTCTACTGTACATAATATAAATTGCCGTATACTTGAGAAATATCTACAACATTCCTAAACTACAAATTTAACTTGAAATACAAACTAGCTAGATTTGCAATTTGCTCTCTTAGCAAACACACTACCACTAGCAAACCAGCAATACACACGTACACATATCTCACACAGCTAGCGTGGACTCTGTCGGTGACCACTCAGCTACGCTACGCACCTGAGCTGAGCTGAGGTCAGGTGTTCGTCCTCTTGATGGCCCTGAGCTTGACGCCATGGCGGAAGGCGAGGACGAGGTCGAAGTCGAACTGGATGGGCGACTCCATCGCCGGCGAGTGGCGGAACACGTAGCGGCGGTAGAGGTGGACGGCGGCGAGCTTCACCTGCTGCAGCGCGAACCTGTGCCCCACGCACGCCCGCGGCCCGATCCCGAACGGGATGTGCGCGTACGGGTGCCTCGCTCTCTCCTCCGCCGCCTCCGCCGCGAACCTCTCCGGCCTGAACTCCTCCGGCTCCGGGAACTGCGCCGCGTCCCTCGCCAACACCCCCGGCGCCAGCCACACGTACGTCCCCTGCAACCACCAGTCCACCCAACGACCATCAGAATCAAGAAACGGCGAGCTCGCCGGCGGCGACGGCGAGGTGGAGGTGGTGTACCTTTGGGAGGAGGTGGCCGGCGATCTCGACGGGCTCGGAGGTCTCTCTGGCGATGAGCGGCGAGACGAGGTGGAACCGCATGGCCTCCTTGATGACCTGGTCGAGGTAGGGGAGCCCCGCGTGGAGCTCGTCGGCGTCGGGGACGCGGCCGCGCGGCGCGAACCCGTCGATCTCCCGGAGCAGCTTCTCCTCCACGCGCGGGTGGCAGGACACCAGGTACACCAACGACGACACCGTGAACGCCGTCGTCTTCGTCCCGGCGATCAGGTGCTCGTACGCCAGCGCGCGGACGTGCCGGTCCTCCAGCGCGAACTCCCTCCCGCCGCCGTGCCCGCCGCCGCTCTCCCTCGCGTCCAGCAGCGCCGCGATGAAGTCCAGCGCTGCCCCGTCGCCGCGGCGGCGGCTTTCGCGGTCACGCCGCCGGCCGGTGATGATGGCGTCGATGCGGCGGCACAGCCGGCGCTCGTTCTGGTCCATCTTGTAGTCCGCCGTGCCGGGCACACGGCGAAGCAGCCGTTTGCACGGCGTCTGCACGCACGGGAGGAAGAGACCCAGGATGGTGGACAGCGAGCTCGACAGGTCCATCTTGATGAACTCCATGGACTTCTTGTACTCCCTCAAGAACTCCTTCACGTCGTCGTCGTCGCCCTCGCCACCATCTACGCCGTCGTCGCCTGCGTCAGCCGCCTTCCTGGACAGGCCGAACTCGATACCGAACGCCGTCTTGCCGATGATGTCGATGGCCATGCACAGCGAGAGCTGGCAGAAGGGGATGCAGTCCTGGTCCGGGCACCCGGCGATGTTGTTCACCAGGGCCTCCACGTACGACTGCATCGTCGGGATGAGTCCGGCGAGCCTCGCCGGCTGGTACAGCGGGATCACCATGTTCCTCATCGACGACCACGTGGAGTCCCTGACACCATCAAAACATCAGCATTTCAGATTTCCGACAAAGAAACCAGCCTTTGCCTTCTCAGATTCTTCTGTCACATATGTTCAGATTCTACTGGCATCTTGGGCACAGATACGCAAAGTTCTCCATTTTGAAACGAACTGCACCAGACAGTGTGATGTTTCATATCGAGACGTGCAAAGTTCAGTCACCATGACTCCCATCAGCATTGATGGTTACCTGGTGAGGAAGAGAGCATCCTGGTGAAGCGTGCCGACGTTTGGCGGCGGTGTGCTCCGGTTGCGGATGTCCTTGAACTTCTTGATGCCGACCTCCTTGCAGAGCTCAGCATTGGCCACAATCACCAGTGGCTGCCTTCCCATGTGAAACCTGCATGCACAGTCACCTTCTCCATGAGTAACCAACACACAAGATTGGCATTCAGACATGAAATTCCGTTCTGCCCCATTAGCAGTTTAGCATCATTTACCTGAAGATCGGACCGTACTCCTTCGCGATGGCGCGAAAGACATCCGGCCCGTTCTTGGCGAGAAGATGAAGGTGGCCTATGGGGAACCTGGTTGGAGGCCCTGGAACTGTCCTCAAACTCCAGAAAGGTGCATAGAAGTATACCAGAAACACGGCAAGCAGAGCCACTGAAGATCCAAGCAGCAGAACAGGTAAACCTGGGAATGCAACATGGCTGATTTCAAGTGCAATGGAGCAATTGCTTGCCTCCATGGAAGATGCTTGCATGCTCACAATTTTGTAATGGAGAGTTGCTAGCTCGCTGGCTGCTTCTGGTGTCTGGATTATGGCTGCTCATCTCAATTTAAACGTGAGGCACGAGTGATTGTCCTCTTCATGCTGCTATTCTCGGACTTTGCTTGCTGTAGCAGTGGGAGCCGTTCCACAGGATGGATGCTTTGGAGGAACGATAGAGAACGTGTGGTGAAACGCGTCACACACCAGCAGTTCTTGACCTGTGTAAGACCAGTGAAAATCCAAAATAATTTCATCGTAAGCACGCAATTTTGAATTCTAAAGGGGAAATGGATTCTAATCCTTCAATAAGATGTCTCTCGTATACTTTTTTATTTCAAAATTTGATACAAATAATTATGATTCTTTTAAAAAAATTGACAATGTAGAGTATAGTGATATATATAGGTCCACTAAAAATTAAGTTTAAATTTAATCTACACATCGAGAAATACAAACAAATTTAGATATGAATAGTATGTTACTATTCATCACTGAATTTATCTTTTTTATATCTTGACATGTGAGTTGAGTTTGGATCTGAGATTTTATGGAGTTGTATAGAAATGTTATATGACTGTTGTCAAATTTTTTAGAATTTTTCATAACCGTTTAAATGATTTTTAAGCAAACGAGAGGATATCCCCCGAAGGATCAAAATAGTTTCCCTTCCCTTCTAAAAAGCGCTGAACTTTCATTTCCACCCAATCGTTAGCAATAGCATTTCTACATATTGTCTACAGCCAACAGTTCACATACAATGGCAGATTTTTCTTCTTCTGAATTTACCTGTACCAATATTTGCTTGATCAATTGGCCTAATCAACACACACATACACACACACAACTTGCATTACCTATAAGCTTTTTAATTGCAACTATAATTTTGTCAACAGGAGAATAAATTTCATCACCAGCTGTTATTTTATAGTTTTTATAACCAAACAACATGGAGAAATTGTGCAATCAAATAGCAATAATATAAAATGAGTGCAGTAGTCAAATCTGTGATTTTTTTCTACAAAGTGTCCACTCATCTATCTGAACCCAACAGATTGAATTCCACTTAAACCTGCAGCCACCATAAATACGACAGCACAAACTGAAAGAAGCAGAAACGTAGGGATCGTTCTTCGCATATCCTTTTCGGATGGAATTAGGTTCTGGTAATTCAGCAATGGTTTCTTTCTCATATTTCTTAAAGCACATGTGCAGTGACAACAAGGATATCACTGACGGCAACCATGAAGGCATTGGAATAAGGAATCAAATGGAGACCAGTACACCAATTTTAGCACTGTAATTTGGTCAAGAATTTTTACACTGGCTAGTATCACTGGTTTGCAATCTTGGCAGGTGACAGTCAAAACGGCTGTCAGTATTGCCGTGTGAAAAGAATAAACTTTGAAATATCTCAAGATTCCCAGTGGGATGGAATTCGCACCAGGATTCTGACAAGGATGGTATTGGCACCACGATACTTGGGGGCTAGGATCTTCCACACTTTTTGTGGTGCTATGCTTTATGCATTATAAGCTCAACAATGTGCATATGCCACTCGTAGGTCAGATCACTCTCTTTTCTGCTAGTTTGCATGTTAACTCACTAATCCACCATGCCACCAGTTGTACACAAGTGGAAAATTATTCGTGAATCATGAAGTTTTGAATATCCAACCTTAACCGTACCTCGTGGGATTCGATTAGACATACTGACGTCAATTGAAAATTATGCGAAAAGCAGCAATTTTTTCAATAAGAGTTGTCGAAAGCACAAGTCTCATGTTATATTGTCAAGTTCTCATTTGTTGCAATATATATATATATACTACCTCCGTCCGAGAATATTAGGGATTTTCTCTATGTAACTACATGGGAAAAATCCCTTATATTCTCGGACGGAGGTAATGTGTGTGTGTATGTATATGTGTATATATGTATGTATATATGTGTACATATGTATGTATGTATGTATATGTATATATATATATATGTATATATGTATATGTATGTATGTATATATCATGCGTTTTAAAATATAGCTTCAAAATTGATAATAATAGGCCCAACAATTTGCAAATCAGTTCAATTCTATGGGATTACATGAAATTCCACACCTTCATCAGAAAACCAGATATTGGCAGTTACCATCTGGTTACTAGCATTCCTCCCTTCCCCAGTTGATTCCTGATGATGTAGTACATCAGTAGCATCAGTATTAGTAGGTGTTTGAGAGATTCCAGGATCCAGGTCCCTTCAGCATGGCCTACAAAATGAAAAACAATGGTCCACATTCTCTGGATATTGGTCGCAGGGTTAGCATTATTTCTCCTGTTGCCATCTCCCAGAGGACATATTCTCTCCTCGATGTACCCTTTGCTTCAAGGCTAATAGAAAGATGGAGCCATGATACATGCGCCCCCAAGCCTTCTTCCTTTCCAGCCATCATGGGGCCCAGCTCTGTTCTTTCCAAACTAAGACGTTGTGCTTGTGGTATATAAATATGTTCCATTTCCAGCTCTGTTCCATTTTAGATTTATAAGCTTATTACTACAGTGTATATATTTTTTCTCATCTATTCAGTCCACTTAGACAGTTGCTGATAAATGCTATCTAATTAAAAATTTGGTTTAAGTTTCTCTCTTGATATTTTCTGTTTTCATATATTAAAAAGATGAAGGCTCCTCTTTAGTTTTAAAAAAATACATGTAGGTAGTGGTACGGTAATACACATGTTTAGTTAAATTTGCACTCCAACTCCTCTCCACTTGATTCATGGTAATGCCTCAGAATTTTGACATTACAGGGCTAAGCACATTTCGGACCACACAGAAATATCTAATCCAGAAGTGTAAAAGAAGACAGATGACAAAGCACACAGAGAGAATATATTTCAGAGTTGACCTGCTCTGATCTCCTTTATCAAAGGTAAAAGTCATTAAATACATGAATCATCAGAACTCATAAGATACCCGTGCATGGATCAAATGGGAGAATGCTTAACCTATTCAGATTCTACTAGCTAATACCCTGTGCGCACTGGAAAAAAGTTGTGTTTCTAACTTATTGAGTCAATTAAACACATATTTAGTCCAAGTAGTATTTTTATATAATTTTCCTTACTGAACATGTAGGTGCTTTCGAAATTTGGGGAGAGCTAGCAGTGAAATGAGAGAGTACTTGTTAGAGTGTGAGGCTGACTAATGGGCCCCATTTGTCAGGTCGGTCGTGGTGGTGTAATAGGTGAGACCAAAATATCAGTGGTAGGGGTGATGTGGTAGAACAACCACCATCACTATTAACATTTTAAGTAGTATAGAAATCTTATTCTGATTTGATTTTACATGTCACAACTAGCACTCATCAAATAGCCCTCTAATCAACAAGAAATCAGGGAGAAAAAGGGAAAGGATGACTGAAGATATTTCGTAGGCTGATAGGCTCTATCAAGAACCTAAGATATTCGTGGACACCCACCAATAAGGAAGAAAAATACTCCAGCTGCACAGTAGTTTCCATTAAAAATGAGTGAATGATACACGGGCCAACAAAGGTGACCGACAACCTGTCACTTTTTGACCCTACGTGCAAATGCACGAGACTGAGAACGACCATAGTTAGACCATAGATCCAACACATAGTGTACCATGAACAATCTCTCGGTTGTGTATCAGCTGTCATGACAAGAAACTGGGTCCCAAAACTGAACCGAATGGGTAATTTATGGATTGAACAGACTCTACGGAGCTATATTACCATGTCATTGAAGTAAAAAGTAAGTCAAGTGAAGCGACTAGATGTACTTCAGCAAGCCCTATAGCATGAAGCTTTACTATTTTTAACATAATTTGGCATCGATGCTGTGGCATTTAATCTCCAGTATCAGTTTTTACATTGCATGAAGCAATTGAAAGAGGAAGGCACAAACTTTTTGTTCGCCAGTTTAGAGCCCTTCAGTACAATATTAATTTTGATGGTAACTGTAAGAGGAAACGGTCAATAGTAAAAGAAACCCAACTTGGACAACTATTGTACCAAGTCACCAGGGGGAGATGGGGAATCTCCAGCTGTTGACGTTTTGCATGGCTTGTAATATGTGTGTGCATTTTAATTTGTTCCCCTGAATTTCACAACTCTCTTTTTCTGACAATGATGTGCATATCATTCCTGGACATGCAACCTGATGGCTCAGTGTTTGGCAATGAATGCTGGGGAGGCTCTTCCTCTGTAGGCTAAGGTAGTGTGCCAGCGGCTGTATCTCAGTAGGCAGATAGCTAGGTAAGAAGTATGTATGACTTGATGTGGAATTGTGGATACCAAGGATTGAGGTGTTAATAGCTGAAAGTGAAATGTTCTCACCATATCATGTGATGACAATCATCTACTTCAATTGGAACATTCTTCAATTCCTTTTTCACAATCAATTACTCCAGCCTATGCATTTGGAAGGCAAAGGAGATGGGCAGAAGGCCCAGATCATGCATCATGGTGCAATTGAAGGTTTCAGAACTGTTTAGGGCCTGTTTCAAACATAGTCAGATAGGAACTTTCCAGAAAGCAGTATACATCTATAAATCATCCAAAATCCCCATAAATGCTCCATTCACGAGGCCGGAGGACACCGTATCAGAAGTTAGGCAACTCAGGGAGGAACTGTGGTATACAGTTACATTTCAATGATTTCTTGTCTACCTCATCTTTGCTGGTGACTACTAATCGAACCTAGGCCTCGTGGGTGAATAGTACTTCTTTGGACCGTAAAGTAAAAAGAAAAGAAGGGAGAGGTCACGAATACAATCTAGATACTGAAGAATATACGAGCACTGAATAGGCAACAGGCTCATAACCAATGACAGCAACCTAAAGTTGTGCCACCATTGGTGTATATACAAGAGTATTCTCTTGGCTAGTTGGAAGTTGTCCCACCATTGGCTATTCCATACCTTTACATGGAAGGTGAACATAAAGTCTCATATGCCATGATAAAGTTCTTCTCTAGTCTTTGAATTTGCCTTGGCCTAATTATTCCTTGCTCCTTGTGTGTGACAGGCACTAATAGACAAAGGTCACAGGGTACTTCTCTAAGGTCAAAATGCTATCGAGCTAGTCCAGCAAAAAGTTATGTTATGCTAGTTTGATACCCTATGTGGATTCAAATAATTGATTTGGCTACAGTGGCTGATATAATTTTTCCAGATTTGGTTTATGAAATGAATTGAAAAAAATATGTGTGGTACGTAAGTTCAAGCATCAACCTCTTTGTAAAAGGAAGATTAGAGTAAATAAAGACAGTCAACTCTTCAGTCTCAACGATGTTTTCTTAAAAAATCTAATACAACTGGGAGGTGAGAAGGAAGCATATTGTCCTAATTCATAAGCAATATGATACTAAAGCAGCTGCAGTCTGAACAGAAAAAATAAAGATGATTGCTACATAGCACATACCTCAGTTCTCCTTTTAGCGAGTAGGGAAGCTAGCCAAATCACAAATCTTTTGACAACTCTGCTTTGGAATCTACCATCTCTTATTGATGAATAGACAACTTGCTACCAAAGTACCAAGTCACTTTTCCAACCAGGTCCTTCTTCCCAACCAGCTAAACTAAAATAAAATACATCAGTCGCTGCCTCATGTTTCATAGCATTATTGGAGCAACTGATAGCATGATGATCAACAACTCAACATGGATAATTCTCGTTTTCTTCTGGCAGCACATAATGAGTTGTAATATTTCAATTTTCAGGGGAGAAAAAGCTACATTCTGAAAGAAGCATTTTTTTCCAGAGACTGGCAATTACAGAATTCGTTGTCTGCATATACTGTAGGTGATTGTACTGTTACCAACTGATTGATTTAAGGACACACGAATGATATGTATGTTGGCCTATGTAATAACACTGTCTCTTGGAGGCCAGTGTCTGCTACACTAGCTCTCCTCTAGGAATGCTCATATTATGCATTTATGTGTCTGATACATAGTCACAAAATTCCCAGGTCGATGGGATCGAGGAACATGGTATGCTACTTGCAAGAGATTTTTACAAGGTGAAGACAAAAATGACCTCGTGTTCCCGGGTCGAGTAAAGCTGCCACCGTCCCCGTTCCCTGAGACTATGGTCTGATATTGGCTAGTCCAAGCAAATAATTGGCGAAGCTTCGATAAATTAAGGGATTCTCAGTGTGCAATCGTGCATTTTTATTGCTTATAAGATATTATTATTAACCGATGGAAACACAATTCTGACGGTAATTTTGGCATTTCGCAGACAGCAATCTCATAAGTTATATTACTAACAAACTGCACAATTGTTTATCCGAATGGAGCTTCCAATCTCACACATGATGCACAAGAACATTTATAATCAGATCCAGCGAAACCCAAAGAAAACCATGTGATTAGAAGTAAACCACCTGATGATTTCGTGTGGAAGGATCGGAGGCGCGCGAGCGAGGCAGAGGGGACGGCGAGCCGCGCCGCGAGAGTGCGCGCAGCTACCGCACGGCCACGGGGGATCCGCGCCACCGCCGAGGCCTCTGGCGACTGCGCCGTGCGAATGCAGCCGCCGCCGCAACCATGGGTAGTGCACTTGGCCGCCGTCGCCGTCGCCGGAAGAGCCCGAGGTGGCAGCGGCGGGCGGCGGAGGGGGAGAGAGAAAAAAAGGGAGGGGTAAAAGTGTAGAACCGTAGAAAAGCGAGGTGAAAAGCGGGAGGGAGGTGGAATCGGTGGGTGGGGTGGGGGTGCACTGACAAGCGGGCCCCGTTTGCAGTGACACGCCACCCTTCCGGTAGAGGGAGCCGTCGCCTTCGCTCCGATTCCGGCGGCGCCTCGACCGACCGCGCTTCCCAAATCCCGCCGGCGGCGAAGCACCGTCGCCGGCGACGCCGCTCGCTTGTCCGCTCCGTGAGATGCCGCACGCTCCGCCTTCTCTCGATCACTCGCCCTCACGACAGCATTCGAAATCCAGTTCAGTGTTTACCCAGTTTGGAATAGCCATGAGCGGGTTCTTGGTTTCTTGATGATTTGCTCTTAGCTGCTGTTCTATGCAATTGTCCAATGCATGTTCAAGATTTTGTTGTGTTGTGTGTGTGTGTTCTTTTTTTAAAAATGTTTTGATTTGCTGACGCTCCCACAAGAATTGCTCAATAAATGTTTGGAGGATTTGTTATGACTTTTCACAATGTTTCTTCTCATCGCGATTGATTGCCTTGCACTCCAAGCAGCAAAATTCCAACCTTGTTTGGAATTGATGTGGTCAATCAAGGCTTCCAGCCAATTGGTGGATTATGGTGTTCTTTATATATCATGTTTTGGATACATTCCACATTGATCTAGTCTCATATGTCAGTGAACTAATATTTTTTTGCAAGGTGATCTGACGGGAAAGTTCATGGCTACAGCTCTGTCTGGTTTATATCCACATTTTATGGACTCCTTTCCACACTCAAATTTAATTTACTCATTTAGTTATGTATATATAGGCACATAGCATATTTGAGCATGTTCTACTTCTAGCCATCGATTTGTTCAAGAGAATTTGGAGATTGTTCAGTTTTTGTTTGGTTTCTTGTAAATTTAAGTAGCACAGAATGGAGATGCAGGAAGGAAGGAAAGGGGTACCATCTTTGCTCTCATCCCAGGGAGAATGCATTGCATCCAACATCACACAGGTTATATATACTTAAGTTTCTCCTTAGTTGCAAATTTTGCCATTAGATTTGGTTCAAGTAAATTGTGTATTCCTGTCTTTCAGCTGATTGGTTGGACGCCACTGATAGAACTGAAAAATATTGCTAAGAAAGATGGCATAGCTGCTCGGCTGGTTGGGAAGATTGAGCCATACCAACCCCTTTCCTCTGTGAAGGATCGGAGTGCTCTCAGGTGATTGGTCTAACCTCTCTAGATCATCTTGATGTAGCAAGATTATTCAAGAATTATGTAAGGTTAGAATGTAATAACACCATGCCAACATGTTGAGGTATGCAGTTTTTAGTGCAAACATATTATTCAAGGATTGGTTATGCAGTTTTTTCCCCACAAAAAAAGAGTTATGCAGTTTTTAGTGCAAACAAGAGTCGTTTCAATAGAAATTACTTACTACAAAGCATTTATCATAGAAATGAGAGATTGGCAAATGTTTTTTGTTACTACCACATGGTACGGATAAGTTATTCCTCTCAAATTTACCAACTTTTGACAACAATATGAATGAATCCATTAAATTGCTATCATGACAAGTATGAATGCTAACTTGCAGATTGATTGAAGATGCAGAGGAGAGAGGCTTGATCTCACCTGGCACCACAACACTAGCAGGGGTCACAAGCGGTAATCTTGGTATCGGCGTGGCGTTTGTTGCTGCTCAGAAAGGCTATAAATTCATCGCTATCATGCCTGCTAAACTCTCGATAGATAAACAGATCCTGTTGAGATACTTGGGAGTTGAAGTGATATTGGTTGGTAAGAAGCTTAGCACCATGGCCCTCGTATTACAGGTCAGATGTAACATGCTTATCTCCTGCAGACCCTGCACTGAATGGATTCAAGGGGCTACTTGATAGAGTTGAACAGCTGAAGAAGGATACGGAAAATGTGTTTGTTATAGATCAATTCACCAATCCTGCTAATCCTGATGCACACTTCAGATGGACAGGTGACATAATTTTCTTTTATAGAAGTAAAGTTGATGTAGCCGTGTTCAAAATGTTTGTTTGATGTAATAGTACTATAGTAGGGGAAAATAGTGCTTTTTTCTTTGCGATCTGTTAATTTTATATCTCATAAACAAAATTGAGTCTGTTCTTGCAACTTCGTATGGTATCTATTTACTTCCCTACATGTGTGATTTTATCTGAGATTTTTCTGAGAACTTCTACACAAAAGTTTCCAAGTTTCCACTCAAGTTGTGGTTTGCACCATATATCTTGAGTCTTGACTACTAATTTCAGGTAACATATTTGACCTGAAATATGTACTGAACTAAGATTTGTTCTCAGGACCTGAAATATGGAAAGATACAGCAAGCAAAGTAGATATATTTGTAGCTGCATCTGGATCAGGAGGCACAGTCACAGGCGTAGGGAGGTATCTCAAGATGAAGAATCCGTCCATAAAGTTGATATGTGTTGAACCAGCTGAAAGTGCAGTAATTTCAGGTAACCTATTTGACCATTATATTGATATTTGCAATCCACTCAGCAATGCAACATAAACTGAATGCAAAGCTGAGCAAATGAGCATGTATGGTAACTGGTATGTCTACAATGCTCATTACTACTCCTAGTTTTCATTTCTTACTGTGTATTATCACTTGTAGGAGGTGAGCCAGCATTCCATAACATCCAAGGCATAGGTCCAGGATTTATCCCAGAAACATTGGATAGATCACAAATAGATGAGATAGTAACAGTGACCACTCAAGAGGCTATGGACATGGCAAGAAGGTTGGCAAGGGAAGAAGGATTGCTCGTTGGAATATCTTCAGGGGCAAATGCAGCTGCCTGCTTGAAGGCAAGCTCTTTCATTTTTTTTTCGCGAACGCTACAGTAATGATTTATTATAGAAACCTGATTGTTAATTACATGCTCCTCTCAATTTATGTACTGCTTGATAGGTTGCAGCTAGGGAGGAGAACATGGGCAAGATGATCGTGACGATGTTCCCCAGTGGTGGGGAGAGATACCTGAATTCGGAGCTATTTGCGCAGGTGAAGGAGGAATCATCAGCATCAACAAGGCATTCTGATGACAGTGTAGGGGTGATCATGTAGTGTAATCCTTTCAAGGCTTGTTCTACTCTAATATTGTAAGAAGCTTCTGTACATTGGTGTTATTACTCTTAGATTAGAATCAATTGCATGGATGTTCAGATATGCAAAATGTTAAAAAAGAAGTTGGGATGGATAGAAGGAGCTAGCCATCCAATGGTATTAAGATAGATTAAGATAGAAGAAGCCATATTTTTTTTCAACCCTTCATTTAATCCAGGTGAAATATGAGCAGGTTGAGAGATCGAGCCTGAGTTTACTGGGTGAAAGCAACAAACCCATGCCAACCGAGCTAAGCACGGTTCTCCAAAATGTTACCTGTTCCGTTGCTGAATGCCGAACCATAGGCTTGTCTGTGGCCTGGTCTGGCTATAAATGAAATGTAAATTCAATCGTTAGTCACACTAGTTTGGAAGGGAAAGAAAGAAAAATCAATAGTAATTTCTTCCTCTATGAAATGCCAGAATTCTCACCAAACTTCTCTGAATACATATTTCTACCTATACAGGAACAACAAAACCCAAATGTCTGTTCTTTCCATCTTCCAATATGCTGTTACCCATCATTTTGGGCAGCTGCTACACTGGTTCTCGTAAAGAATCCAACTTGATTTGCCACGAAGATTCAGTTACCAAACTGTCTTTTCAGAGTTTATTCTGACCAAAGACACGTTCAGGTCTTATAAAATTTTCCGAAGTAGTTGGCACAGAGATATAACTATATAACTTTATAAGGAAGGTGCCAAGCAGAAATAACGAAGGTTCCAAGCCAGTGAGTTAAGGGCATCACCGAAAGAGCAGCTAAAATACGTCTCGGGAACATATTAGGTGAAAATCAGGTTATTGGTGCAACCTTAAAAACTCCTCACCAGAACCACACGATCATTATTCAACGGATTGACTTGTTTGTGTTTTAACCCCCTACGTCGTCATTTTAACCCGTCCAAACCTCCTTGCGACTGGCGGGCGTTAAAACGTAAAAAGGCCAATCTCATCTCCCGTCCGTTGGATGAGGATTGTGTAGTTCTAGTGAGGAGTTTCTAAGGTTGCACCAATAGCCTGGATTCCACCTGATACATTCCCAATAGCCTTCTATAACTACAGACTTCCTGGACTGAGAGTCTGAGACCACTTAGAGAAAAATAACAACAAAGCGCGTTGAGCGATTTACTGGGCTCTTCAGCAGGAAGACTCACCTTTCAATTAACTATGACAAAAGGAATCCCCATTTCTCAATTCCTAACAACACTATTAGAGTATAGCTAAACACCCTATTCAATCATGCATTCCTCATCTCTTGGCAAGGGATTTCCAGCCGAAAGGAATCATCAGAGATGGCCAACAAACGGCATGCAAGCTTCATCCTGTTCTTTATGATGCCGTTTTCTCTCCTGCACAAATCGTACCCATAGTCAACAAATCAATTTGACAATGAACACCAAATCCTCCTCGAGCTCAAGAAACACCGGGGGAGCTCACCTGTTTCAGGTAGATGGAGCTCCAATTCTGCTGCTCACTGCAATTGGGGAGGAATCACATGCACAAATGGTGTGGTGACTGGCATCTCTCTACCAAATATTTTTGGCCTGGGCGGCGAAAAGGCACCGTCCTGATTATATTAAGGATAAATGGAAAAAAACAATTTGTATCAACTCTAAACAAATTGAGAAAAAAGAAAAAACAGACTGCGACGGGGAACAAAAAAACAGAGACTAGCTCTCCGTCTCCCAGCTCAGAGCTGCGAAAAAAAGAGGTGCGAGATCACTGTACAAAATCCGGCAACACTATTCCTCATCCAGCCTCAGGAAAACCTCCTCCAGACTCTCTTCCCCTTCAAACCTGGATCACGGTGGATCTATAAAGATTCCCACCGCCTTCCAAACTGTTATGTCTTCATTTATATCCTCCGATAATTGCCGAACAATTCTGGATTCATGTTGGAAAATTCTTGCATTTCGTTCCTTCCAGATTTTCCACGTGATCTGCATGAAAAAATTATCGAAATTACTTCTGTCCGCCTTTTGTAAACGCACTCTAGCCATGATCCACCATTCATCCATCCGCAGCCCACTATCCGCTGGAATTGTGAAGTCTAAGTTACACGACGACTTCAGTTGTCTCCACACATCCATCGTATACGGGCAGCTCAAGAACAGGTGGTGGCAGCTTTCTTCTTTCTGCTGACAAAGTTTGCAAAGTGGCTCATGGGGCCAGCGTCGTTTTGCCAGATTGTCAGCTGTGAGACATCTCCCCTTCAGGGCCAGCCACATGAAGAAGCGGATGCGTGAGGGAGCCCTGGATCTCCATAAAATTTCCCCATAGCTGCAGTCCTCCTTCGCCACGAAGAACAAACTATAAGCTGATGCTGCTGAGTACTGGCCGTCGACAGTCAATTTCCACCGGACTTCATCTTGCGTTGGCTGTAAATTGAAACCTTGCACTTCGTCCCAAAGTTGAAAGAATTCCCCTAGCGATTCATTTGATAGGGCTCCCTCCAAACTTCTCACCCAATTGTTGCCCTGAAGCGCCATGGCTACCGTAAGCTTGCCGCCACCCACATAGCTGAAAAGAATCGGCAGTCGTGAAGCAAAGCTGGATCCACCCAACCAGTTGTCGGTTCAGAATTGAGTTTTCTCTCCATTCCCGACCATCATTTCTGTGGTAGAACGATACAGTGGTTCAATGTCCCTGCCTACGCTGAAACCAACAGCCGTCCAAGGTCTGTCAGATTGCATAATTTCGTTTACTCGCCATTGTAATCTTAAGGCCTGACCGAAGTAGCTGTACCCAACCCACCTTTCGCCACTGGTGAAGCAACTTTTCATCATGAGACGAGGCAGTGGCCACCACTCACTTCATTTTGCCCCTTCCAAAGGAAACCTCTGCACTTACAATTGATCTCTTTTATCGCCCATTGTGGCATCTGAAGCACTGCCATGAAATGCACCGGTAACGCCATGAGGGTTGTTTTGATCAAGCACAACCTCCCATCAATTGAAAGAAGCTTTGGCTTCCAACCTCCCATTTTCTCGGCAAATCTATCCAAAGTTGGCTGTATCTCGGCTTTTGTTGGCTTTCTCGTAGAAAGAGGTAGCCCAAGATAAATGATGGGGAAAGGTTTTCTCTGGGAACCCGGAATGGATTCCACCATTTCCGACTGCTGAACAGAACATCTGATTGGGGTGATCGTGCTCTTTGAAAAATTCACCTTTACCAAATTCAATCTTCATCAAACCAATTCCTCCCTCCATTTGCCTCCTTAAGAACCTAACCTACTTGGATGTCTCCTACAACAACATATCCTCTCCATTCCCTATAATGCTCTACAATTGCTCCAATCTCAAGCAGGGGCGGATTTGCGCCCCGAGCTGCCCGGGCTGCTGTCCGGGCTGCAGCCCGAGACGAGGCCCAACTTGGGTCGTAAAAATGACATATATAAAAATCAGATAGCCCATGAAGCCCAACAACCCCCACAGCCCACGACACTCAGGAGACTCCACGTTGTTCCGTATCCCCGAGGCGACTCCACGATCGCGCGCGTCGTTCCTTCGTTTCCCTATCGCGCGGCATGTCGTTCCTTCGTCTTCCTACCGCGCGGCGGCGCCGGCTTGCTGCCGTGGCGCGTCGGTGTCGTCATCCCCGGCGCGGCGACGCCAGCTTGCTGCCAAGGCGCTTCAGCGTCATCATCCCCCGCGCGGCGGCGCGTCAGCGTCGTCATCCCCGGTCGACCAGCACCCCCTGTACAGAGCGCCCGACGCCCACGACTCCGCGAGGCCGCACTCTGCAGCAAGCCAGCAAAAGTCGATCCTAGATGCCCTACCGACGCCCCGAGCTCGCACTCTGCAGCAACGGCTTGCACCGCACTCTGCACTCTGCGCCCGTCCAAATCCCCCTCAGTTCTTCCTCTTTCTCAGGTGACTAGGTGAGAAATAAATCCAAATCCCTAATTACCTATCCTATATTTTTTTTGCAACATTTGATACATCAAATAGTATCCCTAATTTCATATATTGTTTGTTTCTTAATTCATATGAAATATTTTAGGATGGAAAGATACTATTAATCGATATTTTTTTGCTCTCTGTTATTTAGCCCCCCTTTGGTCCATTTCGGATCCGCCACCGATCTCAAGTACCTTGAACTTTCGAACAACGCCTTACTTGTGGTAGGTTGACACGTCTGACTTACTTGTGGTTGTCAAATATGAATATTACCAGTGAAATCCCTGAAAGCCTGTCCAACCTCAGAGAGCTCAACCTCTTAGACTTGTCATCGAACAAGCTGCAAGGAAAAATTCCAACGTGGATCTGGCAACATAAGAAGCTTCAGTACTTGTACCTGTACAGAAACAAATTCACTGGTGGGATTGAACCCAATGTCACAGCCATGAACTTGGTGGAGATTGATGCTTCTGCAAATGAATTAACAGGAATCATACCAGACAGCTTTGGTATGCTTACTGATCTTACCTTATTGTTTCTCTACCTCAACAAACATTGGTATGCAAATGAATGGATCAATACCACCAAGCATTGGGTTGCTACCAAAGCTTACTGACATCCGGTTATTCAATAACATGCTCTCTGGATCGCTCCCACCAGAGTTTGGTAAGCACTCACCACTGGCCAATCTTGATGTCTCCAATAATAACCTCTCTGGGGAGCTACCAGAAGGCCTCTGCTTCAACAGGAAGCTATATGACATTGCTGTGTTCAATAACATCTTTTCTGGAAAACTTCCATCTTCATTTGATGGTTGCCATCTGTTGCAAAAATTGATGTTGTACAATAATATTTTTTCTAGAGAGTTCCCCAGGAGCCTTTGGTCAGTGGTGACAGATCAGTTGAGTGTAGTTATTATACAGAACAACAACTTCTCTGGCACATTCCCAGCCCAACTGCCATGGAACTTTACACGTCTCGACATCAGCAACAACAGATTCTCAGGTACCGTTCCAATGATGACAGGACAAATGAAAGTACTTAGAGCAGAAAACAACTTGCGCTCTGGTGAAATTCCCTGGGATCTGACAGGCATTTCTTTGTTGCCGGGGCGGCAAGAGCGCCGACCAATTATATTAAGATTGAAAGGAAATAAAAGCTTTTATAGACGACATTAGGAATGCCGTGCCTGTCTGATTCAACCAGCAAGGGCTAAAAAGCGAAAAAAGGAAACAAGTCTGAAAACTGGAAGAATTGGGGAAACGGGGAGAAAAAAACAGAGGAGCGGCTGCGACAGGAACAGAAACCGCACCCTCCGACCTCAGGCTAGATCAAGGAGCACTATTGGTAAAGATCCCGGCCGCCTTCCAAATCCCAATTTCATCGTTGATCAAGTCCGCTGGCTGGCGCATCGTCTTAAGCTCATGTTGAAATATCCTGGCATTTCGTTCTTTCCAAATTTGCCAGGTGACAAGTATGAACAGCGAATCAAAATTCGGCCTGTAGCTCGTCCGAAAATTAGTTCTTGCCTCCAACCACCATTCACCTAACTGTTTCCCACTGTCGGCCGACAACGTAAAATTTGTTTTGCACCAGCATCTCAATAGCCGCCATACTGCAGTAGAGAAAGAGCAGGAAACAAATAAGTGGTGGTGAGTTTCTTCTTCGTTTCGGCATAGAACACATTGTGATTTATGCGGCCAGCCCCGTTTTGCTAGATTTTCCGCCGTAAGGCATCCTCCTTTTAGCACCAACCAGATGAAGAATCTGATCTACGATGGTGCCTGAGACCTCCAAAGGATCTTCCCAAAACTGCAATCCTCCGTTGCCAAGAAGAAAAGTCTGTAAGCCGAAGTCGTCGTGAACTTTCCATGCTCTGTGAGCTTCCATCTGATCGTATCGTCATCCGGTTGCAGTGAAATCCCCTGGAATTCATCCCAGAGCTCAAAAAATTTCACCCAGGGCTTCCAGGGAGAGGCTTCCTTGCAAGCGCCGAACCAAGTTGTTGTTCTGCATCGCCTTTTGTACCGTGAGCTTTCCGCCGCTAGCATGCGAAAACAGAGCAGGCCACCGCCATTCGAAACTTCCACTGCCCAACCAATTGTCTGACCAAAAATGTCAGTTCCCCATTGCCAATTATTATCTGCGCTCCAGAACGGAAGAGTGGCTCAACATACCAGCCAGGGCTGAACTCCATGGATGCCCAAGGTCTGTCTTTCTGTTCAAAGAAATTGACTCTCCATTGCAATCTCAGTGCTTGGCCAAAGTACTTCAGATTTATAATACCCAGTCCACCTTTCTCGACTGGAGAACAAATCTTCTGCCATGAAACCAGACAGTGCCCCCCACTTACATCCTCCTGGCCCTTCCAAAGGAATCCACGACATTTCCTATTGATTTCCTTGACGGCCCACTGCGACAGTTGCAAAACAGACAAGAGGTGAATCGGGAGCGCCATCATGGTGGATTTTATCAGACAGAGATGACCATCAATAGAGAGCATTTTTGGCTTCCAACCTGCCATCTATTTCCCGAAACAGTCCATCATCGGTTGAAGCTCAGGCTTAGTTGGCCTCCTTGTAGAAAACGGAAGGCCTAGGTAAGAGATCGGGAAATTTTCTCTTCGGCAATCTAGGATTGACTTCATCGCTGCGCACTGTTGTTCTGAGCACCTGATCGGCACGATCGTGCTTTTAGATAAGTTCATTTTGAGCCCAGTAATCTCCCCAAACAATTGAACAGCCGCTTGATCACCACAGCTTCTGTACGTACTGGCTTGAAAAACATAGCCGCGTCATCCGCATACACCGAAATTGGGGGCATTCTGTTGTGGCCATCAAGCGGAGCCAGTAGATGCGCTCTACCTGCTTGCAAGACCATTGCTTGCAAGGCATCCATGGCTAACACAAATAGCATTGGTGAAAGAGGATCAACTTGCCTGAGGCCCCTCGCCGGCTTGATGGATTCTGTCATATGGCTGTTTATTAGTACTGCTGTGTGCGAAGTTAGGAGGATCGACGACAACCATCGGCGCCAAGAAACCCCAAAACCCCTGAATTGCAGCATACTCATCAAGAATTCCCATGAAATGGAATCAAAAGCCTTTGAAATATCCAATTTCAGTAACATCATCGGCTGTTTCTTTTTGTGTAGCCGCTGGACTAGCCCTTTTACATGGATGAAATTTTCGTGAAGGCTTCTGCTATTTATAAAGGCGGTCTGGGTTGCAGGGACTAGCGAGGGGATTCTTGGTGCTAAACGGGTTGCCATGATCTTTGTTACAAGCTTGGAGAAGCTATGAACAAGGCTAATAGGCATGTAATCTTAAGCAAAATGGGGTTGTCCTTCTTAGGTATCAACACAATCATCGCGGAGTTCAACAGGTGGAGATTTTGGTTGTTCCCAGAACAGAATTTGCTCAAGGCATTCAGCATATCCCCTTTGATTATATCCCAACAGCTTTGATAGAAGAGCCCTGTATACCCATCAGGCCCCGGCGACTTTTCATTTGGCAAAGCATGAACGGCTGACCAAACGTCGGATTCGGTGAAAGGAAGCTCTAATTCACTCATGTCAACCGACGCCATGAGTACTTGATCAAAACACAATTCTTTGGTGCAAGAGCTATCTGGCCGAAAAATCTTGTCAAAGTAATCTTTAGCCATCGACTGCAAGTCCTATTGAGTAGTGGCCAGATCTGCTATAGATAAAAGAGGTATGGGTGCTCTATTTATATGGGTGATCTCCTATCCATTCAATTTAGGAGATAAAATTTGGGTGGACTGTTGATAATACTCTTATTGCCTAGTAGACGCAGCGCCACTATCTTATTGAATCCTCTTTCGTTTTGCCTCCTCTTCATCCTCTGCCCTTCCTGCTCGTCGACGTCGAGCCACCTCCTCGCAGCATATGCTAGTGAGCGGCGGCGGTGACCAGCTCTGAATCAACGCGAGATGCCGAAGAAAGCAAGGAGTGTCTGGTCGTCCAATCCTTAGACATCCTCGTCTTCACCGCGGAAGGGGGCTAAGTAGTGGCGGAGGACGCAAAAAAGAAGAGGTATGGCTCATGGACAGGCGCGAAGCTATGATTTGGTAATTGGGATGCCAAGCTTCCTCATTGGATTCTTCGCGTGTCTGTGGTCTATATGTTTGACAAACAACTCAATTGAACTATTCAATATTATGCTAAAACTTTCCTTGTCTTGTTATCTAGATTTCTCACATGTAGATAGGCTGCTCTAATTCTTGAACTAATGATCAATTACAACATGCTGCAATCAACATTATCAACTGGAGTACATGATATTTTGTTGGTGTGGTCATAATCCATATTAAGAACAAAAAGGGGGTGTTGTTGGTGACTTACCTAGCTGCTTGCTGCTGCCTCGTCGTGGCTCCTGCTTGCATCTTGCTGTCGCCGCGCCTATGCCTTCCCCTTCCCTTTTATCCTCCTTGCGCTTGTTATGCAGACTATAGCCTCTGCTTGCTGGCTTGCTGCACGTCCTGCTGCTGTCGCCCGCAGCGCCACGTGCCCTTGCCTCCTACGAGGAGCCGAGGACGGGGATGCATATGCCTCCTGCGCGGCCGCACCATCGTCGGTCGGCCTCGATGCCAATCGCTTGACACCGCCCTGCCGTTGGTTGTTGTATGCGCCGGTCGCCGCTGAAGCTTGCCTGGATGCACCGCCAGCCGCCCGCTATGATGCGTCACCGGTGCCCGATCGCCCGTCGTCCTTCGAATCGCTGGATGCGTCGCCCCACCGCCGCCAGCCGCTGCCCAGCCCCTCCCAGGTCACCACTAGCCAATGCGCCCAGCCTTAGCTCAGCCTTCACCCTTCGGTCGAGTCGAGCGCCATCGCTTCTATTCTGTGTCACTGTGTGTTTTTGGGCCGGCCAGCACAAAAAATTTGGGGGGAGAAGGGGTCCCTGTTGGGTCGGGCTGAGGTATGGCTTGGACCATACCTCCCCACGCTGGGCCCTTCGTCCCTGGGGCTTGGCAGCTACATCACATAAAGTGTGGGTAAGATCCGGCATATCTGACAACTACACCTAGTGTCCTCGGTCGCCGTCTCTTCAATTCTTTACACGGGCATTCATCCGGAGCAAAGGTGGCCACCTTCTCTCTCCCTCTTTTTATTAAGCTAATTTGTGGCCATAGCTGAGGATTTCCTCTCTCCACCTGCCGTCGGTTGGGATGAACGTAAGGCTTTGTTCGAATGTACTAATGGGGTTTATTTACGCACATTTACTACATTGTTAAATGATATATATTTTTAAAACTTTCATTGTAAGTTTCTTCAAAAATCAAACAAATTTATTTTTCAAGTTACTTAATTAATCACATTAATAATTATCTTTTTGATTTCCATGCTAGGAACTAGCTAAAGCTAAATACAGTATCGAATGCAGCCTAATACGAGACGACAAAACACGGCTACTAAAAATCAACTACTCCTATTCTCAAAGGTGTCCGAACACAACCCCATCTGGGCATCCGGTTGTTCCATCTCCCTCGATGGCAGACGACACCAGATACCCAGACTCCCAATTCTTAGTGCAGTAGCCTAATACGAGACGACAAAACACGGCTACTAAAAATCAACTACTCCTATTCTCAAAGGTGTCCGAACACAACCCCATCTGGGCATCCGGTTGTTCCATCTCCCTCGATGGCAGACGACACCAGATACCCAGACTCCCAATTCTTAGTGCAGTAGCCAACTCAGTTTTGAGTCTTTTGACCCGTTCCATTTCAATTGCTTGCCAAGCAGATCTGGCATCCTGTAAGCAAACATTGTTCCTCATTATCTTAAGAAAAAAAATTAAGCAAATATCGTTTCACCTTGACAGAGGGCGAATTCTAGTTTTCTATCTAGCCGTTAAGTACAAGGTCAGATGTTCGGGCCTAGGCCGGCCCATAGACATTTTGGTTCATAGATCTAATACATGGTGAAATCAGATCAGATTAAATAGACTTTAGCATCTAGGTTCCGGTTACGGCCTGGGTGGCCGGGGGCTTGGATCCACCTCTCGATGTACTAATTATGAGCATTGAGGAGGTATTTCTTTTGTTTTGTAGCTTTGCATATATGTGACACCTCGTTAGAGCATATACAACCCAGAGACAGAAGGTCGTCTTTAAGCTTCATACAAACTTAAAAAACAACTTATATAATCCACAAACAAGAGGTCTGTCAAATCAAACTTCAAATCAAAAAGCAACGCACCCAGCTTCTCTCTCACACCTCACACACACAGGCTCAAAGCAACACACAGCTTTTCTCTCACAGCTCACACACACAGGCACGGGACAAAGCAAAGCAACTCAAGCAAGCTGCCTCAGCTTCTCTCTCTATCTCTCTTGCTGGCTCTCTACGCGTGGTGCCGTGGTGTCTACTCCTGCTATCCCTGCTACGGCTGCAGGCAGCTACTATTGCAGCTCAAGCACCCAAAACAAGTCTCACACTCTCCTCTCCTCCATACTACTACTGCTCCTCTTGCTGTCGCCACCTGCTCGTTCATCTTCCAGCTTTCCCCAATACTGAGCAGCTCCTACTATTGCTTCTTGATCTGTGGGATTTTTTTTGTCCTGAATCCGAAAATCACTTCCAATCCATAGTTTTGGCTTTGCTTTCCTCCGGCACCAAGAAAAATCGGTTCTTTGGGGAGGAGAAAAAGCTAACTCCCCTCTCCCCATCCCACTCCGCTCAGGCAACACTAAGAAGCTTCGGCCTTCGAGGGCCCGTCCCCAACCACCACCACAGCCCTTCCCCATTCGTCGGCGGTGGAGCATGATGGTGACGGCGCGGCCGTCGCGGTGGAGCACAGGCATGGCGACTCGGCAATGGAGCGCGACGGTGGAGCGCGACGGCGGCGGCGACGTCCGCGACGACGATGGAGCGCGTCAGCGGCGAGCTCCTCGACCCTGACCTCCACGACGCGTTCTGCCTCCACCTTCTCCTGCTGGGGAAAAATGGTGCGAGCAGAGCAGGAGAAGCACGCGCGTATCTGTGGAGTCGACGCGCAGCACAACGCTGCTCCCTCATGTCTGCTCAAGTGTCGAGCCACGCGCCGCACCCGTCGTCTCGCGAGACGACGGGGAGCCCGTCTCCAGTGCATGCAGAGGTTTTTTTACAAAAAAGTCATCTTATAGACGGGATAAAAAGACCCGTTGTATATGTCCTTATGATTATACTCCGCGTTCCAATCTTAATACACATGTTCTGTGATACCAATCCCTATGAATAAACTATTGGTATGTTGATAACTTTGTATTTGTGATCTGTTTTTATTTTTTTCTATATGTTTCACGTATCCCTTTGAATTTCTACTCTAAAATTTTGCACACAGGGCCTCAGGAAGAAACGAGGATGACAGCCCATGATTTCCCAGAAGATCTTTTCAAGTAACCACCAAATGTTAGATTAGTCATGAATTTGGATTATGAGGGGACATATTTGTCTGCAGCCGCACAGAATGTAAATGCATAATGTGAGGAAACATAGATTTAAAAATATGGAACTATGGAATATGCCGTTCTTGGATAAATACCATATTCTTTTACGAATTGAACTGTTAACTGTTCTTGGATAGCTCCCCAACGTCGGAGAACTATCAATTTTTTGTCTGGCCTTCCTGCCCTTCACTTCAAAAACTATGATATCAGTCAATTTCTTAGCTTGATATATTGCGTTTTAGCCTTCTCTCATATTTATATGATATTTGGCTTCTATCTAATTAATAAATATGAAGATGCCACAGCGAGAACATGGTAAAAAAAGATGTCGTGGTGAGAAGTAGCCACCATCTAAAAGAGATCGCCCGCTGCCACGCCATCGGCAAATCGGCACTATAGAATACCTAAAAATAAGACAATGTGGTAGCTAAACCTAAAATTATTTACATCATCATTCGAGATCGCCACAGTTTTATTTCGTTACATCCACATAGTATGTATATACTTAAAAATAGGCAAAATTTGCTCTACCATACTTTAGATTTATGGCATTTACTTAAGAACACTCTTTTGTATCTTTGCTATAGGACACTTTAGTTATAGAGTAATTTGCCGAAAGACACTGTGACCATTATTTTAGTAGATCTTCTTACAAAAGACAATTTTACCCTTGTGCCTGAACAAGCATTGGCTGAATTTAAACACATTTCTAAAAACATAAAACTTGTCCAAAAATTTATGAATTTTTTTATTTTAAGAAACAGCCAATATTTTTTCAAATTTATTTTTTAAAAAAATAATAGTATATATTCTCATTTCCACAGTTGAGGAAAAGTTTTGAAATTTTTAAAAGATAGTTAATTTCAGCTCCACATTTAAATATTGGTTGAATTTAAACATATTTTTTTAAAAAAATTAAAACTTGTCCATAAATTGAGACAACTCTAAAGTTTTATTTTTTAAAAAATTAGCCAATATTTTTTTCAAATCCTTTTTTTAAAAAATATTTTGGCAATTCTCATTTCCGCGATTTATAACAAGTTTTGAATTTTGAGAAGTATATTTCAGCTGAACATTTAAATCTTGCAAATGGTCCAAGGGTAAAATTGTTGTTTGTAAGGTTTTGTCTTTCTATTGTAAGAAGATATATTGAAACAATGGCCAGAATATCTTTTGATAAATCATCACGGAATTAGAGTGTCTTGTATCAAAGAAATAAAACTAGAGTGCCTTGGAACAAATGCCACAAATGTAGAGTGTCCTAAGCAACTTTTACCTTAAAAATATGTTTCGGAAAGAACATAGAATTCTCAATGCATGAGCTCTAATTAAAACTTTTATAAATAGCCAGTGTGAATGCACGAGTTACTGACTATTTAATACAATAAAACTAGGATTCCTAACTGAAACTTCTTGGGGGGTTTTCCATTAGGCAGAATATTTTATAATTCTGATATATAAATAAAATCCCCTCACACAAAAACTTCCCTCCAGCCCAGCATGAACTAAACCGTGCCAGCCAAATCAGGAGTTGCATGCTTTTGTCTCTATCCAGTCCAGCATGGATTAAGCATGACAGAGAATGAGTTATTTTTTAGATAATGAATTGATTTGCCTGCAGAGGTATCCCTCGATATTCTTCCCAACTGAAAACACTATTTTAATTGGATGTAAATGGAAAGTGTTAGTGCTGAGCTGATGAGGAGGTACACATGTGTAAAGTGCTTTCAAAATGTTGGCAGCAGGGGATCATGAACTAGAAGTGACAGTGCTTCAACACAAATGCAGGACTAACGGCAAAAATGAATGAACTGCCTGTAGCGTGGATGCAATAGTAATTATAAATATCCTTGTCTTTCACGAGGAGTTGTGAGTCTTATACTTCTATACACTACATGGAACTCTTCCAAGATGTCAAATTTCTAATATATATGTTTTACTAAATCTGATGCGGTACATCCATCCTTACGTGTACTATATATGAGATAGTGGAGCCAAACAACTGTAACTATCCAATATTCTCAAAATAGGGGAATGATGTTTTAAGGACATTGTCAAATAATACAAACTTTTATGTTATATAATATCTTAGGATAGACTTCAGGGTAGGTCTCTAGGTAAAATAGATAATAACCCGTATCAATCAACAACAACATTTCTTCGCTATCTTTTCCGACAACTGTCACGTCGATATCTAGACTGGCCTAGATAAACGTTAGGATAAAATTAATGAAATAACAGAAAAGAAATGAAACTGCTTTATGTTTTTACTCAATCATAACCCTGCTTAAAAAAGCACACTCTTCTCATTTTAGTTACAAGTAAGCACACGATAAAAATAAAATTTCACCAGTGTATATTATCTTAAGATCTCATTTTAATTACAAGTATCTAGCCACTATGTATAATTAGCTTGAGATTAACAATGTAGCTATGAGCATCTTCGAAAAATGGGGACAAAGTAGCTATGAGCATCTTCGAAAAATGGGTCGGCATGTCTTGATATTGACAAAGTTAACATAATCGTCTCACTATTGATGAATATATTATCTATCACTAAAAAAGTAATTAAAAAATAATTAGTGATAAATACAAACATCTACGCCAAGTATATGAATTAACTTAGATGGACAGTTTTCACCACAAGAATCTAACTGGTACGCAAACTTCAGAAAGCTAATTATTTAATGATTTTTTATTCCCACTAATGTTATATCTTAACCCATAATGTTTCATTAAGCTTCCTCGCTAAAGAAACCACAATGTTGCGCTTAGCGTGACATTATTATGAAATTTTGTTAATGAAAATGTCTAAACAATTTTAATAAAAGCAATTTACTGTAAATGTTATACATTTTCCTTAAGTATATATTTTTTTAGTTGTCGCATGTAGTGTCCATGTATAGCAATTATTTCACAATGGTACTTGCTCCAGCAGATGGTCGTGGCTAATTTATATGTCATTTTCTTCCTTTGGTATTGATTGTAGCATAATAAAATTTTAAAAATATTAGATCTATAGCTATCGATAGTTTCTATTTTTAGTTTTTAGTAGAAGTTCACAGTTTACTTTTACTTTATTAGCGTCCAAAGCCTTTCTCCATTTGCGTACCGAGCAGCTCCGTCGATCTCACCCCAATTTCCGTTTTATCTGATCTTGATTGACTCAGGTAGCCATGTGAATTGACCATCTTACCCATTCGTTCAAGAAGATTAACCAGAGATCGACAAGGAGCAGATTAAGTCGTCGTCGTCGTCCAGGATTTGTGGTCCCTCCGTTTTTCTTGTTAAACTTTATATCGATTATATATATGTAGTCATTTATAGTGTAGAATTTAAACTTGTATTAATTATTAGTAAGAAAGTAAAAGTATTAGTAAGAAAGTAAAAAGCTCTCAGTTAAATAGAGACGTACACTTGTTATAACCGCACAACGATTTAGTATAGGTGAGAGCCGGGAAGGAACGGTTGCCTGCGACATTCGGCCGAGTGTCATTGTAACTATACATTATAATTATGCAAGAGAAGCATCCATAATCAGTTCGGCTAAACTTTGTTATCAATTATCGTGTCTCGATACAATCATCAATTTGGATTTTCTATAACGTTCTTTCATGTTGGGTTTTCGAGGTATATATCAGGGCCGGTATTATAACGTTCGGTGTTATAACACTCCTTGCTCTCACCGTGGCTCTTTCGCCTAGATCCACCGTGGTGGACTTCGCCTGATCGTGCCCTTCTCCTGACGACCTTATTAGCATAGCTGTGTGGCCCCGTCTTCTCTCCCGTCCATCACCAGCTTCTTGTTTGTCTGCTTGTCTGCTTCACCCTCCTTGTTGGGAGCCTCGTACCACCGGTGCTACCACATCCATCAGCAACGGCTTTGCAGCACCTTCCCAGCTGAGTCGCATGTCCGTCGCCAAGGGCCTATCCCGCGGCGACAGCCTCGACCCATCTCTCCCTTACCACCACATCGACAATTAGCGGGACCAATGCCAAAGGACAGTACCAAAAGAAGAAGTACAGAAATGTATCCATTAGCGGGACCAATGCCGGAGGCATCGGCGACGCTGTTCCTCGCGTTAGTCGACATTCTAACGGGAGCTATTCGATGTAGTCGATCAAGTCGATGCAGCGAAGACTCGGCGTAGTGAAGACCATCGGGCAGCAGTAGTCGTGGCGCCGAATGGAAGAAGATCGAAGCAGTCGCGCTGTTGCACTCCCTTGATCGTCCGTCTATCCCGAGCAGGATCTTCGCACGGGCAGAAGTTTTCACTATTGGAGAAAGTCACACTAGTCCCGATTGGTAACCCTCAGTAGTCCCGGTTGTCAAACCGGGACTACGAATCCGGGACAGATATGGGCGACCTCTAGTCCCGGTTAAATAACCGGGACTAGAGATGCATCTTTAGTCCCGGTTGATGGCTCCAACCGGGACTAAAGATGGCGGAGCCACGTGGCCGGATGCGCCATCTTTAGTCCCGGTTGGTGGCTCCAACCGGACTGAAGGTGGGGAGCCACGTGGCCGACTCCGCCATCTTTAGTCCCTTGGAGCCACCAATCGGGACTAAAGATTTTTATATATTTTTTAATTTGCTACTTTTTCCAGCAGTGCTATTGCCTATATATTACACACATATATTATATATTACACATATACATATTTTACACACATATATTTATACATATATATTATATAATATATATGTATAAATATATAAGTTACACACATTAAATAAACTTAAGAAAGGAAATATATACATATAATATATTACCAAAATATGTACACATATGTACAATACCCACATATATTTCGTATGTTACAAAACATTGTCTATTTTATGGATCCGGTGGTTAAGTTACTTAAATTAAAGTAGAACTCCCCGCGGGATCAATGATCTGCTCGTTTATAAATCCCATCAATTCTTCCTGAGCAGCTTGTATGAAAGCCTCGTGGGGGAGGTTGTCTCTTACTCGCATAAGCTGTCGTTAATTCGATTAAACGAGAAATAAATATATGGAGTTAATAAGAAATCAATACGTAATGTATGAATGGCTATACGTACATCTATATCGTCGATAGTTGTGACATCGGTCACAAAGCGATGAATGTAGTCGCAGCGTAGTATCCGCATAAGTTGGTGCCCTGCGACTGTTTTGCACACTAAAGGAGAAACGACGACAGATTTAATTTACATTTCATATTTTAGAACAAAGCAATAATTCAAAACAACTTTGAAGCATGTTACTCACTGGAAAGTTCATCCTCACGGAGAGCTTATCTTTTCAATTTCCGCGAACATTAGTCCGAAGCCATTCTCGTGCCCTACGTGCAGTTGAAAGTAAGCTAGTAATTATCAGAGAACCGCATATATGCAATAGCAAGTAAGATGGCATTACCTATTTAGCAGTTCAAATATCTTTGCGTACGTGGACTCTGGTTTATCCATTGAGTCAAAGACATGGATCCGCGAGTTATCCATGTCAATTACTAACAGAACCCAGTGAAATCTGCGAATTGGTTTAGATGACACATATGAAAATTTATGTATGCACACGAGATTAAAATCGGTACGAAAGGAAGAAAATACTTACGCAGTGTTGTAGGGCAGCAGGATAAACGACCGGAAGTGGTTTATCACCAGTGCATGTAAATGTTGTCCACTGTTGGATCAGGAAATTTATCAACCAATACGCCGTTGATTTTGCGTGGATCCATGAATCCATGTTTGGTACAGTCGTGCTTGTTGCAGTATTGGATCGCCATTCTACAATGGTTAAAAAGAATTTTAGTCAGCTAAATACAAGGAGGTAAGAAACGAAATAACAGAACGATATTTACAGAGCCCGCATGGCTAGAAGTGAGACGTCGAGGGTATCAAGCTGGTACAGGTCGAATATGTCTTTGAATCGGATATAGAAGTCGTCACCTCCATCGACGAAATAGTCCAGTGAATATTTGCCCGTTACCATCTCTCCACCCTTGCTGGATTCTTGCATGTACCACTTGTGGAAGCGATACATCTGTGTGGGTAGCTTTTTCACTTGATCCGGCTTTACAAGAGGCTTTCCAAGTTTGAACTTGTATTTCAGCGGAGCCTTCGCCAGGGGAACATGACTGTGTAATTGATCCATTGAAATTCCAGCATATTCCATAAATTGTCTTAAGTCTGATCTGACATTTGGAACGCTGAACTGGGGTACATCTTTGCCCGTTCTCTTTGCCTTGCCAGCAGCCTTCCGAATAGTCCTGTCGTAGTCGGACTGCGGTTGAGGTTGCGGTTTAGGCTGTGGCGTTAGGTACGTCTTCTTGAAGAAGTCCTTGGTCTCCTGGGGGATTTCAGGAGGCTTCTCAGGAGATTTCTTTCTGAAGTGGGCCTTGACTTTAGCTTGGACGGCCTCGTGCAGCTCCTCTGGAGTCATGTCGTACGCCGTTTTCTTTGGGGCTGGCGGGAGCGGGTCAAGTTTAGGCCTCTTGCTTCTTGGTCCACTGCTGGTTGACCTTGACCGCATGGCTTGAGATGTTGTACGTTTAGGAGTCGGTGCTCGTTGTGGCGACGGAGGAGACTGAGAAGGCGGTGGAGCTGGGGACGACCGTTTAGGAGTCGGTGCTCGTGGAGGCGACGCAGGAGGCGGAGGAGGCGGAGGCGGTGAAGGAGGCGAAGGAGATGGCCCACGTGGAGACGGAGGAGACGGCCCACTTGGAGGCGGAGGAGACGACCCACGTCGGGGAATATTATGAAGATCTTCCTCCGAGAAATATTCCGTGAGTTTCTCCTAGCGTCGCTCCCGTCTCCTTCGGGATATCCACTCGAGATCTTCATAGCCGCGTTCCACCTGTTCAATTTCAACTTTCGAGTACGCAGGTGGAACGGGCCGGGAGTGGTAGGTGCCGTCTCGGTCTACTGGAATGGCCATGCCCGACGTGACCTGTTCGAGAAGATTGTTTATTAGTTAGTAATGAACATTGATTGACAAGTTATTCAAGGAAATATACGTACAACATAAAAGTACGAACATACCTTTATTGTTATGTTCTTTAGTAGAATGTGCAGCTCACATGGGATCCGCTGTGTGATGTCATCAACGGGCATGGCGCCTGGTTCAGCTTGTGGGGCCAAATCACCTTCATTTCCAGTTGAAGCGCATTCTGCGCTTCTCTTGTAGTTGAGCGGCCGTTCTTGGATCCGCGTTGGCTAACCCAATGGCTCCGCTCCTCTGCCAACCTTACGGTCAGCCTTTCGTCCACAATCTGATCAATCTGCGAGAGCTTCATTTCCATCTCAGCGAACCTCACATCCTGCTCTCGCTTTGACCTCATTCGGCTCTTGTATGTGTCGACGTCAGCTTGGAACCCGTATTTCCAGGGGACGTCGCCTTTCCTCACGTACGTCCCGGGTGCTCTGGGTTTTTGAGGGCGAGCGTTAGCTCGTTCTTCTCTCTGTCGGGCCTGAACGCGCCCGAGGAAGTGGCCTGCAGCGCCTCCTCTAACCTCCGTCCGGCTTCTTGAATGTCATCACCGAAGATCACCGTGCCATCGACGGGATTAAGTGAGCCGCCGTGAGCATAAAACCAGTGCTTTGATCGTTCCGACCAGTTGGTTGTGCCTAGAACGATACCTCGCGCTTCAAGGTCGGCTTTCATTTTTTTCCCATTTATCCATTGCTTTCTTATAGCCGCTTGACCCAAGCTTGTGATGGTATTTTTTTTTAGCTGTATTGGCCTTGTTCTTTTCTATGATAGCTTGTGCTTCTTTCCTAGTCTTGTGTTCAACAAAAACATCCCAATGATCTCTGAGCTTTGGGAACTTGTCAAAGTCAGGGGTCTGGTCCTTCAGGATATATTTCTTGTGTAACTCTTTTTTGTAGTTCCTGAAAGAGATCTGCCATTTTCTTTAACGTTCATTCCTTGACCCTTGCTTGTTGTGAGTCTGGGATGGTGAACGTCTGCAGCATTGTCGTCCAGAGCATCTCTTTATCTGTGTCCGGTAGATAGCTTTGCTCATCTCCTCCTGTCCTTGATCGCCTCCAGTTGGCGATGCTTACGGGCACGTGATCCCTCACCACCCATCCGCTATGCGCCACAAACTTCCTTGCGGCATCCTCTGGGGCAATTGGGCGACCGTCAGATTCTACCTCCGTTATGACATGTCGACCCTCTATGCGCTTGCTGAGGCCGCGTTGCCCGCGTGTCCTCTTCTGTCCAGCGGAGGCGGAGGCGGAGCCCTCATTCTCCTCATCGTTCCCCTGCTCGTCCCCCCGTCGTTCCCCTCCTCGTTGAGGTATTGATTTGTATCTTCATTTCCCTCCTCGTTGTAAAACTCTGTTCCTCGTGTGATCTCATCATGGAGAAGTTGTTCCTCGTCACGATCCGCCATTTGATTATTGTGGGTTGAGCACTTAATCAAAGAATTCTGAAAAAAATTATTCGGTTAATACATGTATCAATTATTCAGGAAAATCATGTATGTCTACGTAAAAAAAAGACAAAAAGAAGAAGATGGATTCAGAATCACAGATTATCTCCAACCTAGAAAACACTTGTGAAGAATATCACGTTCTATATTTTCCTTCTTCTCTTTTGTTTCTCTTTGCTAGAACACGACCGACCGACCGTTCGTTATATCATTCACGTCTGTGAATACGATCATCTGTAGGAGAGGAGAGAAAGAGAGGAGAATGATGTGAGGGAGATAAGGAGGAGAGGAGTGGAAGTGGAGAGGAAAGGAGAGATAGAGGAAAGGAGACGACCGAACGACCGACCGAACGAACGAACAAGTGTCCGTCCGTCCATTCGTCCACATTCGTTCGTCGGTCCGTCCGTCCGTCCGTTCGTCCACGTCCGTTGGTCCGTTCGTTCGTCCGTCTGTTCGTCCGTCCGTTCGCCCGTTCGTTTGTCCGTTAGTCCGTTCGTCCACGTTCGTTCGTCCGTTCGTTCGTTCGTCCGTTCGTCCACGAACGAATGAACGAACGAACACTCCTTCGTTCGTCCGTCCGTCCGTTCGTTTACGACCGTTTGTTGATTTTATCGTTCTTGTTCGTTCGAAAATACTAAATTCACAATTCACATAAACATTCAAATTTCAAACTTAAATACATATTCAAAATTCAAAATTCTCAACAGTTCAATAACAGTCCATTTACATATAACAGTCCATTTACATACAAAATTCATATATTCAAAATACACATACATACAAAATTCATATATTCAAAATACACATACATACAAAATTCATATATTCAAAATACACATATATTCAAAATTCATATATTAACATTCACGAGTGCGGCGGCGGCGGCGGTGGCGGCGAGGATGCGGAGAGGCGGCGGCGACGTGGAGTGGAGGGCGCGCGCGGCTGTTTAGGGTTTAGGGGCCGGCCGGCTCGGGGGCCGTGGGGGGGCGCAAGGGGAGTGGGCGGGGTGGGGAGGGGCGGCGGCGTCGGTGACGGCGGTTGCGGCGGCGTCGACGGCGGCCAAACCCTAGCACATAATGTTGGGAAATCTTTGGGGGCGGCAGTGCTAACCCGCGACGGCGACGAAGACAGGCGTGGAGGTCCTCCGGAGACGACGACGGCGACGAAGACGGCGTGCTGCGCGGCGTCCCGGGGCTTGGCGACGGCGACGAAGACGAAGACGATGCAATTACGAAGTGCGAAAACGGCTAAGTGTTGGATCCCAGGTGAGGCCCTTACTATATATAGTCACGGCATCATTTGTCCCGTTGAAGCCAACAACCGGGATAGAAGATACTTTAGTCGGTTGGTGGCTTCAACCGGGACAAAAGATATGATCATTAGTCCCGGTTGAAGCCACCAACCAGGATTAAAGATGTTTGTCCCGGTTGGTGGCTTCAACCGGGACTAATGATCATATCTTTTGTCCCGGTTGAAGCCACCAACCGACTAAAGATTGCGGGCAGCCACGTGGCACAGTAGGTGGACATCTTTAGTCCTGCAGGGACTAAAGATGTTTTTCCGCCCACGAAATTCACCTCTAGTCCCGGTTTGTTTTACAAACCGGGACTAATTATTACAATGCCCTATTATATTGTATTTTATATTCATATATAATTATAATGTTCATATGTTGATATATTTTATATTCATATATAATTAACATATGTTCATATATAATTAACATGGTGTTTCAAGAAAAGATCTATGCCCCTCAATTCGAATGAAGTCAACCCATTGGCATCCGAAGGGGAGTGTGTTTCGTGGATAACACCAAGGCTTTGGATGGGATCATAGATCTTGAAGGGCAAGATCGGTGGATGGGGAACCTACTACTATGGATAGTACCAAGGTTCCGATGTAATTATAGATCTTGAAGAAGGTTAAGTGCAAGACATGGATCTTTCAGATGATGATGTGGTTGTCGTAAAAGATGAGCATTTCGATGCTTCTATCCAGTCCAGGACCAGTGTAGCAGCTGTACAGACTCTACATGGTGTTTCAGTTGAACTAGATAAAGGTAATGGGCTTGAGAATGGCAGTCGTGCATCAAAAAGTATCCTTATCAAAGAAAGCGGTATCCTCTTATATGAATTCTTTGTCTCAATTTCTATCTTCTAATGTACTCCCTCAAGCAAGTTTGTCATCCGGAAGTAAATTCTTCCATGAATCTTCCGAACGTACTCACATCGAAGAGCCGAGTAGTCCTGATCGCTAAGACAAAAACATTGGTGCTACCAATCAGGTTGTTTCATTCTATTTGTTCCTTGACATGGTGCGTTTAGCCATCAGAGGAGTTAAAAGAGCCCGAGTAGAATCAACTGAGCCTTTAGTTCGTGTGGTTTACAGCAACTTGACAAGGTTAAACACAAGTTTCCCTGTGCTGTGTAGCCCCAACATTGAGTGATTATATCAATACTACTACTACCTATGGATCATTGGATCCAGCTGAGACGACGATCGAGCACGGATATGCAGCTGCCGTTCGCCGATCAGTAACCGAAGAAATCTCTCCTATGGTGGCCGCCGGCGGAGGCTGGTGGCGGTGATTCAATAATAGATTCAATAATTTATAATAAATTCAAATGATAGCAATAATATTCAATGATTCAATTTAATTTACATCATCCATACATAAATTTAGTTATGTAACATTTGTCCTCATGTACTTTCTCCGCACAATTATTCCTTCGTTATGATCGTTGCGTGAGTATGGGGTGTCCTCATTTGATAGGAGGATACTCGGTTCAACCGCCACCGCGAACGGAGGTTTCCCATCAAACTGACCGTAATCTTCGTCACTTCTATTCTCGACTCCCACGATTTTCCTTTTTCCTGGGAGAACCACGTGGCGCTTTGGCTCGTCGGACCCTTTCCCCTTCTTTGATTTGCTAGCCATGTCCTTGACATAGAAAACTTGCCGTACATCATTGGCAAGGATGAAAGGTTCGTCTGAGTATCGAACCTTGCTCAGGTCGACCGTTGTCATCCCACTTGCATCAATGGTTACGCCTCCACCACTGAGCCTAACCCACTAGCACCGAAACAGAGGGACCTTCAGAGGTCCATAGTCCAGCTCCCATATGTCATCGATGCTGCCGTAATATGTGCTAGCCGTACCGTCATATCCCACGGCATCGATGCGGACAACGCTGTTCTGATTCGTGCTCTTTAAGTCTTGGGCCCGTATGTAAAATGTGTACCCATTGATTTCATATGCCTGGAATGTGGTGATCGAGCAAGATGGTCCCCTCGCCAAGAAGGCTAGTTGTTGGTCAATGCTCGCGTTGCCCATGAGACGTTGTCGTAGCCAAGCAGGGAATGCATCGATGTGATGGCGTGTAATCTAGACATCCGTCTTACCGATATTTTCCGAGCGAACAATCGCCAAGTGCTCCTCGATGTAAGGAGCCACCAAGGAAGATTGTTGCAACACGGTCCAATGTGCTTTCCTGTACAAGTCATTGTCTATGTTCATTATTGCCTTCCTTCCAAGAGTTCCCTTCCCCCGTAGTCTACCTTGATGGCTTGATTCAGGCACCCCGATGGGACGAAGGTCTTCAATAAAGTCGACCCAAAACTCAATCACCTCCTCTGTTCCATATCCATTGGCGATGCTGGCCTCCGGACGCGAACGGTTACGAACGTACTTCTTTAGAACGCCCATATACCTCTCGAAGGGAAACATGTTGTGTAGGAATACCGGACCGAGGATACGGATCTCTTTGACAAGGTGGCATAGGAGATGCATCATGATATTGAAGAAGGAAGGCAGAAAGATCATCTCAAAGCTGACAAGACATTGGACCATATCATTTTGAAAGTCTTCTAGTCTGTCTAGATTGATGATCTTCTGTGAAATTGCATTCAGGAAAGCACATAGCTTTGTTATTATTGCCCAGACATTATCGGGAAGGATACCCCAAATTATAACGGGAAACAGGTGTGTCATCAGCACGTGACAGTCATGGGACTTTAGATTTGTGAACTTCTTATCCTTCGTGCTTATTATTCCCTTTATATTCGAGGAGTATCCAGACGGTACCTTGATGCTCTTCAGGCATTCAAACATTATTTCCTTCTCTGCCCTGCTCAAAGTGTAGCTGGCTGGACTTAGGTATTGGGCTCCTTTTTCCTTTGGTTGCGGGTGAAGGCCGTCGCGTTGTGCCATATGTTTCAGATCGCTACGTGCCTCAAGTGTATCTTTTGATTTTCCGTATACACCTAGGAAGCCAAGCAAGTTTACGCAAAGGTTCTTGATGAGGTGCATCACGTCGATTGTGTGGCGAACATCCAAGACTTTCCAGTAGGACAACTCCCAAAAAATTGACTTCTTCTTCCACATCGCCGCGTGACCACATTCACTTGCTATAGATTGGTTGTCGGGTCCCTTTCCAAATACTACTTTGAGGTCTTTCACCATGGCAAACACGACCTTTCCGTTGCGATGCTTTGGTTTAGTACGATGGTCTGCCTTTTGATCAAAATGTTTACCTCTTCTCCGGACAGGGTGGCTTGCAGCAAGAAAGCGACGATGGCCCATGTACACTATCTTCTTACAATGTTTCAGGTACGTACACTCAGTCTCATCTATACAGTGGGTGCAAGCGTTGTACCCCTTGTTTGACTGTCTGGATAGGTTGCCAAGTGCAGGCCAATCATTGATGGTAACAAACAACAACCCTCGTAGGTTAAACTGTTCATGTTTATCTTCATCCCACACAGGAACACCTTCTTTCTTCCACAACAGTTTTAGATCTTCGATCAGCGGTCTCAGGTACACATCGATGTCGTTACCAGGTTGCTTCGGGCCTTGAATAATAACCGACATCTGAATGTACTTTCGCTTTATGCATAGCCAAAGCGGGAGGTTGTAGATACACATCGTCACAGGCCAAGTGCTATGCCCGCTGCTCATCTCTCTAAAAGGATTCATGCTGTCCGTGCTTAAGCCAAACCTTAGGTTTCTTGCATCCTCGCCGAAGTCTTCAAATGTTCTGTCGATGTTTCGCCACTGTGACCCATCAACGGGATGTCTCAGCATGCCGTCTTGTAGGCGTTCTTCCGCGTGCCAACGCATCATTCTTGTATGCTCCTTGTTCCTGAACAGACGCTTCAGCCATGGTATTATATGAAAATACCACATCACCTTAGCAGGAACCCTTTTCTTCGAGGGCCGCCCGTCAACTTCGCCTGGATCATCTCGTCTGATCTTGTATCGAAGTGCTTTACAAACCAGACATGCTTCTAGGTTCTCATACTCCTCACCGTGGTAGAGGATACAATCGTTAGGACATGCGTGTATCTTCGTACCTCCAGTCCTAGAGGGCGGACTAACTTCTTAGCCTCGTACATTGATTCCGGCAATTCGTTTCCCTCCGGAAGAATGTTCTTCACGAGTTTTAGTAACTCGCCAAATGCCTTGTCACCGACACCATTTTTGGCCTTCCATTGTAAGAATTCCAGCGTGGTACCCAACTTTTTGTGCCCCTGTTCACAGCCTGGGTACAAGGACCTTTTGTGGTCCGCAAACATACGCTCCAATTTCTACACTTCCTTTACGCCTTCGCAGTCCCTCTGTACGTCACGTAACATCTCGACCAAGGTCATCGACACGTCGTTTTCTTCACATCCCGCCCGCCTCGCCACCGTATTCTCTTCAAACCCACCGTATTGACCACGGTCCACGGAATGTTGTCGTCGTCTTCTTCATCTTCTTCCATTGCAACCCCCATCTCTCCGTGCGACGTCCAGCAATTGTAGTGAGGCATGAATCCCGACTGAAACAAGTGGGCATGAATAATTCTTGATGTAGAATATTCCTTCTCGTTTTTGCACTTTTTACATGGACAACGCATGCAACCCTGTATGAAACCCTTATGCTTATTTGCATCGGCCACACTCAAAAAATAATACGCGCCTTAAATAAACTCTCTCGACCGTCGATCCGTGTTGTACATCCATTGCCGATCCATCTACATGGAATGCACAAAAATCGTAAGAAAATTCCACGAAATTCAAATCATTTAAATATTATTACAATAATTATATATATAATCAGACAATTATTATATACTAATCCAATATACGTAATGTATTGTTAAATTATTTTTAAAAGGTTTTTAAAGTGATACACATAAAATTAATTAATTATTTTGCATCTATTTTAAAAGGTCCTTTGTCATCTATTTTATAACTTTTTTGTCCAAAAGATTCTCTCTCATCATTTTCCATAAATATTTTTTGAGATAAAATTGTACTGACTAAATTCATATAAATGTTACGTGCTAAGCATACTTTTCTTCCTCTTTATTTTTTCCAACTTTTTTCTCAACACAATATAATATACTTAGCAAATAATTAGTCCAAACAAATTTTCTCTCTCCTCATGTTTAAAAAAAATCTAGAGATGAAAATATATAGAAAACAACCATAAAAAACAAAGTGCTAAGCATAGATCATAAGAGAAAGAAGTTGCTAACCTTGTAGATAGCAAAGATTTGTGTATTATCACCAAAACAAAATTACAAAAAAAATTTGGCAGCACATCCCCTCTGGAGAAAAATTTTGAAGACAAGTGTAGCTGGCTCGGGCTGGAGGAGGAAGAAGGAGTTTAAAAAGGAACCCCATCTTTGGTCCCGGTTGGTGTTACCAACCGGCACTAGATCATCTTTAGTATCGGTTGGTGTTACCAACCGGGACTAAAGATGGCGCCGAGGCTGTCGAACTGTCGAGCGTCGGACATCTTTAGTCCCGGTTGGTAACACCAACCGTGATAACAGCAACCGGGACAAAATATAGCATTTGTAGTCCCGGTTGGTATTACCAACCGGGACTAAAGATGTCCGACGCTCTGACACGCTCTGACAACATTTGAACTGGAACTAGATGTGATCTTTAGTCCCGATTCATGATACGAACCGGGACTAAAGTTCCTAGAGATGATCTCTAGTCCGGGTGCAACTCAAACCGAGACTACTGTGATTTTTGCCATTTGAACCAGTGATGATTTCTTCGGTAATGTTTGGAGGCTGCTTTCCCAACGAGCCAGTGCACGCAAATCGCTAGGTCGAAGAAGCCAGGAAGCAACACAACAGAGATAGAATTCTCATATACCGAGCCCATGCGGCATGCCTCCAGATATATACACACGGCAAGGAGATAAACAGGCACATGCATGCATACATGCGAGAGTAAGTGCACTTGATGATCCATCTACTAATAGTAACTTGCGCATGGGAGAGGATGTGAACCAGCCATGTGCATGCAGTGGTTCAATGTCCACGTTAATAGCCTTCAGTTGCAAGTAATAGATGAAGTTGAATTGTTGCTAGCGTTATGCATGCATGCTGAGTGCATGCCTCTCCACGCCTGTGCCGTAACTCAAATGCATGCCACTCCAATCGATTCATTAACCAATATATTGATTAAGTCATCAATCCCATTAGCAGCACCTATCAAGCACACCTTCACTAACCATGCGTACCCACATGCAGCTCTCAAGCATTTTTATTGTGGGTCTTGAATTTTAATTGCTAAGTAAATGGGCCTAGCCCAATTATTTCAGCAATCTTCATCAAATTCAAGGCACACAATAAAGCTATCTATTTCACTGTTGTTTGATATAGGCCCTGTTTGGATCCCTCTAACTCAGCTAGAGTTAGAGTTAGAAACTAACTCTAACTTTAGCCCAAACTAACTCTAGCCCTACTCTAGCCCTTGAAGTGTTTGGATACAAGGGTTAGATTAGCATTAAATATGTTTATCCAAGCATTTGACTCATTTAAACCATGTTTCTATCCGGATTAGATGTGGCAAGTATTTGTGTGGCCTGCTACCACCCACATATGAAGCAAAATATTAGCTTTACAAATGTAGAATCCGAATGACAACAAATTTAAATTTGTCCATACAAATTAGATGTCGCATAGGAAATTACAAGTCCTCAATGAAGCAAAAAAAATTACACTCCATAAAACAAAGCATGAGCTAAATCATCACGGAAGGCATTCATGTTGACATCTTCAACGAGAGGTTCATCTTCTGGCCATACCGATGCCGAAGTAGTAGGTATTGGGTTATAATTTTCATCCGCATCACAGGCATCAAATTCCCTATCCGCAATTTTGCTCTCTCGAATCCTTCTCCGGCCATGGCTGCCACGCTGCTGCACTGAACACGAAATACATTTGTCAATACACAAAAAATAAGGGGCCATCCCACCCCTGCCGGCATAGACACTCCACCAAGAAAAACCATGATGGTGCAGACAAGAGTTACAGATGGAAAGTAATTTCTCATCAGTTAACTCTGGAGATAACCAACAGATGCAAATGGTAATTACTGATGAAAGGAGGCAAATAGTAAATACAGACAAAAAGAGGCTACCAATTTTCAAGCTCTAAATGGAAATGGAATTCTTTGGGTCAAAACACAACACCACAACTACCTGCAATCCCAGCTTGTGCAGTCCCATTCTGCCCTTTGTAGAAAATAGAGTATATGTCTTCTTTGCCTTTTGCCTGAATTCACAAAGTGTTATATAGTGTGATGGAAAAATGGAAAGGAATTCACAAATTGTTAACATAGCACCGGCAAAACAATACTTTGGGATTGGATAAATGAAAACTCAATCAACCATTTATTATATGCGAATCTACTGCAACAATTACTAAAACATAAAAAATTTTGCAGACTGGATCAAAAGTTGAGATAAACGTGCTAATTTCAGTACGAATATGAGAAATGGCACAGCAGCGCAGCGACGGCGAGTCGGTGAGGACGCTGCTCGCGATCCGTCGGCGCGGTGCGGGCAACGGCGAGCCGCGGCGATCCCGGTCGTGCTAGGGCCGCGGCGGCCGCGGCGAGCGGAGTTGAGGGCTGGCTTGGGAGGGCGGCGATGCGGGGCTCGGCGGGCGGTGGGAGGCGCAGAGACGCCGGTGGCGGCGCACGGAGTTGAGGGGCTGCGGCGGCGGCTGCCCGGCAGCGAGCGGACCTTCACCACGGCGGAGGCGCAGCGGCGTCCTTCTCCGGGGGCGGCGGCGTCCTTCTCCTGTGAAGCGATAAGGGCGGGGAGACGAAAGGAAGCGATCCCGTGCGGCTGGTGACAAAGAAAAAAATGATTTTATGTGGGCCCCACAGCCAACTAACCCAAACTAGCCCAAATAATCACCCCTTGAAGGGGATAGTTGTTTGGGGTGGGCTAGTTGCAAAAAACATCCTCTAGCCCTCCTGTTTGGATACCAAAGGGCTAGTTTGGTGCAATCTAACCCAAACTAGCTCTATCCCATGGGATCCAAACAGGGCCATACTAGTGTTTCGATGGACAATGGACTATATCTTAAATTGCCATCTAGAGTAAAGGCTATGCTCATTAGCAATTGGACAATAGACTATGCCTTGAATTATCAGTTTTATGCCAACAAGTTTAACCAGAACTCTTTACTGATACTAGGTTGCCAAAGACATCCCCTCTGGTTGGAGCATATAAGTCGTACTCCGGGTCTTTTCATGAGTATCTAGAGATCATCCAACTCTCATAGACTGTGACCAGCCGTCGAACTCACATAGGTCTGATCCTCAAAAGATGTTCTGTAGGCCAACATCTTTGCTACAAGAAGCCACTCGAATCACATTAAGGCATAAGCCAACCTGCCTTACAGTGTTGGAGAGCAATGCATCTTCACTAGAATGGACCTTTAAACAAAGGTACTCTCTCCACTTAGTCAGCCACTAGCTTGTATGGGTACCCAACGGGTACCCGTCACGCGTGCGGGTGTGGGTACGGGAGAATTTCTCACCCGTGAGCAGGTGTGGGTAATGGAGCGGGCACATTTCAGTCCAATGGGTATGGGTACATGGTAGGTGAACCCGTTGGGTATATACCCGTTGCCATCTCTACGCATGGCCGAGCAGCGTTGGACCCAGCATCAGGGATGATGGGTTGGGTTTATACATGGCCAGACGGGCCGCCCGGCACGACTCCGCTTAGGCCCGACAAAGGCACGACCCGGTCGTGCCCACGGGCTACACCTACGGCCCAGGCACGGCCCAATAGACCAGCCTACCATGCTCCTTCTTGGAATAAGTCTATTTTGCCTCTCTCATCTCTTTGACCCGTGTATTTTTGGCTGAAATAAGTCTATTTTTCATCCCTCATCACTTTGGGCCATGCCTTATATGGCTAAAATAAGTCTGTTTTTCCTCCCTTATCTATTTTGCCTTCCTGTTCATTAGATCGGGCTGTGCCGGGCCGGCACGTCGTGTCGAGGGCAAGGTCCAAGCATGGCCCAACGATCGGGCCGTGCCGTGCTAGTGCCGTGCCTTTTGACACCGGGCCCGTGCCGGCCCAGTGGGCCTGGCCTGTTTAGCCAACTATAGTTGGGCTGGCTGAGGCAAATTAAGTTGCCACCAGTGATGGAGATGATGATGACAATGTACGTCTGTAGGACAATGGACAAATGCGGCGAGGCAGTCGTCTGCGGTAGGGACGCCAGGAATGTCGCTGCCACCGAGCGTGGGAGAGTTTGTTCATGCTCTGTGCCTGTGCGTGGTGACCAGGTGGGAGGTATAAATCCTCATATGGGAGGGGTAAGATGGTCAACTCACATGGCTAGCTGTCAAATCACAATCAGAGAAAACGAAAAAGGGGTTAGATCGACGGAACTGCTCGATACGTGAACAGAGAAAAGACATTGGATGCTAAGAGCAACTCCAGCAGCTCGGCTAAATTGGATAGCCAAATTCTATTGTTTATCCATTCTATAAAATAGAGAATTTTTTAAAAAAAAGAGATCCACAACAGCCTTGCTATTTTACAAGTATAAAGTTCTCATGATTGGCTTTAAATAGTCAACGAAAGCTAAGAGATAGCCAGCTTGCTATTTTACAAAATCAGATAACCAAGCTGCTGGAGATTACTTTTTTGCTATACAAGTTCTAAAATGGTGTCCACAACAAGAATAACCAAGCTATTGGAGTTGCTCTAATAATGTTAATTGTGAACTTTCGATGTCACAACACCAAAAAAAACTTTCGATGCTATATATTCGATTTTGCCTCAAATTTACTACTAAAATACAAGCAAAACAAGATCTCTAATTGAAAATTATTAGTTTGCAGTTAGGAACAAGTAATCAGAAATATCATAAATACTCGTAAGTCCTCACAAATGACACAACTAACGGAGAGTCCTCGGGCGATATATATATATATATATAATTTTTTTAATAAAATTAACAAATATAAAAATAATATAATATAATCTAACTTACAAACAACGGAACTTATGTAACTTTTAAAATTCACTCGGTTACACGCTGTTTTTATAACATAGGTCGTGAGAATGAATTATGTACATTATGATTATTTTATTAATTATTTGCATGAATTTTAAAGTAAATTTATCGGATTCAAAATCATGTGGCAGTTATATACTAGTTATAATAATATTATATTATAGTTACTTATAATATTATATTATTATGATTGTAGTATAGTTATATTTGTCAAATTTTATTGTCAACAAGTATGAAGCAAAACCGTTTCCTCCATCTCATCATTAATTCAGCATGACAGAGATCAGGAGTTAATTTTGCCTCCACTACTCGAGAAACCATCATTGGTTAAAGTGGCAAGTGGCAAAAATCACAGTAGTCCCGGTTTGAGTTGCACTCGGGACTACAGATGATCTCTAGTTTCGATTTAAAAATTCAACGACTCTCTAGAAACTTTAGTCCCGGTTCGTGTCATGAACCGGGACTAAAGATCACCTAGTCCCGGTTCAAATGTTGTCAGAGCGTGTCAGAGCGCCGGGCATCTTTAGTCCCGGTTGGTAACACCAACCGGGACTGAAGATGCTATATTTTGTCCCGGTTGGTGTTAACAACCGGGACTAAAGATGCCTGGTGCTCTGACAGGTTCTGATAGCCTCTGACAATATCTTTAGTCCCGGTTGGTGTTACCAACCGGTACTAAAGATGATCTTTAGTGCCGGTTGTTAACACCAACCGGGACTAAAGATGGCTTACTTTTTATACTCCTTCCTCCTCCAGCCCGAGCCTGCTACACTTGTCTTCAAAATTTTTCTCTAGCTAGAGGGGAGGTGCAGCCAAAATTTTTTGTGATTTTGTTTTGGTGATAATACACAAATCTTTGCTATCTGCAATGTTAGCAATTTCTTCCTCTTATGATCTATGCTTAGCACTTTGTATTTTACGGTTGTTTTCTATACATTAATCATCTCTAGATTTTTTTGTAAACATGAGGAGAGAGAAAATTTGTTTGGACTAATTATTTTGCTAAGCACATTATATTGTGTTGAGAAAAAAGTTGGGAAAAATAAAAAGGAAGAAAAGTAAGCTTAGCACGTAACATTTATAGGAATTTAGTCCATACAATTTTATCTCAAAAAATATTTATAGGAAATGATGAGAGAGAATCTTTTGGACAAAAAAGTTATAAAATATATAACAAAGGACCTTTTAAAATAGATGCAAAAATAATTAATTAATTTTATATTTATCACTTTAAAAGACCTTTTAAAAATAATTCTATTTTTTTAAAACAACACATTACGTATATTGGATTAGTATATAATAATTGTCTGATTATATATATAAGTATTGTAATAATATTTAAATGATTTGAATTTCGTGGAATTTTCTTACGATTTTTGTGCATTCCATGTAGATGAATCGGCAATGGATGTACAACGCAGATCGACGGTCGAGAGATTTTATTCAAGGCGTCCATTATTTTTTGAGTGTGGCCGATGCCAACAAGCATAATGGTTTCATACGTTGTCCATGTAAAAAGTGCAAAAACGAGAAGGAGTATTCTACATCAAGAATTATTCATGCCCACTTGTTTCAGTTGGGATTCATGCCTCACTACAATTGCTGGACATCGCATGGAGAGGTGGGGGTTGCAATGAAAGAAGATGAAGAAGACGACGACAACATTCCGGACTGTGGTCAATACGGTGGGTTTGAAGAGAATACAGTGGGCGAGGCGGACGGGGATGCTGAAGAAAATGACGGTGCCGATGACCTTGGACAGATGTTGCGCGACGTACAGGGGAACTGCGAAGGCATAAAGGAAGTGCAGAAATTGAAGCGTGTGTTGGCGGACCACAAAAGTATGTATATCTACAACCTCCCGCCTTGGCTATGCATGAAGCGAGAGTACATTCAGATTCCAGTTATTATTCAAGGCCCGAAGCAACCTGGTAACGACATCGATGTGTACCTAAGACCGCTGATCGAAGATCTAAAACTGCTGTGGAAGAAAGAAGGTGTTCTCGTGTGGAATGAAGATAAACAGGAACAATTTAAACTACGAGGGTTGCTGTTTGTTACCATCAATGATTGGCCTGCACTTGGCAACCTATCCGGACAGTCAAACAAGAGGTACAACGTTTGCACCCACTGTATGGATGAGACTGAGTGTACGTACCTGAAACATTGTAAGAAGGTAGTTGTCGATGTCGGAGATCGACACGCTTGAATCCGAGGGACCCTCTATTTGGTTCGGCACAGGGGAGCGGTGAATCTAGGCTTAAACTCGCGGTGAGGATGAGATGACGCCGATAACCGGGAAAAATCAAGACTACAAGGACACAAAGGTTTATACAGGTTCGGGCCACCTATGAGGTGTAATACCCTACTCCTGTTCTTTGTGTAATATGGTGGATGAATTACAGAAACAGGTGATGGTGTTCCTCTTTGGGGATGCTGGAACTGGTGGTCAAGGTGGGATGCTTCAAGTCCAAGGTCTCCAACAATGACAGTACCTTAGACTTGTTTCTGGGGTTGCTAGAGCAGTTGGGAGATGGAACTGTTGCCTTTAGCTAGGTTCTGAGCCAACGAACGAATCGAACCAACGAGTCGAACCTTTTTTATGATGGACTAGGGCCTCCTTTTATAGTGCAAGAGGACACCACAGTAGTCCTAATTTCCTCTACTTCGCTCCACGCGATAGAGCGACTCTTGCCTTGTCTTGTCGGAGAAGCCACCCCCATCTTTGTTCCTATTGCCGCGTCATGAGAGTAGGCGGAAAAAAGCGGGCGTCGTGGCAGCCATGCTGCTGACGCGGTGATGGGCCAGCCTACCTACTTCGATGGGGCCCACTGGTCAGCGGCCCATCTCGTGGGTAGGTGCTGACACAGCGCCTCCTGCGCTCGTACTCTCTCTCCCACGCGGTCGCCCAATGCATTTAACGCGACTAGACGGGGCGTGAGGGAGGCGTGCGAGGAGTGGGTGTGCTTGTCATACCACGGTCGCAGTCAAAGACTTTATGCCCTCTTTGCCTCGTGACGGGCAAAAAGGGGTGATGATGAGAGCGGCTGACAGGCGCGCCTCACATCGCATTAAATGCGGCGGGGCAGGCGCTCAGCCTCTCTTTTTAGGCATTAAATGAGGTGGTTGGCAGTTGGACTCGCCCCTCTCTCAGAGAGGTGCGGGGTGAGGGATGGGGGGTCCGGGTAATCCCGGACCCTACCGCCCGGGGGTCCGGGTGATCCCGGACCCTTCCGCTTGGGAGTACGATGGCCTCCGGGCAGCCTCCGGGCCAGGCCCCTCTTGGGGTGGCCACGTGACCGCCCGTGGCTGGGACTCACTTGGGCCATCCAGGACATATCTTTGGCGCGCCCTGATGGGCGAAGGCGCCTTCCTTTTTTCAGATATCGTACCTCTGACATACCCCCGGGCCCATATCACCGACAGTAGTGTACATGGGCCATCGTCGCTTTCTTGCTGCAAGCCACCCTGTCCGGAGAAGAGGCAAACATTTTGATCAAAAGGCAGACCATCGTACTAAACCAAAGCATTGCAACGGAAAGGCCGTGTTTGCCATGGTGAAAGACCTCAAAGTAGTATTTGGAAAGGGACCCGGCAACCAATCTATAGCAAGTGAAGGTGGTCACGCGGCGACGTGAAAGAAAAAGTCAATTTTTTGGGAGTTGCCCTACTGGGAAGTCTTGGACGTCCGCCACGCAATTGACGTGATGCACCTCACCAAGAACCTTTGCGTAAACTTGCTTGGCTTCCTAGGTGTATACGGAAACTCAAAAGATACACTTGAGGCACGTAACGATATGAAACATATGGCACAACGCGACGGCCTTCACCCGCAACCAAAGGATAAAGGAGCCCAATACCTAAGTCCGGCCAGCTACACTCTGAGCAGGGCAGAGAAGGAAATAATGTTTGACTGCCTGCAGAGCATCAAGGTACCGTCTGGATACTCCTCGAATATAAAGGGAATAATAAGCACAAAGGATAAGAAGTTCACAAATCTAAAGTCCCATGACGGCCACGTGCTGATGACACAGCTGCTTCCCATTATAATAGCCATTCATACATTACGTCTCAATTTCTTATTCACTTCTTGTTTGATCGAATTAATGATAGCTTATGCAAGTAAGAGACAACCTCCCCCACGAGACTTTTATACAAGCCGCTGAGGAAGAATTGATGGGATTTATAAACGAGCAGATCATTGATCCGAGGGGGAGTTCTATTTAAATTTAAGTAACTTAACCACCGGATTCACAAAATAGACAATGTTTTATAACATACGAAATATATGTGGATATTATACATATGTGTATATGTTTTGGTAATATATTACATATATATTTCCTTTCTTAAGTTCATTTATATGTGTATAACTTATATATTTATAAATATATATTATATAATATATATGTATAAATATATGTGTATAAAATATGTATATGTGTGTAATATGTAGTATGTAGCACCGTTGAAGAAAGAATAAAATTAAAAAATATAAAAATTCTTTAGTCTCGGTTGATGGCAACAACCGGGACTAAAGATGGCGGAGCCACGTGGCCGGATACGCCATGTTTAGTCCGGTTGGAGCTACCAACCGGGACTAACTATGACGCATCCGGTCACATGGCTCCGCCATCTTTAGTTCCGATTGTTGCCATCAACCGAGACTAAAGATGCATCTCTTGTCCCGGTTATTTAACCGGGACTATAGGTCGCTCATCTCTAGTCTCGAATTTGTAGTCTCGGTTTGACAACCGAGACTACTAAAAGTTACGAATCGGACAGTGTCAGTCTCGACGCCCGAACACATAAGGAGGCACACGTTAGTGATCTGCTTCCTGCAAACAGAAATGTTGGTCGTGAAGTAGCTCTTGTCTTTCAACACAAATGCATGCAAGTGGTAGCTGTTGCCCGAATGCAGGAAATCAATCTCTCACACTTATAAATACTAGGCCATCTTTCATGAGCAGTTCAAAGTTTCACCATACATAACTCTGGAAACATTTCAAAATTATGTCCTGTGTGTTATTTGAATCTGACCAAGCATTTGGTTATTGCAAATATATACGAGATATCGCAGGAAAATAACTATATTTCCTTTAAACATAGGTGAAATTGGGCAAAACGGAAAAAAATGGAGAAATGATAGAGAAATTGGGCCAACCGGACCGGTTTCAGACTCTCTCCTTCCTACCCTCGCTCCTAGCCCCAGCCATGGACCGTAGTGCCCAAGTACACGTAAGCACGGCTGCATCGCACAGTCCCTCGAACACTACAGCAGTCAGCATTGCTACAGTACCCCCGAGTCAATGCACATACTTACGAAAACGAATAACCGTTTCTGTAATCTGATCCACATTAATTATACACCCTCACACCAATATTCATATATATTTTTAAACCAATTTCATTAATTACATTATCCCAAAAGATTAATCTCGGTGGCCTCCAATCCAGAATACCAACTCAACCCCAAGGGATTAATCTTGGACATGGCTCTAAGCCAGTCGAGAAATGGATTCAGATGGACCAGGTTCATCAATGAGACCGTGCGCCTCTCCGACTCTGAGTCGGACAGCAGCACAAGTGGATCAACACTTTGAGCAAGAGGAGCTCAACAAGCGCAAGCATGACCTGCGAGCCAGCGTCTGACAGTCCCAGGAGGACATCCTACTGTTAACGTAAAATTCGTCAGTCGTCACAACACATAAAGGTCTAAAAGATTTGCTTCCTTATCTTATCTCTCATGTATATTCTATTAATTGAATCAGGTCTAAAAGATTTGCTTCCTTATCTCTCATGTATATTCTATTAATTGGATTCAAGACATGTCAGTTAGTTTGATCCTACAACTAATAAGATAGAAATAGATTGATGATCAAAAGCCGAACGATCAATAAGCCGATGAGATATAGCAAGGCCAAGCGATGTCGATAGGGTTTTGATTAATCGACTATAGTTTTGATATAGATTCAAATAATCAGATAAATAATGAGATTCATGTTATTGTCGGCTAGAATTAAACTATACATAATCATCAATAAATCATTCTTATTAAAAACAATCTTAATAGATCGGACCAAACCAAGATAGTATAAGATTAAGGTTGATAAAAAGATATTTAACTAGTGAATATACGAGATATAAGATGATACAACACTTAGAAATAAGTAACAAGATAATTCATTGGCTAGAATGCCAATAAAAAATTTCATAAAAACCTATCGGCTTATTAGAATTAAACTTATTAACATCAATCTAATAGATCGAACCTAACCAAGATAATATAAAATTGAAGATAATAATAAAAATCTGTTTAGCCGATAGATCTATACAAATGTGATGGATATATCGATTAATCAAAAACATCAATACAATTAGAGAAATACCAACATAGTCAGAATATCGAACCTAACCGAGAAAGTCCTAACTAAGCCGATACAACTCTAAACAATAATACAGTTAAAGATAGAACCAATATATTATATAGCAATGCTTGCGTCAATCTAAATAGAATATCGAACTTAACCAAGAAAGTTCTAGCCATGTCGATACAAGCGCAGTTGATGGAACTTGCTTCATTGCTGGAGATTGAATTAACCGATGCAACCCCGCTTGAAACTAAGAACTCATCAAGAGTAAAAGTGGCAATGCATCGAAAGTAATATTGATATGTGAAAATATCTTGCGAAGACCCTGGGTGTACATATTTATACCCTTAGATGATACAAGTCCTGATCAGACACGACACATGTTTTCTAAAGATAAAAGGAAAATTACAAATCCTGATCGAACACTAAATGGAAAGTTACTAAATCCTTTCTAGTTAATAGATAGAATTGAATTGTCATGCCATGGTCTTCAAATTTCTACTTGAACTTGCATCTTGTGGATAAACTTCTATCGGCTGATCAATTTCTTTCCTTAGCCGAATTCACTAAAGAACTGTACCTACAATACGACCTTGGTGGCCACGCCGTCTTTAACATGCCACAACACAACATGGTTGCATCGTGAGATCTCCTCGACTGTGTAGAGGCGATTCTCCCCTAGAAACATGTAATGACCCTGACCGTGGCCTAATTAAAGGCCATTTTCGATCATTTGTACTTAAACAAACTAAAAATACATATTTATGAACATAATGAGTATGTTCACTCCTGTTATCTTTCCAAACACCAACCTTCGGGCCTTTTGAAACAATCATCTCAGGCCGAGACTCTCCAATCACTACCCATTTTCCTTAGTAGATTTGGCTTACTCTGGCCGAATCAACGTCTTGTTGTCATCAAAGTCAATAGTATTCACCCACTACTAGGATCCTACCTTTTAGTCAATAGTATCCACCCACTACTAGGATCCTACCTTTTACCATGGGTAAATATACCCTCAGCAATGTAGTTAAACTGTAGGCCTTGTATATTCCTAAGGGTTAACCGTCGGCCATTCCCTGTAGGCCATTTGTACTAGGGGATTCATGCAATTGCCGATGGCACCGTCGGGTTTATACATTGCCTACGGTTAATTGCCGATGGTGACCTGTAGGGTATTAATTGGAGAATAGCCTACAGTTGCTGGTCGGCCATTGAACTCTCCGACGGTTTTCTTACCCCGAGCGGTAATTAATGTCAGTGACGGTTTTTATACACTATCGAGCATTGTAAAGTGCTACTGTTTCTCATGCCATTGACTATGTATATGTGCTATAGTTTATAGTACTGTCAGCAACAAATACGTACTACAGTACTTCCTCTCGTCGGTTATATGTCCTATAGTATTTTCTGTCGTCGGCCATATATATGTACTACAGGTTTTTCCACCGTAGGCCATATATATGTACAAGTTCCCCAACCGTAGTTATATCATTTTGAGAGGTATCCAATTAATATATTATTTATTGCACAATTAATTCAAAATTCATTTGTTCAACCACATTAAGCAAACTATATATCACATCACATGCCAAGGGAACATATCACAAAAATATTCAATAGTTTTTATTATATAATAAAAATATCCCTCACAATTATAATATAGTTAAATCCAAACATATCCAACGAGGTAATATTCAATATTTCCATATGGTCCAGCTCCAAAATTTAAGATGACCTATTTTTTATTGCATAACAGTTCTTTAATATGATGGCACAAGGATAAAGTCTCGTGTGTAGTCTTCATTGTTGGTATCAACTATCTCTTCATTGTTCTCATTGCCATGGGTGCCAGTACCCCCGATCCATCGATATCCTTTAGAAATAATAATTCTTAGATGTGAGCCATATGAAAATATGGAAACATGCCATCACGGCAACATGAAAAATATTCTTTTTCCAAGTACAGATGGCTACCAGTACATGTCCATTACGACCAACTCTATTCTGATTCCCAGAGAACCCAACATTAGATCCTGAACTAGCCTATATGAATCACAAAAATAAACACAACAAAATTTAAGATGTACTAAGAAGGCTATTTTTAAAGCATATAGAAAAGACTATATTTTGTCATATCGATAATACAAAAACTATAGTAACGATCAACTTAGTGCATAGAAGCTCAACTTATTACCAAGTCAGGAGTATATTGCTGCATTAAAGCGTCAAAGTCCAATCCTCCTTTGCTAGCTACCACCTATAAGCTTCCACAGATTAATTAGCACATTATCATTTTTTTACACTTAAGTATAGAAAAGAGCAGAAAATACCCTCATGACGTTCTCCATGCTAGAGCGCCATACATTGTTATCTCTTCGCAAATTTTCATTGTTCTCAATAGCAGTATTTTGTGACTGTGAGACAAGATGTGCTGCCTTGTTCCTTAATTTAAACAGAGACTTTTCTGAAGCAGTAAATGCCTCATTAGCAATTGGTAATCTACCATGTGGCATTCTACCAGCGTTATCATATATTACAGCTCCATCCAAATTGGGATGCTCAGCTTGCCAGTTTGGCCCATGCTCCATTTCCATTGCTGCATAAATTTGCTCTTTTTTGCAGAACAGAGAAGAAAATGCACAGTTAGAAATTAAATATATGACTTGTTAAAAATAAAATTAGCCTGTCCCCAGTGTTTACCCAAGCATCAGCAGATTTTTGGTGGCACATTTGTTCATCCTCTGTCCAACGCCGCAGTTTGTGCGTGTGCTGCCAAGCACTAGAAAAAAACTTTGGGCGGTACCGGTTTTGATCGTCTACATTTAACAGAATGATAAGCGACACACTTTAGCAATAACGCTTGTTGATTTACTGAAATTTAATTTTACCAACCACGCTTCTTGACCCACTGCAATGATAAACTGTGTCTTCCCCTCCTGCTAATCAATTCCTCTTCCCACATATGGATTTCTTCCTAAATTGTGGTGTACTCCAATGCTCACATAGTAAACGCCAGCCATCATCATTAGTGAAGTCTCCTGGCTTAGCAGAGATCAATGCTTCTACTGTTGGCCAATGGTTACCCTCCTCATCTACTTCCTCTAGAACACTGTCCCTTTCATACAGTTCATTAGCAGCTGATCTCTTTTCCTCATACATCTGTTTGACTCTTTCAAATTATTCTCTAAAGGCTCGTTCGTTTAATCCTCAAAAATAAGAGATTAGAGAGAATTGAGAGAGAATAATTCCACATCATAATAGATATGAAATAAATTCCCTTCAAATCTCTCTCAATCTCTCTATAAGAGATTAAACGAACAAGTCGCAATATCAGCTTGGTCTTTGTGACTTGGGTCACACTTGAAACGTCACTGCAAACACATGTAGAAAAATATTAATTTAGACACTGCCAACACTGCCTACGAAATCAGCCGGTAAAAATCAATTTCCGCTGATGGTTCCACGTAAGAATACAGCCCCTCACCACTAAAATACAAGAAAAAAATTGTAATTCCTTCATATAAAGTCGGATTTAGACAAATTTTATATGAAAATTAAATTATAGCTTTCGATGAGATATACAATTTTTGTGTTCAAAGTTTTTGCATTTTAAATTGTTTAGGGGTTCAAATAATTAATTTTTACGGACGGTTCGTCCTTAAAAATGAGTGCAGTACTAAAATATATAATATAAAAGAAAATCGTAACTCTTTTAAATAAATTCAGATGATTAGACAAACTTTGTATAAAAGTTATATCTCTCGACAATACCTACAACTTTTATTTGAAAGTTTGTTTATTTGAGATCGTTTAGAGGTTGAAATATTTTTCTATCTCATATCTATTTTTGAATTCGTTTATCTGAGAATTCCAAACATCCATGGAGACATATTCTATGTAAAATTTTTTATGTAGTCCTCGACGAGACCTATAACTTTATAGTTGAACGTTTGTTCATTTGAGGTTATTTAGGGGTTCAAATCTTGTAGTAGTTGTTGTTAAATTTTGGTTAACGTCACATTGATTTCCAAGTAGCAGTTATTCCAAAACAGTTGATGCTCATATACGATATCTTATCGTTATATTTCTTCGATATTGAAATTTTACTACAAATACAATAGCTCCTTTGAAACGTAGGGATTTGAAAACAAAGAAAAAGGAAAAAAACGCAGAATTGGGATGTCATCCTATAGGAATCAAAACTACAGGTATCATGCAAGGTAGTTATTTAGATATCTCACAGAAAAAGTACTTGAAGTTTAAAATTATATGTTGATTTATTAGTGAGAGAAGGGAGAAAGAGAGATGGTGCATTGAAACTTTCAAATAAATTGGAAACATGAAGCTAGACCTTTTGCTAGAATTCCTCCAATATGTGGACGAAATTTTCCAATTCCATGAAATTCCGATGAACCGAATCTACCATCCCAAAGGAAAATTTTCCAAAGGATTCAGTTCCTCCATATTTCGAACAAAATTACTTCAATTCAGTTCCGGTAAGGCACGATTCTTATCAGATTCTCGGTCGGTTGGGCTACTACCTTCATATACTTCCTAAGTGGTGTATTTTATGAAAAAAACATTCTATGATCCGTTGCATTCTTCGTGCCCCAATAAGCTAACTCGCCTTAAATCAGATCCACTTCACCAACATGACAAGCTAATCAAGAGCTATTTTCCTCTAGGCTCCAGCACAGGACGAACTAATCAACAAATTAACCAAAAGTTACTTTTACAGGGCCGACATGTATTAAACATGATAGATAATGTTCTGGCTGACTTGTATATTTTCCTTCCTTTTGATATTGAAATTTTACTACAAATACAATACAGTCTAAACAGGATTATCTAATTGAACATATTATTCTGCTATTAGGCACAGTGTCTTAAAATTATGATAAATCAAGTCGACCTCATCCACATGACAATCTAATCCAGAGTTATTTTTCTCTAGCCCAGCATGAAGTAACTATATGGCAGATCAGGAGTTACTTTTGTCTCCCTCACTCTCCAATCCGGCGTGTATTAAACATGATAGATAATTATAGACAGTGGCAGTGCTGAACGCATGAAGTGGTGTGGTACACATCACTGTCCTGCTTCCCTCATGCTACCATAAAGGTTGTTGGCAAAGGAGGGGATCAGGCTGTCGACGAGCGAGCTTGTCTGTCTATCTGTCTAGACTCGAGCTCGAGTAGAGCCTATGATACCTTCAAGCTTTCACATAGACTTGATTTAAGCTTGAACACGACTGCCGAGGTTAGTTTATATATATATATATATATATGATAATCTTAAAAAAATAATTGATTTTTAGTTCATCATATTAATAAAAAAGAAAAAAGATAAAATAAATATATGATACCAATACAAGATGGAATATATAAAAAATAACATATTTGATCCTCTAATTTATTAAATAAATAATAGAAATCATATATTCTCAGGCTCGTTGGAAGATCGACCTTGACTTGACAAACAAAGCTCACGAGCTTTGAGAGAGGCTCGAGCTCGGCTCGTTTGGAGCTCGAACCAAGCTCGAGTTGAGCCTAGGACGAGTCGAGCTCAAGCAGCTCACAAGCTTCGAGCTTTTTTTGATAGCCCTAATCATGTCCTATGTGTGAAAATCCAGTATATATGCATGAGCAGGACAACATCACAAAAACTGAGGGCCTCATCTTTCCTCCATACGACATCATCAGCCGTTATCAAAATTTGAATTTTCAAACTTAATTTTAAAGTTTTTCATTGTAATTTATTTTTCAGCAATGACATTTAAGTTTAACTTAGTTTTACCTATAAATTAAAATTATTATTATTTTGCTAATACACCGAATGTCGTATTATCCGCATTTCCTCAAACGGTGGGGGCCTGGATGAGTAGACTACTATGATGTTAATTAAGACTAATCAATCTTTCAATATAAATATCAAAGCTAGAGCTACGGGAGAACTTCATACGATTCTCGAAACATTTCAAATTTCTAACGTGTTTTTTCTAAATATGATGGAGTGAATCATTTGCTTATGGCCTCATCGGAAGCAATATATTGTTTGGGCTGATCAGCTAAAGTTGTCTTTTCCAATTCAACCAAAGCAATTTTATGGTTGGTTTATTTGAGTTAAATGGCTTGATGAAGGATCTCCTGTTTATATTTGGCTGCCAGCCCTCAGCCCAATCAGCGAGACCATGGGCTTTGGTTGAAAAGCTCCAACCAGACAGCCATCCGAAGAGAACTTTAATTTAGTATTAGATATTGAAGTAACATCATAATGCCAATATTTTCACAGTACTCAGAGCTGAAACAAGAACGTGTGGAATTGGATCAAGACAGCAGCGGTGGTGTTTATTTCTACACCACTTTAACTATTAACATCTGGGCCTATAATCTATATTATTATATCATCTTTTAATAAGTTTTCTCTCATTTTACTATTGGCTTTTTCAAATTAAGTTTTCTCGTTTCTCAAAATTTCAAAATCACTTATTCAATAAAAAACCAAAAAACCAAAAAGTAAGTATTATTTAGACTAAATAAGTGTTTATTAATTAATTTAATAAGCTAAACACTTAATTTTTTTTACAACACACGGGTATAGTAATATGAAATATGTATGTTAGTTCTATAGTATTATTTGGAGAGTCTTATTTTTTCGTGTAATCCATTAAACCTGAAACTGTGTTATAAGTACTATGTATATCATGTGTTACAAATAAAATGTATATCATCTTTATCCTAACATAGAGCAACCTAATATTGAATCAGACATATTTAGTACTAAGAATGACATATTTAGTACATGAATCTGAATAGAGGTGGCTATTATTGAAACGGGGTAACATGTAGTTATAAAGGAAGCATTTTTAAACTTTAGTTCATGGGTAGGTGTCAGTACTATCGGCATTCGCTGTCACTATCCCTTCTCCGATCTAGCTGGGCGGGTTATTGGGCCATATGAAGAAAGTCCAGCCCATGAAGGGACGATATAATATAGCCAGCAAAGTTGCATGGAAAATTTAATGGGCTAGAAAAGAATTGAGTTTAACCTCGTTTATTTCTTCAATTATAGTCCTGGTTCCTCCGAAAAGAATCACCGCTCATTTCAGTTCCGGATACCTCGTTCCATTTTTATTACATGCGTGTAATCTTCAACAATTCTATCAATTTTTCTCATTGTATTGAATCTTCCCCATGCATATAAGCGTATTTTTTTACAAGTATCATACATTATTCTTGGTATATACATCCGCATTACCTAAGATGTCGTAAACCTCACATTAAAAGCTCATTATTAAATTTTGGTAACCCTCTTAATTACCATCACAAGCTTACCAATCCCTATACATAAGTTGATGTTTCAAAACCTTTCATTCACAAAACTACAGGGTCGTCTCCTTGCTCTGCCCAATCATGCCATTCTGGTCCAGTCGATGCTCTCTTCTATTTCGGTCCACATATCTTTGGCAGTCGGCCTTCCAGCCTAGATGATCAAAGCCAACGACAAGAAGCGACGTGCCTTCCTGTGGGCGAGCAAGGACTCGGTCTATGGGGGCCAATGTCGGGTGGCCTGGTCGAAGGTTTGCCGTCCCAAGGATCTCGGTGGCTTGGGTATTTCGATCTTAGATTGGCGGGGTATGCTCTCCGCATCCGTTGACTTTGGCTCCAGCGCTCAGGGCACCCCTGCTGGGGGGATTGAAGGCCCCTATCGAGCCCAGCATTGCTGGCTTGTTTGCGGCGTCCTTTTTCTTTGTGCTGGGAGATGGGAAGTCTTTACTCTTCTGATCTGACCGATGGATTGACGATAGCTCGGTCGTCTCCATGGCTCTGGACCTTCTTTCCGCTGTACCCCAACGCATCCGTGGTACGCGCTCGGTTGCCCCAAGCTTGGCGCACAATGCCTGGGTTGCTGACATCCCGGGGCCCTATTTGTTTCCATCATCTCCCAGTTTCTTCTCCTCTGGGATGTGGTTCTCAATGTGCAGCTCTCGCCTGGCACCGAGGATCATCTCGTGTGGCGTTTGACTAGTGTCCAGCGCTACTCGGCTCGTTCGGCGTACCAGACGCTCTTGCTTGGCCAGCTTTCCCTGGCCGGTGTGCCTCTCCTCTGGCGCGTGAAGGGGCCGCCCAAATGCAAGTTCTTTCTCTAGTTTGCATTTCAGGAGCGCTACTGGACGGCTGATCTCCTCTAGAAGCGCAGCATCGACAGTCACTCGATCTATCCCTTTTGCACGCAAGAGCTTACGTCGGTGAATCACATCCTTTTCAACTGTGTGTTCGCAGTTCTGGCGCCGGGTGCTGTCTCTTTCTGGCTGGGCGGCACTATTCCCACCGTGTGGCAGCTGGCTCCAGGACTGGTGACCGTCCTGCAGGGACCGGTTGCCGAATCACCTCCGTGCAGGCTTTGACTCCCTGGTTCTCCTTGTCACTTTGAAAGCTGTGGAAGAAGCATAATTCCAGGGTTTTTGGGTCTATCCTTTCCTCGGTCTTAGCTCTTTTTGTCTCTATCCAAGCAGAGGGCCTGCTGTGGTCCTTAGCGGGTTATGCGTCTTTTGGGGTCTTCCTGGGAGATTAGGATGGCTCTGCCCCTTTACGTTGCTCGAAGTAACTTTTTTGAGCCTTTTAGTTCCTGGTGGTGAGTTCTGACCCTTTCCTCGCTTTGGCATTGGTCGGTTTGGCTGATTGTGTTCTGTATTTTTGACAGCTTTCTTTCTAATATATTGACGTGCAATCCTCTTACGCGTTCGCGAAAAAAATACACAGTAAGATCTTGTTAACACGAAAATTTGGTGATTTAGTCCTCAAGTCTGTAAAGGCGAAGCAGAGTCGGATCGACTGGAGACAGGGGTCGCATCGGCTGAGGAGTGATCGGCTGCGAGGCCAATCGGCTAAGGTTGGATCGGACAGGGGCAGCCGGTAGCCGATTCCAGGGCCAGAAGAGGTGAAGCCGTTTCTGATGCAGCGGTTTGAGGATAAATAGAAGATTCCGTTGTTAATTGCGCGTTAAACGATATTGCCACTTAGAGATAGAGTCCTGTAACGGCAATTGTATCTGTAATTTAGGGGTTTGTTTAAACTGTTAGTCGTAACACGGCGTGGGTCCCGCTCGGGATAATGTTGTGTTTTAAATAGTAGTTTAGATAAGAGTCCAGGGTTTGTACATATAATTGTATCTTGGGTATAAATAGGACCCGAGACCCCCTGTAATGATATATTCAACACAATCACAATCAATCAAACCTTCGGCGCATCGCCAACCTTTTCTTCGGACGAGCACTTTGTTTGGCTACGGGCTGCATCGTTTCGATCCCCAGATCTAGGTAAATGCTTGTCGTTAGTGGTATGATCTACTGTTTCTAGTGCTTCCATCGTAATGACACATTAGATTCAGGAGTTTGTACTGCGCTATTTATCATATAGCGCATATAAATTAGATCAATGTTTAGATCTATCCTGCCATTGGCCAGTTCTATCAAGAACTTGCAGCCGATAGGGCTAGATCTAAAGGTTGGTTGGTTTATATGCGGTATCTACCGTCTCGAGAGATATAAATCGACTACAACAGATCAGGTTTTTCTTTCTATACTTAATGCTGCATCGGGTTCGAACTATTAAGTCGTTTTAGAACTATCAATGATCTGTTCGGCTGAGATTTATATTGTTTAGAGACAGCGTCGGGGTTTCAGCCGGCCTTACCTGCCCTGATATGTTTCTTTTAATATATTTATTATTAGATTTATGTTAGGACTGCCTCTTATGTTAAGATCGCATTCTTGTCGGACGTCTCTAGTCGAAATCGACCTACTATTGACAGCCGATGGCCGATTTTCAGGCTATGTATGTTTCAAGAATGATATATTTCTATAGGATTCATCGGAGTACTAGCCGATTCATTGTTAGCTTTCCAGTATCGGCTAGGTTATCGATTTATATATTTATTATTCTTTGCTGTATTTAGGTTGCACGACTGATGCTGTCTCGGTGTGGCCGATCCATTCCAGTCGTCTGGCTTAAATATAGTTTAGAATAGCATATATATGTTTATGGATTCCATCAGCCGATCCAGTGAGGATCTAACCTTACACTTAACACATATTCCCTTGTTTTTCTTGCTGATTAGCAGATCAAATCAACTGGCACGCCCTGCACCGCACAGGCAGCCAAGAAGGACCTGCACTGGAGTTAAGCAGATCTCCCAGGCCAGCGCGTGAGAGAAATTTCTCATCAACACGCTTCTTGGCACGCCCAGTGGGACTTTCTCTGTCGACTCGACTCGGACGCATAGATTCAGCCGGCAAGATGGTCGACTCCAAGAGCCCCAGCATTTCCCAGGACAACGTCGTGCTTGTGAAGATGGAACAGTTATCGGCTGAACTACAAGCCGATTATAAGAAGATGGTGGAAGAACTACAGGCTAACTATTTGCAGTCTTTCACCCAAACAAGATCTGGGGCCGTGCATCAGAAGTATAAGTTCAGCATGAACGACACTAAGGCATCCTCCTTTGGTGAGACAAAAGGCAAACAGAAGGTGGAGGAGCCGACCCAGGTACAGGATGATTCGGCTGTATATTCCCTACAAGACCGGATTGACTCGACTATTCATCACGCATTGGTCAACCAAAGTAGCATCCTGGTCAACACTCTCAATAACATGATCGCTACTGTGGTCAACGCCAAGATAGCCAACCAGCTGCAACGGGGGCCAACCTACTTCATAGACGGCCAATTTCCTGGTTACAGGACGCTGGTCACGCAGAATCGGCCGATCCCACCGCTAGCATAACAAGGGCCATCGGGAGGAGTCCTCGGTCCGCCAAATCCAGGAGAATCGGTTATAAGGCCAACGATTACTAGGCTGAACCGACAACAGCCGCTGCCCCAAGATCAGATTGCCAATATGTTCAATGACAATCGGTAGTTAGAGCCGATTGATCCAGATAGATGGTGCAACACCGGTGGCCGACAACTGTTTCCAGGACCGCCAACGCCACCACTGGCACCTCGGCCACCTCCCGCTGATCATCACTACCAGTACCAAGGAGGCCGTCAAGATCATCATTATAGGCCTCAGACGCCACCACCCCTGTATCGGCAAGCACCCGCGCCGTATAACCTATACGAGCCGATACAGCAAGACAACCGGATATGGGCCGATCTGATCGCAGATGTCATGCACGATCAATTCGGCCTCAAGCCGAAAGACTCAGGGAACATGTATCGGTATCCCTATCCAGAGCATTTCGAGCGGATCCCGTTGCCCAACCGATACAAGATCCCAGATTTTTCAAAGTTCTCAGGGCAGGACAACGTTTCAACCTACGAGCATGTTAGCCGATTCTTGGCACAGTGCGGTGAAGCATCGGCTACGGACGCCTTGAGGGTCCGATTGTTCCCTCTTTCTCTTTCAGGATCAGCTTTTACTTGGTTCTCCTCATTGCCCTACAACTCAATTCAGAGCTGGGCCGATCTTGAAAAACAGTTCCATAGCTACTTCTACTTCGGCAACCACGAGATGAAGTTGTCGGACCTCACCAGCATCAGGCAAAAACACAACGAATCGGTCCAAGAATACATCCAACGCTTTAGAGAAATGAGGAACCGATGCTACAGCCTGGTGCTATCGGATGCCTAGCTGGTCGATTTAGCCTTTCATGGTCTGATCGCACCGATCCGAGAGCGATTCTCTGCGTAGGACTTTGACAGCTTAGCCCACTTGGCGCAGAAGGTGACGGCCCACGAGCAGCGATTCCAAGACACCAGGAAGGCCGTCAAAAATATAACTCAAGTCGTCGTCGAATCAGACTACGAGTCCGACGACGATGATGCAGAAGTAGCGGCAGCCGAATGGGCCAAGAACAAAAAGGCCATCGTCTGCCAATGGCTGCTGAAGACGGCCAAGGAAGAACGATACGATTTCGACATCACCAAGGTCGACAAGATCTTTGATTTGCTGCTCAAGGAGAAGCAGATTCAGTTGCCCAAGAATCACGTGATCCCGTCGGCTGAAGAATTGAAGAAAAGAAATATTGCAAGTGGCACAACTCCACATCCCACGCCACCAACGACGCAAGGTCTTCGACAAGAAATCCAGTCGCAATTGAGGCCGAGAAGTGAAGGTTCGCCGATTCAAATCGGCCGATGAAGGTAGACGGCAATCCCTTCCTGGTCAACACGGTTCAAGCCGGCCCCAGGCAAGCCGATCGACAGAACAGAATGGTGCACGACTTAGTCAATACATCGATCGGGGCCAAGGCAGAAGGCGATCAAATTGGATGTCACGCCACGCCAATTAATATGGTGCACCCAGTCATCAGATCGGCTGACCGACGGCCGATCCATTAACGTAGCCGATACCGTCATCACTACCAATCTCGGCAGGAAGAAGCTTACAATGAAGCACCTCGTCGGTGCGAGCTGAACACCCAAAGCCGACGATACGAGGTAAACCACGACAATGCCGATCCGCATTGGCATTGTGATTTTTTCAGGTACTGCTGGGAATCCGGCATGAGACTGCCAACATTGGACAATTGCCCAAGATGCAACAATCGCTGCGACGACGAGCGCAGGAGCTCATCGGCCGCAAGCCCAACTCGGTTTGTCCCAGAGCTGTTCGGCTAAATCAAAGGCGGCGGTCTATTCATGATCGGCTCGGTCCGATCCATCAGAACTTGTTCGTCGATGAAAACCGCGATGGGAACAACCGCGACGATGAAGAGGCTGATGATGAGGAATCGGCCAACCCCCAATGGTGCCCGTCCGATCTCTTCACGAAGACGCAAAAAAGAAGGGTTCAACGGCTTAAGCGCGAAGGGAGAGAAGACGAAGTTCAGCAAATGATCTACGAACAGCGCCGTCGGCTTGGCAAAATCAAAAGGCGATGGGTACCCAAAGAAAAAGCTGTCATAGCCGACGAAGAGCAAGCCGAGGAAAGCCCAGCCGATCAACCCAGGAGGGCAGCCAAAGGAAAAGGCAAAATTTCTACATCGGTTAACATGGTATTCGTGCTGCCAGCCGAGTTCGGCGCTCCTGAAGCCGATGCAGACACTATCGAGGACGACCTAGCAAAACCGGCAATCTCACCAGACCAGGCTGTCTTCGACAAACCCGAAGGAACCAAAAATCGACACTTAAAGCCGTTGTACATCAAAGGGTTCGTCAACGGCAAGCTGATTTCCAAAATGCTAGTTGATGGGGGAGCTGCAGTCAATCTCATGCCTTATGCAACATTCAGAAAATTAGGCAAGGGAGCCAAAGACTTGATAAAAACCAACATGGTGCTCAAAGAATTTGGCGGCAACCCATCGGAAACCAAGGGCGTCCTCAATGTTGAACTAACCATCGGCAATAAGACCGTGCCCACAACGTTCTTTGTCATCGACGGGAAGGGGTCTTACAGCTTGCTGCTCGGAAGGGACTGGATACGCGCTAACTGCTGCATCCCTTCTAGAATGCATCAGAGCCTAATCCAATGGGACAGCGACAAGATCGAGATCGTGCCAGCCGACAGGTCAGTTAGTGTCGTCAGTACCGATTTGCTGCTTTGGGAAATCGAAGGCATCGATTATTTATCCAGGAAAATCTGGCAAGCCGATTTCCTAAATGTGTCCAATTCCACAATACAGTCGATTGGAAATGACGAGCCGCAGCTGCTGCTTTGAACAAGACATGGTGGAGGGCTCAAGTGTTCTCGGCGTGGGCACCGCGGACGAGGACGATGGCAAGCTAGGGCAAGGTTTTATGTCGGCCGACGAATTAGAAGAAATCGACATCGGCTCTGGTGATAAGCCGAGGCTGACATACATTAGCAAAAATCTGTCTCCTCATTGTAGATCCCAGCTTATTGAATTGCTAAAAGAATATAAAGATTGTTTTGCTTGGTAGTACTTCGAGATGCTCGGTCTCAGCCGATCAATAGTGGTCCATTAGCTGCCGATTAAGGCAGGCTATCGTCCGTTCAAACAGCCTCCCAGGAGGTCTAAGGCCGATATGTACGATGCAATTAAAGCCGAAATCACTCGGCTGTACGACGCGGGATTCATTCGGCCTTGCTGATACGCCGAGTGGCTCTCAAACATCGTCCCAGTGTTAAACAAAAACGGTAAACTTAGGGTGTGCATCGATTTCAGAGATCTAAACAAGGCATCCCCTAAAGACGAATACCCAATGCCGATAGCCGATCTGCTTGTCGATGCTGCTTCAGGCCACAAAATCATCAGTTTCATGGATGGCAATGCACGGTACAATCAAATATTCATGGCTGACGAGGACATCCACAAGACCGCTTTTCGGTGTCCCGGCGCAATCGCTTGTACGAATGGGTAGTAATGACGTTCGGCTTGAAGAATGCTGGGGCAACATATCAACGAGCCATAAATTACATCTTTCATGATATGATCGGCTCGCTGGTAGAGATATACATTGACGACGTGGTTGTCAAGTCAAGGGAAATAGAAGGCCATATAGCCGAACTGAGACAAGTGTTAGAACGGACGAGGAAATACGGTCTGAAGATGAATCCGCTTAAGTGCGCGTTCGGCGTATCGACCGGGCAATTCTTGGGATTTCTCGTCCATGAAAGAGGAATTGAAGTTACACCAAGGAGCATAAATGCTATCAAGACAATTCAACCTCCGAAAGATAAAAAGCAACTCCAGTCATTGATCGGCAAGATAAACTTCATCAGACGGTTCATAGACAATCTCTCGAAAAAGATGGAGCCGTTCACGCCATTGCTTCGGCTAAAAGCCAATCAGACATTCACATGGGGGGCAGAGCAGCAAAAGACGTTAGACAACATAAAAGATTATCTAAGCTCCCCTCCAGTTTTAATGTCTCAACAAAATGGAATACCGTTCAAGCTGTACTTATCAGCCGATGACAAATCAATCGGCTCTGTCCTAATCCAAGATGTCGACAACAAAGAAAAAACCATCTTCTATCTCAGCCGACGGTTGCTAGACGCAGAAATGAGGTATTCACCTGTGGAGAAGCTAAGCTTATGCCTCTATTTTTCATGTCCAAAGTTAAGGCACTATGTGCTGTCCAACGAGTGCACAGTAATATGCAAAGCCGATGTAGTTAAGTATATGCTATCGGCTCCAGTGCTCAAAGGAAGAATTAGAAAGTGGATTTTCGCACTAACATAATTTGATCTGAGGTATCAGGCACCAAGGGCAGTCAAAGGGCAAGCCATAGCCGATTTCGTTGTGGAGCACAGAAACGATTCAATCGACTCAGTGGAAATTATGCCTTGGACTCTGACGTTCGACGGCTCGGTTTGCACCAACGGCTGTGGCATCGGCTTGGTCATTATTTCGCCCAGGGGGGCAAGCTTCGAGTTTGCTTTTGCCATCAACCCCCACGCTACAAACAACCAAGCCGAATACGAAGCTGTTCTTAAAGGATTGCATCTACTCAAGGAAGTTGAAGCCGACACCATCGAAATAATGGGAGACTCATTGTTGGTCATCAGCCAATTATCAGAAGAATATGATTGCAAAAACGACACGCTGATAGTCTATTATCGGCAATGCCGGGAATTAATGAATGGTTTTCGGCTAGTTACTTTGAAACATATCCCCATAGAGCAGAACACAGAGGCCAATGACTTGGCTCAGGGGGCATCGGGCTATCGGCCGATGCTGAAAGAAGTCGACATAGACGTTGCCGCCATTACAGCCGATGATTGGAGGTTTGAAGTTTACGACTATCTCAAAAACCCTTCTCTATCGGCCACAAGGAAGCTACGATACAAGGCATTACGATACGTGTTGCTCGATGAAGATCTGTACTATCGGACGATTGACGGCATGCTACTCAAGTGTTTGGGAGCCGATCAGGCTACAGTGGCCATCGGGGAAGTACATGAAGGAATCTGTGGCACGCATCAATCGGCCCACAAAATGAAGTGGCTGCTTCGCCGAGCAGGGTATTTCTGGCCGACGATGCTGGAGGATTGTTTCAAGTATTACAAGGGGTGCCAGGATTGCCAGAAGTTTGGCGCTATACAACGAGCATCAGCATCGGCTATGAACCCAATTATTAAGCCATGGCCGTTTAGAGGATGGGGCATTGATATGATCGGCCAGATCAATCCACCCTCAAGCAAAGGACATAAGTTTATCCTGGTGGCAATGGATTACTTCACAAAGTGGGTGGAAGCGATTACCCTCAGAAAAGTGGATTCTAAGGACACAATCGAGTTTGTCAAAGAACACATCATCTACCGATTTGGCGTTCCACAAACGATAACAACAGACTAGGGATCTATCTTTGTATCGGACGAATTCGTTCAGTTTGCCGACGGCTTGGGGATCAAGCTACTTAATTTTTCGCCATACTACGCACAAGCCAACGGGCAAGCCGAGGCCTCAAACAAAAGTTTTGATCAAGTTGATTAAAAGAAAGATCTCTTAGTACCCTAAACAATGGCACAGCCGATTAGCCGAATCACTGTGGGCGTATCGGATGGCATGCCACGGGTCAATTCAATTCCCTCCGTACAAACTGGTCTATGGACATGAGGCAGTGCTGCCATGGGAAAGTGTCGTTGGCTCAAGGCGCATTCAGCTACAGGATCAACTCACAACCGACGATTATTATCACCTGATGGTGGATGAATCGGAAGATTTAGTTTTATCCAGGATGAGGGCCTTCCAGAAAGTCACAAAAGGTAAAGTACGAGTAGCCAGACATCATAATAAAAAGGTGGTGCCTAAATCTTTTGAGGAAGGCGAGCTCGTTTGGAAATTGATACTACCGATCGGATCTAGAGACAACAAGTTCGGCAAATGGTCATCAAATTGGGAAGGGCCTTTCAAGATCCACAAATGCGTCTCTAAAGGAGCTTATATGCTAAAAAGACTGGACAGAGAGGTATTTGGAAGGGCCCTTAATGGAAAATACCTAAAGAAATATTACCCAAGCGTATGGATCAACTCGTGATTCGACTATGGTTACTTCAGCCGATTTACGACAGCCGATGTCTTACATTAACAAGGCATCGCCTTTAGGCATTTTTATGCAACTTTTTTTGCTAAGTTTTCTACGATCGGCTCATGATTGGCCGATAGGGATGGCAAGGATGTCTCACAATTTTGTCGACACCGAAGCTATCAACAAAACTTGGGGGGCATATACATACACGAGCCGATTGCAAATATCTGAAGAAACATTACCCCAGTATTTGGGTCGATGCTTGAATCGGTGCGACAATCGCCGATTTTTATTCATAATCGGCATGAAGCCGATTATGATTACATGTCTCCTAGATAGTCTTTGATGGCCGCCAGGGCCCGGCCGACGGCCTGTGGAGATTCTCTCTCTAAAGCATCCAAGATAAAATACTCTAGCCTAGTAACTCTTACATCGGTGGTTGTGATCAATAGTTCATTGGCAAGTTGTATTTGCCTCGCTACCAGCCTGTCGTGACGTATGAGTGTTGCAGACGCCGAATGAACAGACGCCGAATGAACACTACTGAGGTTTATTGGAGGTCTGGTCGCTGGATGACGAGCTTCTTGTTCCCTAAAGCACCGCAAGTTGGCTCTCACTTGTCGGTCTTGGCTAACCGTCAGTTCATACGGGGTGTTCATGATCTCTAGAATCACTCGTAGGGGATGGGGCGGCTGCGAGAAGATTAACTCGTGAGTACTTAGAGAAAAGAAATGTTGAGGATGGATGGGTTGGAAAATCACCTGGTTCACCGATGAGCTTGAGGATGCCATGAGGAGTATTACTGAAAGCTTGGAAACCTGGAATTTGTACACCTGGAGAGTAAGGGAATTTCTTCTTCGGCTGTGATGTGTTCGGGAAGGCCTGAAGGGGTCAATTTATAGAAAGAAAAGATGCGGATGTGGATGTGAAAGATCGTTGCAGATATAAAAGTCGAAGAGGTCATCATTAAAAGCATTTGGAATCGTTGAATGGTTGGTGACTACTCAAGACCAGGTACCTATTGTTCAGGACTCACGGGTTTTTGAAACACATGTTCGGATAAGTCAGACTGTGAAGCCAAATCGGCAGTGCGTTTAAATATTACCGGCCGATAACCGATGAGACTAATATTCAAGCGCTGACACTAACTATCGTGGTGCGGTCTCGGAATCGGCAACGTAAAGCGATGCGGGCGGCTAGAGCCGATTTCAACGTAAGCAATTCAAGACACTGCGCGCGGCCGAATGCCGATCTTATCTACAAGAACAACCGATCTTATCTACAAGCATAGTGGCAGAACATTGATAAATTATATTACACGATTCAAAGTCGATTACGAGCACGAGCAAAATGATCGTTCAATCCCATCACAAAAGCATGACAAATATAACACAGAAGGCGTTAGCCGATTTCAGAAGATCAGAATATTACAAGCTCATTGTTTTAAAAAATCGGCTATGGCCGACAACGCCTTCCGCCTAATTTGGTCTATCTCTTCAATGGCCCTGACGTCGTCGGCCTCGGACCCCGCCACCGGCCGGATGCCCTTCACCAGGTTGCGCAAATGTGCCACAGCCGTCTTGATGCCCTGGCGTTGAGCTTCGATCTCGGCCGGCAAACCAACCATGTACTCCTTATGGACATCGATCTCGTTCATGACTTGAACAAGATCGGCCATCAGCTGATCTTGGCGTGTGAGGAGCTGCTCGAGCTTGGCCGCCGGCTCAGTCTTCAGGCGGTCGAAGGCGGCCTTTCGGCTCTCGATGGCGTCCTTGGTTGACTGGAGGGTGGCCGACCGCGCCTGGTTCTCTCGGCGATCGACTATCCGCTGCCGTGCCCATTCGTACTTGAGCTGATGGGCTTCCATGAAGGTCACCGGCACGATGGCGTCGGCTAGGGATTCCGGCAGCTGGCCTTGAATGTCTTTGAATCGTGCGCGTATCGAGCCGCTGTCGACCACCAGCGCGTCCAGCGAGGCCTCTAGCCGATTGCCGATGTCGGCTAGGGTGGCCCTCAGGTCCTCAGTCGGCGTCACTAATGCCTCCTCGCCGATGTTACCGGACTCCTCGAACTTCGACAAGTCAAAGTTGAGGAGGTCGGCTATGTTCTGCAGAAAAGAGGAAGATGATCAAGAAGATATTAAGCCAATAAAGCCGATCATCAAATTCAGTCGGCTTACCGTTGGCACCGGGCTCGGAGCGGTTGGCTCGACCGGATTGCCGCCCGCGGCCGTCGGGGCCTCTTCGTCGACATTGTCGCGCGCCCGCGGCAAGCGTAGCATGCTCACTAGACGCTGGGGGTAGCCGATGGAGATCGCGGGGCGCAAAAGAAAGAGTTAGCGGACAAGTCGGCTAATTACTATAAGTCAACTGGCAGGGGATGATTACCGATGGCGCGGGGCGTGAAGTGCGGACGACCAATTTCTTGACCTGAAAAGAATAGTTCGATCGATGCAAGTGATCATCGTGAAGCCAAAATCGGTGAAGTGAAGGCTTACCGCCGATGTTTTGGGGGACTTGGGACCGGCGGGACGTCGGTGGAGCGTTGACCGACTCGGACTCGAAACCCCGTGTTCAGCCGCCGCTCAACGCCGTCGACATTTCCTCGCGGCGATGGTGTCGAGGAACCGCGCAACGGCCGGATCCAAGGGAGGAGGCTATCGGTGCGCCGCGCGGCGTCTTCTCTTTCAGCCTCTTGAGGGCAGGCGCTACCGACGACCGTGGAGGTGGTGCAGCCCTTTTCTTCTGGGTGATCGGCTGGTGCACCTGCCCTTGTAGCAACGAAGCCAGCTTCGGCGCCTCCCAGCCGATGGCCGACGGAGCGAGGCCGCCCCCATCCAGAACACCTAAACGGTATTCGATGGGGCGCCCGGAGTCGCTCACCGTCGGCCGCTCCGTCTCCGTCTCCTGCAAACCAAAGGGAAAATGTTAATCGACTATGTCAGCCGATGATGAGAAGAAGAAAATCATTTGAAACTTAAAGCTTACCGAGGGGATCTCGTCAGGCAGGAGCAGGTCGACATAACAAGACGACCGTTGGTGGAAGATATGGCGCTTGATTTCAGTCCACCATTGGTCGTAAGCGGCGCTTTTCCTTAGCGCCAGTGTCATCACGCTGACGTCACCGAGGGGAGGGCCGACTATGTTCAGCAGCCGATCAATTATCAGGTCTTGGGTTATCACTCCCCTCGTTTTGATCTTATCGGCATAAAAGAAGACGATGGGCAGCTGCCCAAGACCGAACTGCCTCGTCGCCGACACCGGGTAATAGAATTCGTAGCTCTTGGCTACTGATCGGCCATGGTGGATCCCGGTCGGCAAGATGCAGGGGGACAGAGTGGCGATGAACAGCTCCCTGCACCTCGGGTTGTCGACTGAGTTGACGTCTTCCCAATTGAGGTCGACCGGCAACTCAAACAGCCCCTGGTCCCGGTAAAAGTACCAGGCGCGGTTCTTGCGAGACAGCCCATCGTAGAGGGCTATGAACCATTCGGCCGGCGGCTCGGCCGATTGCTTTGAGCCTACGTGGGCGGCTGCGCCTCTCCGTAGCTCATGCACTGGTGGTGGTGATCTGGTTGCCGTCTTCATCCTCGATCGGCTCCAGCCTTGGGAATACAGTGGCTGTCGGAGGAGCCGACCGGCTATCTTTTGGGTTGCCAGCACTAACCGGATCTGAAGGAACCACCAGGGGCCGCCAGTGGTGATGAGGGCGTTGGCAGCTATCTTCGCGGCGGCTTGATGCAACATCTGATATAAGTAGCCGAGGAGGTACTTCCCCAGCGCAAGTTTTCCCTCATCGGCCAGGACTTCGGCTACGACCTGCCAGTTGGCGGTCGGCCCGCAGCTCGATCCACAGAAAATAAAATTTTCGAGCCACATCATCAAGAATGCGGTATGCTCTCTGTGGCCGACAGGTCCATCCTTCATGTTTTGGGCAATGAAGCCGCTCCACCCGCCGATGGCCTTGGTTTTGAATTGGTGCTGCCCCTTTCTGCTCAAGTTGCTGGGGTATGCCGATAACTCAATGTCCAAACCAGTTGTCATGTATATGTCGGCCAACATGATGGTCATCGGCCCTTGACGAAAGATGAAGGCGTTGAAGCTGTCATTCCAGAAATACGTTGCAGCCGACAGAAGTGGCTCGTCCTTCTCCATGTTGGCAATAGACGAGCCAAGCCTTGGGCTATCCGGCCTCCTCCCATTGCGTATATTTGGCCGATCGCACCCTTTTGTACCACTCGACTCAGTGCGCGTCGGTGGTCGGCCATGATTTGAACGTTCCGTTCCAGTGGGTGAGGGATGGTTTGGCGGTGTTGAAAGGGATCCGTTTGGTTTCGGCTATAATTACATCGGCTGGATCCGTGTTGCCGATGGGGCCAAGAAAGTACCTTTGCGCTTGTGCCAGATTGAGGATAAGCACTTGACGTGACAGGTGCTACAGTTCGAAAAAGAGAAGAGGGGCGCTAATCAAGAACGGTTGCATATTACGGTTCGAGGAAGGAAAAAGTACTAATTGATAAAAACGAAGGAAAGTGCTACTAAAAAATGGCTGAACGTAATATTGATGCAATGTGTTCAAAGGAGCGGTCGAAAGAAAAGAAAGTTTTGCATCGAAAGGAGTACCTCGGGGAACTCGGCCATGGCGGCGCGGAACGCGGCGGTGGTTGGCGCAGCGGCTACGGCCGGCACAGCGGCGGTGGGGCGCGACGGAGGTGCTCGATGCGGCGACGGTGGAGGCCATCGGAATGCTTGAGGGCGAAGATGGCTCTGGTCTGAAGAGCGCGATGAAGTTTGAAGAACGCCGATGGGATCGCCGAAGAGGAGAGAGAAGGCAAGAAGCTTGCATGCAAAGAAGGCTGGGTGCACTTTGAAGGCGTAAGCAGTTCGGCCGAGGAGAGTGGATATTTAAAGGGCACTTGGAGGGAAGCCGAAGCGGTTTAGGTCAAGAAAAAAGCGGGAGTTTAAACAGGCAAGCAAATCCGCAACACTTCGTATCACGAACTTGGGGGACATGTGTTAACACTGAAATTTGGTGATTTAGTCCTCAAGTCTGTAAAGGCGAAGCAGAGTCGGATCGGCTGGAGACAGGGATCGCATCGGCTGAGGAGTGATCGGTTGCGAGGCCAATCGGCTAAGGTTGGATCGGACAGGGGCAGCCGATAGCCGATTCCAGGGCCGGAAGAGGTGAAGCCGTTTCTGATGCAGCGGTTTGAGGATAAATAGAAGATTCGGTTGTTAATTGCGCGTTAAACGATATTGCCACTTAGAGATAGAGTCCTGTAACGGCAATTGTATCTGTAATTTAGGGGTTTGTTTAAACTGTTAGTCGTAACACGGCGTGGGTCCTGCTCGGGATAATGTTGTGTTTTAAATAGTAGTTTAGATAGAGTCCAGGGTTTATACAGATAATTGTATCTTGGGTATAAATAGGACCCGAGACCCCCTATAATGATATATTCAACATAATCACAATCAATCAAACCTTCGGCGCATCGCCAACCTTTTCTTCGGACGAGCACTTTGTTTGGCTACGGGCTGCATCGTTTCGATCCCCAGATCTAGGTAAATGCTTGTCGTTAGTGGTATGATCTATTGTTTCTAGTGCTTCCATCGTAATGACACATTAGATTCAGGAGTTTGTACTGCGCTATTTATCATATAGCGCATATAAATTAGATCGATGTTTAGATCTATCCTGCCATTGGCCAGTTCTATCAAGAACTTGCAGCTGATAGGGTCAGATCTAAAGGTTGGCTGGTTTATATGCGGTATCTACCGTCTCGAGAGATATAAATCGGCTACAACAGATCAGGTTTTTCTTTCTATACTTAATGCTGCATCGGGTTCGAACTATTAAGTCGTTTTTAGAACTATCAATGATCCGTTCTGAGATTTATATTGTTTAGAGACGCAGCCGGGGTTTCACCGGCCTTACCCGATATGTTTCTTTTAAAATATTTATTATTAGATTTATGTTAGGACTGCCTCTTATGTTAAGATCGCATTCTTGTCGGACGTCGCTAGCCAAAATCGGCCTACCATCGACAAGATGTCCGATTTCCGGCTATATATGTTTCAAGAATGAATGATATCTTTCTATAAGATTCATTGGAGTACTAGCCGATTCATTGTTAGCTTTCCAGTATCGGCTAGATTATCGATTCATATATTTATTATTCTTTGCTGTATTTAGGTTGCACGACTGATGCTGTCTCGGTGTGGCCGATCCATTCCAGTCGTCTGGCTTAAATATAGTTTAGAATAACATATATATGTTTATGGATTCCATCAGCCGATCCAGATTAGCAGATCAAATTAACTGGCATGCCCTGCACCGCACAGGCAGCCAAGAAGGACCTGCACTGGAGTTAACCAAATCTCCCAGGCCAACGCGTGAGAGAAATTTCTTATCAACAGATCTCAAACCAACAAAATACACATCTATGTTTCTTGACCCTACCAAAATCGCAGGTAAACAAACTAATCTAACTTTGGCGTGAACAGACTAATTCCTGGTAGTATTTGTTCTGGGCAAGAATGTGTCGCAATTATTCCACAAGAGTGGGCCGGAGCTCTCTCTATAGATGGTTGTGGCTAATTAACTCGATCCCCAAACTATTTCTTTCTTGTCGCGCACACATGTTTGTACAGAGCTAGCTCTAGCTTTCATGTGCCAGCAGCTGATCATCAAGTGTCGGAAAATAATATATATCATTGAATCCAACGACCATATGGTGCCCACACGAGAGTTAAGAGTCTTTGGAGAGTACTTGCAAAGATAATACCAGCTTAGCTTCCCATAATTAAGCAGAGACGGTGACTTGACAAAGAACAGTCTCGCACCGTCCCCCCGTGCATTAACCCGGCCAACTGCCCAATCGATTACAAATATGAACAATAAAGATTACACTGCATATTTCAGATATTTTCATGCAGAGATCGATCTAAGAAGATATTAGTATTACATTATTATTAGGAAAATGAAACTAAAATTGATGTCTCTGATTAAACATTTATGTGTTGTTCAGTAAATATTAAGGTTAAAGAAAGTTTTCCTTTTAGTCATATCAGTGATCAGATTTTGAATCTTGAATGATTTAAATTCCTCACCCAAGCACCTCATTCGCTGAAAATTTATGGAATTCCGGACTTCCGTACATACGAATCAATACCTTAAAAATATTTATATTATGAAGTAAATTTTAAATCATAGATATTGTTATATTTTGAAATGAACAAAATACGTACAAATTAAAATCTGCCTCCAACAAGATACTAGAATTGCATTATTATTCGGAAAATGAAACTAAAATTGATGTGTCGATTAACTAAAGCATCCCAGGACCATTTCATTACATATGGGTCTCGCCATTGGTACGGACGGGGCGTACGGTACGGCGAGCTGGACGCCCCAACGAACGCGAGAGAGCTTCACTACTGACGAGTACTACTCCTCCATTAATGTAAGCTCTCGCTTTCCGCGAGAGATCGAGAGCCGAGCTACTGCGGGTTCTTGGAATTTCGATCACTGGTCATCACTCTATCAGTGTAGTGACCACTGTGGTAGCTGCTAGCTGCTGGCATGTCGCGGCATGGCTGGAGCTAGGTAGACGAGACGTACGACCGATCGATCGAGGAAGGAAGGAGGACAGCTAGCTTGCCGCCAAAGAGATCACTCTGCCTTTTTAGTTCGTACGGCCGATGACCTAGTATAATGATTTGATTGTGTGGCTATATTTGTTCCTGTCCTTTGACAATTTTATATATCGGCCTTTTTTATGAGGTTTTATAAGGAGTAGATTCAGCAAGGTTTCATAAAATCATTGATCGATCGAAAATTATTTTAGAAATATTTTAGAGGTTTTCGCTAAAAGCATTAAAAGAAGGGTGAAAATTCTATCAAATTTTATCAAGACACTGAAAATCAGTTTGAACTTTTTTAAATAGTTGACAAGTTTACCGAGCGGTTTGTCAACTTAAACAGGCTCATAACCTCAAAATTGAGGAAAAATAAAAGGGTATCACCGGTTTCTTGAACTCTCTAGCTGCTCCAAAATATCTAGTACCAGTGGTTGTAGAATCTAGAAACTTTTCATCAGTCAGTTATTTCTTAGAGCAAGTTAAATAATAGAGCTAATCGTGAGTTATAAAACCGTATTAAAAGTTAACATGTATAATATAATAGATAAGCTACAATGTTGTGTTTATTTTACTTCTCTTTCTCTCACATATATATTTTATGTATTTATCTTGAAGCATTTGAAAAAATAGCTTTTATTTAAGAGCAAGCAACTCTTTTTTTTCTCTTTCTTCATATATATACTTATAGCATGAATCTCCTCTAACATGCGATCCTCTAATGTAGGTTAATTGCTAGTTGTAAAGCTTTTATATTAGTCATTTAAATTAAAAGATAATATGTCTAAGTAAGTATCCGTTTTTTATGTTTATAATTAGCTTATAACATAGTTGCTCGGTGATCTTTTAACTCCTCGAGCAGACAATTAATACGTATATAGGCTGGACCTAGAAATTAGATTTTCTCAAACACGAGAAGACCATGTGATTTCTTATCCTTGACGATGTATTACAACACCTCAAGGTGGCAGCTAGCTAGCGCAGAGGCATACCTGGTGATCCTAGTGTGACACTGTAGAGTGAGCTCAACTCCACTTAGCTCTCTCGGTTGATGGACGTACGCACTTATACCGGCCACTGTATACACATCATATCATATGGTATATAGTTTTGACACTTTAAATAGCCAGCTTAATAATGTTCTTAGATATTTTTCGGTTTTGTACCTCGAGTGCAACAAAATGTAGGTCGGCATTGATTTACATTTCCGGACAAGGCTTGTGTGGGCAAAATCATATACCATATAGCTCATAGCCCAGGTTACTATCGTTGCGTGTCGAGGGGACATGGACCCATGGTCCCATGTGTGCACATCTTGGTATACTGATGTCTCCCTTTCTACTCCTATTTTTAAATATATTATATATGACGTTGAAATTAAAATAAATTAATTATATATGATGTTTTAAAATATGTGTAGTCAGCAAACGGAGCGTAGCTCAACTAGCAATTAAGGTCACTTATGGTGGAACATATCTATTTAGGTTGAAGTTCTAAACTTGTGTATAAGTGGTATGTGATGATGGCTAATTATTTTTTTAAGTTGTTACGTGATGTACCGATTGACAGTGAGACGTTTGTGATGACTTTGTTAATATTAATATATGTTGGCTAGTATTTCGAAGTACTCGGTGTGCGTGTGTGCATTTCAGCGTTTGCTCTATACTGTTTCGTAAAAAAGTATGTGTAGTCACACTGTCACATATCAAGATCTTAAATCACTAATGTACTAAATATTGGGCATTGTAATTAACATTTCAAAAATAAAATTAATTGCACCCAACCATTTTCATCTTTGTTGAGGATTAGACAGTACAGGGGTTATATCCATCTTTTTAATTTTGACCAGGTAATAACTTCACGACATGAAAAGTTTCATATTGATCATGTTTTTTCCTCCACTCTTCCCTCTGCTCTCTCTCTTTCTTCTATGTTGGAGATGACTCTGCTAAAGCAAGAAAGCATTAAGAAAGCATTATGCTTATATAGAAGGAAAAGGAAGCAATGTTCATCCTCAGGGGCGGAGACAAGCCTAGGACAGCTAGAGCTTGAGCCCTAGGCTTCCTTCATCCCTCATAAATTCATTCAAAAAATGACATAAAATTTTGAAGATTCAACGAAGCTTTACTCTTAGCTTATTCTTGGCTCGCTCATTCCTAACTCGAGGAGGACAAGAGCAAGATGGAAATATCGTAGCCGCAGCAATGAGAAATGCAACGACCTTGGCATGGCATTGAGTGTGGAGAGGCTGCCGGCAAGGGGTGGGTTAGGACTTGCTGACGGGCAGCTGATGTCTTTGGCTATGTAGAGATAGGGGCAGATCTACAGGGTATGCTAGGGTCCACACGTAAGGTGTGTGTGTCTATATATATATATATATATATATATATATATATATATATATATATATATATATATATATGTGTGTGTGTGTGTGTGTGTGTGTGTGTGTTTGTGTGTGTTAAAAATTGAAAATGTACGGCAAATATTTTTCTTCTTGTCGCCTTAAAAATTGGAAAGGCCGTGCGCTGCCCGTGGAACTCGGAAGGCCGCGCGCGCCCTCGTGCCGCTCGCACCGCCCTCGCCATCCGCGCCCACGCCCACGCCGCCCTCACCGTCCATGCCCGCGCCCGCGCCGCCCTCGCCGTGCGCCGTCCGCGCCCGTGCCCTCACCATGTGCTGTTCGCGCCCACACCGTGCGCCGTCCATGGTCGCGTCCCCGCCGCGCCGCCCTCGCCGTGCGCTGTCCACACTTACGCCCTCACCGTGTGCCGTTCGCGCCCACGTCGTGCGCCGTCCGTGGTCGCGCCCTCGCCGCGTCGTCCTCATCATGTGTCGTTTGCGCCTGCGCTCACGCCCTTGCCGTGCGCCGTTCGCGCCTGCGCTGCCCTCGCCGTCCGTGCCCGCGCCGCCTCACCATTCGTGCTCGTGCCCGCTCTGCCCTTGCCGTGCGCCGTTCGCGCCCATGCCCTCACCGTGCGCCGTTTGTGCCCGTGCCGTGTGCATCTGTGTCGTGTGCCCTTGCCACGCCGCCCTCGTCGTGTGTTGTTCACGTCCGCGCCCGCGCTCGTACCCTCGCCGTGCGCCGTCCGCGCTCGCCGCTCGCATGTCGACCCATGCGCTAGCCGCCTGCACACCGCCCGCACATACACTATATGAACAAGAACATTCATGTCCCTTCGAAAGCGTCGAATAAATTAGTCAGAAAAATATTATTGTAAGTCTATGATACTCTTTTATGCATTTATTTTCAATTATCAGTATGGTGTTTAAACTATTTATATTGTATTTAGTGGATCATTTCTATTTAATCTAAAAAATTAAAGTTTTACCATGTTGCTTAGTATATATATACTTAATCATCTTATTAATTTTATAATTATTACCAAAATCTTGTGTTGAATTTTTTTGACGGTATACCCTAACCTAAGCTAAAATACAGTATCCGTCATTGTGTAAAGAAGAATCATCTGCGGGTCGTGCATTTGGCTCTAGGGAGAAGAAAGAAAGAGGAGGGCAGATGAACCAGAAAAGATGAATCAGAAAGAAAGAAAGAAAGAAAGAAAGAAAGAAAGAAAGAAGTGGTCCAAAGTGAAAGCCATGTGAAAAATATTGAGTTAACATTGTCCAAACCGCACCACTGGTAAAATTTGATATCACAAGGTGTAATTTACTGAACAAATAAATAGAAATAGAGAGAGTAATTAATGGGATGTTTGGATGCTTGTTTTCATTTGCCAAAGTTTTATAGCTAAAGTGTAGCATTGCCACAAATTTTGTGGCTAAGAAATCTTTGGCCACAAGTTAATTAGGAAGGGTTCAACAAGAAGATGTGCCTATAACAAATGAGAATATAGAATAAAAAAATATGGCATGACAAATATGTGACAACAAAATAAACACTAAGTTACCTAAGTTGGTCAAAGTATCTTGCCAAAGTTCTGTTGAAATATGGCCACCGCTCAAACACCACCTGAAGCTCTCTCTTGAATAAAGTTGTGAGAGTACAGCCGGCGAGTAAATTCACTGGTCCTAGGATCTAGTGTCAATTTAGCTACTATATCCATCTTAAAAGATTGTCGCTCTATGATTCAAAATTTGTCTCATATAATTTTTTTAAAACGAAACACATTAGCTCGTGGTCCATCGATATAGCAGGAAAATACAAGACTACAACCCTAGAAGACCATAGGAAAAAAAAGAAACTCGTCCGGTTGAATTGAGACATCAACGCGGGCAAATGCTCAACTCGAGCCTTCACAATAACCCTATCGGAACCAACTCACACCACATGACCGACAGATCGCAGCCTTATACGACGGCACCCACCAAACCTACAGACAACTAGTCGTCGAAACCTTACAACATAGCTCCAAGTCAACTGGACATTAGAAAAAAACAGACCACACTGCACCGAAAGGGTCCCCACCACGCGGTACCCGTCGCAGCTGTGCCGCTGCAACGCTAAACCCCACTCGACGGGGTAATAACCACCAGATCTGAATCTCTCATAGGGCTCAACACACGGGGGCCTCGCCACATCCGTCGTTAGACACCGCCTCGCCGCTCGCGGGGGCCACGCCACGTCCGCTACTGCACTCCTCTTCGTACGAACCACGCCACGCCCGCTACTGCACTCCTTATCACGGATCTGTTTCTTTTGTCACCGCCATAGTGATAGAGTAGTTTCTCTACTCCCCCCGATCTCCATCGAACAGCTGAGCCGCCGTAGAGAGTCGACCTGGCCTCGTTGCCTTACCCTCGCGCTTAGCCTTCTTCACCAAGATAACAAACCAGAGAAGTCACTTGCGCCGTCTTTCGAGGATGAACCACACCGGATAGCCCAGTCAGGCTGAACAATCCGCCACGATCCGATACAAGCCTAGTCGTCGCACAATGTCGTCGCCGCAAGCGCCGTCTACCGCACTGACCATTGCGAAGCAACATCAGCCGTCGTGGTCCACTGCAAGCCACTAGAAACCGACAAGCATGCAAACAACCCCTGGTTGCCACCATAACTTCCAAAGCCTACACAAAAGCTCGTCAACCCCCATTAAACTCTGCACACGATAGAGAGGTTGTCATCGGCTGAGGCTTCCCAAGATCCTAGTCCGTCGTTGCACCTCCCCTCGCCATGCCGCTGCACCCGCGCCTCCTAATCTATCACCACCAGCGCCACCGCCAATGGCTGGCCTCTACGCGCCTCCTTGCACCACGACCGCGAGCCAACCGCACCTCACCGCGTCACGCCGGCCTCCGCACGACACCACTTGAAGCTTAGCTTCTCCAACCTATAGCACCCGACGACCACCTCGGCGAGCCCCATGTCCGTGACGCCGAGGCACTTCTCAAGGCTCAATTCACTCAGCCCTATCACCGCTGCTAGCGCAGCGGCCTCACGGTTTCCCGCGCCGACGTAGTGCGACAGGTTGACAGCCTCCAGCCTCAGGTAGGCCGCCACAAGCGCATCAAGGCCACGCCACCCGATGCCACTGGCCCGTGCAAGGCAGACTCGATGCACTCCAGTGAGATCCGCACCGGCTAGCGCCGCGGCGAGGGACGCGTCATCGAGGGAGGCTTACGCGGAGAGGTCGAGCCGCTCCAGTGCCAGGAACGCACGAAGGAGGCTCGCCGCACGCGCTGCTCCCCTACGCACTCTCCCTCTTCGCCGCGATCCATAACCCGATGCTCTTCCACCACACCGTGCTCCTCCGTGCGCTCTCCGCCGCCTCGCCCTCCGTCAGCAGCTCGTTGGTCGCTGTGCTGCCTGTCCTCGCCCCCGCGCGGGCGTGTCTACCCACTCCGGATGAATTCCCATTCCAGCCGCTGCTCGCACTCTGCGCGAAGCGGGGCCCCGACGACGCCGTCGTAGCCTCGCTCGGGTGGCAGGTACACATGCTTGTCATGCGGTACGACTTCTTGGCCATGGGGAAGGCGTGGTATAGGAAGATGGAGGACTTGAGCATGGCGGCATGGAGCGAGAGGAGGTCACCGGGGTGCGACGCCGACTTGAGCAGTGCCGTGATTTGGCACTCCCACCGGCCGGAGCACCTACAGCGCGTGACGGTGCGCGGCCTTGGCACGGGCGAAGGCGTGGCTCACGAGCCTGCACGCCTTACGGTCCCACGGCTCCCTTGAGGACGCACTCTCGGAACCGCGATCGCCATCGTTGTTCCGGTCGCCGTCCCCGTCGCCATTTGGGACGCCCGCTGCCACTTTGGGCGCCGTCCCCGTCGCCAGTCGCCATCCCCGCCGCCAGATCCGGTTGGAGCGACGCAGATCTGGCGGTCACCGCCGTCGTCCTGGACGACTCCCTCGGCCACCCGAGCTTGCAGTCGGCGAGAAGCCCCGCTGCCGCCGTCCTTGCGGTCACGTGGCTTTGCCGGTGGCTGCTCGTGCGACAGCGAGACGGAGGAGGAAGGAGGGGGAGAGGGGGCGGTCAGGCCGTCGCCTCCCGAGCCACCCCTGGGGGAGGGCGACACAAGAGTTTGAATTTTCCTTTGCCCCCTCATATAAATTATCACTTTAGAGTAACTAGCAAAATACCGTGCGTTGCAACGGACGACGACGCAGGAGGGAAGCGAGGCGGAGGGCGAAGGTCGGGCGGCGCGCGGAGCTCCGGCGGCGAGGAGGGGTGCGGGAGCGGCGCGGGCGCGCGCGGATGGGGACGGAAGAGAGGACGCAAAAGGTCTTTTTTCATCCAAGCCCTCCCTTTCTTTTCAGCATTGGGACTACGGGTTAATTTTATAAACACTCAAGGGGTTTTCTACAAAATAACTCCTTTTTCTTCTTTAACTGGTTTTTTTTAAATAGTCGGGCGGACTACGGGTTAATTTCGGAAAAACTCAAGGAGTTTTCTGTAAAATAACCAGGCAAAACAAAATTTGGATAGAAACACTACTTGCTTTATAGATAGTTATAGACTAGCAAAATACACATGTGTTGCAATGGGACGACGACGCAGGGAGGGAAGGAGGCGGAGGGCGAGGGTCAGGCGGCGGCGCGAGAGCTCCGAGCGGCGACGGGAGGAAGGGGCGCAGGAGCGGGGCGGGGCGCGGCGCGGATGGGGACGGAAGAGAGGGACACAAGAGGTCTTTTTTTCATCCAAGCCCTCCCTTTTTTTTCAGCATTGGGATTACGAGTTAATTTTATAAACACTCAAGAGGTTTTCTGCAAAATAACTCTTTTTTCTTCTTTAACTGGGGTTTTTTTAAAATAGCCAGGCGGACTGCGGGTTAATTTTGGAAAAACTCAAAGAGTTTTCTGTAAAATAGCCAAGCAAAACAAAATTTTGGATAGAAACATTAGTTGCTTTATAGATAGTTATAGATATTGATTATAGATATACTTGTCACATCAATCACCTCCTATTTAAATTTTTCATCATCTTACTTTCGACCATCCTTTCAGTTTCAACCGTACATTATTTAATAATGGGCACTAGTATAGTCTTTTCTTCTTAGATCTTCAATTGTTCGAACGCTAGGGTTGCATTATTCTGATCTCAAATGAACCCTTTCTGGAAGTAGGTTGGAACGTGGCTTGCTACTGACTCCATACTTTCGCACAAATCGCCTGCCTATAGCAAAGCTCATCATTCTTTCACTATTCTGCCAAACAACTTAGGGCATCTACAATGTGAAGTGATCCTTATGACCTTATATAGCTAGCAATATACATCGTGAAATGCATAAAGACTACCATAAGCAATAAAATAAAAATTATCTGTCTCCTTCACCCTCTTGTTAGTGAGTCATGTCTAACGTCCATATATATCTCACAATCATAGCAATAAAAATAATTATAAACCACTTATATAAGGCCCACCCATAATAATCACTTTTATCTCCCGAACGACAATCATGTTTTTGAGTCAGAGAGAATAGCAGTAGAGGGGAACGTGGGGTTAGCATTCAGGTCATCAAGAAGACAAGAAAACATAAAGTTTAGAACCTGACATATCTTGGCAGTGCGTGCGGACAACGATCCCTGTTCTTTCATGCAAAATTCTTGAGAAACTTGAAGTGTACATGCACGGTATTCATATAATTAAACTTAATTGAAATATGCAAGATTCTCAACCAGATTTTTGTATTTTGTAGTAAGAAAATGGGCTATTGGCACAAAACTTTGGAAATATTGGCACATAATTGTAAAAAAATTAACAGATTTTCACAAAATCCGAATATCTGTTATAACGATAAACAAATTGAACAGGTTATAAAAAAAACACTTGAAACCTTGTTTTCAACTATATACATTCAGAGAACATATTCTAAGTACATAAACTTTTCATGTACCCATGTATACACAAACTAAAAAATTGTACATGTCTTTTCAATAACATTATACTTATATGTAAAGTCTTAACCTCAAATTTATTATATTTTAGCCGTAATAAAAAGATAATAATTCTGATAGTTTTAAAAGTATAAACCGCTAAAATTGTGTCATTTTGTTACTCTCTATATATAATGAATTTAAAGATTAGAGATAGATGTAATAATGCTAAAAGAACATGTATAATTTTTTAGAACTTGTTAGCCATTGTACACGGCGTGTACATGAAAAGACTTATGTGTATAGAATATTATGTTCTCATACATCCGACGTGTCACGCTAGCTATATCCTTAAAATCAATTCTCTTTTTTACCTCACCTCAAACCCCACGCACACCCCTCAACAAGAACACTATAAAACTCATGTAATTATGGGCGACATGAAACAATTTACATATGGTAGAACCTGTCCATCGAGACTAGACTAGAGATTGCGAAGTATACTGTTTTCAACCATATACGACGTCCCCACGCTGATCGATGATCGATCGAGCTCGCAATCAAAATACAAAATCTGAAGGAGTAAAGAAGATCTATCCCCTCCCTGACTCCTTCGTTTTACATCATGATAAAAACACCCTATCCAAGCCTCCGTGAAACTTAACTAACCACAGAAGAAATTACGTACAGAACTAATTCTGCCGGGCCGGTTGGCTATAGCTAGCACTCACCTTGACGGATGATCCAAAACCCGATGGATGGATGGATGGATGGCATCAATCATTGATGGTGTTGCCGCCGCCGTCGCCGTCAGCGAGGAGGAAATATTGAGAATTCGCCTCCGGCCGGGTAGCTTTCAGGCCACCACCAATGCATCCATCACCGCCGGAGCCGGGAGGCATTTATGCTGCTGATAGCAAACAAGTGGTGGATGTGGGGTACGTATACTCCCCATTGGAGCCAACGAAAGCTACCTGCACTAGGTACGAGTGCACGCATATCTCTCTCTCTCTCTAGCTAATACAATCTCTCTCCTCATCTTTTTCTGATGAAATATAATCTCTCCAGCCATCTTATCCTCTGCTCCCTCCGTATCAAAAATAAATCAACTTCGACTATGTCTAGATTCATGCCAGTGGCGGGCCTATGGGATGGTCCGGGTGGGCCACGGCCCACCCAAAAGTAGGCCCACCCGAACCCCCCTCCCTTGCAATTTTCACATGGACCTGAGTTACACGATCTCGGCAACGGTCCATCTCCCCGACTCTAACGCTGCGACCGCGATTCCTGCCTTGTCTGTGTGCGCGACTTCGTCCCTGCTTGTCATTGATGTGAACCCGCTAGGGTTGGTGCCCGATCTTTCGATGAGAGGCGGGGGTAACTCGATTTGGGGAAGGGGATGACGTTGGCGGTCCGACTACAGCTCTCAAGTGCTGCGCCTTTAGCAACCGGTACACCACCTCCAAGGATGCCGCACCTTGTGGAGCACGACACCGACCACTAGGGCTCTCAATCCTGCAAGCAAATCGAAGAAACTTGCAAGAACAAGATAACAGGTATTGAAATTACCAAATAGGAATGAGGGATTCGAATCCAAGATACAATATGTGGGGTTAGAAGGCGGGAAGTAGGGCAGCTTATCCAAGCATGCGCTATTCCAGAAGCGCCTAGCAACAATGGCTAAGAATGCAACTCAACAAAACCCAACCCTAGAGTGGCGGCTGCTGGGGTATTTGTGAGGTTGGAGACGACCAGGATGTCTCCCCCAAACCCTAGGACGCGCCCCAATGGGCCCAACTTGATACAAGGCCCATCAGCCCAAGTTCTGGTAACACAGTACCAGTCACGACCATTTTGACGATTCCCGTTGACTCAGGGCGAATTTGAAGGTGATTCCAAATCCATTTGAAAATAGACTTGATAGGCTTTCCAGGAAGTCCAAGATCACCCCAATCGGAGTCCGTATGAAGTCGCAGCACCCGTCGAAGTTGGTGTTGTTCTGCTGCCCGAACCTGGAGCTTGTGAATCCTTTCCCCTTTGGCTCCTGTTCTTCATTCTGAGCAAAACAACGGTGCAAGTGTCTCCGTTGTCTAAACAAGATGGACAAGTGCTTAAGAAGGAGCTTATCTGATGGTTAAGTTGTCGAGCACGAGCACGAGTAAGGGGACCAAGTGGAGGGGTGGACGTATCGGTGGCGGTGATGTCCTCATCATCCTCCCTTCTTGCATTTGAGTCGTCCTCGACTCAAGCTCATCTTCTTCTCCCAAGTATGGTTTCAAATCTGCAATGTTAAATGTGGGGTTGACCCCAAAATCTGCAGGAAGATCAAGCTTATATGCATTTTCATTAACACGTTGCAGCACTTTAAAAGGGCCATCAGGCTCTAGACATTAGTTTGGATTTTCTCGTTCAGGAAACCTTTCCTTCCTCAAATGTAACCAAACCAGATCACCCGGTTCAAAATGCATATGCTTCCTACCTTTATCACTAGCATACTTATACTTAGCATTCATGCGCTCTATGTTCTCTTTAGTTGTTTCATGCAGCTTAAGCATCAATTCAGCACGTTGCTTAGCATCAAAGTTTAGTTTTTTAGAAGTTGGTAAGGGCATCAAATCAATAGGAGCTCGTGGTATGAAGCCATAGACAATCTCAAAAGGACACATTTTTGTAGTAGAATGCAGCGAACGATTATACGCAAATTCAATATGAGGCAAACATTCTTCCCACATTTTAATGTTCTTTTTAGGACAGCCCTAAGCATGGTTGATAAAGTTCTATTTACAACCTCGGTTTGACCATCAGTTTGAGGGTGGCAAGTAGTGGAGAATAACAACTTGGTTCCCAACTTAGCCCACAAGGTTCGCCAAAAATGACTAAGGAATTTTGCATCACGATCAGAAACAATTGTATTTGGCACACCATGCAAACGAACAATCTCACGAAAGAATAAATCAGCAATGTTGGTAGCGTCATCGGTTTTGTGACACGGTATGAAATGTGCCATTTTAGAAAATCTATCTACCACCACAAACACGCTGTCCCTCCCCTTCTTGGTTCTAGGCAGTCCTAAAACAAAGTCCATAGAGATATCCTCCCAAGGTACACTAGGGACAGGTAGAGGCATGTACAAACCATGAGGGTTAAGACGTGACTTAGCTTTTTGGCATGTCGTGCAGCGGGCTATGAATCTCTCCACGTCTCTCCTCATCCTGGGCCAAAAGAAATGAGCAGCAAGGATGTCCTCTTTTTTCTTCACCAAAGTGTCCCATCGCCCTCCTCCATGTGCTTCCGCAACAATAACAAACGCACGGAGCTAGCTGGAATGCATAGCTTGTTAGCTCTAAACACAAACCCATCGTTGAGGATGAATTTGTTCCAAGTCCTTCCTCCTTTACAATTCAGCAATACATCTTTGAAGTCAGCATCATGTGCATATTGTTCTTTTATTGTTTCCAAGCCAAAGATTTTGAAATCAAGCCGTGACGACATGGCATAACGTCTAGACAAAGCATCGGCAATCACATTTTCCTTTCCTTTTTGTGTTTGATGACATAAGGGAATGTCTCAATGAATTCTACCCATTTAGCATGTCTACGATTCAGTTTGGCTTGGCTACGAATGTGTTTCAAAGATTCATGATCAGAATGTATGACAAACTCCTTGGGCCACAAATAATGCTTTGCCATGTTTGTAGAGTTCGAACTAAAGCAAACAATTCCTTGTCATAAGTAGAATAGTTCAAACTAGGCCCACTCAATTTCTCACTGAAATATGCTACGGGTTTGCAATCTTGTAAAAGGACACCTCCCAAACCAATTCCACTAGCATCACATTCAAGCTCAAAGGTTTTATTGAAATCGGGAAGCTGGAGCAAAGGTGCATGTGTTAACTTATCTTTAAGCATGTCGAAGGCGTCCCGATGTGCATCTGTCCATTTGAAGATCACTCCCTTCTTGGTAAGCTCATGCGGCGGGGCAGCAAGGGCGCTAAAGTCCTTCACGAAGCGACGATAGAAACCAGCAAGTCCCGAAAACTTCGCACTTGGGTAACAGTTGTAGGTACCGGCCAGCTATGTATCGCTTCAACCTTGGCTTGATCAACTTCAATTCCTGTGGTGTCACAACATAGCCAAGAAAAGACACCCGATCTGTGCAAAATGTGCACTTCTCAAGGTTACCAAATAAACGTGCATCACGCAATGCATCAAAAACAGCACGCAAGTGTTCAAGATGTTCCTCATGTGATTTGCTATAAATCAGGATGTCATCAAAGTATACAACTACAAATCTGCCAATAAAAGCGCGCGAGAACTTCATTCATCAATCTCATGAATGTGCTAGGTGCATTAGTGAGACCAAAAGGCATGACCAGCCACTCATACAACCCAAACTTTGTTTTAAAAGCGTTTTCCATTCATCTCCCAATTTCATACGAATCTGGTGGTACCCACTACGTAAATCAACCTTAGAAAACACAACAGCACCACTCAACTCATCAAGCATATCATCTAGGCGTGGAATAGGATGACGGTAACGAATGGTGATATTATTGATAGCCCTACAATCCACACACATGCGCCATGTTCCATCTTTCTTTGGCACAAGTAATACCTGGAACAGCACAAGGACTAAGAGACTCACGCACATAACCTTTGTCGAGTAGCTCCCGCACTTGGCGTTGAATCTCCTTTGTCTCCTCTGGATTGGTCTGTATGGCGCACGGTTGGGCAATGAAGCTCCAGGAATGAGATCAATTTGATGCTCAATCCCTCGAATAGGTGGCAGTCCGGTGGAATCTCACTTGGAAACACATCGAATACTCCTGCAAAAGGTTAGCAATGGCGGGAGGCAAAGTAGGCTGCAATTCATGGAGTGAAATCAATGCTTCTTTACGAGACCAAAGCATAAGCAAGGGAGGTAGAAGCAATCAGCTCATTTATTTCAGATTTTGTAGCAATCAAGCAAGCTCCCTTTAACTTAATTTCCTTCTTGTTATCATGAGCAGATTTGCTATTCTTGTGTTTATGCTTCTCAAGATCATTTACTACAATCTGATTTTCACTCTTAGCATGCTCCAATTTTTCAATTTGTTAGCTCTAGCAAGTTCATCCCTTAAAATCATTTCGGGGACATAGGATGTGACACAATCTTCTTCTCATGGTATGAAAAGACGATTTGATCTACCATGATGCATGGAGTCTCTATCAAATTGCCATGGTCTACCTAGCAGGATACTACATGCTTGCATAGGCACAACATCACATTCAATAACATCTTTGTAGGATCCAATGGCAAAGTTGATTCTCACAAGTTTAGTTACCTTCGCCTTACCACTTGTTGTTGAGCCACTTGAATGTAGTATGGATGAGGATGTGGCTGTGTAGGGAGTGCCAATTTCTCCACCATCTCGCTGCTAGCTAAGTTGTTGCAGCTCCTCCATCAATGATCATGCGGCAAGATCTCTCTTTAACCACACACTTTGTTTGAAACAAGGTGTGCCGCTGATTTTGCTCCGCTTGTTCCATTTGTGCACTAAGCACACGCTGCACAACAAGGCTCTCATAGTGTGCTTGCATCGTCCGCACCAATGTGCTCCTCCTCTTCTTCACCTACATGGTCACCGCAAGCAAAGCAAGTGTATCTTCATCAAAATCACTAGCGAGAGGAGTACTCACCATCATCTCTAACAATCATCACGCACTTGCTTGGACAATCACGCATCATATGTCCATAGCCCTTGCAGCGGTGGCACGAATGTCTCTTGTTCTACCCGTGGAGGCAACAGATGAAGAGCTCTCTACGGGTTTTTGGACGGTCTTTGCTGCTGAATTTGATGGAGCAGCACGGGACTTGTCACTGGATGGAGGAGGTGTTGCCCTACTCAATGAAGAGGATGGTGCAGCAGCACGTGTGGCGAAGTAGAAGTTGTGCGTGGCTGCCACGAGCTAGTCTTTCCTGAGAAATGTTAGTCTTGGTACGGCACGTCGTCCCTGCACTTCTCTTTCAGCTTTGCAAGCAAGGTGAAATAAACGGGTGACATTGTTATAATCCTTATAGGCAAGAATGTCCTGAATCTCCCTATTTAATCCACCCAAAAATCTAGCCATAGCAGGTTCCTCATCCTCCTCTAGATTACAACGCAGCATGCCCATTTGCAATTCTGAAAGTACTCTTCTACACTTTTAGTTCCTTGTCTCAATTGTTGCAACCTATTCAACATGTCTCGGGCATAGTAAGAAGGAACAAATCTAGCCCGCATGACCCTTTTCAAAGCATCCCAAGTAGGTGGTATGTTATCGGGATTTTTCTTGCAATGTTCAATCCACCAAACGAAGCAAAATCAAATTCACTAGTAGCAGCCCTAACACGAGTGTTTTCGGGAAATTCATGACATGTAAATTTTTGATCAACAGCAATTTCCCAAGTAAGGTAAGCATCGGGGTCATATTTGCCATCAAAGGGTGGTACCTTGAATTTAATCTTGTGGAAAGCTTCGTTGTTGTTGTTGTTATGGTGCACTTCACGGCGGCGGTGTCCTCCGCCCACACCACGACGGTGCTTGTTACAGGCGTCGATGGCGTCTTTCTTCATCTTCGGTGTCGCGGGGTAGTTGTTCTCATCCCCTTCATCTTCAAGATGGTGCTGATCATGGTGGTGATCCGGGTGACGGTTGTGATTGCCTTGAGCCGCAAAGTCATCGAATCGCCTCAAGAGAGCAGCAAGGCTGGTGTCCACTCGTTGAATGGATGCCTCCAAGGTACCAAGCCGATTGTTGGTAGTAATCTGTGCATCCTCCAATTGCCCAAGCTTCTCATTTGTGGTCCGCAAATCTGCATCAAGGCCTTCGGTGTGCAGCCTCACTCGACGCTTGATACATCATGAATAAGAGCACCGGTGCGGGGAGAATGTCGACGATCGTCTTCTTCCTCGGTTCCTGCCATAGTAAGAAAGACAAGAGCAAACAAGCAAGTGAAAGGAAACGGGCCCTACACCTATTGGGTTTGTGTTCAAGTGGAATCGCTCACTCTCAACCTATTAAGCAAGCTCTTACAAGTTCTTACCTTGCCAATCGGGATGTGAAGGCAACCGGCAAGGAGGCACCTAGGAAGCAATGTATCGGTGCAGCGAGCAATACAAGCACTTGGAGAAGGCGTAGTTGTGTGTGTGGAGTCAGTAGGAAGGATGAAAAATTGCACAAGGAAAATACTAGCACCACATTAGTCTCAAGCAAGTGAATAATTGTTCAAATGATGGTAAGTGCTTGGTCCTAGGCTAAACCAAGCTAGAGACGCGAGCCTAGCCACAAATGACAGCACCTAATATGACCAATTGACACAAGCTATCAAGTACCTATGACATGAATGCTGCAAACAACACAACCTTTCTTGGTCTGAATTCAGCTCAATGTTGTTGTGGTTTCTCTTTTCTTTTGGTGCGGCTTTTCTTTCATTCTTTCTTTGCACCTTTCTGCCTTTTTCCTCTTTGTTTCTCCCCTTTCGGACTAGCAAATATGCAGAGGGAGGTCCTCAAAGCACACAAGACAACTAGTGCGAGTTGGACAGCACAAGTAACAAATACGCACTAAACTTGACGGGCGAGTTACAGCGAGGAATGAGGCCGAATTAGAACTTGTGGCCAAAAGCAATCTTGTAAAGCTACTCGTAGCCTTTCCAGCTGTATCTAAACACCAAGATCCGAGCTCGTATGTGGAAGATATGTAACTCAAGAAACCGATACAGATCTGATTCCGAATCAACTCGAACTCAACATTCGATCCGAGTTCTAAATGCAACAGATTGGTAACTTGGTGCTAAGGGGTGACAAGAACTCGAAACTCTAGTGGATTAGACCAAAGGAACCAGCAACTTGACACAACCAAAGCAACCAAAAACTCGGCAAGCCCTAACCAAGTAGTACTAGCAAAGGCTCAAAGGGCTGAAACGAAATCTCTCACCGATAAACCTTGAGCTCGATACCAAATGATGTGAACCCGCTAGGGTTGGTGCCCGATCTTTCGATGAGAGGCGGGGGTAACTCGATTTGGGGGAAGGGGATGACGTTGGCGGTCCGACTACGGCTCTCTCAAGTGCTTGCGCCTTAGCAACCGTACACCACCTCCAAGGATGCCGCACCTTGTGGAGCACGACACCGCCACTAGGGCTCTCAATCCTGCAAGCAAATCGAAGAAACTTGCAAGAACAAGATAACAGGTATTGAAATTACCAAATAGGAATGAGGGATTCGAATCCAAGATACAATATGTGGGGTTAGAAGCGGGAAGTAGGGCGGCTTATCCAAGCATGCGCTATTCCGACAAGCGGCTAGCAACAATGGCTAAGAATGCAACTCAACAAAACCCAACCCTAGAGTGGCGGCTGCTGGGGTATTTGTGAGGTTGGAGACGACCAGGATGTCTCCCCCAAACCCTAGGACGCGCCCCTAATGGGCCCAACTTGATACAAGGCCCATCAGCCCAAGTTCTGGTAACACAGTACCAGTCACGACCATTTGACGATTCCCGTTGACTCAGGGCGAATTTGAAGGTGATTCCAAATCCATTTGAAAATAGACTTGATAGGCTTTCCAGGAAGTCCAAGATCACCCCAATCGGAGTCCGTATGAAGTCGCAGCACCCGTCAGAAGTTGGTGTTGTTCTGCTGCCCGAACCTGGAGCTTGTGAATCCTTTCCCCTTTGGCTCCTGTTCTTCATTCCTGAGCAAAACAACAGTGCAAGTGTCTCCGTTGTCTAAACAAGATGGACAAGTGCTTAAGAAGGAGCTTATCTGATGGTTAAGTTGTCGAGCACGAGCACGAGTAAGGGGACCAAGTGGAGGGGTGGACGTATCGGTGGCGGTGATGTCCTCATCGGTCATGTCGAGTGTCGACGATCCCGCGTGTGTCGGCCGGTCCGGTCCTTGCCGACGATCTCATCGGCGTCGCCGCGTCGGCCGTCCCGCGACGCACGATGCGATCTCACTGCTCCTGTTGCCTGCCAGCCACTAGTGACTGGTGTGGTGCCTCGACGGCCCATGACGTGATTCAATGTACTAGTGACTGGTGTGCTGCTGTTGGTTGTTGCCTACTAGCCTGCTGTTTGTGTTGCCTGCTGCCTGCTGCCCCGTGTAATGTGTTGCTTGCTGCTCCTGTCTACTACAGGATCCACTCCCCGCGTGCATCCATGGCTACATGTAGGCCGGCAAGACTCACCATGTTGCTTTGCATTTGCAAATTGCATGCTCCTGTGATCTACTTGCGGCCGAGACGCATGCGTCGGTAAAGCGGGTGTTGACAAGGTAATGAGTTATTTAAACAGAAGTTTTGATGATTTCCATTAATAAATAATTCCATACGCGGAAATGCCTATTTAGACGAACCACCCCCACCGACCTTCGGCTTGCCATCGTCGTCCCTCGGCCCATCCAAACCTAAAATCCTAGGTCCGCCAATGATTCATGCAGTATAGAAATTAGTTTGTTTTGAGACCGCGTACCAAATAAATCAACTTTGGCTATGCCTAGATTCGTGTACATAAGTCAATTTATTTTGGGATAGTGAGAATAGCTATCTGCATTGTATTTATGGATCAAAATGGCTTAGACATGGACTGTATTTACCATGTTTGTTTCTATATATTTTTTGGATTAGAAAACAAAAATGGAAATGAATACCCCAAATACGAAAATGATAAAGAATATTATCGAATATCAATACCAATTTTAAAATGAGGTGGGAACAAATACGATCATAAAACCATCCACCACCAGCCCTGCGTCACTCCTACAGGGTGACTCGGGCAACGACTCAGCCCACGCCACCATTGTCCACATCCCTCCCTAGCTTTCCCTTGTCAGGAACTATGCAACTATGGACGGTGGCGATGGGGCCTCCCTATTTTCCTCGTGCTGTTCTCGGAGCAAGTGGCGAGGGCAGAACCGACTCGAGTGGTTAGGTTCATGTACTAACAGGTAGTGGCTGAGGTAAGAGACACCGGCAGTGGCACAACAACGGCCAGATCTCGAGCCTGCACATGGATAAGACGTTGTTGATGAGGCTTGCGTCTAGATCCCTATGAGCTCTTCTGTGTGGCGGTGTCCTCGGTTGCAGTGGGGTCCTTGGTGTGTCAGTGTCCATGGGGTAGCAGTTGCAGCGGGCTCTCATCGGCATCGGCTAGCGGTGACCCAAGGAATACCATCTATCATATCATGGCTGGATCCGGCATCCCCACGTCTAGATCCCATCGGTGGCAGCTCCTCTCCCGCAGCGTGGGCATGGGGCAGTCAATAAGGAGATGGCCAATAGGTCTGCGTCTATACCCCAACGACAACTTCTCCTTTCCCAACTATGTCAGTGTAGGGCAGCATGGACATGGCTTGCAAGTGGTGAGTTTGCCTGCATCTAAAGCTCCAGCAGGAGATGGCATGTCTGGATAGGGTGGGAGGCCAAATTTTAGTTGGCACAAGGGGAAGGTCCTCAGCTATGCTCAGTGGTAGTTGTGCTAGCGGGAGCTCTCATCAAAGTGGGTAAGGTGTGTACTAGGCGAAAGCTCTGCCTGGCCAAAAGCTAGGCCTGTGGCAAGGATGTCCCTCATGCATCTTCTTCCTCCCTAGAGATGTCATCTTTTGCATGACATGTCCCTCTCTACTTTGGAGCTCTAGGTGAAAACCCCATTCCGGTATGTGATGGTGACATCAGTCGACATCGCTCTCCTTCTTGAAGTGTCATTCTACTGACAATCCTCAGAGCCCTGACTCCCTATGTCCTTCCCTCCCTCATCCTCCTAGCCCTAATTCCAACCTTGAGGCACTGCTGTGTCTTTGACTCGTCTGACACCAGTCAACTACATCCCTTCCTTTCCTCCCCTATTCATCAAACTAGTGCCAATGCCAACGTGCCTCCATGGTCAGAGTCAATACAGCCACCATTCTTAGCTCTTGCTTCAACCACCATGGCCTTGACCCGTCAAATACCACGAGTATGTTGTTGCCTTGTCACCCTCTCTAAACTTGCACTTTTGGCATGCTCGTTGATCGATAACGCGGGTTTGCAAGTTGGTTTGGAGCCTAGCCTTTTCTGATGGCTATTATGATTTCTAAACCGTGCTTTCTCTAACGTCGTTGTTGATGTTTCCTCCCCCAGCACGATCATTGCCTCTCGCCATTTTACTTTAGTCCTGCTCCTAGTTTCGTCTTCATCCTCTTCGCTTGGTGTCCTTGGCCGCAATGTTCAGCGGCCCTTTCCCCTATGGGTCTTCCTTCCCAAATGGGCATTGAAGGGCGTCGAATTGGCTGGAAATTTGTTAAAATTTGATTGAATATGACTTGAGAGTGTCCTATGGTCACAACCTTTAGTGGACCTCCCTCTAGGGCTTCCTTCCACCAAAGGGTGTCGGTGGCCATTGAGCCAGACAACAACAGGGTTAAGTTGGTTCTTGATGGATTTGATACAGGTGGCCTTAGACAACCACAACCTCTGATCACTGGAAACCGAGTCGGGTTACACCTGGCAGAAAGCCCTCTAGCAATCTTTGATTCTATGTGTTTCATGGATGCATGTGAAGTGGATGTCATCAAACTAGGGAGGTAGCTTTAGTTGTTTGGGAGTTTGGATACATGTTTTGGCCGGTGGAAAACATCAAACACCTCTTCTTTCTTTGTTTCTCTTTCATGTATTCCCTGTGTAATCTCCCGTGTTTTCCTCCAGGACACCTGCGCTTGCATAGCTGAAGCATATCATGTGTAAGATTGTTGGAACCAATATATTCAGGCAGACATTTTGGCCATCGGTGACTAGTCAAAAAATACGATCATAAATATTTATCGATCGTAAAAACCTCTTATGATGGGCTTTCAAAATTAATATAGAAGTGTAACTTTCCTTGCATATCGAATAGATCAAATTCTTTAAATTTTAGCAATTGTATTTATGTATAACGGTATCGTATTGACACATATAAACAAATAGTGTCAATCTTAAATTCTTGATTTAATATTTTATAATAGATCTACATAAAAACGCTTCAAAAAATGAGTTGGACTAGATATATGGCATTTGTTTCCGGAAACTATCAGGTACCTGTTCACATAGTTTCTGACCGTTTCTATTTCCTTCGGATATTAGCACTTATGTATTTGTTTCTTATCCAAGGAAAAAACTTAAATTATCATTCGAGCCGATATATCTCTTTCCCAAAAAATGTTCGGATCTCGAAAACTATCTAGTCCATTTTCACCCCTCTCATATCAACCTTACAACAAATGAAAGTGAAGAGTGTATAGCCTCATATTTATGTGTGTATATGTATGTGCATGTACGTAAGTATTTTCTGGGAACATATCATGTGCACACAAGGTTTGCATGCACACTCCGTATATACCAATTAACAAATATCATCAAAAAATCTACAAAATTTTGTGCATATACTTTCGATAGTATTACATGTACATGTAAAATCTTAATCTCAAATCCATTGTACTTTAGCCGTAACAAAAAAAATAATTCTGGTAGTTTTAAGACTATAAGTCTATCAGAAGTTTATTATTTTTTTGTTCTTTACGTAGGATGAATTTGAAGATGAAACTTTACACGTAGATGTAATACTATTAAAAGTACTTGTAAATTTTTTCTACAATTTTTAGTGATAGTTGTTAGTTGATGTGCACGGTGTATACATGTGAATGGTTGTGTGCATAGGATACATTCCCGTGTTTTCAATATACAAAACTATGTCATGAACAACAAACATCCCTTAAACTATAGGATATCATGTGCGTAGTTGCGAGATATTAAAATTAAAATTTAGAGGTACATATATAGGAGTTTGATAAATATTGATATTATTCTATTAGAGTGCAAAGTAAAAAGGATTGTTTAGTTTCCATTAACTTAAAAATAATCATAAATTTCAGCCATTTTAGGATGGCCGAGATAGCATTGAGATATACCCTGCTACAGTAACATGGCATCTCTTATCTTCTCCTCCTTTCTCTCTCCATGCGACACTCATATCCGATTGAGCACACCTTGCTCCTCCCCAGCCCTACGAACCGCTCACCTTCTACCTTGCTAGTGTCGGTGCTGACAACTGCGTTGATGAGCACCATATCATGCCCTCATAACTAGGCTGGGAGGCAAGGCATCGGCCGATTTAGCTTGGCTCCCTAAGATACACATGGTCAAGGCCTCTAGCAGAGAGTTAATGAACTAACTGGACTGCCCAGGAACTAACAAGTGGTTGTGGGCTCGTTTAGAGGCACGGGGTCATCCATGAGGAGATTGCTTATAAGCCAATATGTGGCAGCGTGTCGGCCAGAGGCTGCCCGTGCGAAGGATGCTAAGAAGTCGACATGTGCCAACGTGCCCAGCTAGGGTCCACCCATGAGGAGACTCTGGAGGACACGTGTGGCAGTACTCGAGGTGGCGAATGGCTTGCTGCGCATGCTTCCATGGCGCCGACACATGGCGTGCCCTCACGTTAATAGGGACATTCTGTGCGGCAACCCTAGGAGAAGAGCCATGTGTTAGTGATATGTCCTAGAGACAACATGGAGATGTTAGATATCATGGTCAATGTTTATGTATAAATGAATAAATTGTTATTCAATTCCATGAAATAGACATCTTGTATTGATCAATAAGTATGTGACTTATTTATGAGACTCTTTATGCATGAATCTATTTCTAAATGATCACTGATCACATGTCATATTATTGGAACAAATATGACTCTAAGATCGGCATGTTTATTGATTGATGATTATGTCTCATAGATCATGGGTATGGAGATACCAAATCAATAAACATGGACACATGTGTTAGAGAATACCTTATTGGATAGACCCACCATGAGATACTACAGGAATTAATGTGCCATTAGTTGGTCTCAAGTAGTGTTGGTGCAAAGTCCTTAAACCTGAGATCATCATGGATTCTAACATGTGTAGTAGCCTACTTTGGGACTACCAAACGCTATTCCGTAATTGGGTAGTTATAAAAGTAGTTTTCGGGTTTGCTATGAAACATGGAGTGGGATGTGAGTGATCAAGATGGAATTTGCCCCTCCTTTGGAGAGATATCTCTGGGGCCCTTGAGGTAATGGATTATGGAAATGCATGGCCATCCTAAGTTGATTGAGGAGTCAATCAACAGACAGATAATCCAATACGGTTCAAGTGAATGGTTAAGCTATTGAAGGGATGGCACACATCTTGCCTATAGCTTAATTGGTATCGTGAGGCAAAGGGATTTGTGTACACATTACAGGTTCAGAGCCGATATTATATTCTTGTATGCTATGGTGTCAATATGTGTTGCTAGGCGCCGCCTGTTGACAAATCGGTTGAGTTAGACTCGAGCCGAAACCAAGTGTACCTGAACCTACAGGGTCGCACGCTTAAGAGGATAGAATAGATATTCGAGTTGGACTCGGATACGGCTCGATCGGATAGGGATCCGATCGGATAGAGTCCTATGGGCTTACGACGTATGGGCGGCCAACTATATGAGATTCGGATGGGATCCGATTCAAAATAGAGTCTTGATCAGCCACTAGTCCCAGTCGGCTAACTCTATATAAAGGGCGAGGGGTGGAGAGTTGCGGGATTTTTTGAATTGCATTGCGCCGACATCAATCTCCACGGAAACCCTCCCCACTTTCGAGCCAAACCCTAGCCTTGCATCGCGTGCTAGCACATGGGTGTTCGGCGTTCTGTCCCCGGACATGTGGATACCAGTAGAGGCTCTGCTACGTTGTGGCGTTGTTGATCGGCTACGAATCGGCTGCAATTGGAGCGAGGCGACTGCGGCAGATCGGTGACGCAAGCGCGGCGGCGGCGGATCGATCGGCTTTGGTGGAATCGGCTGAGGTCGAACGCATCAGAGCGAGGCGCGAGAACGCGGTCGGACGACTCGGATCGGCTGCGGCATCGGCGAATTGGCTGATTGGTGAATCGGCTGTCCCTGGGAATCGGTGTCATCGATCGAGCAGCTTGTTCCGATCGGATAGCCACGATTGGCTAGTCCGTTGCACTCTACTCTAATCGGTAACGATCTATCGGCCCTTACTTGCAAGTGTTCCTAGTTTGCGCGGTAGAAAAGTTCTGTTTTATGCTATCGTAGCCTCCGCGTAACCCTTCACCATGCAGGTCCCACGCCATGACACCCCAGGTATGTGTGAGGCGCGCGCTCACACGCCCTGTCAGTCTGCATTAATTGGGTGTGCTCATGGCCTTTCAAGGGCATTAAATGAATGCACTTTGGTGAATCAAGCCTCCCTCAACTATCTCTCTCTCATCGACCCGTTGTATCAAGTGGAAGACATGGTCACTTTGGTGGCAGGCTCGAGGCAAGCCTGTGCAGCACTACCGGGAAAAAGGACTAGGGAACATATGACATGACAACATCTCCAGTGTAAGCAATGATGTATGTTTATAGTGCTTTGTTTGTCTGTGGTGGTTAGACACCGAGAGGGGGGTTGGACTCAGTTAGACATGACAAACAAACACAACGTTTAGGAACTCCATACTTTGCCCAATGTAAAACTTCTACATTCCAATCAAGAAATCAGGAGTATGGCTATTATCCTTTAGGAGGCCTGAGTCTAGGTAAATCATGTGTTTGTTAGTTTATTATGTGCTAAAGCCGTTCAATCATAACCTTCCCCATCATCAAAATTGGGTTCCCCGGATCTTGGTCTGCCGACTAAGACACTGATCTCCCCTTTCTCCTCCCTTTCCCTCCTCCCTAAGCCCGAGCGGCTACGAGGTTCCCCCACTCTGCCTTGTCCCCATCTTTAGTGGCTTCCTCACTGCCCCGTCTCCGACTCCTAGCACTATGGATTCCACGCCACACTATATGTCCACCACCCTCCAACCTCGTGGCTTTGGCGCTGCCGCCTCACCGCCGCCCATATTAGCCATCGACTACCAGCCCTCCATCTATCCAACCATCCCACTAAACTAGGAAAACCCCTCTCTTCACCATCCCCTGAGCCCCACCTCAAAAGCCTAACCCTTAACATTATCATCGCTGCCACCGTATTGTCACCGGAGAAGGTGCCATCACCATTGAATCTTGGCCGGATTTCAGGTGACAAATCTTACAATTTTCATCGATAATATTCTACTACAACATATAGTAAAAACTATTTGTTGGAATCCAAACATAGATAGAGGATGTCTCCAGCTAGACCGGGCCACAGCCTAACATATCATTTGTATTATGCATGAACATTGGTCTAACGGCTAGACACTTCGATTCAACTCTAATGGCTAAAACAATTTTGATGACATGGCTCAACATGAGGACTCATTTATAGTGCTCCCTCGTAGCAATTTCTGTTCAGATTCGTAATACTTGATTATGTCCTATATAATATGTTGTTATATTTTGGGATGGATAGAGGATATACTAATTGGAATGCAATACTCCAAAAATTAACTAACATCGACATCAAACCTAGACATCAAACCCTATTGAGGTAGGTGCATAGCCGTACCATGTAGGCATCTTCTAGGCTTATGTATATGTAGAGAGAGCAAAAATATATATGGACACAAACTTGTGCAGAGAACGAAACAAAACGAGGACTGAAGTACAAGCAACAGCAGGAGATAGAGGATCGAGTCATTGAGCTTTATCTCATTTTCTTGGCAGTTTGTCTCTTCCTGAAACGGCAAGCACGCCTATATATATAGTCTGTAGATGTCGAGAGGCGATCTCGGCTGCAGATGCTGAAATCGAGCTGAAAGAGTAGTCCCAAGCCGTTGCAGCCATCCACTATGGCCTTGATAAAACAGATTAAATTGCCTCGTCAGATCGTTAGAAAATATTAAATTTAAATTATGGTTCATTATTTAAGGTAAGGAAAATAGATTGCATCCTGGGTCTCTGTATATAGGATGCACACAACTAAAATTTATTATCAATTTATTGTTTAAACCTCTTATATCAGTTGTAAAAGAAGCTCTCATCAATTAATTTATTTTAAAGATATACTTTTTTGTCGAGGTGACAGCAAGCAAATTAACTACTGCCGCAAAATAACACCTTTTGTATCGGACATATCATCGTAAAGTCACAATGTTTTGTCGATATATGACAATAATGTTACTTTGCCATACAAGAAGTTCAGTTTGATATCAGGATCCAATGTGCACGCTTGATCTTTTTTGAAACTTGCATGCTTGATCATTTATCCTTTTGGCCATATACTGATAAAAGTGTTAGAAATATTTTTCAAAAAATGTTAAATGTGTGGCCATAATTATAATTATGACAATCTATTATGACCTTTTTTTTACAATTCAAATAAGTAAATTTCACATATTAACTAGTTCAGTTAAGATTTTGGAGTTTTGACTGCACATATTCTAAAATACTCCTTCTGTCAACAAATCCACAAATATAAACACTTCTAGAATATTATTTCCCTCACACAACCAGCCTCATTTAGTTTTCACTCCATATTACCATTTCACTCCTCCGCCACCCCTCCTTTAGTTTTTTATTAATTCTTAATCTCTTGTAAATGTTTATATTTATAGACATAGGAGTAACACAAAGTAACAGTTACTCCATCGGTTTTGTATTATAAGTAACTTTTTTCTAGTTATTTTTTATATTTGTTCAAATTTATAAAAAAATATAGCAAAATTCATAACACGAAATAGTCATATTATCAAAATATATTCAACGTTCTATTTAATAAAGCTAATTTGATGATATATATATATTAATATTTTTTATAAACTTAATTAAACCTAAAGAATTTGACAAAAATATCAAAGCTACTTACAATATGAAATGGATATATTGTAATGGATGGATAATAGATTTGCTTTCTATTGTTTTAGAAATGTTTAGTTAGCGTGAAATTTTACGAACATTAATAAAACAAGTAGTTGTAGGTATCTAAATCTTACACAAATTTTGGTACCTTGAGTACCAAATACTACATAAAAAATATGATATCTTCTGATATTTTTGTGAAAAGGATAAAACTATCCTTAGTTGGCGAACAAAGAAAAATCTGCTCATAAATATGGCCACATCATATCTCGGGCGGAAAGATGCGAATTATTCGTTGCTTTTTTTAGCGCGCGTGGCCCATATACGATGCCACGATGGATCGATGCGGACGGATGGATATCGATCGATCGATGATCGGCAAAGCAGCAACTTCATGTAAAGCTTTGTGTTTTTGGGTGGATAGCTTTGCGGTAACGCAACGTGCAACTCTCAAATCAAATCACGTACGTGTCGCTCCTGCAACCAAGATAGTACGTTGTGCGCTGTGGCTTTCAATCGCTCGCGGCCGGCCTTTCGCCTAATTCAATGCCTCCTGTCGTCTCTCTCCCTCACCATCTCTCGCCGATCAATCCATATTATTTACTCGAATATGATCAATATATATCATGTAACTGAAAGCTTCTTTTAAAATGACCAATTTTTTTTATTACTACATATATAAACGCTTTTTCCAAACAGCCAAAATCGCTTTTTCAGACGAACGAAACCGTCTAGCACCCAGATGTATGCAAAATTACCGATTATCATATACGAGCATCATGACAGAATGAAAAAAACTTATTTTCGTAGGCCAGCACAAGAATTTTGGCAAAAAATAATATTATTTTTAAAAAAATATATATAGAAACCCTATCTCGGATCCCCTAGGTAGATCCATAGCTACAACGCTGCCACCACCGCCCGAAGCCCGCCACCTCTTGAAGCCAGCGGATCCACTGCTCTAGTGATCGGTGGCGGTGCCCCCGCTCATCCCGAGGCTGCCTTAGCTGGATCTAGTCGCCAGCGGTAGAAGAGGAGTCGAGAGAGGACATCACGAGGCCAACTGCAGTGCAGGAGGAGCTAAGGGAGCTTCCGCTGGATCCGGCCATCGTGAGGCCGCCGATAGTGAAGGAGGAGCTGAGGCATGCACCGGCTGTTCCTGTCGTTGGTGCTCTGTCAGCGTCGCTCCCGTCATCGGTCGCTCAGTGAGAGAGGTGAGGAGGAGAGGAAATGAGGGAGAGGGATGGGTGAAGATGGGGAGGAGAGGTGTTGGGGGTGTCATCCCAGGGTAGTTCACAGAGCGAAGTTAAAGTCAGCTGAAGTCGGACTAAGGGTCCTCGGGTCAAGGTCGGAAGCCCGACCCCCTCTTGGGGTCGGTCGCCCCGACCTCTCCCCAAGTTCGACCTTAGTGTTCCTTCTCGACCGCAGCTCGTTGGCCCAACCTCATATCTCCTCGGGAAGGAAGGCTTGCCTTGCAAGGTTCGTAGAGGAGGCAAGGAGGGGACAACCCGACAGAAGGTGACATCACCCGACAAGACTGCGCAGATAGTATCTGCGGAGGACGGATCTCAAGACAGAATAAAACACAAGATGCCCACGACGCGCAGGACCCGAGGGATCTCTATATACTTTTCAGATATTATTTGTGCTTATTTTTTAGTCTTTAGTCTTAGCCTTCTTTGTCTCCAGGTCCTCTTATAACTGTCCCTCTTGAGCTATAAAAGGGAGGGCAGAGTGAACGGGCAAGGTATCGCTTTCTGAGAACTCTTCTCTAAACTCTAGTCTTTGAAAGCTAGATCCAATCGCTAGAACGCCCAAAAACTCTCTCCATTGTAATCCTTGTTCATACACCACTCAATAAAGAACACTGGACGTAAGCCTATTATCCTCCGGAAGGGCTGAACTAGTATAAACTCTTTTGTCTCTTGACTCATTTGATACCCGAGTCAACCATCAGATCCATCGGTGAGACGCTCCGACCATTTTTTTCACCTCCTTGGGTAGCCCCTCGGAGAACTGCCGACCATCCCGTTGATAAAAGGTGATGGGGAGAGTAGATAGGTGGGAGAGAATTGAGGGGAGGGAGAGGAGTACAGGAGTTGACACCGAGAGAAAGTAGAGAAAAGGAGAAGGAAAGGACATCTTCTTTTCTCTTGTGGGCGAAAATTCACCGCCTGTGAAATAGGAATGAAAATTTTTGTATGCAGCATCTTTAACAATCCTTTTATGAAAATAAATTTATTTTTATATACGATCTTGTTAAATGGTCTATTTATTAAAATTAATTTTCATAGGTGAGACTTTACTGTGCACCCCTGAACCTTCATATTCATGAGTTTTTTTAACCCGTTTATAAATACAAAGGAGTGTCTCTAACAAAATTTAATTTTATAGTAATGATTGTTGAGTCGTAAATTTAAACAACAAGATCCTTTTGTCCATTCATAATCCCTTGGATCATTACTTCGGGCTTACCGGCAGTGCCATCTATACGGTTCATTAAGCATTGATACCTTAGTAGCTATCGGCTAATTGGATTTTATATATGTTGTTATATTATTTTATAAATATAATAAAACATAAAATAATTTAACTTTTTGAAAAATGAAAGCGACGTATATAGAGGAAGTGGTTAATAGTCTTTCCAGTTTCTAGTTTCATAGCTTTTAACGTCGTGAACAAAGTTAAAGTTAAATTTTCATAGTTTTTTATTGAAATTTAAATACACTAAAACAATATATATATATATATGTTTTACAAAGAGCTATAATAAAAGTAAAAAATATTTATTTATTAGATATATATTGTAATATATAATTTTAACGAAGATATATTTTAAAAACCGTAGGAATTTAATACATTAAAATTTGTTTTTTCCTCGGTCCTTACGTAAGGTCGTCGGTTGCATGTGCTTGTTTTTCTATTGAATTTTCGTGTTTAATTAATTCATGAGTCGTGACCATTAGACCATACTGCATAACTCAGCTAGCTCATTCTTTTCTCACGTGGCAGTAGGACCTGTGTGCATGGTGCTACTGACCTGCCATCTGTCCAATGCACACAAACCTACACCTTTCCCCTTTTCATAGAAAAGATAATGCCAGCAGCAATATTCATCCATTTATCATCTTTTTTTTAAAAAAAAATTGCTTCAGCTTTACACAATATATATTGCAGGGCAATTTGTCCTTTTTTTAATGCATAACATAGTGTAATTCCTGTCATGACAGTTACTTGCTTCTTGTAAAAAGTTTTTCAACTTTTTTTTCTGAAAACTACAACACATGAACAGTCATCTGAAAAAGGAATTACACTAAGATATGTTTATCTTTGAACTTTCACATTTTCAGATAAAAACAGGACTGCTCTTGAAAAAAGTTTGTCATTTTTTTTCTGAAAACAACAACACATGAATAGTCATCTGAAAAAACGGAATCATACAAGATCTGTTTATCTTTTAACTTTCACATTTTTAAGATAAAAACAGAGTGGCCTGAAAAGGCTATCCTCCTCTGCATGCTTCCTTTTTTTCTCATCACATCATCTGAGCACACGTACACAAAATGCACAACTGCAGTTGCACACTGGAAGCAACAAGACAACGCACGCATACATTCCCTGGCCCTTTTGACTGAATCCCGTATGGTTTGTGCACACGCAGACAAACAAAATCTCATCCTGAACTAGTGAAGCTGGCGAAAAGAAACGCCAAGAAAACACAAAAAGCAAGCAACGATCGACCTCGATCCCCTACCATCGCCACCACCACCACCAGAACCTGTCCCTACAAAAATTAAGAGCCACCTTCTTCCCATTCTTCCACGTCTCCAAATTGTATTTTTCATCTGCAAATATTACCATATGATCGACGTGAATTTTCGAGCCATTCAACTGTTGTACTTTCACGTTACGTGGTTGTAAATGGCTGTCCCCAATCGACATGACACGAAAAATATGTGTAAATATTTTTATCAAATGGCATAATAACATTAAAGGCCGTTACACCAGGTAATCCTTCGATATAAAACCGATACCTCCTAAGGTATCAGCTCAATGATGCCCTTCATCGTTTTCGCCTCATGCGTCACCTATCTCTTCCGGCACCAGCTTCTCGTTGTATGTCTTTGGGCTTCGAAGGTCGTTCTCCACCATGTCATATCTCCTCTAGCTCCTATATCAACAGCGACAAGGTCGCTTCCTTCGTCGTCGTCCTGGTGTTAGAGACCATCATTATAAGAGATACGCCGTGGTGATGGTCTATCTCTACATATAGCTAGGCTCACTCTTCACACATGTATGCATGAGCTTCAATGCCAAACTTTTTAAAAAAAATCTCATTCATTGCTTATCACATTTGCGATCCAATTATATCGTCTTAATTAAATCTTTATAATAATATCTAATATAATTATGATAAAAGTAAAATCTATGTTTCATACCTAAAAGTAAAATTTTTATATTTTTATTTTATGTTCTATGTTTTGGGACTCAATATTTTATATAATAGGTTGTCGTTCTTGCATTTTGTATTTTTATCAATAAGCATTTTTAGATGTTTTATCTTTTTGAAATATTTGATTAAGTTAGTTGAAACATTTGAATAAATATTTTTCTCCCAGCGATAAAATACCGCTCAATATTTTTTCCTTTTAAATGTTTCCATAACTTTTGACACGTAATAATAAGAAGACATTCCCTAGTTTTTTAATTAAAAAAAGAAAACATCACCACAACCAAGTGTGGCATATCCAAGACTGACACGTCAAGTTTTTATTTTTTTCTTTTTTCTTTCCTGTTGAGATGAACACGTTCGGTTCTTGATTCTGTCCGGTGTCCATGATCAGGCAGCTTTAAATCCGCGATATGACACATCGTTTTCCGAATCCGACGGGTCAGCAAATGCACGGCCGCTACGAGACCCGTACCCGCTAGACCTGCCGCACTGTTCCTCCTTATCGGATCCGGGTCCCCCGATCTGGCGCCCATAAATTGGCCGCCTCGATTCCTCCCTCGCTGCCATTGTCGGCACCACACTGAGCTGAGCTCCCTCGTTTCTTCTCTTCCAAAGATCCACGCAAGCTTCGCCAAAGATGCCAATGGAGAGGTCGGTGTCGTGCGCGGAGAGGCCGGCGGCTGCGGCGGCTTCGGCGGCGGACCTGCGGTGCTACAGCGCGTCGTACGTCACGTCGTACAAGCCGGGCGCGGCGGCGGCGGCGAACACGAAGGTGAAGCGCGCCACGTCGTCGGGCGGCGGCGTGCAGCGGAGCGGGAGCACCAAGACCATCGCGTCCTCCGCCGGGTGGGGCGCCCCGCCGGCGGCCCGACGCCCGGGTTCAACCTGCGGAGCTACAGCGCATCCTACGCCGCGTCGTACTCGCCGTTCGAGGACCCGAATCCGGCGGACAAGACCGGCGGCGGCGGTGTAGTCGGCGGGGCGGCGACGTGGACGTCGTCGGCGGGGCGGCGGTCCGTGAACCTGAGGGGGTACACGCCGTCGTTCGCCGCATTGGACGACACCGCCGTGGCGCCCCCGGTCCCGGCCAAGAAGCAGGTCTCCCCGACCGGCAGCTTCGCGGTCGTCGACGAGGCGGAGCTCCAGCGGCGGAAGCGTCTGGTCGCCTACAAGGCGTACGACGTGGAGGGGAAGGTGAAGGACTCTGTCCGCCGCAGCGTCAAGTGGATCAAGGGCAAGTACTCCCGTGCCGTCGACGGCAAGTGGTGATCTCTCTCTCTCTCGATCGCCATGGCACGAGCTTGAGCTGTTCTTCTTTGCTCCTCTTCGTCATCTTCATCATCATCTTCTTCTTCTTCTTCTTCTTGGTGTGTTTGAGTCATCCTTGATTCCTACCTTCCTCCTACATGCACTGCACACCTTCATTTGATTTGTTACTCCTTCTTCTTGTTTTCTTCTTGGATTTTAGGATTTAATTTTGACGAGATTTGGTCAGCATATAGCTGTTGCAGCCATGTAGTTACTAGTATATATAATACTACTTAGTATAATTCAGTATGAGGAGATACATATGAGCAGCGGTAGCTTTTGCTTGGTGTTTTGCTGCAGAGCAAAAATCCAAGGAAAAGTTGATCAGTGTGTGGTGTGCTTGTTGTACATATGTGTATGAGTATTATTATGTATCTGTACTATGCCCAGTTTACCATCACCTGCTCCAGCTGTGATATATCATAGACAGTGTACTGTAGTAGAATAAGATTTTGGAGGTGTGAGATGTAAATAATTACATATATACTTTCATCTTCTTCTATTGTTTGTATTATTGTGTACTATACTTCTTCAGTTCTTCTCTCACTCTGCATGCATTATTCACTTGCTAATTGCTATATATGAACTGTGCAACAAGAGCTGTCCAATTATTGAGGTGAGGTGAGAAAAGAGGAAATTTTTGCAGCATTTTCACTGTGCAGCACAGCAGAATTGGTTACTTATTTTCTTTCTACTTCTTCTTAAAAGGATTGAGGATGGTAAGCTAGCAGTGTTACTGAAAAGGCAGACAAAGCTTCAGAAACGGATGGGGCCTCGGCGCCCACTCATGCAGGATTCTCTATGGATGGATGCTCCTGAAAACGAATTTGTCAATACTTTTTTCCTAATTTTCTCCCAGCAATTCAGATTGGGTAGTGCAGGTTGCAGATGATTATTCCCCCTTTTCTTGTTCTATTTTGATGGAAAAGATCGATGTGGAGTTATTCAGTTCCAATTAACTGAATTGAATTCTGCGGAAAAAAACATATAGATACATGTAATGTGGTGTTTGGCAGGGCTTCAGATCCTGAACCCTGGTGGAGTGGAGCTGGAATCCTGCCAAACACTTCAGCTCCAAACAGATCTGGATGAAACACTCCAAAAAATAAACTAGAGCTACATTTCATCAGCTTCTAAACTCTAGCTCCAGCTAGAGCTGGAACTTGAAGTTGAAGCTCTACCAAACACCTCCTAAGTGTAGGGCTGCTCTACTTTCGGGTTGTGGACTCTGTTTTTGCACTCTTTAGTCCTCACTACTCATTAATTTATTTTTATAAAATAAATAGAAACTTTGAAATTTTGATCAAAATTTTCTGAATTCCTAAGAAAAGGTACAAAATTGGCAATTGGTGTTATGGGATCCGATTGCATACAATTTCCTGGCTCTACCGAGATGAACAAACTTCGGAAATTTGAACCAAATTCAGACGAAATGGGAGTTGAACCAAATTCAGACGAAATTCAGACCAAATTCAGACCAAAATAGATCAAATTCCCCGAATTTCGGACCTTTTAGTCCGAACCCTAGAACCCTACTGCCAATATGAGAAGTTTGAGCGATGTTCCGATGCTTTCTACTACTATTATATTACTAATAGAAATGATTTGAACATTTCGTTATTAAGGGTAAATCAGTAATTTATTAATGTAATGATTAGGACTAACTTTGTTATTTACATTTTTCTTTATGTTTTTTCTTGGCTAGATCAATATGTGATGCTGGCATCGCTGATATTTCATTGAAATAGTTAAAAAAGAAGGGAAAAAAGTTAGCCACTGCTATTTTTTTACAATAATGTCCTTTTATATTTTTATTGTTGTTAACTATAATAATATAAATATATCTAAATCATCAAATGAAATTAGCGGTTCAGATCGTTTTTATCAGTAGAGAGCACTTGGTGGGTGGATCTGAAAGTATCTAGACAGACCAAGCAGCGATTACTCACCATTACATAGAGTGTGTATTTTATCGTCATTGAGAAGGTACCACATATTTAAATAAAGTTTTTCTTATCAAAGCACTGCAGCGCTGCTAGATGCGGTGTTGCAAAAAATTCTCCTTGTACTGTTGGCATTCCTAGATTTTATTAACAGAGGAAAAAAAACTCTGACAGCGTCTTCCCTGCCGCTTTCCTTGCGTTCGCGTGGTTCAACTCAAGTCCATACGAAAAACTGAAAAACGTTTCCATTCGATCGCTCAGTGGTAATTTCTTATGCTGCCTGTTTGCTTGCAGCAACGGACGAACGCGACGGATAAAATGCTCAATTCGTCGGTGAGCTCTCTTTACCCCTACCGGAAAGGGATTTCTCATGTCGTTTTCTTGATCCCCGTCTGATTCCACAGAGAAATGCTCCTCCCTAGATCTTTCCCCTGCTGACCCTTGCCATGTTTTTTTCAATCTTGCATTGAGCTTTTGCTGAATTTCTTAACAAGATTGTTCTACATAGAAAAAGTTTGGTATGACGTTTGCCTCAGACGTGAGCTGAGTCTCCATCTGCTGTGACCGGCCATGTATGTAGGTCATGGTAGCTCGTTGAAGATCATAACAACTTCAAGAAGAAGAAGATCGATGCTTTTCTGAATTTTCAGAATGCTTCTTTTTCTGAAATTCTGAATTCAGAATGTATCTGCACTTTTGAAGTGATAAAAAACACACATCCTTTTCTTTGAGAGAGTCCAACTGACATCCCATTTGTCTGTAGCTTCAGTTTCATGGCATTTTTTCCTCCTAGGTGATAGCAATAGCATTTGCATTGGATTAGGGTGAGATGTTTGCAGCAGCTGCGGTTTTAGATTACCTTCGATGAACAGTTGCTGGCGGCGAATCATCCATGGTTTTGCAGCTTCAGACTTTCAGTAAACAGTAAGAACACGTCCTTTCATCGGCCTGGATGCTTCTACTTAGTACAATGGATTCTTCCCAAATCTTTGTCTCCCCTTCTGTTCTGAAAAAGAAACCTCTAGTTTATATTGACAAACATGCTGATAATTGTACTTTGTGTGGCTAACTTCTACGATGAAGACAATAGGTGAACAGCATTTTGGGACATCAAGATATGATCGTATGGAACAATGAAAGTTACTTAACGTTGACGCAGAAGACTTGTGAAATCTTTTTGCTCTGGAAAAAAGGGTAAAAAGGAAGGGGACATGGCTTGATCTTTTTACTGTTTGTGATAGTTTCAGTCCATTGTATCAGGTAGCCAGTTAATTTCTACCCAGTTGATGTACTATGTTCTTGTTTAGTTTTTATCTTGTTGTGAAGAAACTCTGTAGCATGAAATGGAGATTAGAAGACCCAATCTTATGCACATGGCTTTAATTAATCCAATCAAAATGAATAAAAAACACACACAGTTTTTGAGATTTTGTCTTGTTGCTCAGAAAGTCGATAGAGGACATGGTCTTTTTCTTTTTATAAAAATAAATCTTGCAAGTTTACTTGATGCAAACACACATGTAGTACAGTTGAAACCACTGTTTCAGGATGCAGAAGCAGTGCAGTGTGCGTCGGCACATTCACTGATTTCTGCTCCAAAAAATACTAAAAATCATTGAAACATCCCCTGATTGCATCTCTGATTCTTCTGCAGTGTATCAATCAAAACCCATCAGTGAATAATGCCTGAGCTTGTCAAGATGTGATGCCTCCGTTGAAACTTTGCAGTTAGGCGCCAATGGATGACAAGTTGCACCATCAAGTCCTAAGGGCCCCCATTAATTAATCAAATCAATCGACGTTCTTCTTCTTGTCTTGACATACGCTGAGTTGTCCATCCAACCATCCATGATCCATCTATCTACTATCTCTTGTGATATCCACATACATAGGCGATTAGCCATGCCTACGTTATTCGTAATCCCATCATTCCGAAGGGAAATGCTAGTTTTCAGTCATCTTCAATCTAGTAGTGTAATTAGGGAGGGAGGAGGGAAGAAGTAGGGAAGGAATTCAACGGCTATGGCAACTCCCCGGCGGTGGTGGAAGCAATAGCAAGGTTTACATCTCCGGCGATGGCACAGAGGTGATGGTGAGGTTAGAGTTTAGAGTTCTGGGGTAGGGGTCGGAATGAGAGGGGGCTTAGGGGAGGGTGAAGAGGCGGACATCCCTGAGATTTATAGGGATAGGGGTGAAGAGGCGGAGTTCCCTGAGACTTATAGGGATAGTCATGATGGACAGAAGGTCATGTTGCGGGGGCGCTGTTACCCTCTATTTTAAATTTATAGTTTTGTGATAAATTAAAAACTAAATCTGTAGTTTCATGACATTAAGTTTTATGATAGTTTAATCAACTTTTGTGAAATGTGCTATAAATTTTCTTTTTTTTCTCTTCTGTCCCGAGAAAGAAACAAATATTTCTTTTATGCTTAATGCTTGGATTGCATGTGCTTTCTGACCTACTAAACGTTTATGTTCTTCGTAAAAACTTTCTTTTAATACATTTTTTTAACTTTATAATTATTTGCTAATTATCTTGTATCTCGAATAATTATCACAAATCCATTTAGCACAAAATAAATACACGTAGAGTCGTAGTGCCCTTTAATTCTACTCTCTCAATGTGCTATAGATGTCTACTCCTACCTAATGCACTCCAAATGACACTGCAAGCAATATCCAAAACGGTTGTACTACTTACCATTCTTTGCTAACCATATTGCGGCCCAACTGTATTCAGGTCGTACACTACACGCGCATTTCTGAATTCTCAAACTACGTACTGTGCGTCAGTCAGTCAGTCAGTCGCATGGAGGGTTTAAATGAAATCAAATCAAATCAAATCATTCACCACCTGAAACAGAAGAGGCTATCCTCTTATGCTTTTCTCTTCACCCTGAAACAGAAGAGGCTATATATATACATATCCTATTATGCTTTTCTCTTCACCCTGAAACAGTGCATCCACAAAGCTTTGCACCCTAAATACAGGGACAGGCAAAGGCTGTAACTCATGGAGTCGTGGACTTGCATCCTAGCTGCATGATCACACAAACAAACAAACCTGTAATAACCACCAATGCATTCTCCAATAATTTCCCATTTCGAATCAAAAAGCAGACAGAGATATTGGAGGTCCCGGCCATATATAGGAGGATTGTAAGGTAGGTCAAGGGTTTATTTCTAGTGGCTACACTGCACTGCACACTAATTCTGCAGTGCAACGGCGTGCATTTTTCTCATTCAGTTGACCTCCCAACCGATCGATCGACCAGGTGTATGTATGTATCAGGTGCGCATTGACCACTGCGCATTATTGCAATCATTCTATCCAAGAATTATATTCTAGGATCAATTTCAGCCATGTATAATAATTCATTAGTCGGGTATGACGATACATGAACACCATGAGTTAGTTGTGGACATCAGTGGTGGAGCAGATTTCGAAATTCTGAATATGGACTACCTAATTATTATTAGGTAAACTAAAAAGAAAATAAATATTAGTCAATTTTTTAGACGGCCAGGATTTAGAATTCTAGATAGAGATTGTCTAATCTTCGGACTGAAAAAGTCCATTTTTTTATATTCATACGTGAACATTACACCTTATCCTCTTCTCTCCTTTTTCTCTCCCCACGCATAGGCTCCATCAACTACTCGTTGATGCCGCCCTCCTCCCAAGCCCGGCCGCACCAACCCCACTGCCCCCCTCCTCCTCTCTCTTCCTCCATAATTTAGCGGTAGCGCCATTCCCCTGCCACCCTCTTCCCCCGTCTTCGGCGGCTTATCACTGACTGCCTCCTCAAACCCCATATGGCCTCCCTCAACCTCATTGCCAACCCTGTCTACTGCCTCACACATCCTTATAGCTTCAGCGACAAATTTATCACAAAATTACAGGTCTAGTGCCATTTTAATCACAAAACTATAACGTTTATAGCTTTAACATAATAGTAATGCTAGGGATTTAAACTCTAAAATCAGTAGTTTTGTGATAACTTTGATATTAGAGCATGACCAACAGATTCTCAAAAAGCAATTCTTAAAAAAGCTCATTTAGAAAATCCCTAAAAAGTTTAGAGAATGAAATCAAAAATTGATACGACAGATTCTCAAAACTAAGTCTCTATTTTTTAACTAACCGAGACCCATGAACCACCGCTAGGGTATTTCTTTTCGGGGTACAGGCGACGCAGGGCGCAGTTGTAGGTGGCGGCATCATTGACTGAACTGTTTTGTTCAGTCACACGACAAGTAGTGCGGCGGCGACATCATTGGCCCGAATCTGCGCGGCGGCAAGCACTGTGCGGTGGCAAGCAAGCTGTGCGGCGACAACAGCGGTGTTGTGCATCTAAGTGTAGACAATCGCACATGCACGGATCACAGATGCAAGCGGTGGCAGTGCAGCAAGATAGTTTCGACGGGGAAGGCAGCGCTATGCGGCAGGGCAAGCAGGGCGGCAGGCGGCGCAGCACAGATCAATCTCTGTTTTTTTGCGTGCGCGTAGCGCTAAAATAATCCACGCGGTGACGGGAGCTATTTTAGAGAACCAGGACTCTATTCTCAGTTTTGAGCATGAGATCATGATTTTAGAGAACCTATAATTTTAGAGATCCATATGGAGTCTCTGTTGGAGCCTATTTTTCAAAGAAAATTCTCCAAAATAGAATTAGAGATTCATTTAGAGACACTGTTGGACATGCTCTAGTTGTGTGATACCTGACCTTAAATCTAAAGTTTTTTAATAAATTTGACGCTAAATTAGTTGTATGATACAACATATTAAATCTATGATTTTGTGATAATTTGATCAATATCTCTATAGTTTTGTAAAAATTTACTTGAAAATTATATGCTTTGCTATCGACAATCACCTAATTCCTATTTTTTTCAATTAACGAGTCAAAGTTCCAAAAAATAGCATAGTACAGACAATTTTATCTATAAAATACCATTGCCATCATATTTCTGTCTTGAAATACCCAAACTGTCTTGTTGAAAACAAGTTTCCTTTATTTTAGCATGGGTTAACCCACCATGCCCAATAAAGTTAACCCATATGCTTGTTACATCTTTTGTTAGATGGAAAGATGATGATAAAAAATAGTATTTTATAAAATTTACGCTCGTCCATAAAAAAACATAGAACTACATGTTTATTAATGGCAACACGTAGAAATGTGGGATCGTTTTTTTGACGGTGAGACAGCAAGCGGAATTAGCGGCAGGAGGTCAAGGAGGTTAGGTTGGTGTTTGACATGTAGGAGATCGATCGAGCGGTGAGATGTTCACTTCAGAAGTTGAAGTGAGAGGCCACCGGCAGCTGGTTGTACTGGAGGGGGATGGCTAGTAATGGTGACTTCAATTGAGGAGGGACTTGAGGCCGGACTCCTCTCGTGGTCTCCTACTGTATAACGCGTTTTGCTATGAAATATATAAATAAATATTTGTTAATTATTAAAATGATAAATAGATATGTTGAAATATTATGTGAAAATAATCTGAGAGATGATAATTGGATATATTTATATGTTGATCTGTATAATTCAATAAATTGTAGATTATATATAGATGATGTAGCACACATGTTTATACAAGTTTTAATTGATAATGGTGTGACATATTTATATGTTGAGCTGTTTAGTATAGAAGACATAAATATAATGGGCCCGAAATAAAATGAAACATAAGAGATGACATGTGTAGATCGATGATTTAATAATGAAACGAGGGTGTGGAGTGGTCGTGTCATAGCATGATGCGATAAGGTTTTGATCAGTCGATCGGTCGTTCGTTTCGTCCACCACCAACAGCTAGCTACCACAAATCAAGACGGTGATCGATCGAGCAATCGATGCATGTGTCTCGTCATGTTGATTGATTAATTAATTAATTCAAGAACAAACTACTCCAACTTGATGGCTGAGAAAAAAGTGAAAACCTAGCTTTCCCTAAAATTAGCTCTTTACTATCCTGCCCAAGGGGCTGGAGACATTTCACCCTAGATTTAGAAGCTTTCTCAAACAAACCCCTTTTGACGCAACCAGACTTCTCCCTATGTTTCAGTGATTTGCTCATAGGTGCAAAGCGGGGTTATTTGATTAAAAAGTGTAGTGTGATCTTGGCTGGAAGATGAAAGACTTTTTTTGTTTTTCATATTATCATACAGAAAGAAACATATCGTAGCGACAAGTTGGGATGGTTGAACAGGAAAAACAACAAGGCAGGCGATAGAAAAAAGCAAAGGCAGGCGATAGAAAAAAGCAAAGGGGAACTGGTTAAAACTAAATAAGGAAAGGAACTTAACTGTATTCCATACGTACTGCATACTGTTTCTCAAAATATGAGTGAAGGACAATAATTCTCTCTAACAAGGGAAAGCTCTTCTGAAAAGACAATTACTCAAGCAGTAAAGCTCGGCCTCAGTGCATCCTACTTCTGTCATGTTTTAAGCTAGCTATCTCTTTTAGGCATGCTAGATACTATATAAAATATAAGTTTTTTCACGTTTATGTCCATCATTGTAGGACTTGGGTTCAAGCTTTCTTCAACCTCTTTTTATCAATGAACTCCTGACATCTATGAAGGAGTGTGATTCGTTCGACAAATTCCTACCTCTATATCTTACATAAGAATAATTTTGGGAAAAAAGAAAACATTCATTTCCCAATATTAGGTAGCTAGGTTGTTATCCCTTGGTATCGAACTATTGTCGATCGTATCGTATGTACGCCACACACAAATATAACAAATCAATATGTCAGTCTTACCTAGGGTTTCACACTTCCATATGATCTATGTATCAGATAAAAAAACCACTCACGAGCAGTATTTTAGATTTCGTGGGAAAATATACTTAAAAAAGAAACTAATGATATCCGAACAAATCCTTATAAAAATTTTAAAATTCAATTTAATTTTTTTAAGCTGGTTGAAAGACCGAGTGGTCTATGTTTTTTACCCAGTCTGAAATATCGCGGTTTCCATCGGTTTTATAAACCCTAGTCTCACCGAAACAACAAGTAGTAGCAGGCGAGCCAGCTTCCGATCGGCATGGGTTTTCTGGTCTGCGCAAATCAGATGATGCAGACGCGGACGACGCGGTAGCACGAAATGGGCCGAAAGCCCAGCCCACTCACGTGTGCAGTGCGGGCCGGCCTCTCGTATCGCCCGCTGACGTGAGGCCTTCGGTGAAGTACGTGCTAGTACGTCGCAGGCCTATCCCTCTCGGTGGCCGTGTGGCGTTCGTTCGCTCGCGTGTGGCAACAAATACTAGGCCCAACTCCCAACCAGGAACGTCGAAGAAATCAATGAGAAAGAAAAATACTCCCAGTGTCCCATAATATAAATGTTTTTTCTCTACAAATTTATCTCAAAATATAAAAATTTTTAGCATCATACTTTATTTTTTACCTCTCAACTTCTATACTAATTTATTACCCACCATTCACTTTTTACATTAATTTATTCTCACAGCTATCAACTTTTACACTATTTTATTCTTTCACCTATCTTCTTTTATACATCAAATGTCCTTTTGCTATCTCCTTAATATTTTTTAAAACAGTCATAATTTCTTATATTATGATATGGCGAGAGTATTATGTTGCGTGCATACGATGTGTCACGAGAGAACTAATAGTTTGCGCACGTGCGTGGGTAACACAAGTCGGGCACAAGACGTTCCTAAGGGCTTCATGCCATACTCACATCATGGGGAGGCGTACTCCAATTGGAAATGCTTACAAGCGATTCAAAACTTTCAATTTGTGTTTGAAACTCTCATCTCAAGAATCACAAACTTCCAATTGGGAAAATATATGAAACTTTTATCTTAAATCATAAATCTTTCGATTGAAGCTTTAACACTTTCACTTAAAATAATGAAAACTTTCAATTCTAGGTCTGAAATTTTCATATCAAAATCACTAAAACTTTCATTTCAAATTTAAACTTCCAAATAAAGAACCATCAAACTTTCAATTCAAATACTTTCATCTAAATACTCAAAATCCCTTCCGCACCACGCCTTCACCACATGCAGATGTCCTACTGCTGTTCCAAGGCAACTACGTCTCTGTTAGCCCATCACTGTTGTCGTCATAACCTCAAGGGATATAGTTAAGGAGCTAGGGAAAGGGGAGGGGAGGGTGACGATGTGCATGGCTGAAGAAGCCAAGAGTGACGGGAATATAGAGGAGTTGAGAGAAAAGGAGAGTGGAGGGCAATCGACAAGCAGAGCACATCGAGGAGGCGAACTTAAATGGAGAAAAGGGAACGAAAAGAGAACTGTAAGGATTTGCTCTCCATCTCATATGTCTAACATAAACTTGGTACAAATGTATCTAGCCAGTGCACATGCCCGACCCTAGGGCAGGGCAAACGGTGCAGTCGCATTGGGCCCCGCCAAACCGAGGGCCCCACACTGGTAGTACTTAGGTAGGTACTTAGGTAGGTTTAGTTAGTGGATAGTTAAATCTATCACACTGTCATGTCCCAGAAATTCAAACCAGAATTTCCGAAGCTATATGTGTATTAAAAATCCCTGTCCAGGATCAGTCAGGGTACATATACGATAATTGTTGATATTACAGTTCCACGTCTTAAAAACATTACAGAAAGATTACAAAAGAGCAGTGGAAAAGAAAAGGAATCTAAGCCTAGTCTTGACGCTTGCAGCGTGACACTTTCCACTCCACAGGCATCTTCTAGAGCGTAGGACCAAGCCTACTCGACTTCGAATTCTTGGGCTTCATCGAGCTCTGGCTCTGGTGAAGAGACAAGGATGAGTACTTTCCACGTACTCAGCAAGTCATACCGGAAGAGAGTGGTATGTATGCAAGGAGAGACAAGGATTTAGCTAGGGTTTTCTTTTTAGCAAAAAACAACTTAACTTCACAGCAAGGAGGTTTGAAAACAAATAAAAGAGTTGTAAATAAATAATTAAGCAATTTTAGTTGTTCAACACTATCCAACGTTATCCCCATGTTGCGACAGACCCAAACCATCCACCTGTACTAGTCATGTTCCGTTACTCAGGTTTTTAACAGTGTGGGACTAATCACGGTGAATCCGGTCGATCGCCCATAACTGCGGACACGGCTACTCGAATAACTTTACTCTGATCAGAGGTGTACATCTATACCCACAAGACACATCCCTACAACACGTTTCTGTGCATCGGAATACCGCCACGGTACTTCAGAAAAGGACTGTAATATGACCTTTCATATAACCCCCACTAACCAAGCGAATCACACCAAGGTTTCGCCCCAACTCCCGTTCCTGGGCAGTGGGCAGCCCCCCGAGTGCCGCGATGAATCCGGCAGCCCAGCAACGGGTAAACCCCTGGCCGACTGCAACTCCATCACGCTCACCCGCGCCAGGGTTCGTCGGCTAGGAAAGGCTACACTACGAGACCCACCCCGTTGCCCATTATGGCTTGTGGTTTGTATGATAATTCTCCCAGGGTTTCCCGTGAACTAGTCCTTAATTGCCATGGGTGCGACTATCCAAAACCAATGCGCCCACAAACCCACCATTTGTCATATTTTAGTTGTTGACCGAGATCACGGTGTCACAGGATTAAGTTCTTCATTTCATGTGTCCAAAATAACGTAATCTAGATGAACTAACCCAGTTAGTGTGCCAATTGGTCTAAGCAGGGATAAGCATAACCTAGGCCAAGAACTAGTCATATTATTGCCCAAGTTTATCAAGGGGTGAGGGTAGAAAAACCTAGGGTTCAATACTAATAGTAAGGGTGTAGTAATCCCCATAAAATGACATTCGAAAATACATGCAGTTTAACAGAATAAACGAGGTATTTTAGCAAAATGGGTGCAATATGATCAATAATAAAGCATGACTTGTCATGCTCTTTGACTTGGGGAAACTCCGCAATGACTTCGAAGAAAACGGGGTCGGCGAAACTACCGGGATCTACATGACAAACAAAGTACTCAACAATACATTCTAAAGATCTACTGAAACAGGGAACAAAACCATTTTAATGAATTTTTGGCATTTTTATGAATTTAATAAAATTTGAATGGACTTAAATGGAAGTTCGGATTAAAAAGATATGAATTTTATTGCGTAATAAATCTCAAGATTGCGTCAGCGCTAGGGCTGCCGTCAGCATTGACATCATCGGCCGCAGGAGCACCGGTCCACGGTGGACTGGGTCCACGGCTGAGAGCGAGTGGTGCACCACGTGGTGCACACGTGGTGCCGACATGGCGGTCACGTGCCCTGCCACGCGGGCAGGCAGAATCGGACGACACCGATCTACCGAAGGTAGATCGGACGGCTGGGAAGGAAGCGAGGGGCGGCACGGCGGCCGACAATGGTGCATGTTGGTCGGAGACCGGCTGGTGCCATTGGAACGGCGGTGCGGGGCGATGGGGTGGCACGACATCACACGAGCGAAACCGCGCGCACACGGGAGCGGCGACGTGCTCGGGCCGAGAGGAAGAGAGGAAGGGCTGCTCACCCCGGGACGCCGGAGAGGATGAAGACGACGACGCGGGCGGTGATGGGACGATGGGAGGTGACGACAAGGGACGGCCGAGGGATCTCGGACGGCGGCGAAGAGGATGGAGATGGCGTGGAGGTCCGGCGCGGCTCGGGTCAACGGGAAATGGTGACCAAATGGCGGCGGGATGCGGTGAAGCTCGGGCGCACGGTGGGAGAGAGAGTGAGGGCATGGGAGAGCTCGGCCAGTGTGTGAGGAGGACGGAGAGGATGGCCGACGGCTTTTATAGGGCTCAGGGAGGTCGGTTTTTGCCGGGAGGCGGCATAATTGCTCGCCGGAGTTTGTGCGGGGAGGAAATGGAGAATAATGGCCGGCGATTAATTCTGGCCATTACGAGGCGCGGGAGCGACAGATGGGGGCGGCGACGACCGGTGGAGGGGCGGGGAGTGATGGCGAAATTTAAAGGCACGCGGAAGAGGCGGGGCGACCGGGATCCGCGCGGGGACGAGGTGGCGTGAACAGCGGCGGTGCGGCCGGAGGTGGACGACGGGCCTGACAAGTGGGCCCCACCTGTCAGTGGCCCGAGGAGAAGAAGGAGACGAAAAGGACTTGTTCGCGTGCGGGCGAGGCTAACGTGTCGGCCTTCGGCCGGCCGCGAAGGAGAGAGAGAGAAGGGAGGGCACGTGGGGAGGGTTGGGCCGTCGGCTCGGGCCGGCCCACGGCAAAAAAAAAAGCGGGGAAAGGACGAGAGAGAAAAGATTTTCCGAGATTTATTTAATTCCAATTTTGATTTTAATTGGTTAAAAATATTTCTAGTGCTCTAAAAATTTTACTAAAAATCCTGTTAATGTATTTTGACATATACAATTTAAGAAAAATGCTACCATGCCATTTCCAATTAGAAATTGCATTTTAAAATTACTTCTTTGCTCTAGGTTGATTTTCCAACTATTTCTTTTTGTGATTTTCTTTTATGATTTTTAAAAAGAGAAACACGTCAGGGTGTGACACATACAATGTATATTTAATTAACCAACAAAGTAGCTTAAAAAACAAGCATAAGCATAAGACCCTTTCCTGGATGTTTGTGGTGCTGCCTCCAAGATAATCAGCAATAACTTTAGCTCTACTATTACATTAGCACTATATGAAGGATAACAATTTCTTTATTATGGCGGGTGACTTTATATTCCAGAACTTGTGTTGTGTTTAAGAAGTAGCATCATACATTTTTTATAATATAAATAGAAAATTAAATTGTCGTTATAACTGTTGATGCGAAATACACACTAGCTTGAGAGATCTCCTTAACTCTAGTGCAGGACCTAAATCTTGCTTTTGGGTTTCAAAGGCGTGCCAGTTGGCTTGATCTTGCAACCAACAAAAAACAAAGAAAGAAAACAAAGTTAAATCCATAAACGATAGCCGATCGGCTAATGACCGATGACGTCTCGTTCAATATTGGGCCGATGCAATATGCATAGGATCGGCAATAAAGGGTAAAGAAAAGGGAAAATTAGATTTACTCGATCGGCTATAGATATCAATAATATGTAATCTATGTTTTAAAATGTGTTTAAACCAAGTGATTGGAATAGATCAGACAATGTGCCGAGACAGTATAAATCACTTATGTCTAAAAGTACTTTAAGACAGAAATTATATGTATTTATAGCATAGCTGATGTAATAAATCCAACATGTATCAGCTAATACTCCGATACCACTTTATACTAAGATATCAATATAGATTAAATATATTAAACAAGAATCAATCAAGTGTTAAGATGACCTAACAGATTAATAACAAGCATAATATATTTTACCATAATGAGATCTTAATATAAAGGACAGATTTAGCATATCAAGTAAATATGTAGAAAACAAGATAACTAAACCAGGTAAGATCGGCTGAAACCCTAAAACTATCTCTAAAAGCAATCATAGAACAAGATAGATATTATGATTCTAGATAATACTTAATAGGTCAGACTTAACCGATGCAGCACTAAGTATAAAGAGAAGCATAAGGTCTAACAAATCGATGAAAGCCTTTCGAGATAGTGGCTACACTATATAACCCAGGTCAACGTTGATATCTAACCCTATCAGTTGTTGTCTAATAACAGATGCTAGCTGATTGGGGTTAGATAGCAATATCGATTTAGATTATATAGCATATGTGATAACTCAACGATTTATGTGAACAAGATTAGCGTGTCATAAAAATATAAGCAGTAATCCCGAAAACGCAAGCCGCCAAAACAAGTTTTACCTCTTGTCGAAGATTGAACCCGATGCAGCCAAACTCGAAAGCAAGAACTCGTCAAAACAAATGAAAGTAGAAAAAGTGGTGATGCGTCGAAAGTGTTATTGAACTGATTGTTGCTTGATTACACAGTCTTGGGCTATATTTATACCCAAATAATAATATGTCCTCGTCGAACACGACTCTTATCTCTATTACATCTCAAAATACGAACAAGTCCCTTAGGCGGACTCTTACCGGCACAATCTATAAGAAAATTACTTAAAATAACCTAATTAATAAATATAATTGCCTTTTTCGAACTTTATCCATATATGACAATCCTCATGAAGCACATCAACCTAATCCAAAAATGTTTCCAATGTCATCTTTCCCGAATCGAATACATCGGCTTATCTTGTCGACTCGGTATCGTGATGAACACCTTAGCTGATTCGGTTTGGCACTGGTGCGTACTTTATTTTCGAGAATTACGATTTCCTTCAAATCTGCTTCGGCCTTAACTCCAAATCCAATGCATGATTTATCAAATTTGGTCGTTAACAGTAACTTACTAATTTTATGTTTTTACGATATAATAAATACTTCGTCTAGTAAAAAAATTGACGATCATCAATTTATATTAGAATAAGATCTAATAACATTATACTTTTCGAGACAAATCTACCATTTATTTAATTTTTAATCTAAACATTTGACAAATTATTTATGATTGAAATTTTAAATTTCAACAAAAAAAATAGTTATATTAGCGATTAAAAAACTTATATATACATATACATGTATATATTAATGAGGTATATAGACATATACATGTATATATTAATGAGGGTCCCAAATATTTTTATCGCCCTAGGTCCTAATATGTTAGGACCGGCCCTGCCAGTGTATTTGTGCCAATTAGCATTCTTGGTGGCTGGTGTTATGATCGATCATGTATAATGTACATATATATGGGCTTACGTAACATATACACCGTATAGGATCGATCATGAAATAAGTCTAATTTTTGTGGAAGGAGGGTGTACTACATGTATGTACACCCGGTCAGGAGCCACCCACAACTACTAACCACAACCACAACACGGCAGGATCGATGCGTACGATAGTAGGTACAGTCGAATCGAATATATATGCGCAGAGATCCGTATTTCCGTACGAGTGTACCTAGCCGTATCTGATAGAGATACCACACGACTATCGATTCGACATGTAGCAATTGCATATGTTTGTTTATGTATGTTTTTAATATATTGATGTGTAATTTTTTTTATGTGTTTGAAAAAAATTGTATATGCATGCCCCACATAAATCAACTCCTTGTGCTGAAGCCAAATACTACTGCTTTTTTACAATGTACTTAGTTACTACTGTAGATATGCAAAGGAGTACTGATTAAATTAAGTTGATGAGGCCGATCGATTAATCTCAGCTTGCCGTCCGGCCCATTTTGTACTCTAATTTGTCATCAAGGAAGATATTTAGATTGTACGACCTATATGTTAATTTCCTATCCGTCATGAATATATATTGTTTGCACTTGTTTTAAGTCAAACTTGTAAAACCCTGATTTCTCTGTTCATTTGTTCCTACATATAAACTACATATAAATATTCAAATATTCATAGTTAAAAAACTAAAGTCCAACAAAAAAATATGTTTTGTTTACCTTAATATACATATGATGGTATATTTTTTATATTTTACTAAAATATTTTTGAGATGTCAATTATCACTCTCATATGAGTGTCAGATTAACAACCGACAACAATTTAGCGGCACTTATAAGAGGCACACCTATGAGTCGTAAGATTTAAGAGAAAAAAGAAAGTCAGGCTAAGCTCAATTAAAGCCGATGCTCCAAATTCACAAAAATAAATCAAAAAAGTTAGAGAAAAAGGGAATAATAAGTTTATCACAGAATCAAACTTTTGTCACTAAAACATAAGCATATAATTAATTACATAATAGAATCAAACATTCATTACAAGAACCACAAGAAACAGAAGCATATAACACTACTACGGAAACAGTTTTTCATGGTGGCCATTTTGGGTCTTCGCTGGCGGCAACAGGGGCCGCCACAAAGCAAAGGTCAGTGAAGATCAAGATCTTCGCTAGCGGCTACACACCGCCAGTAAAGAAACATCTTTGCTAGCGGTTGTTTAAGACGCCGCGGAGAAGCCACATTTTCTATGGCGGCGGTTCGGAGTCGGCGCCCGGCAAGCCATATCTTCGTTGGCCGGCTTAAGGAAGCCGCCCGGCGAAAATATTCTTCTCGGCGGCTCACACTCTTTTCACGACACGTGACCCACTAGGAAAAAAGCCCATCAGTTTCTGGAAAAGACACATGGCCCACCAGTAAAAATAGGACATCGTCCTTATTTTGACACGTCGCCCGCCTGCGAAGATGCAATATTTATAAAAAATGAAACAATATTATATATTATTTTTTTAGTTCATGTATTTTAGAGTCATACCTAGATGATATAACTAATCGAGCTATCGATAAAGTATGTTCTATTTCGTGCAGCCGCCATTGATGATTAATATACATGCACGCGGAAATAATATATGAAGATTAATATATACATATATATACAATTTCTAAGCACCATATATATTGGAACGACACCAGATATACAAGTAGTTGAATGTCTTACAACCCGACCGATATACATACGGGTGAAACCTGTCTATATTATACTTCTGCTCTAGTTAGACAGACATTCGTTCTCTGGCAGGGCCAAAACTCCATCGTGGTCAAAAAACCTCCCAAGCTGATGTGCACACTCACGGTGGATGAAGTAGCACATGTCCCGTTGTATGTTCTCAATGGATTTATCATCGAGCTCCCTTTCAGACTTGGGAATTTTTGGAAGCTGCATCGAGATCATGACAAATTACGAAATTGTTCACGTAATGCGAGTTAGTGATTAACTTAACAAGATTATTGATGGTTTGTACTTACATCGTCGTAATTCGCGCAATATCTCCCATTGACCCTAAGGTATTCGCAGTGTAATATCCGCATAGTACGGTTCCCACCGGTTGCTTATGACACTTTCAACATCAATAAGTATATTAGTTAATTAAATAGAAAAACATATGTATTTATAAAAATTAAGTAATCTTGTTTGGCATCCAAATTTACTTACCGGCCACTTATTGCGGATGACTATGCGTTGTCTGGAGTTTTTCCGTTGTCCGTGTCACATCCCGGGTTTTTCCTAATTCATTTAAAATAATTTACCGAAAATAATCGGAATTTCGAAATTAACACGGAGTCAAACTATAATTTTAAAATGCAATTAATAAATGGAAATGACATGGTAGGATTTTTCTTGAATTCTTCATGTCAAAATACGCTAACGGGATTTTTCTTGGAATTTTTAGAGCACTCTAAGTATTTTTAATCAATTAAATAAGAAAACAGGAATTTAATTAAGTCCCTAAATCCCTTTTTCTTTTTCTTTTTCTTTTTTTTTTCCTTTTCCGTACGCCCGTACGGTTTTTCCCGCCCTCTCCCGTGCGGCCGTCGGCCCGACACTCGCTTCGCCCGAGCCGCACCCCGCGCGCCGCTCCTCTGGCCGTGGGCCGAGGCCCACGGTCCCGCCGCGCCGCGCAAGTCCGGCGCCCTCTCTTGCGTGCAGCGTGTCACCGATGTGGGCCCCACTGTCGGAGCCGCCTCCTCGCGCCCGGCCGCCCAACCGCCGCCGCCATAGCCGCGCCGCCCGCCTCTTTCTCGTGCCGTTTCAAAGCGCCTCGCGCGCTGGCCCCACGCCGGCCCGCCCGCGCCGCCGCACTCCGTGCCCGTTTCCGCACGCCGAAACGCGCCGTCGTCGCCCGAAACGGCCGCCCGAATATCTCGCCTCTCTCTCTCCGAGTCCGAAACCGACGGCGAGGGATTCGCGCTCAACCCGTGCGCAATCCGCCTCTTTCCTGCCCTATAAAGTCCCCTCATGCGCCACCGCGTTTCCCTTTGTTTCCCGTTCGCCTAGCCCCAAAATCGTCACCGCCGTCGTCGTCTTCCCCATCTCCGTGAGTTCGCCGCCGCTCTCCCCTCGGTTTCGTGTTGCCGCTTGCCCCGAGCCGTTGTCCCGAGCCGCGCACTCTCCGTCGTCGTTTCCGTGCATCGCGCCGCCGCCCGCCGTCGTTGTTCCCGTGCCGACGAAGTCCGCCGCCGCCGCCGCCATGGCTTCCGGCCGGCAGCGAGCTTGAGCCGCCGCCACCGCGTCCTAACCCTAACCCTAACCCTAGCGCGCCCTCTCGTGCCGTCCGATCTTGCGGATCGGACGGATCCGCGCCGTCCGATCGCGACGGATCCGCGCGGCCCGATCGCCGCCGTCCGCCGCTCCGATCGCGCCACGTCGCCGCAATCCGGCCGCTCGGATCGCGCCACGTGGCGCAATCCGCCGCCGCGCCCGCTCCCGCGTGTGCTGCCGTGCGCCGACGTCGGCCCTAGGGCCGCGCCGGCCGGCCGACGTCATGCGCGTCGCCCGAGCCGCGCGTGGATGACGTCACCAGGGACTTAATTGCGCAATAAATAATTTAATCTTTTACTGTTTAGTTTAAAAATCGCAATTAAACTTCTAAAATTCATATCTTTTGAATCCGAGCTCCGTTTTAGTCCATTCAAATTTCATTAAATCCAGAAAAATGTCAAGAATCCATTAAAAATACTTTTCAGTGCTGTTTCAGTGGACTTTTTAGGGTGATTGTTGAGTGCTTTGTTTGTCGTGTAGATCCAGAGTTTTCCGGCGAGCCGTTCTCTTTGAAGTAGTCGCCGAGGTTCCTCGTCTCGAGCAAGGCAAGTCATACCTTACATTGACCATATTGTACCTATTTTATGTAAATACCTCTTTTTCATTCAAATACCGCATATGTTTTAGAATGTCATTTCATGGGATGTTTTATACCTATTGTACTCAACCATAGGATTGTTTACCTTATACCATTGATAGCTTGGGATCCAATGTGACTAGATGATAGTTTAAGGTTGCTTAGTCATGCTTAGCGCAACTAGCTCACTTAAGGGAATCACACTAAGTTTATTACTAAAGTTGACCTCCAGGTGACATTAAGATATGACCTTGTTCTTAATAATATTGAATTATCGAAAGGTGGGTCGTGAGCACATGGTTGGATTGTGGTTAGCGTGCTCATGACGATTAAGGACCGGTTCTCGGGAAACCACGGAAGAAATGCCGTGCATACCACAAGCCATGGGTAATGGCTGGGCCCGTAGCATAATGTCTCTAGTTAACGTATCCCGAGAGGGTGAGCGTGATGGAGTTGGGTCGGCCCGGTTTTAAGGGTTGATCAGCTTCCGATTCACCGCGGCACTAGAGGGCGCCCATTGCCCTGGAAATGGGGGCGAAACCTTGGTGTGGTACGATTGATTAGAGGGGGTTGTGTGAAGGGTCCGTCACAATTCCTTTCCGGGGCACCGTGGTGGTGCACCGGCGCATGGTAACGTGTTGTGGGATTGTGTCTTGTGGGTACAGTTGTACACCTCGATCGAGTAAAAACTATTCGAATAGCCGTGCCACGGTTACGGGCGATCGACCGATTCACCTTGATTAGTCTCATTTATTTACTCAAATGAAATGTTGGAATATGACTAGTGCAGGTGGATGGATGGGCCTGTTGCAACGTGGTTTGAGCGTTGGACGGCGTTTATTTAATCTTGCTTAAATATTACTCTTTTTTTCTTGTCTTCAAATATTATTATTATATACTGCAAATGCTTGTTTATGCAAATTGAGCCCCTTGACCCTTCCTTGTTATTTATCTCGCATCATGTACCCTTTTCCGGTGTGACTTGTTGAGTACTGTGGTTGTACTCGCCTTGCTTCTTTTTCCCCTTCGGCGGAGGTTGAGGTCGAGGTCTCAGGAGGAGGTGTAGGCTTGTTCTCGTCAAGGTTTAGCCGTGGAGTTGGTGTTCCGCTTCGCTCGTGTCAAGTTTAGCTTAAGTCGGTTTATTTTCCTTTCCCGCATTTGTGTAACTCTTTTATATTGTTTCTAAGACGAGGATTCTATTATCAATAACGTCGATTTGTGTACCTCGGCGATTCTGGACGAGGAGGTAATGCACAAATTAGGCTGCGAAATTCTGGTGTGAATTTACGGACGTGACAAGTTGGTATCGAGCCTTCCGTGGCTCGTAGGACAAGCCAACCGGAAACCTTAAGAGCCCTCTAATTCTTTTCATGTGCATCTATTTTTGAAAAAAAAGGGGTTTTGAAAAGTGGAGCGATCTAGGGTTTAGGAAATTGCGAAAATGGGATGTGGTTGTGGGTTTTGAGCATGTTTTGATTTTCCCACTCCTTTGTTTCTATAGATGGCGGGTTCCCCACGCACTTGCGGAAAAGGGATGACAGCTTCGTGGCGTAGCCGGCGCGTATGGCCCTTGCGTTGGATATCCCGAAGCACCGGAGTATACAACAGTTGCGCCTCTTAGTGGCGAGTTGCCATACCGTGTTCGGTTGGAGGTTCACGGGTTTGTGGGAACGTGTCTTCCCAACATGGAGGTCACGGCTTCCGGAGGCACGTCGATCACGCTTGTCAAGAAGCCGCCTACCCGATGTTGGCCGGGATGAGGGAGCCGCATGACGCCGACCTTCGCACCTCCTCCTACCGCTACCATCCCCGTCGAGGTAGTTCCTCCGAGGTCGGTGTATTCAAGTCTACGGCGAGAGAGAATGACACTACCTTCGGTCACATGTGCACCGTGCTCAAAGGATCTGGATCGATGCACTCGACCTACACAAGGCGACCAAAGAGCGAATGACAAGAAGATGCCGAGGATCGCGCGTGCGCAGGGACGAAGTGGCTCGTCGAAGAAGGAGGTCGGCGAGTTGAAGGGACTTCCGCCACCGGTTGGGGTTAGACTCCGCACTACGCCTCGGAAGACCACCACCGCGCTGTCCGTATCCAGTGGCACCTCGGATTCCACCGCCTTCTCCACTCCACCCGCTCCAGTTCCGGCGCAGTTCCAGTTCCTCCTGCTGCAGTTACGCCCTCACCTTTGCTCCGCGGCAAATCAAGGCGGAGGTGGCGTAATGGTTGGATCTCCGTCTCCGGTGACTCGAGCTCGAGAATTCGGCTGAAGACATGGACTCCGAAGAGACTCGAGATTCCTCGGAGGGAAGAGGCGGGATCGGTTGGGCCACGGCAACCGATTCGGAAGAGTCCAAGTGCGAGGTGACACCCGAGGACTCCGGAGCGTTCGGAAGAATGGGGATCTTCGAAGGAAGCGCCGACTCCTCGTCTCGTGGATCGTTCTAGTTGCCCTCTTTAGTTTTACCGTTTAAATTAGTTTGTCTTCTTGGTAGTTGCTTTGTGTGTTAGGTCAGCGTGTGTGGGATAGCGGCGATCGATATCAAGTGTGATATGACCGACCAATTAAGGATGTTTGGTGCTTTTCCTTGTTTTTAGTCAAGATCGAACAATGCATTTGAATTCAAATAATAAAGATTAGTTCTAAGTCTGCATGCTTTTCTTTCTTTTCTCTCTCTGGTCGGTCGTCTCCTTCGGATGGTGAACACCGGGACGGCGCGAACAAAGAACAATGGGCGTCGTGCCGACAACCACGAGGCTCACGACGCCAATGGCAATGCTCCTCCACCGCCACCCGAGAATCCCACCAATGCTCAAGTGCTCGCTTCACGACACGATGATGGCTGCAATGATGCAGCAAATGCAACAACAACACCACCGGATGCATGCACGGGATGCTGCAACAAATGCAGCAACAACGGCGAACAATCGCTTGCCGCCCCACCACCCCAAAGCCGCGAGTTCCTTCGTGTCCGATTGCCGACCTTCTCCAAGACCACTAATCCCATGGAGGCTAATGATTGGCTTCATGCCATAGAGAAGAAGTTAGATCTGGCTGCAGTGCACGGATCGAGAAAGTCTCGTTTGCCACTCATCGATTCGTGGTCCGCTTCACTTGGTGGGACAACTATTTGGTTACTCGCCGGCGGAGCAGTGAGCTTACCGGGAAGAGTTTCGTCGCGCGGGACCGCACATATTCCTGCGGGAATAGTTGCACAGAAAAAGCGTGAGTTCCGTTCTCTTGAGCAGGGTAACAGATCAGTTACTGAGTATCTGCACGAGTTCAATCGTCTTGCCCGTTATGCCCCAGAAGATGTGCGCACTGATGCAGAAAGGCAGGAAAAGTTTTTGGCTGGTTTGGATGATGAACTCACGGACAAGCTTATCTCCGGAGAGTATGCTAACTTTGAGAAGCTGGTTGACAAGGCCATTCGACAGGAAGATCAGCGCAACAAGATGATCAAGAAGAGAAAAGTATTCCAGACACGACCTCCTCAACAGCAGGGAAATCAGCAGAGGCCGCGTTTCATGCCTGGAAGTCAGAGTGGACCCACCACCATGATTGTTCGTCAGCATCGACCTTATCACCCAGGAATTTCCAACCGGCGTAGTGGCGGTGGTCGCAACAATGTACTCCGCCCCGCGCCCTCCAACGGCGCCATCCCGCAAAGAAGTCACGGCCACCACCTCCAAGGAAGGACTCGGGAGGAAAGCCAGAGTCATGCTTCAACCGTGGTGACCTGTGGCATTTTGCGGACAAGTGTCCGGCCAAGACGCGCCGGGCCAAGGTTCATCCAGCTCGAGTCAATCATGCGTCCGCCGAGGAAGCACTGCACCGCTCCCGAAGTTATACTGGGTATGTTTCCTGTAAACTATACTCCTGCCACAGTATTATTTGATTCTGGCGCTACACATTCTTTTATCTCAAAGCAATTTGTTGGGGCACATGGGTTGTCAGTAGTGGGACTTAAGATACCTATGCGGGTTCAAACCCCGGAAACCACTTGGAGACCACTCGTATTGTCCTTCGGTGACCATAGAAATCCAAGGATCTATGTTTCTAGCCAACCTTATCCTCCTTCGGTCAAAGGCATAGATGTCATTCTTGGGATGGATTGGTTGTCCAGACATAAGGGAGTAATTGATCTGCGCTAGTCGCACCATTACTTTAATTAATACGAAAGGAGAAAGAGTTGTTTTTCGCTCTCCCATGCAAGTCAAGCCCGTAGCAAGTTTGAATCATGTTTCCACCGGGAATCGTCCGAAATGGCGGCCAAGACCCCGTGAAGTTAGAGGATATCCCCATCGTCCGAGAATACCCGAAGTTTTCCCCGAGGATTTAACTCGGATGCCGCCAAAAAGGGAAATCGAATTCGGATTGACCTAGTACCCGGACCGCCCCAATACACAAGAGGCCATATAGGATGGGAGCCAACGAGTTGGCCAAGTGAAGAAGCAAGTGGATGAACAGTTGCAAAAAGGGTATATTCGCCCGAGCACGTCGCCTTGGGGTGCTCCGGTGATTTTTGTGGAAAAGAAAGACAAGACCAAGAGAATGTGTGTGGATTATCGAGCCCTCAATGAGGTTACTATCAAGAACAAGTATCCCCTACCACGGATTGATGACTTATTCGATCAACTCAAAGGGGCCAAGGTATTTTCCAAGATAGATCGCGATCGGGCTATCATCGTTGAGGATTCGGGAAGAGTACATTCCCAAGACCGCCTTCACCACTGTGTATGGATCGTACGAGTGTACGGTCATGTCTTTTGGTTTAACCAATGCACCGCTTTCTTTATGAATCGATGAACAAGGTGTTTATGGAGTTCTTGGATAAATTCGTGGTGGTGTTCATTGACGACATTTTGGTCTACTCTAAGTCGAGGAGGATCATCGCAACATCTTCGGACGGTACTCGAGAAGTTGAGAGACCATCAACTCTACGCCAAGTTTAGCAAGTGTGCTTTCTCGGTTAAAGGAGGTACGGTTCTCGGCCACATTGTGAATGCCCAAGGAGTAGCCGTGGATCCAGCAAATGTGGAATTAGTTACTAAGTGGACCCCGCCTAAAACAGTCACGCAGATCCGAAGTTTCCTTGGACTTGCGGGTTACTACCGCCGCTTCATTGAGAACTTCTCCAAAATCGCCAAGCCAATGACTCAACTGTTGAAGAAAGATGAGAAGTTTAAGTGGTCGGCAGAATGCAATAGGAGTTTTGAAGAGCTCAAGAGGAAGTTGGTGTCGCACCGTGTTGATCTTGCCCGAGGCCAAGAAAGGACTTCCAAGTTTATTGTGATGCATCTCGCCAAGGGTTGGGATGTGTGTTGATGCAAGAAGGCAAAGTGGTCGCATATGCATCTCGTCAATTGCGCCCACATGAAAACAACTACCCCACTCATGATCTGGAGTTATCCGCAGTGGTTCATGCATTGAAGATTTGGCGACACTACCTAATTGGTAATCGTTGTGAAGTGTATACGGATCACAAAAGTCTTAAGTACATTTTCACCCAACCGGATTTAAACCTCCGACGAGGAGATGGTTGGAACCGATCAAAGATTATGACTTAGGGATACATTACCATCCCGGCAAAGCTAATGTGGTTGCGGACGCACTAAGCCGAAAGAGTTACTGCACCACTCTCGGTGTCGAAGGAATGTGTGACCGATTGCGGCGGAATTCGAGAATCTAAATCTACGAGTGGTGGATTTTGGTTTTGTGGCTGCTCGGAAGCCCAACCCACTCTCATTGATCAAATTCGGGCTGCTCAGGCGTCGGATCCCGAAATGGCCGAACTCAAGAAGAACATGAGAGTCGGAAAAGCTCGTGGTTTTACGGAAGACGAACATGGCACAACTGGATGGGAAAAAGATTGTGTGTGCCGAAGACAAGGATTTGAAAAAGGCGATCCTTACGGAAGTTCACCAAACCCAATTACTCAATTCACCCGGGCAATACAAAGATGTATCAAGATCTTAAAGAAAAGTTTTGGTGGGTCAGCATGAGAGGAGGAGATAGCCGAGTTTGTTGCACTTTGTGATGTTTGTCACGAGTGAAGGCGAACATCAACGGCCCGGGATGTTGCAACCACTTCGATTCCGAGTGGAAATGGGAAGAAATTGGAATGGATTTCATCACGGGTTTACCCCGCACAACGTCAGGATATGACTCGATTTGGGTCGTGGTGGACCGACTCACCAAGGTGGCCCACTTCATACCGTACATACTACCTACTCCGGAAGAAGTTGGCGAGCATTATCTCGCAAGGATCATGTGTTTGCATGGCGTGCCTCGAAGATCGTGTCCGATAGGGGAAGTCGGTTACTTCCAAGTTCGGAAGAAGTTGCAAGAAGAACTCGTACCGTTTGAATTTCAGCACGGCCTATCATCCGCAAAAGAGACGGCCAAACCGAGAGAGTGAATCGATTTTGGAAGATATGCTAAGAGCATGCGCGCTCGATTTTGGAAAAGCATGGGACAAAAGCTTGCCCTATGCAGAATTCTCTTACAACAACGTTAGCACAGCCGCATTCAAATGGCACCGTATGAAGCACCGTATGGACGGAAATGCCGCACACCCCTATTCAGGATCGACGGGTGAGCGCCGGTTGTTTGACACGAAGTAATAAGTGAAGCAGAGGAAAAGGTCCGAGTGATTCGGGAAAGGTTGAAGATTGCGCAGCCCGACGTAAGAGTTATGCGGATAATCGTCGAAGAGATCTCGCTTTTGAAGCGGGGATTTTGTGTATCTTCGCGTTACACCACTCCGGGAGTACACCGTTTCCAAACCAAAGGTAAGTTGGCACCACGTTTCGTGGGACCATACGGGGATTCGGGAACGTCGAGGAGAAGTGGCCTATCACCGGAGCTTCCTCCAACATGACTAGTATTCACGATGTGTTTCATGTGTCCCGATTAAAGAAGTGTTTAAGGGTACCGAAGAAAGCAAAGCGAGTCCGGACCAAATTGAAATCCAAGAGGACTTAACCTATGTAGAGAGACCAAGACGTGTTCTTGAGGTCGGTGAGAGGAGGACTCGGAACAAGGTTATCGGGTTTTGCAAGATTCAATGGACTCATCACTCCAGGAAGAAGCTACTTGGGAACGAGAAGATGAGCTAAAAGCCGCGCACCCGCACCTCTTCGCCGCACCTCCGAATCTCGGGGTCGAGATTCCGTTTAAGGGGGTAGGTTGTCACATCCTGGGTTTTCCTAATTCATTTAAAATAATTTACCCAAATAATCGAATTTCGAAATTAACTCGGAGTCAACCTATAATTTTAAAATGCAATTAATAAATGGAAATGACATGGTAGGATTTTTCTTGAATTCTTCATGTCAAAATACGCTAATGAATTTTTACCGAATTTTTAGAGCACTCTAAGTATTTTTAATCAATTAAATAAGAAAACAGAATTTAATTAAGTCCCTAAATCCCTTTTTCTTTTTCTTTTTCTTTTTTTCCTTTTTCCGTACGCCCGTACGGTTTTTCCCGCCCTCTCCCGTGCTGGGGCCACGGCCCGACACCGTCCGCCCGAGCCGCACCCCGCGCGCACGCCGCTCCTCCTGGTCGTGGCCAAGGCCCACGGTCCCCGCGCCGCGCAAGTCCGGCGCCCTCCCTTGCGCCGCGGTCACCGACAGTGGGCCCCACCTGTCGGAGCCGCCTCCCGCGCCCGGCCGGCCCAACCGCCGCCGCATAGCGCGCGCCCGCCTCTTTCTCGTGCCGTTTCGCGCGCCTCGCGTCGCGTGGGCCCCACGCCGGGCTCCGGCTCGTGCCGCCGCACCCGTGCCCGCGCTTCCCGCGCGCCGCAACGGCCGCCGTCGCCGCCCGAAACGCCGCCGAATATCTCGCTCTCTCTCTCCGAGTCCGAAACCGACGGCAAGGGATTCGCGCTCAACCCGTGCGCAATCCGCCTCTTTCCGCCCTATAAAGTCCCCTCATGCGCCACCGCGTTTCCCTTTGTTTCCCGTTCGCCTAGCCCCAAAATCGTCACCGCCGTCGTCGTCTTCCCCATCTCTCGGTGAGTTCGCCGCCGCTTCTCCCCTTCGGTTCCCCGTGTTGCCGTTGCCCCGAGCCGTTGTCCCGAGCCGCGGCACTCTCCGCCGTCGTTCCGTGCATCGCGCCGCCCGCCGTCGTTGTTCCCGTGCCGACGAGTCCGGCCGGCGCCGCCGCGCCATGGCCGGCGAGCGAGCTTGAGCCGCCGCCACCGCGTCCTAACCCTAACCCTAACCCTAGCGCGCCTCTGCGGCGTCCGATCTTGCGGATCGGACGGATCCGCGCCGTCCGATCGCGACGGATCCGCGCGTCCGATCGCGCCGTCCGCCGCTCCGATCGCGCCATGTCGCCGCAATCCGCCGCTGGATCGCGCCACGTGGCGGCAATCCGCCGCCGCGCCCGCCTCCGCGTGTGCTGCCGTGGCGCGACGCGCCCCTAGGGCGACGCCGCCGCCGACGTCATGCCGACGTCACCCGAGCCGCGTGGATGACGTCACCGGGGACTTAATTACGCAATAAATAATTTAATCTTTTACTGTTTAGTTTAAAAATCGCAATTAAACTTCTAAAATTCATATCTTTTGAATCCGAGCTCCGTTTTAGTCCATTCAAATTTAATTAAATCCACAAAAATGTCAAGAATCCATTAAAAATACTTTTCAGTGCTGTTTCAGTAGACTTTTAGGGTGATTGTTGAGTGCTTTGTTTGTCGTGTAGATCCCGAGTTTTCCGGAGCCCGTTCTCTTCGAAGTAGTCGCCGAGGTTCCTCGATCTCCGAGCAAGGCAAGTCATACCTTACATTGACCATATTGTACCTATTTTATGTAAATACCTCTTTTTCATTCAAATACCGCATATGTTTTAGAATGTCATTTCATGGGATGTTTTATACCTATTGTACTCAACCATAGGATTGTTTACCTTATACCATTGATAGCTTGGGATCCAATGTGACTAGATGATAGTTTAAGGTTGCTTAGTCATGCTTAGCGCAACTAGCTCACTTAAGGGAATCACACTAAGTTTATTACTAAAGTTGACCTCCCAGTGACATTAAGATATGACCTTGTTCTTAATAATATTGAATTATCGAAAGGTGGGTCGTGAGCACATGGTTGGATTGTGGTTAGCGTGCTCATGACGATTAAGGACCGGTTCTCGGAAACCTGGAAGAAATGCCGTGCATACCACAAGCCGCATGGGTAATGGTGGGCCCGTAGCATAGCTGTCTCTAGTTAACGTATCCCGAGAGGGGTGAGCGTGATGGAGTTGGGTCGACCCGGTTTTAAGGGTTGATCGCTTCCGAATTCACCGCGGCACTAGAGGGCTGCCCATTGCCCTGGGAATGGGGGCGAAACCTTGGTGTGGTACGATTGATTAGAGGGGGTTGTGTGAAGGGTCCTGTCACAATTCCTTTCCGGGGCACCGTGGTGGTGCACCGGCGCATGGTAACGTGTTGTGGGATTGTGTCTTGTGGGTACGTTGTACACCTCGATCGAGTAAAAACTATTCGAATAGCCGTGCCCACGGTTACGGGCGATCGACCGCATTCACCTTGATTAGTCTCATTTATTTACTCAAATGAAATGTTGGAATATGACTAGTGCGGTGGATGGATGGGCTGTTGCAACGTGGTTTGAGCGTTGGACGGCGTTTATTTAATACTTGCTTAAATATTACTACTGTTTTATTGTCTTCAAATATTATTATTATATACTGCAAATGCTGTTTATGCAAATTGAGCCCCTTGACCCTTCCTTGTTATTTATCTCGCATCATGTACCCTTTTCCGGTGTGACTTGTTGAGTACTGTGGTTGTACTCAGCCTTGCTTCTTTTTCCCCCTTCAGTGCCAGAGGTTGAGGTCGAGGTCTCCGAGGAGGTGTAGGCTTGTTCTCGTCAAGGTTTAGCTGTGGAATTGGTGTTCCGCTTCGCTCGTGTCAAGTTTAGCTTAAGTCAGTTTTATTTTCCTTTCCGCTGCATTTGTGTAACTCTTTTATATTGTTTCTAAGACGAGGATTCTGTATTATCAATAACGTCGATTTGTGTACCTCGGCTGATTCCTGGACGAGGAGGTAATGCACAAATTAGCTGCAGAAATTCTGGTGTGAATTTCTGGGCGTGACAGTCCGCCTTTCTGGTAATACCTTTTATATGCACTGTTTGCAGAGATAATTAATTTAAATTCGTCAAATATAACAACACGTCATGAGAATATATAAGAATAAGAAACGTCCATGCATATAATTTATAGATCGATAATTCTGAGCATTTCTTGATATGTATTGTTGTCTTTATCAAGAGAATCCAAGACGACGACTTCATTGTACTTTGGATAGAGAAGAAATACTATCCAATGGTCGCTGCAAAAGAAATGGTTAGTCTAGCCGTGATTATATATATATACTCGTAGTTGATACGAAGACTTACTCAAAGGCGTATGGCGCATAAACACATTCCTTGTCCTGCGTAGATTCAAGTGCTATAGATACATAAGCAGCAACATCGAGAATCTTTTCCTGATGCCTTTGTTCTATATATGCGTCCCTCTCTTGCCGCGTCATCGCCTGAACATGTGCCGGTAGCTTGTCCTCGTCTAGCACGTAGGTGTGGTTCGGCTTGCTTATCCGGCACGGGTTTAGGTAGCCGACAGGCTTTCGCATCGCTTCGGCTTCCACGTAATTCATCCTTCAAAAAATATAAGGTCAAATTATGTATGCACATAGGGACAATGATCTATTGACACGTTCCAGTCATGCACTTACAAACACCAGATGCCGATCAAATTGGCGTCGAGCCTCTTCCGACGATAGAGGGCATGCATATCAAAGAAATGTTTAATTATATCTAATCACATAATAGAATTAAACATTCATCACACACAGGAGAAGGTCAGAAGCCGAGGGAAGGGTTGCATGGGAGGTCGCAGCCGTCACTTGAGGAGTGTCTAGATTTTAGTTGAGTCACTTTTCTCATCCCATGACAATCGAATATGGTTCAGTCAATAAACTATTCTAACCTAAAAATATTAAATAAAAATACAGAACCACATAAAAAATTCATAAAATTACATGTAGGAAATATTTAAACTCTACTTAAAAATGAATTAAAACCGTATATAACAACAAAATTACAGTTGAAAAGAAGCAAGATTCCTGATTGTGTACCTCTGCAATTTTAGGCTTAAGAACGTGTAGTTTTTAAGTAACTAAAATTTCACAAATTTCCAGACGACTGAAATCTAATACTATAATACTCTCTAGAAAATTATTACATCATGCCATGCTTGTAACCAAAATTATAATTTTTTTATTGCCATTGCAGAGCAATGAACCGGCCGGTGGGAGCTGAGATATATGTGCACCACAGGAAAGAGCTACTAAGTTGCCTAGTTTTGAGAGACGAGACAAATAACTGTACACGTTTTTGTTCTCTTCGGAGAGCAAAGTCAAAGGGCTTGATCTAACAACATCGCTTTGCATTGCTACGGATCGAAAACGATAATGGCTGCCTCTGTGGCTTTGCCTTTCATAGTACAGTGCATCGCAGCTGGAAATTCTTGTCAAGTGAACCATGACCAAACGAGATGCGACTTTTTATTTCTTTCGATTACACGAAACACAAATACAGTGTGCACCACTAGGTATTGAATTGCTTCAAAAACATATTTTTACTTATCATTTAGGGCATATCTGAAGTCTTCTTTACTTTAATATTCATATTTCATTTTCCCCTTTTTACTAGTTATATTTATAAAAAGTAGTTAAAATATAACTATATATGCAAAATGAAGTGTTTTACTTATTTATTAGTGATTTAGGATTTTTGAAATTTAACTGCATGCTTTCTGAAACACATATAACTATCTTTACTAATCAAGTTTTTAATTTTTTACATCTATATATTAGTTGATTGAGACATTTATGTAGCCGTTTTCAAATCGTGAAACCTGAAAGATCCTATGATGAAGTCTAATACACGCGTCTTGTATATTTGTATACCAAGTGGGGTTAATATATCCGCTAGATTTGACGTGTTAATTTCAACTGCCGACACTGAACTCTAGCTACAAAACTTTTGTTGAATGAAACAACGAGGTGTCAAATTGAAAAAATAATACGGCTATAAAATCTCATACAACTGTGCACCCACAGTGACTATGAATTGATCAAATTTGGTAAATGTGAAACTGTGAAAATGGTGCTATAGCACAGTTCGTCAAATTTGAACAGTTAATTCACTCATGGGGAGGAAGTTTTTTAATATACATCAGCATCTAAGCAAATAGATGCCCGGATATAATTTTTTAATATACGATACTGTTCAGTTCTAGACATGACATTTAATAATTTATTTTGAAGTAAATTTTATTTTAAACCACATTTATTAGTCAAAGATTCGTCATGTACTAGCGCTGAGCATATCTTTTACACTTTACGCTAGGGTTAATAACCAAGTCCTCTATGCGGAGCTACTGCTGAGCAGAGCAACCATGCACAGGAGCAGAGGAATTTGGTAATATATTGCTCAGGTTGTTAGATTAGCACACCCAAATTGTCAACCCTGGTCCAAAGTGCAATAGATGATAAATATATATGGTGTTAAAGTGAAAAGATATGTCTAATCTTAGTTCAAAGTAAAACTTTGGCTAATAAAAATGATCTAAAATAAAATTTATTTTTCATCTTATTAAAAATTTAATGTAAATATAGAAAGTATAAGTCATGACTAATTAAAACAATTTTAATGATAAAATAAATCACAATAAAATAAATGATGTTTACACAGTTTAATAATGTCATATATTAAAATACAAATACGGATAGTGTAATTAATTAAGTTTTTCTTTTCAAGTGGTCATGCACGTTGAAAAAAATAATCCATAGTGTTGATAGAAACACTTCAGTGCGCGCGTAGCAGGTGAAAAGGGGATTAATTAATCCATTAATATAAAAGTCTACTACGAAATTAAAGGCATATAGTTGGAGTTCTATTTGGAGCACAGGTGCAGTAGAACCTGACGAACTTGGACGCAAAACGAATGGTTAAACTAGTTGTAGTATGTAGAAGCTAGGTGCGTTGCGTCATAGCTTACATGATCATTGCGTCGTCGTGACACCGATATATATTAATATATATCAATCGTCTTCTATATTAATTTGCCCTTAATTGCTTTGCATAATTAAGCATCGTTACTGATTACGGCTGTGAAATGTTAATAATTATGACGTCCGTTTACATATCATCCTTATCATTGACGTTTAAGACAGATCCACATTCTAACTATCGTCGATGTCTAAAACCCACAATTTATACTATTATATCATCTTTTAATAAGTTCTCTAAATTTATTATTGGCTTGTTTCAAATTTTAAAATTATCTGTTTGTTAATAAAAATTATAATATTATTTAAATTAATAAGGGTTTATTAATTGATATGATAAATTAGAAGCACAATTTGTTTTTTTAACGTACAAACTGTAGGCCAGTATATACAAAAGAAGTAAATTACTCTTGCCAAATTGGGCTTCCAGGTAGGATATATAATCATATAACAATGCTGCTGAACACCTTAAGCATGTTTTTTCGAGGTTTTGTCAAGTTTGACTAACAAAACAAAATTGTCCTGGATGCATATCCACACCTAGGTCAAAAACATAATTAAACATTAGCTCGATGGGTCTCTGAACTTCGCCAAGTTATTATCTTGTCCTGTAACCGGAACAATAAAGAAAAAACACATTGTGTCGACGCCTTAATATATTAGCTAATAATACTAATTAATTAAACCTTCTCTGGTTCTAACATGATCTCATGCTGATCCACAATGCGAATACGTACGCATAACGCATGCAGTTCAGTCTAGCTCCCTGCTTGGCCTTGTTTAGTCTTATAAACAAACCATAATTTAAACCTGTTAAACAAATAGCTTTTCATTTAATTTTTTTAAAGACATGAGTCGTTTTTCTACTATTAAGCCAAAAACTATTTTTAACTTATATGAGAAAAATATAATTTTACCATTAAACTTAGGATTTTAAATCTAGCTGTTTATAAATCATATAAAAAACGACTTAAAAGCACCAATAAATCTAAGCTAAACAAAGAGGCCTTTACTTTGACGCTGCTATCAAATCAGAGGTTGTTGAATAACGTCAAGTAACAATTAATTAATTAGTTATTGTCGACAAAACATCATTTACAACTTTATTGAAAGAAGTTAAATTATTATTCTTATCATAGCTTTGTATATTAATTTGACATGCTTCCTGAAATATATAATAAGTTGTTTCAAAATCATTATTCTTTTTATTAAAAATGTGGTATGCACAAAAATCATTAGGTCGCCAATATTAATTTTAACTCCCATCAGACAGGTCTGGAAACTCGTCTCATTTTATGTCAAGTTTGGTGATGAAACAGCGAACTATCTATAGCGGGGGCAATTAATTTTTTACAAATTTCTTCATCCCTTCACTAGTGGAGAAAGCCACACTAGTTCCGGTTCGTAACACTCGGTAGTCCCAGGTTGTCAAACCAGGACTACGAATTCGGGACTAGAGATGGATAGCTCTAGTCCGGTTAAATAACCGGGACTAGAGATGCATCTTTAGTCTCGGTTGGAGCCACCAACCGGGACTAGAGATGACGAAGCCACGTGGCCGGCTCCGCCATCTTTAGTCCCGGTTGGTGGCTCCAACAAGAACTAAAGTTTTCTTTTAAAATTGCTCATGTTCGTCGCTTGATGTTGCTTGTTTAACTTTTTTAATTTTGATGTTAGCTTGCTCTTGTTAGCTTGCAAATATGCATATATATGCAAACAACATCGAAATTATTTTTTCATACATATATATGTAAACAACATCAAAATTATTTTTTAACGATCGAATACAATAAAATACAACAACAAAATTCACACATATATACAGCAAATTGTCCACAAATTTGTTCACACATATATACAACAAAATCGTTTACACTATATATACAGCAAAATCATCCACACTATATATACAACAACAACATCAATTTTCCGCTCTCGCCGTTGCCACTGGCTCCCGCTCGCCGCTGCCGCCGGCTCTCGCTCGCTACCGGTGAGGAGATGACGCTCCGCTGCCGCCACCTCCTCCTCCGCCGCCGCCATCTCCTCCCCTTGCTTGCCAAGGGGAGAGGAAGAGGGGAGAGGGAGAGGGAGAGAGATCTAAAAAATGTGCTAAGTGTTGGATCAGTGGAGAAGATGATGCCTGAGGATATATATAGCCCTGAAATTTTAGTCCCGGTTGGTGTCAACCGGGACAAAAGATAATTTTCCGCTATTTTTCTAAATTTATTTGGTCCCGCTAGGGTTAACAATTAAATAATTCATTAAATAGGGCCAAATTAAATTCATTAAATATAGGTTTAAAATAATAATATTAAAATTTAATCAAATATAGATAATCCTAGACATTAATGTGCTCCTCTAGATATTGTTCCTCTTTTGCCCCTCGCTTTTCTTCATTTTCATCTGCTGTTGTTGAGCAAGACAAGAAAATTTTGACTTTTTGTTTTATTTTTTTATATTTTTTATGGACTTAGGAGCACACGAGAGGTAACCACAGAAAATTTGAGCGTAAACAAGCAATGGCCTGTGGAAAATTCGGAAGACACGCTTAGAATCGAAAAAAGCTTCCGGGCTCGAAAAGGCAATCTTCTGAGGCTTTTTTTGGGCAAAATAAAATCGCTGAACGCGGCCAAGCGGTGAACGAACGCATCCAAAATTTTTTATGATCGATTTTCATATATGGAACGTCTCGATCAGAGTCCGTATGCGAAAGTTATGGCCGTTTTAAAAACCGACTCCGAGTTAGAGGACGAAACGGGAACAATGCGCGTAAAACTTGTTAAACGCGCATAAACTAGACGTGACGGTCAGGGGGTTTAAATGTTCTTATCAATATTGTACATCCCTCCGATTCGTATATTATCACCAAAATAATTTTACAAAAGATTTTGTATATTGAGAATCATTAGTTAATAACAATATAATGATATGTAATAACAAAATTAAAGCTTCCTTCTATCTTCAATTACCCACCTCTACACAACACCACACTCTTTGAAATTATAGATCCCCTTAAATTAATTTTTGGCCATTTGAATCATGTAGCAAAATTTATATATTTTATTAGGTTCAGTTAAAAAATAAGCACATTCACTTTTGTTTCTGTTGGTGTTACCAACCGGGACAAAAAAATAGCATCTCTAGTCCCGATTGGTGTTACCAACCGGACTAAAGATGGTGTCAGAGGTTGTCAGGCTGCCAGAGCGCCGGACATTTTAGTCCCGTTGGTAGCACCAACCGGGACTAAAGATGCCCGACGCTCCGACAGGCCCCGACAACATTTGAACCGGGACTAGAGGTGATCTTTAGTCCCGATTCGTGAAACGAACCGGGACTAATGTTTCTAGAAATCCGTAGACTTTTTAAACCGAGACTAGAGATCATCTCTAGTCCTAGGTGCAACTCAAACCGGGACTATTGTGGTTTTGCCACTTCAACCAAAGATGGTTTCTCCAGTAGTGCTCACACACATTAGGGAATTTATTACAGATCTCTAGGTATCCCAAAGTACAGCAACATGTCATCCATACAAGTGATCTTCACATCTAGCTAGAGTTAATTAAGAGTACGTGTACTCGACCAAAATTATATTTTGAAGGTACAAGATTGCATCATTCAGCAGAAACATGGATCATCTAGCTATCACAAACATTTTCTTTCACATACATACATCAGGAACAAAATTTCAACTACCATTTCAAATAATTGAATATAATCATCACGTACCGATCTTAGTTCAATCAAGACATGAAAATTATTTTTAAAAAAAGATCTGGCCAATGGGTTGTTACCAAATCTCCTTCGCTAGCTTGTCATGAGAATTGACAAATATGCCTTGATGCTCTTAATGGCAAAGGGGGCTGGCTAATTAAACACAGTGGAAGACGCATGCCCTAGAGAGAAATGTCAAAGCTGATGTTAGAACATTAACAGTATAGCTAGCTACTGAAAGAACACAATCATGTCATTTAATTAAATCGTGGTTGGTTAATTCTTTTCAGGTGGATGACCACTTCATTTAGCTTGTGCATCAAGAGATGACTGAAAATCAAGTCTAACTGCTAGTCAATTAAGCAGATATATGAGTTGGATGATGTGCATCATGTCACACACTTATAAACAACAACCAATGGAATTAAAATGAAATATCCAACACTTGAATGTATTACTTTTATTCACACCAACTTGGTTATCCGCTTTAGTTTGATATTTGTCACCAAATTAACTGCCACCAGTTGCTAGTACATCGATCAGTTTGCAACGAAATTTGAAATGGACATTGTTTTTTTACTGTGTTAATTTGGAGTAAAGTGAGTGACCTTTACCATTTGTATATATGCATGCATGGTGGTGGTTGTTGGAACGTACGTACCTGATATGACTATTCATACAAAGTACAAAAAGGATAATGTTAATTAGGGTAAGGTTTAATATTGTTACCTTACCCTGATATGAAATCCACTGAAATTTATAAAAACCCCTTGTGGAATCGCAAACCATGCATGCATGCATTGAGTCCCCAACTCCTCATTCAAGTAGATATATAATGAGTTCCATACTAGATATATGCAAAAATTAAGAAGCATATATATTATGGATTTCTCGATAGGTTAATTACTTAGTTGCAATAAAGAAACATTCGGCAATTTAGAATATATTAATTTATCCTGGCCTATTAATTTCTTCACATTTTCATTGAGGTAGGTTTTTTATGGCTACTTTATGAAAACAAATGGTATTTGTTGCATGAAACTATCCGAATTAAAAAATAAAAATGATATTTTAAAAATAAATTTTATAACACTATGTACTAGAACATCAAGCTTAATTATTCAGGGTTTGCCAGAGAGAGAAGGATACACATCAACCACACATAGATGTCAACTTTGAAAATAAATTATAATGGTCATTTTGTGTTCCTCAAGAATGCTAGCCTGAAGAATGACATGTGTACAAAACTAAATGAATACAGGACCGACCGTACATTTTTGCATCATTTTCAAAAAGGATGGCCTTTGCTAGACAACAGTCAAATTTGTCCAATTCATTGGATCTTAGCTTTTTTCTATTATTGTATGGAGCCCTCGCACACACATCATCACGCATACATGTTTTTTAAACGTACATGTGGAAATATTTCTCGAGCATTCATAAATTGTTGAATACTCATAGGTTGTACAACAAGATAGTCTAGAAGGTGTGTGACTACGGTGTAGCATGGTAGATCACTACTGTAGAAATAATTTTTCTGAACAAGACCCCCAATAGATTTCAGACGGATCATAAGAGGTCGCGCCAGGAAAAACCGGTCCCGGGAGGCCGGCTATTGCACCGCATGGGATAATGCATTATCTCGTGCGGTCCACTTAAGCGACCACACGGGCTATTATCCCATGCGGTCGCTTAAGTGGACCACACGAGATAATGCTATTATCCCGTGCGGCCCCACATAACCGTCCGCACGGGATAATGGTGCATTATCCCGTGCGGCCCACTTAAGGACCCGCACGAGATAATGTATTTTTTCGTGCAGGCCATTAAGTGGACCGCATGCGATGATGCCGCCATAAATTTTCTGCTCAACCCGACAGTTGCGCATTTACCATGGTGTTTCTCTCTCCAAAAAAGGGCAATTATAGGGGGAAGGTTTTCAACTTAAATTTTTCAATTGGAATCAATACAAAAGGTATCATACTTGATCTCCTCTTCTATTTGCTTCCATTTTTAAAAATTTTTATTGGTTGAATGCGAAGATATTTGAACTTTTTTAACTCGGTTTCTCTCTTTAATAATAGGCATTTTATTTTTGTGGGAGGCTTTAGACTTTAAATCTTTAATTGAAATCAATATAAAAGGTAACATGCTTGATCATCTCCTTCGATTGCTTCCATTTTTGTAAAATTTCATCGGTTGAATGCGAAGATATTTAAACTTGTTTGAATTGTTATATATTTTGAGCTATTTTTGTAGTTTGTAGGTCAAATATTTTGTTTTTTATTGAACCATTTTTGGTAACTACTTTTGTCTCATTATTATTATTTGTTGTGCATGAGGTTTTAGTTATAAAGTAGGATTTAAGTTTAATTTGTTTATTTAGGAAACACCGGCAATATAATATTAATTTATGTTGTCATTTTTTAGATGAATCGGATATGGATGTATGAGACACGGAGAACTCATCTGGTGTTCATGAGAGAAACATCAACATTTATTGGTAAGACTAAAGCACACGCTTTGAGGGAGAATAGGAATGATATTTTTTGTCCTTGCGTGGATTGCAAGAATCAGAAGATGTTGAAAGATCCGAATGTAATTCTCGGACACATAATCCAGCGTGGATTTGTGGAGAAATACACAGTTTGGACTTATCACGGAGAAGTCGCCCCTCCGGAAGAGAATCCTGATATTTGGTTCGATGAGGCAGAGAATTTTATAATTGAAGACATGTCCCGTGAAATTACGGGTGATTTTGGCGGCTCTGGTTTTGACGAAGCAGACGTTGATATTGATCTTGATCTTGAGGATATGTTGCGGCACGCTGAACCAAAGGTCCTAACAGAGAAAGCAATAGATTTAAACAATTGGGAGGCGTTGCAGAAAGTAGCAGAAGATCTTTTGTACGATCAAGCAAAGGGATGTGATATGGATTATACAGTGTTGTGGTCGGTGCTAGAACTTCTTAGATTGAAGGCCAGGCACGGATGGTGTGATACTAGTTTCAACGACTTGATGAGTCTCCTGAGAGCTATGCTTCCTAAGCTTAACTTGTTGCCAGCTAACACCTATCAAGCCAAGAAACTGATATGTCCATTATCACTTGATGTGGAAAAGATCAATGCATGTATTAATCACTGTGTACTTTATCGCAAGGAATACGTTGACTTGGACAAGTGTCCAACTTGTGGGGCGAGTAGGTACAAAAAGGATAACAGTGCCGCCGATAGTGACGTTGCTGAACCAAATGCATTGGTCGAGCCTGGGAAAAAGATTCCGGCCATGGTGATGTGGTACTTGCCAGTGAAAGATCGAATGAAGCGATTGTTCTCGAACCCCACCGACGCCGAGTTGATGAGATGGCATCAAGAGGGTCGAAAGACGGATGGTATGATTCGACATCCCACCGATGCTCGACAATGAAAAAACTTTGATTCGAAGCACCCAGAATTTGCAAATGATCTGAGAAATGTTAGGTTTGTGTTGAGCACGGATGGAATGAATCCATTCGGTGACCTAAGCAGCTCGCACAACACTTGGCCAGTTTCGCTCACCATGTATAACCTTCCGACAACATGTAACTCCTAATTATAAATTTTGGTAATTTTTTGATTAGTTTTGCTATATTTCTTTGATTTATTTTATTTCCATGAATTTTTTTGCCAAGTCTCATATTTGAATTGCAAGTGATTAAAAAATGGAATAAAATAGTGAAAAAATTATATTCATGTTATTTAGACCCGCTTGAGTTATTATCCTGTAAATGAGAATAAATTTTGAAATTTTCTTCATGAAACATGATTAGGAACCTATTGACCGAATGATTTTAAAATTGTATAAATAGCAAACGAAGTCGGAAAATCATGAAAATTGTTTGGATGTCATGATATTATACGTAGAGGCTGTGGTAAAAAATTGAGAAGGTTTCGAATATTTTATCAGATACGACGCTCACAAAACCGAAGATTCTCCAGAGAAGATTAGAAGTGTTGAGAAGGATTGGTTAGATTTGGAGAGAAAGTGGCGGCCGAATTGTCGTTTGATTTCAAAAAAATTTCCATAGGCAATAATTAGCATAGGAAAATTTTGGTAATTTTTGAATCAGTTTGATAATTTTTTCATTAATATCCAATTTGATACAAATTATTGAGAGGAGGGTTGATTATCGCGTGCGGGCGGTTTAAGCGCCCGCACGCATGCGGGCCGCTTAAACCGCCCGCACGGGAAGATATTTTGATATTTTCCCGTGCGGACGGTTAAGCCACCCGCACGCGATAATCGGCCCCCTATATAAGGCAGGGCGGGCTCCCAAAAATTTTCAAGTCCCGGTGAATTTCAGATCTACGCCGCCAGGCTACCAAAATTTTCGCCGAGCAACCGTCACCGCGCCCCTTTCCCCGCCCTCGCGCCGCGCCCTCACCGCCCATCCCCGTGCCGCACTTTCCTCGCGCCGCGCTAGCTAGCGCCGCCGCCCATCCTCTCTCTCTCCGTCGCCACCGCTAGCGCGTCACCGCCCATACCTCTCTCTCTCTCTCTCCGTCGCCGCCATCGGCCCACGACCGCCGCGACGCCTCTGCCGACTTCGCCGTCCTCGTCGACTTCGCCGGCCCGATCCTCATGCGATCGCCACCGCGCACCGCCACCGCCCGCCGGTCTCAACCCGCCAACCTCAACCGGCGCCCCTTCACCGCGGGCCTCCACACCGACGCCGGCCTCAACCGGCGTCCCTTCACCGCCGCCCTCAAGACCGTCGCCCTTCACCGGCTCACCGTCGCCGCGGCCCTCAAGACCGTCGTCCTTCACCGGCTCACCGTCGCTGCCGCCCTCAAGACCACAGGTGACATTTTACGGTGGATTTTTGAATGAAATATGTTATGTCGTGATGGATTTAGCATATAGTGTGTTGTTGGAATGAATGAATGAATACAGTGAATGGATACAGTGGGATTTTGACATATAGATGTGAGATTTAGCATATAGATTGTTGTGAGATTGTGACAGTAAAAATGATGTGTAGGACTTCAATTTTTTAGTAAAAAAATGGATGTATATATTATGTCAAAAAATGGATGGATGGATGGACGATTTAGGATTTTATCGTAGTTGATGAATTTTTGATTTCACTGTAAAATGGATTGTTATTAATATGATGGAACTATAGAACTATAAAATGGACTGTTATTAATTTGCTGGAACTATAGTTAATTTTGATGAAAATGTAAAATGGACTGTTATTTTTTGATGAATTTTGTTGCTGAATTTTTTCATGTGAAATAGTTGCTGTGATTTTTTGTTGTGAATTAGTTGATGTGAACGAACGGACGGCATATACGAGCGAACGGACGAGTGTTCGTTCGTTCGTGGACGGACGGACGGACGAACGAACGGACGTGGACGAACGGACGGACGGACGTACGGCGACCAAACGAATGACCGAACGAATGCCGAACGAACGACCGAGCGACCGACGACCGAACGAGCGACCAGCCGAGCGACCGCCGACCGGCGACGAACGGACGGACAAACGAACGAGTGTTCGTTCGTTTGTTCGCTCGTTTGGTCGGTTGGTCGGCTGGTCGTCGGCCGTCTCGTCGGCGATCGTCGGCGGTCGTTCTGGCGGTCGTTCGTTCAGTCATTCGTTCGTCGTTCGTTCGGTCGTTTGTTTTAGGATTGAATATTTTTGATGAATTTTAGATTTTAGGTTAGATTTTAAATTTTCAAACACATATACCGACCCCTACCGAATGACCTACAAATCTAATCTCTCTCTCTCCTCTCCCTCTCCTCGGTCTCTCATCTCTCATCTCTTTCCCTCCTCCTATCTCACCTCTTCTCACGGACAAAATGGCAAACATATGTATTTTCATCTCTCATCTCTAATAAAGAGAAGAAGAAGGAAATAAATACATTTTTTTCATTCTTCTTCTCTTTACATATATAGTCTTGTTGTTCTAAGAGCAAAAAATTAAGACAAGAAGAAGGAAAAAAAGACATTTAGTTTTTTCTTCTTCTTGGTCTCTTTAGTTTTTTCTCTATATTTTTATGCATGTCCTTAAACTTTGTGCTCACATGTACACCTCTTATATACACCATATTACAACTGTCTAGTCCATTCGTTCATAAATTTCATAAGTTGTGCGTTATGAACAACCGTAAATCAAATGTCGAACGAGAAAGCTCCCTCCAAGGCACCTAACGTCGAATCAACAGAGAAGTCTTCGAGCGAAGGCACATGGCATGAACCAAGCGATCCGTTCATCAAAGTAATGCAAGCATCAGCACCACCAGTTGAAGAAGACCCCGACTACATCCATATCGAGCAAGCAGTAAGTTCAGCCATATTGTTATGATCCCTATCGTAGGATCTCGTTTAATGTTCTCTGTTGTATGTACAAATGGAAGCAAGGCGCCGGTCAAAAAGAAAGGCCGCCAAGTCTGTCGTCCGGTCTGCCGAAGTCGAGACGGACACAGCAACGTCCAGTCCTTTAGAAACCGACACGTCCGCGAGCGCTGAAGGACGTCAAAAAAGAAGACGTGGTCAAAGAAGTAAGAACCAACCCCCAAAGGAGATATATTATATCACCTCTATGAACCAGGATGAAAAGCCATTAGAGCCAAAGGTAGCAATGACAAAGTTTAGCAGCGTTTGCGGGGTACTAGCCAGAACCCACGGCCCTTTAAATGTAGATTCATGGGAGCATGTGGATGTCAACTTGAAGAATTTCATATTGAACGAGTTGCAGAAGTGGCTTGTATATCCGCCTGGTTCAGAGGCTATGGAAAAAGAGTTTGCCTTGAAAACGATTGGGGGGAGGTGGAGGCACTGGAAATCAGACTTGAACACACACTACGTGCAAAAGAACAAGTCCCCATTTGAAGACTACGGTGGTATTATGCCCGCCGAATGGGATAGGTTCGTGGCGAAGATGACAAGCCCTGAAGCCTTAGCACGGAGGAAGAAAATGTCCGACCTGAAGGGTTACGCGGAAGCTACGATAGCTAATAACAAAAATTTCTACCGCATAAATCAAGAACACTTGCAAGTAAGGGTCGATAGATCGTTACCGATTGGAGTATGCAGCGGAAATAGCCAATCAGGAGCTATCTGATCTGGAATAGTGCCAGCCGATCACAGTCGATTCGTTGACCTGAAGGGTTACGCGGAAGCTACGATAGCTAATAACAAAAATTTCTACCGCATAAATCAAGAACACTTGCAAGTAAGGGTCGATAGATCGTTACCGGTTGGAGTATGCAGCGAAAATAGCCAATCAGGAGCTATCTGATCTGGAATAGTGCCAGCCGATCACAGTCGATTCGTTGACAGCCGATTTCCAAATAGCCAATCCGACGTAGCCGATTCCCGATGCTGAAGCCGATTCAACCTCAGCCGACTTGCCGATTTGCCATACCACGCTCGCGCTGCGGATCCGCCGCAGCCGCTTCGCTCCGATGAGCCGCACCTGAATTGTCCGATCGCAGCCGATTCACAACCGATGAACAGCACCGCAACGTAGCAGTGCCTCTACCGGTATCCACACATCCGGGGAAAGAACGCCTAACACCCATGTGCTAGCACAAGATACAAGGCTAGGGTTTTGGCTCGGAAGTGGGGAGGGTTTCCGTGGATACTGATCTCGCCGACTTCTGTTGCGCCAAATCAGATTGATTCGGTTTAATTTTTCTGCCGCAGCTCTCCACCCCTCCCCCTTATATATAGAATTTGACGACAAGGTCTAGTGGCCGATCGGGGCTCTATTTTGAATCGGATCCAATCCAAATCTCATAGAGTTGGCCGCCCATACTTCGTAAGCCCATAGGACTCTATATTAAATCGAATCTTATCCGAATTGAGTCATATTCAAGTCCAACTCGAATGCCTGTTCTTATCCCCTTAAGCGTGCGACCCTGTAGGTTCAGGTATATTCGGTTTCGGCTCGAGTCCAACTTAGCCGACTATCAACAGTGACGTTTAGCAGCACATATTGACACCATAACATACAAGAATATATTATCGGCTCTGAACCTGTATCTGTACACAAATCCCTTTGCCTCACGATACCAATTAAGCTATAGACAAGATGTGTGACATCCCTTCAATAGCTTAACCATTCACTTGAACCATATTGGATTATCTGTCTGTTGATTGACTCCTCAATCAACTCGGCATGACCATGCACTTCCATAATCCATTACCTCGAAGGGCCCAAAGATATCTCTCCAAAGGAGGGGCAAATTTCATCTTGATCATTCACATCCCACTACATGTTTCATAGCAAACCCGAAGACTACTTTTATAACTACCCAGTTACGGAATAGTGTTTGGTAGTCCCAAAGTAGGCTACTACACATGTTGAAATCAATGATGATCTCAGGTCTAAGGACTTTGTACCAACACTACATGAGACCAACTAATTGCACATTAATTCCTGTAGTGTCTCATGGTGGGTCTATCCAACAATGTGTTCTCTAACACATGTCCACGTATATTGATTTGGTATCTCCATACCATGATCTATGAGACATGATCATCAATCAATAAACATGCCGATCTTAGAATCATATTTGTTCGAACAATATGACATATGATCAGGGATCGTTTAGAAATAAATTCATACATAAAGAGTCTCATAAATAAGTTGTCTATTTCAAGAAACTGAATAACACTTTATTCATAAATACATAAACATTGACCATGATATCCAACATCTCTATGTTGCCTCTAGGACATATCACTAACACGACCTCGTGAAAAAGAACAAGTACCCGCACCGGTTGGGCTCTAGCGGCTACGATGGCCACGTAGAGAAGTGGCGAGCAACCAAAGAACAGTTTGCCGCCCAAGGAAAGCCTCTGCTTGTAGATGCACTAAAAGAAAGAAGCAAAAACTGGGTGTGGGCACGCAGCACGGGACAGGTCATCGATGAGGGAGAGATTCTTTTCGAGGATCCGGATATAGAGCGTGTGACCACAAGTATAAAAGACATTGCTGAAAAGGAGAAGACTGGGGAATTTATTGCTAAAAGGGAACACGATCAGTTGATAGCTGCATTGGGCAACCCCGAACATTCTGGACGAGTAAGGGGTGTATCGTCAAAGACAAGTTGGAAAGAAGGGTTTCCTGAGGAAGCTGCAAGTTACAAGAAAAGGGACAGGTACAAACATAAACTTGAAGAGAAGATAGCAAAACAAGTTGAAGAGCATTCCTACTCTCTTGTTGCACAGAATCGCCAAGCCTTCCCTAACTTCTTTCAGCAATCCGAAGAACCCATAGTACAAATGCCCAGCAGCATCGGGTCAGTTGACACCGCACCCTATCCAGTAGATACTATAAGTGGCCTGACGTCGTGCGGCCTCCTTGTGTCGATAGGAAGGGCCGGGAAGAGAAAGGAGGTGGGTACAGGACTTGCTATATCAGGGCGACAATTTCACAACACTCCAATCCCTAAGGAATATGCAAGGGTGCAGGTGGCCGAGGTGCATGCAGAGCATAACAGCTTAGAGCTAGACATTCCAGCACCTGAAGGGATAGAATTGCTTGGGGATGCGGTGAATCAGTTCATTCTATGGCATCGACGAGATATTCTGCTGGTCAGTATATCGTCAACATCCCCATTACAGCCGGTTTCTCATATTGCTGCTGCACCTGTACCGCCTTCTCCACCAGGGCCTGCTTCCCTACCTCGCTCCCCACCTCGGCCTGCTTCCCTACCTCGCTCCCCACCTCGGCCTGCTTCCCCACCTCGCTCCCCTCCTAAGGATAAAGGTCCTGATTTGCCAATGCTATCAGCCCCTGAAGTCGTCGTAGAACATATTCACCAATCTCCTCTGACACCACAATCAGCATTGGCGGTACCTCAAAGGTCTCTTCTGAAAACAACAAGCCTTCCAAGTCCGAGTAAGCTTCAATCTCGTCAGATTATCTCAAAGATGGTTCGATCAAGCTATGACAAGGAATTAATGACCAAAGACGAGAGAAACTTAGTGTTCCTGGCTTTCAGGGGGAGGGGGCCGACTGACAAGACGCAGGATCAACCGTCAAAGTTGTCGGAGTCACAACAATCGGTGAAGAACCAAGCGGAGGACCTACAAAATTGGACTTCGGACGAAGTGCCAACAAAGTACGAGTATGGCAAGCCGTTCCTGCCGTGGCACGTCATGGAAGACATGCCCTGGGAAATTAGGCTAATGCACGACTGGTACCTAAAGGCGTCCAGATTGGGGCTCAGCCTGCTTACTCTGAAGGTCCCGGATAATGCTTTCACCAGTGACCCAAATGGGATACTGGTCATCGATTTCAACGACCTTCACGTATTATTCAAGATGAAAAAAATGGATATAAATCTCGTTGTTGTGTTTTGCCTGTAAGTATCAACTTAACTTAATGTCATTAATAAATTCATTTGCAAACTAACTTGTGAATAATTAATTACTCGCTGCATTACTTAAGATGCAATACGCAGACGCGAAAAAGACCAATTATCCAGCTGCATACATTAACCCAACTAGGATATGCTGGACGGAACACGAGGTTCATGTTCATGAAGATTTCAATGAGCTCGAAGGCAAAACAAAGAAACAAAAAGCTTCGATCATCAAACAAATGCACAAGGAAAAGATGATCGCGATAGCATTCTACTTGGGCAAGGCTATGTTGGAGCACAGAGACAAAAATGTCCTCATGGTCCCTTATGCGTTGCGGTACGTAATATTCGTCCGTAAAACCGATATTTTACTATGATATCACCTACAATTAACATATCTCTTCTTACGCAGCGATCACTACATACTATTTCTGGTATATCCGCGGGACCACGTGACCGTAGTGCTTGATCCGGCACACTACAGCCAGGAAACATTCAGAGAGTTCCTCGTCATTTTAAATTTGTAAGTACTATCATGCACCATTTAATAAGTTTTGTCTGTTTTTACTATCGAATAAACAATTAATCAGTGAAACATGCAATTATTTTGTCTACATAGCACACCATCATTATGTAAGAAACGGTGGACCGGTGAATGATCCACAAAAGAAGAAGCTTCTTGTGAGGACAAATTTTTCAGTAATTATATGTTCGCTATATGCCGATATTTTATACTATGTTTAATTTCAAATTAGTGACGCACATAATAAATTTTATTCAACATAGTGTTATAAGCAACCACCAGGCACTAACCTTTGTGGCTACTATGTGTGCAAGATGCTCAATATCTACGGGAGATACTCTACTAAGTTAGAGCAAGTAAGTTCAGAGAAAATATATCTTTCTACACGTTATCGATCTTGTATAATTTTCCTAATCGTTTGTATGTGTACTATTCTTCCTTAAACAGATCACGAAAGTTTCAGTTGTAGCGAACCGGTTCGACAATCGAACCATGTTTAACTTGGTTGCAGATCTTTGCCGCTTCATCCGTCGTGATGTCTGCAACCATTTGGGCGATTTTTACGATCCGGAGAGTGAGCTGGTGATGGACGATAAATTCAAACGACTTAAGGAGTGGGAAAAAGAGCACCGCCATTAATGAATGATTTGTAAATTGTTGCTAGACTTCTGTAATTTACACGAGACGAAACTTGATATGTATATAAACATGCATGCATGATCTGTGTACGTACATTTATATCTTTTATGGAAATAATATAATTAAATGTCTTTTTTTCTCGTGCAAATATATATATATATATATCCATCTTATCGATCGATCCATGCATTTAATATTAGAGAGAGAGAGGAGAGGAGAGGAGAGAGAGGACAGAGAGGAGAGGATCAGAGAGAGAGGAGAGGAGAGGAGAGAAGAGGAGAGAGAGAGGACAATAGCTAATGTGCATAAAATAATAGATGAATGGGACATCATCTTCCCATGCGGTCGACTTAACAAACCTCATGAAAAGTTCCATTATCTCGTGCGGTCGGGTAAAGTGGCCCGCACGGGATAATCGATCTTCCCGTGCGGACCGCTTAAATCGACTGCACGGGATAATAGATCTTCCCGTGCGGTTGGGTCGCCCGCATGTGAAAATAGTCTTTTTCCAGACCTTTTCACGCATGCGGGTAGGCCTTCCGCACGAAAAGATGTCTTTCGATCCATATGTAAAAATCATTTTTTCAGTAGTGGATCGGTGTTTCTAATTGACAAGAAGCTAAGAACTTTTTGTCCCCAAATACATTCATAAAAAAGTAATTGTTAATCATATCAATTAATAAGGGGACACACTGGCGATGGTGGTTGCTGATCTTCCTGGCCATCATATATGCGTAGCTTAATTAAACTTGGCGGCGAAAAGCCTTTTTTATTGAAAGGTTTGGTACGAGCATTTTTTATATCAGATATTCGATTTCTGTCTAGGATGAAAAAAATCCATATCCACCAGTGCGCGCACGTACAGCATGTATATAATTAAACCCGTTGTCCGAATTAGCTGGTTGAGTTTGGTTTTTTATTTTTGGTTTTTTGGTTTTGTGTAAAATTAGACGTACAAAACATAATGTGTGGAGATTTTGTTCGGATTTTTCCACGGTTAGTCTACGGCCGGACTATGGCTAATACACCTACAAAATTAAACATTTCAGAACAAACGTCTTCTTTGATCGCTCACATAATTAATATTGATGCATGCATTACTTCTACCAGTAATATTACAAGTAATATTACAGTTGTACGTGCGATGCAAACAGTGCCGACATTATATATTTATATATATATAACTAAAATAAATAGTGCTTTTATCCAAAATTTTCATCCGCCTGACTATTTTGCAGAAAACCCGTCTGACTATTTTACAGAAAACACCTTGAGTGTTTATAAAAATAACCCACAGTCCACCTGGCTATTTTGCAAAAAACTCCTTTGAGTATTTAAAAAATTAACCCGCAGTCCTCCTGGCTATTTTGCAGAAAACCCGTTGAGCGTTTATGAAATTAACCCATAGTCCCAATGCTGAAATAGGTCTCGGGTGAAGACATAAAGAAAAAATATAAATTAAAATTACATGAGACTTTAACTTTGGAATAATTATGATAAAATAAAATGACGTCCGTTGGAACGCACGAGCATATTTATATATATAACTACTAGCAAAATGCATGTGCGTTGCAACGGGACGATGACGCTGGGTGGGAAACAGACGGAGGGCGAAGGTCCAGGCGACGATGCAGGAGCTCCGAGCGGCGACGGGAGGGAGGGCGCAGCGCGCAGGCGCGGTGCACGGCACGGATGGGGACGAAAGAGAGGGACACAATATGTCTTTTTTTCATCCAAGCCCTCTCTTTCTTTTCAACATTGGGACTGCGGGTTAATTTTAGAAACACTTAAGGGTTTTCTACAAAATAACCCTCTTTTCTTATTTAATTGGTTTTTTTAAAATAGCCAGGCGGACTGCGGGTTAATTTCGAAAAAACTCAAGGGGTTTTATACAAAATAGTCAGACAAAACAAAATTTGGGTGAAAACACTATTTGCTTATAGATAGTTATAAATTAGTGTTTCTATCCAAAAATTTTCGTCTCGCTGGCTATTTTGTAGAAAATTTTTGAGTGTTTATAAAATTAACCTGTAGTCCCAATGTTGAAAAGAAAGTGATGGCTTAGATAAAAAAAGACCTTCTACGCCCTTCTCTTCTGTCCCTATCCACACCGCGCCCCGCGCTACGCCTGCCAAACATTCATAAATTAATCATGCTCTATAATTAAAGGCTGAAGCTTACCTCCACTTGGTAAATTGACAACAAAAGCCAATATCCTGTGTGCAACGTCTTTTTTATGTAATTATATATATATCTATAATTATCTATAAAGCAAGTAGTGTTTCCATCTAAATTTTGTTTTGCCTGGTTATTTTACAGAAAACCCCTTGAGTTTTTTCAAAAATAACCCGTAGTTCGCCTGGCTATTTTAAAAAAATACCAGTTAAGGAAGAAAAATGGTTATTTTGCAAAGAACCCCTTGAGTGTCTATAAAATTAACCCGCAGTCCCAATGCTGAAAAGAAAGAGAGAGTTTGGATGAAAAAACGATCTTCTGCGTCCCTCTCTTCCATCCCCATCCACGTCGCGCCCCTCGTCGCGCCTACGCCCCTCCCTCCCGTCACCGCTCCGAGCTCCCGCACCGCCGCCTGGACCTTCGCCCTCCGCCTGTTTCTCTCCCTGCGTCGTTGTCCCGTTGCAACGCACGGACATTTTGCTAGTATATATATAATTACATATACGAGTCAAGCATCCTGCCCCATCTCCGAGAACAAAATAAATCGAAGAGTCAAGCCAATTGAAGGGGCACATCAATTAATATTCCTTGACGATTTCGGATGGATATCCAACCGTCCGTTCTGTTTCGATCAGTAGCCGTCGATCGATCACAGTGCATGCTAAGACCAGATTTTTTTCGAGTAGTCGCCGTCGTGTCCATGCATGCACTCACTCTCTCTCCAGCTAAAGTCAATCATGGATGCAGCTGTTGCTGAATTAATTAAATGGGTGGAGGCCACATTGGAATTAACATGCCGGAATTGTGTAAAACGTTGGAATTGTTTGCAAAGTTTTTGAAAAGATTTGTGTCTGTTTTGATTTTATGGCCACATTTGGTGGCCATGTGGGAATAAGCGGTGGTGGTGGAGGGAGTGGCGATTCCAATATTTAAGGTCAAGGCGATTGAATTGAAGCAAATGGCCGCTCATTGCTCATCGAGACACGCAGCGAGAAGACGGTGGCGTTAGGTTTTACAAGACATTGAACAGGGTTAGCACGATAGGAATAGGAGACGCTGCTGACCACGGCTGACCATTGGCAAGGGTTGACGATGGCGGTGGAGGCTATAATCGATGCGGCGTGCTACGGAGGTCTAGAATAAAAGTATATGCATGTGGCAATTAAGCATCTCTTTGATGTGATTTTTGATTATGTGATTTTTTATTCTAGATTCTGATTCTTCTGAATCATATTTTGAATCAGATTTTGAAGAGAATCAAGAATCGATATAATAAAATAATAATTAGAATAATATTTCAGGTGATTCTTACGAGAAATAGGTTTTAGGTGATTCTAAGGAGTAACTAATTTTCAGATGATTCTTACTCTTTATGTAAAATTATTGAATCACTTGAAATGATTTTTCTTAAAATCAGTTATAAAATAACTCGTTTGACAATGATTCTATTGATTCCGTTGAGAAGAGATTCTACTGATTCTTACTGATTCTGTTAAAAATAAGAAGAAGAATTACTACCAAATGGAACCTAAACATTTGAGATAATAGGATCCGCACATTAATAGTTATAGGCTATGGCAGCAATTTCTTAGACTATGTTCGGAAAATCTAAAGATTCTAATAAATAACTGTGAGCATACAACTATTAATAATCTACAGAAGTTGATAACCCTTACTTCTAGCTATAATTCGTTTTCTGAATACTATACGTAGTACAAGCTTCGCTAAATATAGCCTCAGCTATATGAAGTACCATTTGGCACTGGTCATCGCACTTGTGCACCGTAGGATGAACAGTAGAAGATGGAAAATATGTATGCAGAGTAACCATCATATATCATGAGTGCTTCTTGATTTCAAAGGCAATCTTAGCATGAGTATGACTCATGTTTTTGTTGACTTGTATATATTGCCTTATTCGAATTCTGCAAGTTTTAAGTCTAGCCGACGTCATCGGCTATCTGTCAGTAATCATTTTTGCTTCTAGTAGCTTCCGCATGTGTTGCTTATAGTCCTCTTATTAGGTCCTACCAACCTTCGAGCAAATTAATTTGACGATGATATTTTTCCACAATAGAACTGGTGCCTGAAAACCTTGGCCCTTTTTAAAATTTGTTACGGTCGTTTGGTTTTGAGTCAATTTTTATCCTATCATTTTGGTAGGGCTAAAACATTGATAAGTTTTGACACTGGAATTTATACTAGCATGAGCCAAATTTTGATAGCAAACTAAACATCAATGTGATGTTATTGAAAGTTGCCAAAATTTTGGGTGGGCAAAAATTTGCTCCAATTTAAACAAATCCGTTATACTTCTGTCATGAGACGTCCTTGCCATCTTTAGCGGTAAATATAATGATTTTTTGGTTCCAAAACCAAGAAGCTGTGTTAATCGTCCTAATAAAAAAAGGCTTTCATGCCTACTAAAAAATGTAGGGTGGGCACCAACCTACGAATTTCAGTACAATTTAGCTAGCGTGCATCATATCGCGGGATATTCACAATCAATTTCTTAATGACACTAGTGACATGTTGCCGTCATTTCACTGTAGGTAGCCTCCAATATAAATGGAGAATCTACCTTCAATTTGCCTCTCTCCAACTGCAATTTGAATTGATCTTAATGTACGTCTTACACATTACGCACTAGAATGTGTGATATATGTTTGGTTTAGTTAATGGTTGAAATAAACAACCAAACCCTGGACCAAAACTAACGTCCTCAATATTAATTAATTTCTTTGATCTAAAGCAAACGTGATTTGTTCCTACCACATACCACATGTTTTTCAGCTGCTCGACGAATCTTAGCTCATGACAGATGAGTTAATTCCACAAGGTTCTCTAAAATATTCTCGGAGTTGAGATATTCACAACTTACATTTTAATAATTTAAATAGAGGATATGAATTCCACATGAAACAACTCAATTCCCATAGGATTTATGAAATTTCCCAACTTCCAAGGGGCATCCGTAGTGATGGCCCAAAATCAGATTATTCAGATATGGTTTTCTTTTTGGATTTATAATTCCACGATTTTAATTTAATATTGCAATTTTGTGAAATCCCCACTCTGATAGCAGAAAAATATATGTGGCAACATACATTCTTTACGTGACTTATTTTACAAATTTGAGTTGACTAAAACTACTGTAATCGAAAAAAAAAAAAAAAGAAAAGAATAGCGCAAAATGCAGGGGAGGCTTGATGTCCCAAGAAAAGGATAGTTAGAGAAAATGCTTAACATCTAAGCACCAAACTTACAGGAACTGACGAGGCCTATGTAAACAGAATTAGAAAAAAATACTTAATGGTGGGGTCTGAGAGGAAAAAAGAGAATATTAAGAAGATACGTAAAACGAGATGAGTTATTAATATAGGATTAATTGAGTATTAGTTATTTCAAATTTGAAGAATGAACTAACAGGTTTTACCTATTTAAGTATCTTATTTTATCCTATTTAAGTATCTTATTTTATAGAAAATCCTTTTAAAAATTATATCTTAACAGTTAAAAAACATATGTGTAAAAAGGAAAAGATTTTTCTTCCTTTGTGCTGCTGCGGAACACTGCCAGGATAACAAGGAAGGATATTTTGTTAGTATAGTCATGGTTTAAACAACTCACTCTTTATATCGTTGTCTAAATTTTTTTCATTTTAAAATATATGACGTCGTTGACTTTTTTATAATATTTATTATTTCTTTTATATAAAATAATTATAATATTTTATTGCATGCTACTTGTTTATCATAAAAAATATAATCATAATTTATACTTCTATATATTTATATTAAATTTTTTATTAAAACAATTAAATGTTATATAAAAATTAGTAATGTCATGTATTTTTGGACATGGGTAGTATAATCCATGACCAGTGACCATCGATAAATGTTGTGTAAAGTATCTTTTGACATGCCTCTATATCATAAAACAGGGAGAGGAGCAGTAAAACACTCAAAAAAGCGGTCAATCGATCCCAACTGCTTCTATGAAATTGATCCTGAATTTTATATATGGTGTCAACGGTAGCAAATTCTAGCGTCATATTATTTGTCCTTAAAAAACTGGTTATCAAACTGACCAAACGAGAAGAGATCAGCTCACTAATCACTAATCAGCCTAATTAAAGCCACCCATTCTAAAGCCATTGGCCATTGCTATAGCTGAGCTATAGCTGCTATACCTAATTAAAGTGCAACGTTATATTCTGTCAACCAAATAATCGCTGTCACATTACGTGTCAGAATATGTGTAGTTCAGCTACCCAAATAGTTTTGTTTGCTCATAATACAGTTTACTTTGTCACTGGCAAATCACCAACTTGCAGAGAGGGTTAATTAAGCTGACGTGGCCATGCAGGAACGAGTAGGAACTCGATATAGGGTTTTGTTTAATTGTTCTTGCCCATTGTTAAATTAGTAAGGTGTAGGAGTGATTAATTAGTTAGCTTGGTCAGCCACTTGGCGGCACATGATTGGACAAGGGGTTTGGAGGGTTTTAGAATGTTATCAGCTCTGGCAGAGATCAGCAGCAGTACAACGAACTCCCTTGGCTCAGCATGACAGCATGCAAATTAATGGTTAGGAAAGGAGAAGTATTCTAGAATGATATTAAAATCATGTTCATTGTTGCAACGTTTCATCGATTTCAATAAGCACGCTTCTAAAATTGCTAAAGGATACATTTTCTTTTGAAGAAAAATCCAAAAAGTGTCAGCATAGTAAATATATGATACCCCATACATATACATCTATCTTGGTAAAGTGCCATATACCAATTTCTATATTAGATAGAGTCTAGAGCATATAAAGAAACATATCGTGAAGGAAAGGATTCGGCTTATTTCTAATTGGACCCAAATATTACTCCTTTTTGAACCCAAATATTACTGCTCAAGACGTATTTAACTTGTCTACCTAATTCTATTTAAGGATGTAAATATAAGGCCCTCTAAAGGAAAGTGCAACTAGAGGAAAAAAACAAAACAAACCACCTCCAATCTCATTGAGCCAACAATGGGGGAGCCTCAAGACAACTAGCTACCGACCACAATATCTGAGCTCTGTGCCGATATAGTGTGGCAGACAAGATTAGTGTTTTTCGTCTTCATACTTTGTACTCATGAGATTGGCAACATTGGCCTATCACTAAATAGTATTAGGGCTATTATACATCTTGAGATCCCAAATCTGTATAAAAATTCATCTTTCTCTTGCACTTTCTACATCTTTGTTTGTATCTTCATATCAACCGTACCTCCACACGTACAAATACTCCCTCCATTTTTAATTCATTTGACGATGGTTAGTTCTATTTTACCCTAACCAAAGTCAAATAAAAATAAATAGAGGGAGCAAATCTTATATACATGGATACTGCGGTCGGTATCGATTCATCAATAAAAAAGTTAAATAATATATTTTTCAAGTTTGTCATAGTTGATATTTAATTAGCATGGGCTAATTGAAATTGCATCTAGCCTTCTAAGTGGGTTTTGATGATTAATGATAAAACAGTTAAGGGATTAATGTGTTTATTGAGATAAGTGCAGGTAATTAGTCCAAAAAGTCTTAGGTGTGCAAAGTGTGTACAAAGGAGATCCACAACAACAAATGCAAAGCAGCGAGAGGACTCAAAGATTTATTTAAAATTTCTTTTGCATTTTGCTCTTGAGTTTAGGAAAGTCATACTACCAAAGAGGGGTTTCAAATGGTTGCCTGAGATGATCTAAGTGCTTAAAGTCAAAATCCATAGAAGAGAGAATTTTTTAGCCCAAAATTCGAAAAAAAAACTCTAGAAAAAGACAGCAAGTGCCGATCGGAAGTTCCTGGCACTTTGTAACACCCTAAGGTGTTTTCTCCTTTTTAAAAATCCAAAAGAAAATCGTTGCAATTAACTAAAGAGAACAAATAATTTTAAAAAGCCAAATTCAAAATGGAAATGGCATGATAGGATTTTTCTTAAATTCTACATATCAAAATACACTAACGGGATTTTTAGTGGAATTTTTAGAGCACTAGAAATATTTTTTAACCAATTAAAATCAAAATTAGAATTAATAAATCCTAGGAAATTCTTCTCTCTCCACCATCCTTTTTCCCGCCCAAAACCGGCCGTGGGCCACCGGCCCAAGCCGACGGCCCATCTCCTCCCCGCGCACGCCAAAGCCGACAACCCGATCGTTCCCGCCCGCGCGCCTCTCTCTCTCTCGCCGCGGCGCCCGATGGCCACGACCCGTTAGTCCCTCGCGCCCGCGAATAAGTCCATTTTGCCTCCCCCTTTACCCTGGGACGCCGACAGGTGGGGCCCACCCGTCGGGGTCGTCCCCTACCTCCAGCCACCCCGGCGCAATTTCCGCCCCTCTCCGCTCGGATCTTGTGTGCCCACCTCCCCCGCGCCCCGGGATCCCTCCGCCGTTACTCCCCACCGTGCCCGCCGGCATTTAAAGCCCCCGGCCGCCTCACCCGCGTCCAATAATGGCCGGAATTGATCGTCGGCCATTATTCCCCCTTCTCTCTCTCCCTTAACTCCGGCGAATTAATCCGCCCTTATTCGGCCACCGCCGACCTCCCCGCGACCTATTTAAGCATCCCCTCGCCCTCCTCATCCTTCCCACACACTCACCCAAGCTCATCCCTCTCTCCGTCGCCCCCGCACCGTGCGCTCTAGCTCCGAACCTCGTCGCCGGTCTTCGGCCGCATTTTCTCGTCGTCCCGAGCCACCCCGAGCACCGCCGACGCCTCCTTCCTCGTCGCCGGTGGCCGGGCCACCTCGGCCACCCCTCCCCGCGCCCGTTCGCTGCCAATCTCGTCGTCGCCGTCGTCGTCTTCTCCAACTCCGACGGCACCCGTGGTGAGTTCCCCTCCTTTCCCCTCGGTCCGAACCCGCGTCGCCGTGTGCGGGTGCGCGGCTCCGCTCGCGCGTGAGTCGCGGCACTCCACCGCCCCGCGCTGCCGCCTGAATGGCCCCGGTCGGCCTCCGGCCACCGGCCGCCGTCGCCGGCTGACCGCGCCCCACGCCCCTTCCTCTCGGCCGTCCGATCAGCTTCAGCCGATCGGCACCGTCCATTCCCGCCGCCCACGTGGCACTCCACGTGGCCGCCACCTCGGCACCACGTGTGCGTCACGTGGTGCACCGCCCGTCCCCCGTGGACTCGGTCCACCGTGGACCGGGCGCTCCCGCCGATCGGCCGACGCCGCCGCTCGCTGATGTCGCCCTAGCCGCCGACGCCTCCCCGGGCTTTATTGCGCAATAAAGCAATTAAGGATTTTTCTGTTTTAGTAAAAATAACCTAGAAAACTTCTAAAAATCATATCTTTTTAATCCGACCTCCGTTTTAGCCCATTCAAATTTCATTAAATTCATAAAAATACCAAGAATCCATTAAAAATAGTTTGTTTGGAAAACCCTTGCTGTTTGTGCAAAAGCAAACCTTAGCCAAACCCTTGTCTTTCCTGCATTTCATTTCTCTCCCCCTTCCGGTGTGACTTGCTGAGTACGTGGAAGTACTCATTCTTGCCTCTTCACCAGAGCCTGAGCAAGAAGCTGAGGAAGATGACGAAGATGAGTAGGCTTTGTCCTGCACTCTGGAAGTTGCCTGTGGTTTGGGTGAAGCCTCATGGCCAGCGTCAAGCATAGGCTTAGGCCCCTTTTTCCTTTTCCGCTGCTCTTTTGTAATCTTTTTTAATGTTTCTAAGACGTGGAACTATAATATCAATAATTATCGTATGTGTACCCTGGTTGGTCCTGGACAGGGATTTTAATACACATATAGCTTCGGAAATTCGGGTCTGAATTTGTAGGCGTGACAAGTTGGTATCAGAGCCAAATCCAGACCATAGGAAAAGCCAAATGGAAAAACCTTAGGAGTCCTCTGAACCTTTTCATGTGCATAAGTCCTGGCTTTTGGAGTCATTTTGGAAAAATGGGTTTTTGTTTCCTCGGGATTGGGAAGAATTTTGAGTCCTTTTCAAAACAGAAAATTTTTGAAAACCAGGTTAGCCTAAGTGATAGGATTTTGAAGCTAAAATTTGGAAAAAAAATATTTGCAGTCTTATTTGACCGTCAGTCGGGATTTTTTTTAAGGGAGCAAAGTCCTAAGTCAAGATAGGAGGGTATGGTCGCCGATTTTATACTTAATATAACTAAGCATCTATTTTTAAGTATTACCACATCATCTAGGGGATGTCGTTAGAATATTTTACTTAGCCTCATAAAAATGTTTCTCAAAAACCTTCTTTTTCTCGTTTACTTTCCTTGAGTCCTTTACCGTTTATCTAACTTGGATTTGAGCATGCATTGATCCCCTACCTTATCTTCTCTAGATGGCAGGTCGTCCAGTCACCCATAATGGTCAGTGTTTGAAGGGATTCGTCGCAAAGCTAGCAAGGATGGCCTTGGCAGTAGGCTATCGTGATGCTCCTGAGTACACCGTCGTCTCACCGTTCGACAGCGAGTTGCCCCACCAAGTCCGTCTAGAGATGCACGGGTTCGTCGGCACCAACATCCCGAACATGGTGGTCACTACTTCGGGAGGAACGGATGACCATGCCTTCCAAGAGGCTGCGTACCTGATGCTGGCCCGGATGAGGGAGATGCATGACTATCATCTCCGCCACTCTGCCTACCGGTACCATCCCCGGCGTGGAAGTTCATCAGCGGTCAACTCCTTCCAATCTGCCGAAGGGGAGAACGACACCACCTTCTCTTACATGAGGACTGTGATGGAAGGGCTGGACAAGATGCACGCAGATCTTCACATGGCAGCCAAGGCCCTGAATGACCAGAAGATCCTAAGGATCAAGAGATTGAAGGATGAAGTGGATCGTCTCAAGAGAGAAATCGCCAGTCTGAAAGTGCTTCCACCTCCCAACATCCTTCGGATCAGGATCACGCCTTGGAAGAACACCAAGGCCCCGGTGCGGATGCAGCTGGCGCCTAGGGTTCCCCTTCCTGCACCGCCACCTTCCCCAGTTCCCGCCCCAATGCCAGATCCTACTCCTGCTCTGGTTCCTGCCCCGAGCAGAGGAGGAGGATGGATCTCCGTGTCCAGCAAAAAGAAGGCAGGCGGCAGCTCCAAGAGCCCCGGAGAAAAAGAGTTAGCAAGCTCTCGAAGCCGCTCGAAGGAAAAGGAAGACGGAACTCCCAAGGGAGTGGTTTCGACTCCACCGACCGCGCGAAGCCGCTCCAACCCCTAGAGTGTCGCCACCCTTAGTTTACTGTTTTCCTAGTTTTCCTGTTTGTTTAGTTGTTGTGTGTTAGGAGTGTTGTGCGTGGGTAGTGGTCAACCTGTATCAAGTGTGGGTATGGGTTGTCCAATTAAGGATGTTGAGTGTGTTTAAGTGTTTTAACTAAAGAACAGATCAAAACAAATAATAAAGATCAGCTTCTCTGTCCAATCTGTTTTACTCCTTCTCCCGCCTTGTTAGTTCCGCTCCTTCACATGGTGAACACCAGGAACGGCAGTGCCAACACTAGCACTGAGTCAGCTGAGAACAACACCAGAACCAATGTCAACAACCCACCTCCTCCACCCGAGAACATCACTTTGGCTCAAGTCTTAGCCAAGCAGACCCAGATGATGGCTGCAATGATGCAACAAATGCAACAGCAGCATCAACATATGCAGTTGCAAATGATGCAACAGTTTCAACAGCAGAACCAGAATCATCACGACCATTTCGCACCACCACCTCCCCCACGAAACAAACTGTCAGAGTTTGTTCGTGTCTGACCCCCAACTTTTTCCAGCACCACCAACCCCATGGAGGCTAATTATTGGATCATCGCCATAGAAAAGAAGTTGGAACGTCTCCAGTGCACGGACCAAGAATGGGTGTCCTTCGCCACCCACCAACTCCAAGGCCCCGCCTCAGCCTGGTGGAACAACTTCTTGGTTACCCGTCGGGCAGATGCACATGTGGTTACTTGGGCAGAGGTCTGCCACCAATTCTGAAAGGCGCACATCCCCGGAGGGATAGTAGCTCAGAAAAAGAGGGAGTTCAGATCCTTGGAGCAAGGCACTCGGACTGTCACTGAGTATCTGCACGAGTTTAATCGCTTAGCGCGATATGCTCCAGAGGACGTACGCACTAACGCCGAGCATCAAGAGAAGTTCTGGATGAGTTAACATGAAGTGTCATCCTTTTTCTTTTCTTTCATTTCAATGTAGAAAGATAGGAAGCTACTATACATTATCAATATCACCGTAGCATTAGCATGTACATTATCAATATCACCGTAGCGTTAGCACGGACATGCTACTAGTTTAGTAAATTTCCCAACTTCAAAGGGGTGCCCTTAGTGATGGGCTGATGGCCCAATCAGATTATTGAAATATGGTTTTGTTTGGATTTATAATTCTGCAACTTCAATATAATATTGCAATTCTTGAAATGTCCACTCTGATAGCGGAAAATATGTGGCAGCATAGATTTTTTTCCAATTCTAATAGAGTTTAATATGTATACATTCTTTATATTGTTAGAATTAAATGGGCTAGGCCCAATTTAATACTAGTAATTCTATGGTTCACAATTAATGTTAAGATATTAATACCACCTTTGAGACCAACGAGAAGACACCTCAACTTAAATAGGCTGATAACTGAGAGCACTTGTTGAGCGGTTGATATGGTGGAGGGACTGCCACAACAAGAAGAAGGTCAAACCTGATGTCAAGCCCAAGGCTACAACCAATTTTAAGAAGAAAGACAAGGGTAAGGCAAAGGTCAACTACTTTGTGTACGGTGAGCCTGGTCATTGGGCCAAGTATTGTCTTGATTGCAAGGAAAAACGGTGAGCCTAGTCATTGGGCCAAGTATTGTCTTGATTGCAAGGAAAAAAGTCTGCAAACATGGTTATTATCAATGGAGGAGGAACATTGAGGTATGGTAGTTTTTTACCATTAGTTCTTTCTGTTTTTTATTCACCTGAGTGGTGAGTTGATACTGATCCTAATATTCATATGTGTGCTAAAATTTTCCTTTTTTCTTCCTATCAGGTCGGCAGGGTTCCTGCTTGTTGATGGAAAACGGTTCACATGTTGGTACAGTCGATCTGAAGTTTACTTCGGAAAATACTGTGTAGCTGAAGAACGTGCAACATGTCACCCCTATAAAGGAGAATCTTGTTAGCAGCTCTCTACTTTGTAGAGATGGTTCTAAACTTGTGTTTGAGTCCAGTAAGTGTGTTGTATCTAAATATGTAATATTTGTTAGTAAAGGTTATGACAATGGAGGCTTGTTCCGCTTTTTCATTGGATGATGCATGTAATAATGTTGTGAACCATGTGAGCAATGATGATGAGTCCAATGTATAGCATTCGAGACTTTGTCATGTTAATTTTGGTTATATTATGTGCTTAGCTAACATGAGTTTAATCCTGAAATTCACTTTGGTCAAAGGTTCTAAGTGTCATACATGTGTTAAAGCGAAACAATCTCGCAAGTCTTACAATGCATCAGAGGCGAGAAATTTGGCACTACTAGAACTTGTTCATTCCAATATATGTGAAATGAACGGCGTGTTAACTAAAGGGGAAAAGAAATACTTCACGACACTTATAGATGATTACACTATATTTTGCTATGCGTATTTATTGAAAACAAAAGATAAAATATTGCACTACTTTAAAATCTATAAGGCTGAGGTAGAAAACTAACTTGAAAGAAAAATCAAACGACTAAAGTCTAATCGAAGTGAGGAGTATTTTTTAAATGAGTTTACTTCATTCTGTGAAGAGTCTGGAATTATTCATGAGAGTACACCTCCCTATTCACCCTAATCAAACGAGGTTGCCGAAAGAAAGAATCATACTCTAACTGAGTTGGTAAATGCCATGTTAAACACTGCAGGGCTTCTCAATATGTACCGATTTAAAAAAATTGGCACCGATATTAATTTTATATGTACCGGGCTTTTAATAAACTGACACCACACCACTGTCAGTTTTTTTAAAAAAATACCTATAAAAAGTTACAGGTGTCAGTTTTTAATTTTAGACTCCTGTGATAGATTAGGAGGATGAAAAAGACTCATATGTGCCAGTTTTAAATGAATTGACACCTATAAACCGATGCATACCGATTAATATATGATGTTCTGTATTAGTGCTTCTAGGGTCCATCTATGTCGGTTCAAGAACTGCACAAATATATTAAGGGGGCATAGTATCAAATGTGTTGTATTGGTTCATGAACTGTCATTGATATAGTTTTCATAGTTGTGAAGGGTAATGCAATCGGTAAAAAAAGTAGTAGTCTCTACATTACTACAGAAAGGGTTATAGGTGCCAGTACATATTAGTCGGCACCTTTCTTGTCTTCTTAAAGGTGTCAGTTTAGGAACCGACACCTTTGAGGTTCCATGAGCCAAAAAAATGGCTCGATGCATCGGCTCGTTTCGAGTCGATGCATCGAGCAACTCCCCTACAGATGCCCTCGGGCGCCATGAACACATCAACAAAGAACAAACAATCGCAGCTCTCCTACAGATCCTCTCGGGCCCTCGAACGCCATGAACACATCAACAAAGAACAAACAATCTTCATAGATCAATAATCAACAATATTCTCAATTCTCAACAACAATAATCATTCACATTCACAGATCAACCACAATCAAGAAACAAGTAATGCACAAGATCAACAAGAATCAAGAATAAGAAAAAAGAATGAACATGCACCGCCGTGGAAATCAACAACCCGACACCGGCCACCTCCACTGCCGCCGCCGCCTCCTCGCTAGATCCGACGAGGAGGCACCCGCACCGCCGCCGCCGCCTCCTCGCCGATCCGGAGGAGGGCACCTCCACCGCCATCGCCGCCTCCTCTCACCAGATCCGGTGGGGGGAGGGCTCCTCCACCGCGCTCCCGCTGCGTCCCCTCCTCTCGCCGCCGTCCCGGCCTCCGCTGCCTCCTCTCCTTCCGCCAGCTTGAGATGAGAGTGAGAGTGAGAGTGAGAAGATAAGGATGAGAGTGAGAGTGAGAAGAGATAAGGATGAAAGTGAGAGGATGAGAGTGAGTCAGACCGACCGACTCAGTTTATAGGACATGCGCGGCTCGGCTAGGTTAATAGGTGTCGGTTTTATTAAGAAACCGACACCTATCACATATTATAGGTTTTGGTTTTAAAAAAACAACACTAATAGTAGATGTGTCGGTTTTTCTTTATAACCGATACTTTAGGTGTCGGTTTTTTAAAAAAACGATACCTATAATATAAGTGTCGGTTTTTCTTTAGAGCCACTACCTATTATTTTAATAGATGTCGGTTCTATTAAGTCGATAAATATGCATGTTTACGCGTAAAGTATCTTTTTACATGCATAACGTAAAATGGGAGAGGAGTTGTAAAACACTCGAAAAAGCGGTCAAGCCCAACTGTTTTATGAAATTGATCCTGAATTATAAATATGGTGTCAACGGTAGGAGATTTATTATAGAGTCGCGTACAACGAAAGTGTTTTATTTATTAGTCCTTCATAAACCGGTTATCAAACCGACGAAACGACAAGAGATTAGCTCACTAATCACTAATCAACCTAATTATTCTAAAGCCATTGGCCGTTGCTATAGCTGCTATACCTAATTAAAGTGCAACGTAAGCACAATTAATGTTTTGTCAACCAAATAATCGCTGTCACCTTACGTGTCGGATTATGTGTAGTGTAGCTACCCGATTAATTTTGTTTGCTCATATTAATGCAGTTTCTTTTGTCACTGACAAATCATTAACTTGCAGAGGGTTAATTGAGCTGACGTGGCCGTGTATGGAACAAGTAGGAACTTAGATATAGGTTACTTATATGCTGTATGACCTTATTATAAAACATCGAAAAAAATATAGTTTTGTGAATGGAGAGAGTAATTAATTGCTCTTGCTAATAGTTAATTAGTGAGAGGGTTTACCCATTATTTAAAAAGCAGTTAATTAGTTTTGTTTAGTTGTTCTTACCCATAGTTAATTAGTAAGGTGTAGGGGTAATTAATTTAGTTAGCTTGGGAACTTGGCGGCACATATGGTTGGACAGGGGGCTGGATGGCTTTAGAATGTTATCAACACTGACGGAGATCAGCAGCAGTCAACGAACTCCCTTGGTCTCACCATGGCTACCTACAAATTAATTATTAGAAAGAAACAAAGTTCTAGAATAACGATATATATGAAAATTACGTTCATTGTTCAAACACACGTAGAATTATGGATTTCAACATGGGTATATATCTCGAAATTTAGGCGGTGTTTGTTTTGATTTTATGCTTTTCAACTTTTTTGGAAAGAAAGCTTTTTAAAAAACGAATTTATTGGATAATGATCTTTTATTATTAGATTTTGTAATAAATTTTTATACACATTAAAAGCCAGCAAAAACTTATTTATTAGTTTTTCAACTTTTCAAACCATCGGAAAGCTTTATGTTTGTTTTAGCTTTCGAGTTTCGAAAAGCAGACTAGAAACTGGAAAGCTCAAATGCCTCAGTATCCTTGTGTATTGGAAAATCATGTCCTTTTCAAAAGAAGATTTATTTTTATTTTTCTCTGTTTAAATATGCATGTCAATTTATCAACAAAAATTGATGCTCCGAAATACTTCAATATAACAAACGGGCAATTTCAAAATTTAGAGTTTGCAGGGGAAAATTAAAGAGCAACAGTGGCGAAAGAACCTCTCATCTTCTCAATAAACTTTTTTTTTGACTCACGCGTGCTTTTACACTATTCGAATTAGACGAACGGGATACAGATTAAATTGTTCATGTTTTGTTGCACAAAAAGTCATGAATGCTTTTCTCTTGGTTTGGAAGTATCAGCTTAATTTCCTACTTTTCAAGGGGGAAGATGGAGTTGCCACTTGCCTCTACACGGACAGCTCCATCATCTCTATCCCCTTTGCAACAGCTATAGCGCCAAGCCCATCTCCGTTCCACCGCACGATGCGTAAGCAATGGCCCAGATTTCATTTCAGCTCATGGAGCACCTAACTTGTTTGACATGGAAAGCCGACAACGGCTAATCAGCGATTGACAAACCAGGGCACAAGAGAATTAGCTCTGCAGGTACTAAGACACGCAAACTTAATTCTCTGCATATGACATTCTGTACACATTAACCAATCGATCACGTAAGATGGACTATTTCAAATAAAATAAAATGCTAACACGACTATTTCAAATGACTTACGCACGATAGCATAATGTCTTTCAGTTATAAAACCACATGTATATCCTTTAAGATTTCTTATTTTTATAAAGAATTAAGGACATAAATAGGTATCATAAATTCCTAACTCTCAAATAAGCATGGTATAAATTCCTAACTCTCAAATAAGCATGGTTCCTTTCAAGGTATAAATTTAACCCCACAAAAATTATTCATATCTATATGTGATGACTGATATTAGTTTTAGGTATTACCATAAATATACATTTGTTTTTACTTACATCACTAAATAGTTGGTTTGAGCCTCTTCATCTTAGTCATTATCAGAGATACTGGAAAGGTAACAAAATTTATATAGAAGGTTTAACATATATTGGTGTTTTTTCAAGAACCCTAAAAATCGTAAAATCACTCTACTAATATCATAGAACTAGAAATTATCAAGTCTAGATTACAACTCGGCGTCACGAGCCAGTTTTTTAGAGCTTGCTCAACCGTACAATCCGGATAACCTCACTCTCCCTAGCTGAAGTACATGGGCGGTGGCCATTTGGCTTCCCCCAAAAAGCTGGAAAAGAACACAACAAATTCAATTAAAGAGATCGAAAGAGAGATATCGATCGATCGACTGAGCACTTGCTGCTGCATGGTTGCTGGCACAAATTGTACAGTGGTACAAAACATTGCAACTGATTGATTGATTGATCAGTCATATAATTAGCAATGTTAATTCAAGAATTCAAGAGAGAAGGAGGCCATCAACATGTAGAGGTTTCACCGGAGAAAAGGTTGCACCTTATTAGCTATAGTTAGCTAGGACTGTTAGCTGGCTTGGCTGAAGTGTGGGCCCGGGAGAGGATAATTAACTATGAATCTGACTGGTGGACCCGGCCGGCCAACCAGGAGCTGCCAAGTCAGAGGCCCTTGTGTGTAGGAGTGATTGCTGGGTGGTTCTTGGGTCAATTTCCATTGCTGGATGTTGATCATGATCGAACCAAGTGATCAGATCAGCTAGCTAAGGTCCATGTTTCATATTTTAAAAGCCTATCATGGGCTCCTTTAAACGAAGAAATTTCATTTTATAGGATATTCACTTAAATTAGTTCAATTCCCAAGAAATTCCCCTAAAAATCATCCATTCCAAAGGAGTATATACACTGATATAAGGCACTTTCTAATTGTAGGAAAAACATGGGATACTTGAAAGATTTCAATCTTATAGAAAAAAAATCCTAAGAATGCCTTTGAAACAAAGGTGTTGAATCATATCATTTCCTTTAAAATTTCTATGAAATGAAAAAACATATAGATATTTTGGAAGAAAATAAGCATACAATTCTACCTCATGTTTTTCTTCTTTTTATGACCCTAAATTCCGGTGTGGCAACCAAACGACGGTCCTGGAACTTTCTATATTTTAAATTCATACAGAAATTTAATAGGTATGACATTTTATTTCTATGGTTTTCACATACCTGTGTTTTCACAATCCCGTGTTGTAACACGGCGGGCTAAAATGCATATTGTTATGAAAATTTAGAAGTTGCATCTTCAAGATATTGTCATCAAAATACATTCACATGATTACATGTAATTAAAAAGTTAGTAACATGATTTTTGCAAAAGCTAGAGAATAGCATTATTGTACTTCCAAAAAAATATCTTTATAATTGTAGACCAACTCCATGGAGGAAATAACATCTAAACAGCATCATGCAACTCCTAGTTGGTTGTGCAATTCGCCAAATATCGGATCAGATTTTTCTCATGGAAATTAACTAGAACACACAACTGCTGCCCCATACACACACGCATATATATATATATATATATATATATATATATATATATATATATATATATATATATATTTTATATATATATGATGATAAGACGGAAGGTAGGGGCGATGGCGTGGAGCTGAAAGACGGAAGGTAGGGGCGCAGACGCGGCGTGGGAGCTTCGAGCAGCGACGGGAGGGAGGGGCGCAGGCGCGGGACTCGGCGCGGATGGTACATGAAGGGAGAGACGCAGGAGGTCTTTTTTCATCCAAGTCCTTTCTTTCTTTTCAGCATTGAAACTGCCGGTTAATTTTATAAATATTTAAGAAGCTTTCTGCAAAATAGCCAGGTAGACGAAGATTATATATATATATATGAGGAAAAACTATACGTTGCAATTGTTTTCAAAGCATTTTCATCAGTTGAGAGTACACAAATGTCACTGCGGGAAAAAAATAAACTAAAATGTCACAGTGAGTTATGCAGGTAGTATCATACACAGTACTATGAGACCTTTTTGCCAGCTGTCACAATCGTACGGTGATGGTTCACGGAATGACGGCAAGATCCGACGGCTGACAAGATGCTTCACTCTGTTGTAGCCTGACTTCCAATCCAAGCACCGGTCGGTATAGTAGTTCTCTTTTTCCTTTTTCCCAGTGACAATGATAATGAAATGCTGATGCAAAATACTCGCTGAATAACATGTGTTTGCAATTACTCTCACATGTTGTTGCGGTTACACTTTTTCCTGCCTTCTCATGATAACTTGCCTGGAGTAGGGCTATGGAGTGGTTACCGGTCGAAAGGATATTATTTCAATAAAGCTTAGAAAAGTTCAAATTTTAGCTTCTTTCAAGATGTTACTGGTCAAAAATTTCAATTTTTTTTAAATATTTTTTGTCTAATAGAGTATCAAATTTGCAGGTTACATTATTTCGGGAAATACCGGTAATCCGAACCTTTCATCTGATCATCTTAAGAAAACGTCGAAAGAATCGAAAAGATTCATGTAAAATGTTGTAAATTCGGTGAATCAAACTGATTTGTTGCTAAAGAATGGAAAAGATGCATATGAAATATTTGTAAATCCAGAGAATTAAGCTGATCTGGTGCCGAAAGATCTCTATGATATACCAAAATCTTTTAAACTCTTTTTTCGAAAAAGAATCTTTTAAATTTGAAAACATATGCCATACTCATCATCTGCTAGTATTTTTTTTGTCCTAGGCCCCGTTTGAGTTGACGGAAAGGATCACGAAAACAGAGAAAAATCATAGCACATAGCACGTAGCACATGTTTAATTAATTTTTAATTTTTTTAAATTTTAAAAAATAGATTTATCTGATATTTTAAAGTAATTTTTATATAAAAAATTTTCGTACTAAATACTGTTTAATAGAAACCAAAGTCAGACCAAGAAAGAAAAAAAAGAAAAGCTTGCTCATGACATCTCCACCTCTAGCATCCATTATTGAGTTATTTAATCCTCCGGCCTTTTAAGACCCCCACAAGAAGAAGCTCATTGTTGGCGTTGCTTGCTGCTGACCAGCTCCTCTTCTCCTTTCGTCCTGACATCCTCATCCCTTGCAATTTACATCCTCCTCCTCTTGGCTTATATACCCTGTCTTAGCAGTAACCACAGCACAGCTTCCTGCTCTGCTCTCCTTGAGCTTCTTTCAGAGAAAAGAAAGGTTCAGAATCTTGGAGAGGAAGAGGGATCTTTGATGGGGATCTGTGCATCTTCACAGCAGCTGGAGCAGGTGCAGGAGACAGATGAGAGCATTGTGTATGTGAAGGATGAGCAAGGAGGAGGGGGTAGGGGGCTGGAGAGTGGGGCCAGGAAGGTGGCCTCCCTATTCTCCCAGAGGGGCAAGAAAGGCCCCAACCAGGACTCTGTCATCCTGTGCCAGGTATCACCTTCAGTTCTAAGTTTTTTTTTTTAACGACCAACATCAGACGGTGCGATGATACTCTGTCTATGAATCTTGATTTCTGTTTACCGTGCTGAGATCAGTTTGCTCAATTATGCTCAAATCAATTGTTTGGTTTTGTACTCAAAGGGTTTCAGGTTCTTGGGGTCCTGATTGCATAGCTTGTTTAGTTCAGGCCTTCAGGGTGTTCTTGAGTCCATGATTTGAGCTCCTATGAGCTTATTAGGTCAGCAGTTAGTACAGTACTCTTTTTTTTGAAGGAAGAGTTAGTGTAGTACTTGGTAGAAAGAGAGAAAAATATTTTCTTTCCCTTGCAGAATTGCTTGGTTTTTTCTTGGTGTGGTAGAATCAGTGCCTCTCTTTGATTGTTTGTAGGTGTGATGTGTGGTGTGCAGCAATTGCCTCTTGTTGGGGGTGTTCTGTTCTTGATTATGGCTGCAGAATTTTGGGGCTGTCAGCCTTGTTTTCTTCCATTTTTTTTTCATTTCTTGAAAGTTCTTGTGGCTGTATACAGTTGTAGATATTTAGTTGAATAGTGGGATGGATGGATTCATTCTTGAGGTTTGAATTAAAATATTGCGTTTAATTTTCTTTTCTTCCATGTCTAATCATGAATATGTTAACCTTGCGACAAGGAAAAATGTAGTTTTGTTTGGTCTTGGCCAAGTCTTATCCCCTTGGTTACCTTCTTGACTTTATAATTTCTTCACAGCACAATATTCCCATGAAAAGAATATCATCTTTGGTGTTTTTTCACCCTGTAAGAACAAATTTTTTCTCCATGTTGTTACAACCTACAACCAATCATTAACACTAAAAAATAGTTTAGAAGTTGACAAACTGTTCAGAATCGGACAAGATGTTTCGATTTTACTTCTTCTCAAGAGGAGGTGGTAAAGGAAAATCGTCAAAAGGTCAAGGGGGCTAATCATATGAATTCAGATCATGAACAGTGATTACTAATAGTACCTAGGTTGTGCTAATCTACTAGCAATAAAAAAACTGTTAGATGTGATCTGCCAAAGGACAGTTTTGCACTTAAAAAAATGTAATCACTCGAGACACTACTCCTTTTTCTGCTCAATGATTGTACCTCATGTGTCCCAATCTCTAGGCACACACACCATGATGTTCCCAAATCATTTCCAAAAAGTTTTGCCTTTTTTAACAAACACCACTAATCTCACCTACCTATATCATCTTAATTTGTTGACAGCATCGTCAATCTCGAGATATTCTCTGAAATTATCTGAAAAATTTGCAATTTTTAATATGTTTGGATGATGAAACCTCACATGCAAAGATGCAATGTGGTATGAATTCTGAAGCTGATCAGTGTTTCTTGGGTTTTTTTTTTCTTGTCAGGGATTCGGCATGGAGGACGGCGTGTTCTGCGGCGTGTTCGACGGCCATGGCCGGTGCGGGCAGTTCATCAGCAAGCTGGTGAGGGACTACCTGCCGTTCATGATCCTGAGCCACCGGAACGCGCTGTTCCTGGCCGCCGCCGACGACGACGGCGACGACGTGGCGTTCAGCGACGACGCGGCGTCGCCGCCGCCGTCGTCGTCCACGGACAGCAGCGGCAACTCGTCGCCGCAGCCGTCGGCGTCGGCGTCGGCGCAGATGCTGGAGGAGTGGAGGCAGGCGTGCGCCAACGCGTTCGCCGCCATGGACGGCGAGCTCAAGCTCCAGGCCAACCTCGACTGCGCGTTCAGCGGCACCACCGCCGTGTGCGCCATCAAGCAGGGCAAGGACCTCATCATCGCCAACGTCGGCGACTCGAGGGCCGTCCTCGCAACCATGTCGGACACCGGCTACCTCCAGGCGGTGCAGCTCACCGTGGACCACAAGCCGAACGTGCCCGAGGAGGCGGCGAGGATCAAGCGGAGCGAGGGGAGGGTGTTCGGTCTCAAGGACGAGCCTGGGGTGATGCGGGTGTGGCTGCCGGGGGAGAACTCGCCGGGGCTCGCCATGGCGAGGTCGCTGGGTGACTTGAGGCTGAAGCGGCACGGCGTGATCTCGACGCCGGAGGTGACGTCGCGGCGCGTCACCGGCGCCGACCTGTTCATCGTGCTGGCCACCGACGGGGTGTGGGACGTGCTGAGCAACGAGGAGGTGGTGTCCATCGTGTGCGCGACGCCGCGGAAGCAGCACGCGTCCAAGGCGGTGGTGGAGGCCGCGGTGCAGCGGTGGAGGACCAAGTTCCCGACATCCAGGGTGGACGACTGCTCCGCCGTCTGCCTCTTCCTCCACGACCACACCTGGGGCACCGCCGCCTCCGCCGCCGCCAGGAAGGCGCGCAGGGCCGCCACGCCGCCGGCGAGCTGAGGAGGAGACCAAGAAGCTCCCGCTCCAGCGAGCTCGCCGGCCTCCATATTGTCCGGGTGTTTTTGCAGTTTTTGTTGCTCCTGATGTGCTGCAAATACAAATTGATAGACAAATATAGTCTATTGTAACATAGTTAGAGAAGATGGGGAAAAAAGAGAGGCAATTGCGAAAATGCATATGGTTGCCAAGAAGAAGAGGGGGAAAAAGAAGCTGTGTTTTATTTTTTATTATTATTTTTACTTTTGATGATCATAGTGAGGGAGGAGAGATTGTAATGGCTGAAGAATGGCAATCAGCCAATCTGATGCTGTTTGTGAGATTCCGATTTTGCTTGTTGGCAATTTGGAACTTTGGAATGACAATGTAAATACCTCGCAACAAATTTGTAAATACTTGGCTATGGCGGTGTCTATACTGAGATATGTTCATTTTTCATTTCTTTTTCTATTTTCAGTGTTCTTTTCTGAACTTTTAGTCTTATCATTGCCAATAAGCTCAGACATGGCTGATGTGTCACGAGATAAAAGACCAAAAACGAACTAGGATACAAAAACCCTACATAAAACCCAAACTGCAAACTAGGACAATTAGGATGTGTTATTTCTCTCACTTTTCCAACTGTCTTGATTTTCAGGCACATACTTACCAAAATGCTAAACGGTGTATTTTTTAAAAGGTTCTTACTTTGAAAATTATATTGATCTATTTTTAATTCTTTTAATATTTAATTAATCATGTGCTAATAAACAACATCGTTTTTCGTGTAGAAGATGGAATTTCTAATTCCACCTCATGAACGCAGCCTAAACCCTATGATTGCTATCTTTGTCGTCACAGGGGAAGAGCTTGAAGCTCAAGCTGTCCAATGGTAAAAGGCAAAACTAATCAAAAATGTTTGTTGACTTCTGCATAGCAACATTCTTTTAAGGCACAACAATATTTAGAACATACTCCTTCCTTCTGTTTCATATTAAGTTTATAAAAAACATGGTAATATTTTTAATATCAAACAAACATACTAATATTTAATGTTAAATTTAATAGAATTAATTTGGTATTACGAAAGTCACTATGTTTCTCAATAAATTCGTTAAGTTCGACCTAAAAAAGTCGTAATTTATAATATAAAACAGAAAGTACTAATAACGTCTACAAATTAAATATATTAATGATGCAAGTTTCTTCTCCTTTTCTCTCTTCCTGAGCAGTCTATTATAAGCTCAATGTAGCATTAGGAATTTTGTAGGAAATCATCCTATAAGAATTTAAAATATCAGACCACTGATGCAAGTTAAAATATAATTAGTAAGAGTTGAAAATTAGTAAAAGTTGAAAAATACAGGATGAATAACATGGTTTAATAACATGGTTTAGACATGATTTCCCAAGATAGCATGCAGGCATAAAATTCTATCATGTGTGCCATCGATAGAGCTTGGATGTTGCTAGGGGTGAGCAATCGGTTTTAACTGTACATTCGGTTCGTTTTTTTCTACGCAAAGTTTGGTTTGGGACGCATGAAAAACCGATCGGTTTTTACAAATACTAGAAATCGCATACTTCGGGTTTGGTTTTTTAGTTTGGTTTTTATCAAAAAACAGAAGCAGAGAGCAGAGAAGCGATGCAGTGCGCTAGGGCGAAGTGCGGCGGCGGGCTAAGGCGAAGACGGCATGGCGCGGTGCGTTGGGGCGGAATGCTGGGGCGAAGGCGGCGTGGCGCGGCGCGTTGGGACGGAGTGCGGCGACGGGCGGGGCTGGGGCGGAGCCGAGGCGGCGCGGATGAGCGCGTCGGCGGGCCAGGGTGGAGGCGGCGTGCCAGTCGCGGCGGCCGCTACGGTTTCCCGCGGGGCACGCGGCTAGGATAGGGTTTCGGGTTCGGCTATTGGGGACTTCCGATTTGTTTAGTGGTTCGGTTCTCCAACAATAAAAACCGAAGCCGAACTAATTTTTTTGGTTTTTAAACCACGAACCGAAATCGAAACCAAAACCGAAAAACCGCACATTTTGGTTCGGCTCGGTGCGGTTTGTTTTTTTGTTTTTTTTTAAAAAAATGCCCACTTGATGTTGCTACAGCTACCGTCGTCACACTCAACCAATACCAATGCAGTCGATATTCCATTGGTTTCAACTATTGCCGCTGACGCGTTGGCACCACTGCATTTATCTGGCATTGATGGATGAGAGGGAGAAAAGAGTTTCAGCATCGTGGTAGCTTCATCAATCGTTATTACTATCCAACGAGGACTATATGTGTTGTGTGTTCACGTATACGATTGTAAAACCACTTTAAAGCAAGTCCATGTCAGCAGAATGACCCGTCCAATCCAAACCAATATGGGGCGATTTTTTATAAAATGATGGTGTTAAATGAGCGATATGGAAGTTTGAGGGCTACCATTTTGATAATGTGCGTGGTAGGCTTGTCTAAAGATGGCAACGGACAGAAAAACTTGTGTACCCACGGACACCCGATCCGGCGAGCGCGGATATGGACACGAACTTGTGCCCACGGGCACGGGCGCGGGCATAGGGTTGTGTCCAACGGATATTTATATACGGGTAAAATTTGAGTATATCCGTACTCGTAAACCCGCGTACCCGCACTGACATATGGGACCATGAAAAAAGAGATATATAAGCGCTCATTCTAGGGGTTCCTATTTGGCCATTCCCCACCCCTATTCTCCCGATCTGGCGCAGCCGTGAGCCACCGCCCGCCCCTTTCCTCCTGATTTGGTGCAGTCACCGGCCGCAACTCCCCCGTCGGCCGTCGGCCTGCCTCGGGCCCCCTGAAGGCGTCCCGCCGGCCGCCAGCCTACCTCGGGCCCACTGCAGGCGCCAAGTCTTCCTCATCAGAATTCAGAAGAGAGAGTCGTCAAGTCGTAGATCGCCTTCAACTCCTCTTGTCGTGCCGCAGGGGTGGCCTGAGGTATGCTGCATCACCCCCAATTTTCTAGGTTCTAATCGCCTCTGCTCGCTGGATTGTGGCCTTTGTGCGTATGGCTCCGATTTCGCCTGAATAGCCGGATCTGTGCCTGGCCCGCCGGTCAGCCTCCATGCTAATTTAGGTTTGGCTTTTGATTCGCCTGCGCTTCGGCCATGGGCTCAGCTCAGAATCGACATGTGGATGGCGAAGATAAACCCTTGTTAAATTTAGGGTTCATGTGGTAGGGGGCTTTTCAGGATCGGAGGTTTGGGTGATTTGGAGTAGCAAAATGATTTTGTTGTGTTAGAATTCGAGGATCTGTGTCGTCAATGCTAATTAGGTGGTTTTGAACAGATGTGTAGACATCTTGATGAAGAAGATAGGATGAATTGCTGCGTTTAATGTTGATTATAGACTGTGGTCTCTGTGAAAACTTTTTTGCACGGGTGTTGCTGAGCTATAAAGGACTTCTGCCAAAGTCCTTGTGTTAATTGTAATCTATTTATACTTCTGACGGGTATACGGGTATGTAGGTATGTCCGCGGGTATGTTTTGCCCGCGGATAGCAGATAGCGGGCGCGGGCGGATGTTGCTACCCGTGGCGGGTAGCGGACGCAGGCGTGGTCACAAAATTAATCTCACGAATATGTGTTCACCGATATTGGTTTAAGATACAAGTATCCGTGTGAATTTTACTTGTTATCATCTTTTAGGTTTTCCTAAAAAAAATTAGAAGGCGAGTTTGTGGCCCCAAATTAGCACATGAGTAGAATTGAAGACAAACAGGGATCCACCACAAAATGGCACTGGCGCTTGTGCATGACGCATTTCAATCGAGACGGCTTCTCGAATTTCAATTGAGGCGTCTGCATTGTCTCCTACTACTTTTCAACGAGGGCATGACCGTACAGCGTACGGTGAACGGTGTTCCGCACCGAAGGCGTTGACAGCCAACCGGTACTCATACCAAAAGCCAGCGTGGGCCCGCGGCAGCCAGCCAGGGGCCCCACTGGTCAGAGCCAAGATGGGACCCACGCGGGTTCAAGGACTCGAGAAATTCAAGCGGCGCGTCGACGGAGAAGCCGAATTCGATCCAGGTTCGGTCTCCAAACCGGCAAACCGGCAAATTTCAAGAGGGCTGTTTGGTTAGGATTACTGTTATATTGAATTGTTATAGTGAATATTTAAATGTTATTTTGAAGTATTATAAATTATTTATGAAATTTATTTATAATTAGAGAGTAATTCATGAGCGAATAGCTAATTAGTCGATTTAATTACGTGATTTACGATACGATACTACAGAAACATTTATTAATTATGGATGAATTAGGCTCAATAGTCTTATAAATTATCCTTCGATTTTATAATTATTTTTATAATTAGTTTATATCTAATCTTTTTAAATCGATGTCCAAAATTCAATATTGACATGGACTAAAATTTTAATCTCCTAACCAATAGCCTCCAAGTAGCTCCTGCCTTGAATTGAATTCGGGGACCCCCAAAACGACCATGCGAGGAAGAATCGATGGTCAGAATTCAGATTCATGCACTAGAAGAGCAATGGATCTGGCCGGGATTTGGATGCTACTGATCGATCGCCGTGATGGGGACTGTTTGAATGTTGAAAACTTCAATCTAGTGGGCGCAGCAAATCATTTACCGTTCAATAAATATAATTTACGATGCAATGTATGCAACTCCTGATGGGAGTATGGACTTCGTTTTGAAATTTTTAATCAAATTTATTTAAATTTGATCAATTCTATAAAAACAATATTTGTAACATAAAATAAATATATTATCAAATATATTTAATATAATTTGATATCATAGATGTTGTTAATTTTACATATTATAATATAAAATGGAGAAAGGAATCAGCAATTCGGCGTAGGATTTGAGACTTCGAGGCACCAAAATTTGTCATGTGGGAGCTGTACATGCAGAACATTCTCTACGCCATTAATTATGTAGCGCCACTTGTACAGGGGAGCGTTGGAACTTGGCTCTATCCAAATGGGGCAGCAGCACGCCAGCAGAGGCCAGTGGGGCCCACTTGACAGGCTTGATAGATTTATATTGCGTGCTTGCATTCTTTATTCCTTTAAAAAAATTCTTTGGGTAATTGCTAGAAGTAATTCAGAGTGTTTTCCATCTTGAGTTTTTACTTGTGATTGCTCAATTATCATCCCCTCCTGTATGTCTAAAGAATTTGTTTGTGTTCCAAATTCATCTCATAGCCACCAGCATGGATGAGCATTTATATCGATCAAGATAGGGCTGGAGGGCGAGGAGACAGAGGGAGGAATATGAAGAAAAAAGTTGTCATAATGGTCCTGCTAAAATCATACACCCTTCGTTTCAGAAAAAATAGACAAACCCACACTTAGTTGTATTCATCTTTAGAAAATATCATTTTTTTTGTTTGTTTGGATGAAGGGAGCATGTGCGAAGGAGCACTGCATTGCAGTGGTGTTGCTCCGTGTTGTGTAGTGAGTGCCGGTCACGTGTTTTATCCCACATCAGCTTTTCCCTCTTTGCTCGAGATTGACCTTGATTAGTTCTGGTTATACAAAGGGTAGAAATGTGCACGTTGAATGAGACAAATACGTTACTCATACACCGAATGTGTAGGTCTAACTCTTTAGATTAAAGAAAAAAACGGTGTGTTGGACATGTGGTGTGGAGTGAGTGTGCAAAGAAGAACGGCAAGCGGCGAAAGCAAAGAAGCAAGTCAATGCGATGGTAGCTTGAATGGAAGAAGAAAGGGTAGGGGTCTCGCGAAACCCAAAGAGATAAGGATAGCGGCAACCGCCTTTCTAGTAAGGCAGCGATATTTGGCGCCAAAAACCAGCAAACAACATGAGAGGGAGGGCCAGCGTGCACCCTGCAGACCAACAAGCCTGACGACCTCTATGAACTGGAATTACATCCGGTAAAACAAGATAAGCCCGGTTGAAAAACGGCGCCAATTGTCGAGGTCACAACACTCACTGCGTTCAAACGCTGCGTCGTCAACGTCAGGAGTACGCACATAACATAACCCTGTCAAAGATTAATTACTGGGCCCCAGATTATGATGAAAAGAACAGGAAAACATTGGATTGATCCGAATTCATTCCAAAGCTCAGACGCACACATGCAAGCGAACGTGGCAGTGTAAACGTAACTCAACTTGCAGGGAGGCTCAAGTGCAAGTGACAGCAGCAGGGGGGGTTGAAAAAGTGCCAAGCAATCAACACAGGCAAACGAAACCAAACACTGTTGAAAGAGAAACCTGCGTTCTACAGGAAGTAGTTGCAACTTCTCTCCCACCTTCCAATCTTCCATGGCACAACCAACCTTCCTCAGATGAAGGCTAAAAAACATATTTCTGGGTAGGACCGGCTAAAGATAAAAATCTTTTTTTTCTGGAAACCAAAATGTCCATGAATGGTAATATATTTTTGCTACAACACAAGGTAAAGTGTGTTTATACACATTCCGGTTTAGGGGAAGGTCAACAAGAATTGGAGGTGATGCATGCCACAAATTTTGATAATGTGTGGATTAATGAATGAACAGGGCAGCAAAGAATAGCTACAGTAACTGTAGTAAAATTTTATGTTCAATGATTTGGATGTTCATGACAAGAGATGGTTAGCCCTGGCTATGTGGCAACTTACATGTGAAGAAATGAAAAGAAAAAGAAAAAGAAATCTTACAGCCCTGTTAAGCAGATATTTGTGTGACCTTCGATGAGATTAGCATCAGCACTGTCTGTCTCCTGTTTGATCTTTCGACTGCTGATTCTGGCTACAAGGCAGTTACAATCATATCTTGGGACCAAAAATGTTGATATGATTAGATATATTTCACATTTACTAAAGAATCAGAAGGGAGCAGCCTGCTACTGTCGCAAGTAGCATCGGGAGTGGTCTCGTGGAAACCGACTGCCTCTTTTGGCCCCAGTCATGGAATTCACAACAATGTCCTTTGCACCTTCTCCCTGGTTGCATGTGAAAGTGAAGGCTTTCACGTCAACCAAACCAAAAACAATTCTCTCTAACATTGTTACCTATGCATAGTACATGTACAAACTATTTGCAGCAGCACATGCGATGGAATTCTCAATTGGGTGCCATGCAAGATGGAGCAACTTTGTCGAAAGGTCGTAAGAATTTCCATTAGCATCAACTCCCGGATTTTCCCCACCTGTTTCATATGAGCTAATGCGATGAGAAAAGGGACAATGAAAACTGGACCAGAGCTAGGTCAGTCCTAGTCCATGATTTTGGCTGGAACTATGAAGTCTAAAGAGAAAATAGTCATATACCTCTCCTCACAGCACGGGTCAATGAGGTCAGGGTCCGTGCAGGCCTTGTTGAATTAGCAACCTGGCGCCTATGGTTTTCAATTCCAACAATAGAAACGAAGTTTAATAAGGTTTAGAAAAACAAAAGTCTGCATTTGAGTGTGTGTTGGGTTGGTGTTGACATGACGTGTTTATACCTACTACTAAATGGCCACTGGTCATCTAAATTGAATGATTGGCAATCCAACCAACTTTGACAAAGGTAACTCAAATAAAATATTATTTTTTCTTCCTTGCAGGTAGTGCCAAAATTAGAGGAAACTTAGGCAGCAGTACTGAGCTAACTTAGACAGGAAATCAAGGGGAACAGCCGAACAGAGGGATAGTCCATATGTAGGTCAAATATAAATAACCCAGTTCACAATAATACCCACAAGATGAGAAATACCTCATTGGATTTCTGCTTGCTTCCAAGGTGGTTGCCTCCGCACTTCCAGGAGTACAACCAAAAACACGAAATAAATTGCTGCAGTTGAAGGCACCACAAGGAGAGTTAACATATAGTAGTTCCAAATAAAATAATAGTTAGCGGCATTGGTAACTCATAAATGAGAACAAGCAGATACCTGTAAGAGCCAGTTGCAACACGAAGTCCATCCCCACTCAGACAACATTCAAATTTGTCAAATATTGAATCATTTTCATATAGATCACAGAGCTGCAAAAGATGACATTACCATGGCATTAGATTGTGACAGGTCTTGACATTGCTATTTTTGCCATCATTCAGGTTATGATACTTCACCTTAGGTCTTAAATATTCATGAACTTGGAAAGTTGCAACTGGGCCTGAATCCATGTTTAGATCCCATAACTGAAGAAAGAAAAGAGCAACGGACTAATGACATTTCAAGCAGCAAACCACTTAGATATATGATAAATAGTATTAGAATCAGCTGCAGAATTTATAAAAGTTTTAGCAAGAACTTCATTATGGTCTAAAGTGTCTAAACTGTTAAGAGTTGTTTTTGGTTCAAATGCCATTTTTGGGCAAAACAAGACGAGAAAAATGATGTCCATGATCCTAACGACTAAGTGAAAGTATTACTAAAGCTAATATTTCTTCCTGGCCGATCACTTAGTTGGGATTAAAAATTACCATAGGACATTGTTAGGTATTGCAGAGACCAAGGGAAAGGTTCAAGCAACTGTAATTGAAGATAGTGAAAATTGAGGGTTGCAGGACAAGAGAAACCCAAATGCATATGTACTGCATACAGCTAATTTACATGTCATAACATCATAAATGAATTCAATCTATCAAAAGATGCAATTTACAACAAAAGACAATGCAAGATGAGCATGTTGACACAACTTTTAAAACAAACCGGTGCCAACTTGTCAATTTATACAGAAAGCAAAAGCCTAAGAAACTCAAACGAATAGGACAGCTTGATAAGTTACAGACCTTGAGAGTCATATAATCACGACTAAGAATGTGCCTTCCATCCCTTGCAAACCTTATATCTGAAACCGATGCAATTATCTCTGTAAAAAAGGATCTCGATCCAGGTGCCTCATGCTCCTCAAATCTGCAAAGAATGCACACTTTATTTTAGAGAGCAGCTTGTGCAAATTTTATCCATATAAAAATTAACTTCAAACATTTGCAACTTTTTAATTCCATTGAACATTGCCTTCTAAACAATGATAAATGTTCCATTAGGAAGTGCAAGGGGGTTACTAACAGCTTAGCATGGTTGTCACACAGTGCTGATTGCCGCAGATCAATAAGCCTGATAGAGCCCTTCGAGCTACTATAGGCTAATGTATTACAATGAGTTGGGTGGAACTCCGCACATGTGATCACCTCTGAAATTTCACAGGATTTATTAACATGTGAAGCATGTTGCCAAAGAACACATAAAGAACAGAATGAACAAGAATTGTGAGACATAACGTCAAAATTTTACAGCAATAGCCAAAGGTGCTGCAGTATCAGATGATCAACAAATATATTGGGGATCACAAATGCAAGTAACATATCGGTTTTTATGTTCAACCAAAAATAGACTTTACAGATTATCCATTTATGTTTATTTTAACTTCCTCCATTTTCCAAAAAAAGCAATGGCTACTCTAATTCACAGTCTTGCATGAAAAGCTGCCAAATATCGACTGTCAACACTGATCTACAAAGCATACACATTGGCAAGGAACTGCTAGCAAGCATACCAACATATAGTTGCAGACTGCTGATTCCTCAAGAATTTGCTTTCCCATCCAATCTAACCTTTAACCAAAGTTGAGCATGGACAACTTTCATACCACCCGAATAGGGAGAAAACTTCAAATTAATGCATAGCGATGCATGTCGCCATTCCAACAATAGGTCATTCACATGGGAAATGCAATTAGTAATTAGGAATATCAAGAGAACTTGTACCCTGCAGACATTTAACACTTGTAGTTGTAGGATATCAATGGTTGCATGTGTAGGACATCAATGATTGCATGGTAAAAGGACTCTGGTTACTTTACCATGCGTCCTACTACACTAATAGGGAACATCTTGTTATTGGACTGAGTGACCAATTAGATAACATTCATGTGTTCAACATTTAAAACTAACCGGAAGCAAAATGGCAAATGCACAGCATGCCTAGTTTATCTCACACTGGAAAATTTACCAGTTAGATCCTCCATGTTTGCAGGCTTCACATCAACAATATTAAAGCTTTGGTTGCTAATTTCCAGGTTCCAAAGATTTATTCGCAGATCATCAGCTGATATGTATGTCTCCCCGTCACTAGGTGTAAAACAACATGAGAACATGATATCAGCTTAATGCTCATGATTTGAAAATATACAGAAGCAGGTAGTATAGTTTGGAGCCAATAAACCAACAGAACAAGAATCAAAATTACAAGCCCGGTCAGATATCCATAATATCAGGAAGCTAGCTAACCTATTATTTGAAATGGAATTAATATGGTAATCATGAGCATGTGAATATACACGCCGGCATCTTGGTACGAGGTTCAAATCTTGGCCAGTGACCTGCATACATAGTAAATGAAAATAAATACTCATATATTGAAATCATATGTGCGGTTTACCAGAAGAAAATCTATCTATAAGTATTCATGCCCAAAGGAGACTTATTTTACATGCAAACACCAGATTTGGTGCTGTACAAAACAACATGATTACAGATGAGATAATGAATAAAGTGAGATAAGTACAACTACCACAGGCAGACGCAATGATGTGCATCCTCCAGGAGGAAATAATAGGTCATTGTTTGGGAAGTTGTATAACTTCTCTGAGCATCCACCATTTGGAAGAAGAGCTCTAGAACTAGTGCTGCTCGAACTGGAAGTTGTACCGTTGCCTGAACTTTGAGAAGTATTCAAATTCATCACTGAAATTCGTTTTACTTTCCTCTCTTGCACCTGTACAGATAGTAAAACTGTAAGGTATTGATACTACATAGCTTAAGTAATAAGAGCTGAACAAAGAAAGAAATAGCATGCAAATAATTAAAACTGTGGAGCGGTTGTATGGTTCATTTGTATCTGTAAAGATGAAAGAATGAAAATCATGTGTTCCTTGATAGAACCAGCCTGTGTAGAAATATCCTGTCCATACCAGGAGCAACTCTGAAATAAGTTTATTGTAAATATAACTCATGGCCTCATGGGGCAAAAACATGTTGCAAACTAAAATATCGGATACAAGCTTTTGGCATGACAGAGCTAAGGATGTAGGCAAGTGATCATACCCATAAGAAACGAAATGAACATGGAAGCTTTGTGACGCAACTATACCTTCCAATACTTGATTGTTTTATCATTTGTAGATAAGAGAAAGAGGGCATTGTTGGCTGTTTGGCACCATTTGATCTTGTTGATCTTCTCTTCTATTTCCAAACTTTTTAGGTAGTCGAACTACATGGATTACATATAAATCAGAAAAACAAATTGAGAAATTCAAGGATAGTTAATAACAATCTACATGCAGCGCATATGGCTTGATAAGATAATCCTGGAAGCCTGCAACCAAAGCAAAGGAAAAATTTTGCTATAACTAATACTGTCTGCCCCTATGTGTACTTACAGACTTGATACAGTCATCGGTGCACAAGCTTGACAATCCTGTTGCTATAGACTCTGATACTGTCTCCATTGTACGACTTTGACAATCAATTTCATGTTAATTAATATATTAGTATAAGTTAAAAATGTTATAACATCATGAAAACACTTTTAGCAATAATGTACTAAGATCGCTACCATGCTGTTTTTATAAGGTTGGATTTACAAACAGCACATGTTCATGGATGAAGGGTACTACCACATTACACCTAACTGGATGTTTTTTACCTACCATTGTATGTACTGTCAGAATTGGCAATTTCATACACTTATGTTTCAAAATATAATGTGATTTCCTCAAACTTGAAATTTTATTACAAACTCTCAAGTTTAAGTGCCTGACTTGACTGATTGACTCAAGGTTTTCAACAAATTTAACATGCGCAAAAACATATAGTCAGATCAGATATTTTTGTTACTTTGAAATTCTTATCAAAATTATACAGTCCAACTGTGGGAGATATATATGTCACTCTGATTCATGGACCAAGGGAGACACTATAATTATAACCATTTTAAGTTTCACATACCTCAGGTTCATGACTCTGAAATTCAGTCTTGTAACGGAATTCAGGATGTCGGGCAATCGGGTAATCTTGTCTCTCAAGTTCACTTCGACTGGCGCTCTGCGTATAAATTGACTTCTCTGAGAACAAGAGATTTAAGCAAGAACCCTATATAACTTAGATAGTGTGTGGTACTTACAACCCTGGAGTCAGTCCTTTCAAATAAAACTACACGACCACCTCTATCTCCAGTAGCAAGATGGTCACCAGATTTGTCAAACTCAATTGCAGAGATGATGTCAACTGAAACAAGAAACACATGTAATTAAGATACCTATCATGATATCAAATCTTCCTTGTAAAAAAAAGCCATGCTCAAGTCATTTGACACAACCATCAGACAAAATGAATAAAACCACAAACATCAGTACATTTGAATTGAAGAGAAGAACGGACAATTTTATGTTAATTAACCCGGGACAAAGTATTCAAACAGGTTTGTGTGGACCATGGCAATCTCTAAAAAAGATAGAAAGAGAGAAAAGAAAGCATCACTGCTGTTTGGATAAATTTGAGCTTGCTTGTTTAGTTTTGTCGACTATGTGCAATCATTGATTGGCATTGATTAACTTTTTCCATCCGCTACACAGCAGTGGAGTTCATTTTCTGTTTAGAAAAAAGGATGCTGCTTCCTCTGTTTCACATTATAAGAAGTTTTGGGTTTTGAATAGATTCATGCATGGATCCATGTATGTGCTTCATATGTGTCCAAATTCATATGGACGTTAGTGAATCTAGATGAGGGATGGGGAGATCAAAACGTCTTATAATGTGGAACGGAGGGAGTAGCACAATATTAGTAGGTGAAATCATGTTAAATATGCGACAGGTGGAAGAACTGGATCCAACAATGCTATAATTTGCAGGCATTTTCAGCTTTATGCTCCTGCATTCATATAAGTAGGGGTAACACTTTGCCTCCTCTAAACTGCACCATCATACTAATGTATCAATGCATTTTGTATATTGAATAACACTACAAACTGAAGACAAGTAGAAAATCCTGAGTTCCTGAAGGAAAGCTAATCATGGACCACTATGTTGAGATAAGAAAAAGATGAGCTGCTAATGTGATCAAGTCAAAGACAGAAAATAAGCATGCAAGCACAGGCAGGTCATATGTATATCTGTTACAGGGAAGAGATAATAAGAATTATCTTCACTACTCATTGAGAAGCTGTTATAACCAACACATCTAACCACAGAAGCAGGACAAATTGAAAATCAACTGAAAAGCAATATATCACATAATCCACACATGCCTAAGAGAAGATGGCCCATTGAGAGTAGAGAAAGAAAATAGGACTGTGCTCTTGACATACTTATGAGCCCTCATATAAGCACATTAAAAGAACATTTAGAACACAAAACATTACCCTCAGCAGCTCCGCGGATCACTTTCAATTATGTGATCCCACTTCGCATGCCAAAGCTCATAAATATATAGCAAAACCATACTAGGACAATAGGAATAAGAAAACCTTGAGCAATACACAATCACCACACATCATCGCACAAAGATTAAAACTTTTAACATTCCCCACTAGAGTGCCATGCTGTAAAGCACGAGGCATAATGCCCAGAAGATCCACCCCTCAAGTTCCTCCTCCTATCCATGCAACCCATTGTAATGACAAATAACATCTCACTCACCAACAAACACTAACTACCAGCTAGAAAGCCTCCCCAGGCCGCTCCTACCAGTCTATAGCGAGCAAAGCCTACAGCACGGAAGTGATCCGTTCCCGCACCTGACATAGTTTGGTAAGCCATTTATCCTATCGCTTTTGTGGACATGCTGCGAGAAGAACACCTCTAACCTACGGAACCTCAACGAACCAAGCGCCCTCCAAAAACTCAAAATCACCAGCTAAATCCCCCTCGATTCGCCACCGAGCCCCACACACACACACCCGCGGATCCCCACGGAAGAATGAGTGCGCAGCCACCCGCCGGGGGCGCGGCGGCGGCGTAATCAACCCCCCACCACCACCACACACACACACACACATCCGACCCGCCCCGGACCGAAGCAGATCTCACGAACCACGCGACACACGCGGCGAGCAGCGAAAGGGCCGGGGACGGGTGGTCGACGACGCACGAGGCGCCTCTCACCTTCCTGCACGTCCTCCCCGCCGCGCGCTCCCCGAAGACCTGCGCGAACCGCCACTCCAGCGGCTGCCTCGCCGCCGCCTCGGGGCGGTGGTCGTCGCCGGGGGACTTGAAGGAGGGGTCCATCTTCCGCCGCCGACGTCACGACACCATGGCGCGGGGGAGGGGAGGGGAGGGGAGGGAAGGGAGGGATCGGGAGGAGGTTCTGGAAGGTTCTGGAAGAATGGGGGACGAGATCGATGGGGGAGAGGCGGGGGTGGGGAAGGCCAAATAATGTGGGATCGATCGATCGATCTCTCGCGCAGCCGCAGTCGCGCTTCTCTTTCCTTCCTGCTTTTGATGGCTGTCTGCGGAGAGGGAACATTTATCGCTTGGTCCTTGAGAATGTACCAATTCGCATTAAGGGCATGTTTAGTTACAAAATTTAATGAAAATTTTTCATCCAAAATTTTTTGGGTAAAATCTTTTCACAAGAGTAGGTGTTTAGTTGCATGTAAAATTTTTTTTTAAGTAAATGCATGATGCATGCAACTCTCAGGCACATCTCTCAATCCAAAATTTCACCTTTTTTTTGCCAAATCCCTCCCAAAACCAAAATTTTTTCATCCCAACTTTTCACCCATATGTTTAGTTCCAAAAAGCCAAAAAGTAGCCAAAATTCAAAATATTTTCACTTTTCAGCTGCAACTAAACAAGGCCTAAATTCTCTAATCTTTTCACGTCCCGTTCTTCTCGCCGCAGAACGATATAAGAGACTGTAAATTTCTTTTCCAAAACAAAGTATTAGGAGCTACATTAAAATTTTTTTCTCAAAAACATGATAGTCCATAATAGAACGTTAAAAATTACTCTCAATAATTCAAAATATGTCACGTCATTAAAATTAGACTCACTTGGAAGCCCACCTCCTACCACCTGGTGCATGATCTCCCGTCGCCTAACAGAAGCAATCGTGTGCTCATGCCTGTCGTCGGCATCGTCCCACGCACGCCTCCTGCCTGTCGTCGGTGTCGTCCCACGCGCGCCTTCCCCGCGACTCCTCTTCCCCTCGTGCATGATCTCTCGCGTGCCTCCTCTGCCGGATCCCAGGTTCGTTGGGACGGCGTCGACGGGCGACTGGTGCAGGGGCGTGGGGCGGCGGTGGCGGCGTCCACGGGCGACAGTGCGGGGCGTGGGCGGGCGTGAGGGGCGCGTCGGGTGGCCGGTGTGGAGCGCGGTGCGATGGTCGGCGGGCGGTTCGGAGGTGCTCCGGGCGGGGAAAACAAAAAAATCATGGGAAGCCATTACGGGAAGAAGGTCGCGGGAGAGTATTGGGGAAGGATTGACGTCGCCAATATATGCGCGGTGGGGGATGTTATTTTAGCATTGCTAATATTTTAGGGGATTTGTGGAACTGTTGGAGTCTATTGTCTATTTTTCTGTTTTTCACTAAACAAAGTATTGGAGGTAAGATTAGCAATCTTTTAGAGTTGCTCTCGATATTTTTTCAAACCTCTAAACCAAACGGGTTTTGAAATAAAATTTTATATAGCTAATATTTAATTAATTATATGCTAATCGTTTATTATTTTTTTTCCTCGTCATTAACTAGCTTAGTCGAGCATTATTTTCGAGATGTAGCCCTCGTTTGTGGTCGAAATTAATCTTACTAATATAATATTTGGCATTAGCAAATTTTTTGATATGTTTTGTCGTTGCCGTATTTTCATTTTTACGTGATTGATTTTGTTGTTTTGGGGGAGTGGCTGGTTTTTTTAGTCCATGCATATGGCATTGGATTTTTTTAATTGTATGTTAATATTGAAATTATAATATCAAAGTAATTTTTACATAGCAGATCCATCATATTTTTAATTGTATTGGTGAGTTAGTATTTTGATGTTTGATAGCATGATAGTCCATAGCATGATAGTATTTTGATGTTTGATAGCATGATTTTCATTAGCACGGTTTTTAAACCGCTAAACGATATATTTAATGCGCAGACTTTTTATATAGAATTTGTTTTAAAATATTAGATAAATCTATTTTTTAAGTTTGTAATAATTAAACTTAATTACTCACTCACACGTTAATTGTTTTTCGTTTTACGTGTCATCACTTAATCTTAATCTTATTCAAACGGGACCATACTATAACTTTTTATGAAAACCTTTTTGAAAACTAATCATATACATGTGCGTTGCAACAGGACGATATGGGGAAAGTGGTTCAATTTGTTTCTCCTATGATGTGATAAACATGTTTTTTCTCCGGGTTGGAACATGGCTTAGTGCCCATCCAGTTTTAAGGATTATATAGGATTATCGTAGGAATTGAATCCTTAAGGGTCTTTTTCTATATGCATCGTTCGCTTCATAGGAAAGAAACCTATCAAATTCCTAAGGATTGTAGTCTTACGAGCTTAGTGCTTATTTGGTTTATAGGATTTTCAAATCAAAGGAATAGAAAGAGTAGAGGGTTAGAATGTCACATGCACCTCATTCCTTGGGATTTTTTTCAAGAGAGCTCACCTCATGCTAAGAATCTTATAAAAAAAGCCATAAACTTTTTTCTCATGTGTTTTTCTTTTTTCTACCTCCCGTAAACTTTTTTCCCAATCTCCTATACTTTTCTTCTCTTGTATTTTCTTTCTTTTCTCTGTTTTTAACCTTTTTTGAGGGGGATGTTGGATGTGGTGAATACTTAGTGGTTTTTAAAATGTGGGATGGTGTGGGAATGTGAGGAGGATTGCTCTGCTTTTAAAAGTAACAAAGAAAACGGCGAGTGTGTCTTTTAAATAAAGGCATCAGTCTGTACTTTTACCCGTTGTGTTGCTGCGGATTATACAAAGAACCTTATACACACTCGAGCATTTTTTGTCATCGATACAACCAGAGCATGTGGTGAACTATACAGCTGATGGAGCACTGAAATTCACCATGTTGAGCATAAGTATCGCTCTATATAAGTAAGTCCGTTTGTGGGAGGTGTCATCCCGGGGTAGCTCGCAGAGCGAAGTTAAAGTCAGCTGAAGTCGGACCGGAGGTCCTCGGGACAGGGTCGGAAGCCCGACCACCTCTTGGGGTTAGCCGCCCTGACCTCCCCCCAGGTCCGACCATGGTGTTCCTTCTCGACCGCAGCTCAGTGGCTCGACCTCAGATCTCCTCGGGAGGGAAGGCTTGCCTTTTAAGGTTCCAGAGGAGGCAAGGAGGGGACAACCCGGCAGAAAATGACGTCACTCGACAAGACTGCGTCGATAGTACCTGCGGAGGACGGATCCCAAGGCAGGATAGAGCACGAGATGCCCACGACGCGCAGGACCCGGGGATCTCTATGTACTTTTCAGATGTTGTTTGTGCTTGTTTTTTAGTCTTTAATCTTAGCTTTCTTAGTCCTCAAGTTCTATTGTAACTGCCCCCCTTGAGGTATAAAAAGGAGGGCAGTGTGAGCAGGCAGAGGGATCGCCTTCTGAGAACTCTTCTTTAAACTCTAGTCTTTGGGAGCTAGATCCAATTGCTAGAACACCCAAGAACTCTCTCCATTGTAATCCTTATTCATACACCACCCCAACAAAAAACACTGGACGTAGGTCTATTATCCTCTGGGAGGGCTTAACCAGTATAAACTCTCTTGTCTCTTGGCTCATTTAATCCCCGAGTCGATCATCAGATCCATCTGTGAGACGTCTCGACCACTCTGTTTCACCTCCTTGGTTAGCCCCTTGGAGGACTGTCGACCATCTCGTCGACACCGTTGAGCTCTCAATGGACCTATACAGGAAAATTAAGGTTTTGATGTGAACCAATGTGAGAAAAAGAATAAAATGATTAAATCAATCACCAAATGTAAAGCTAAAAAATCCAAGGCCCCTTTGAAACGTGATTGTGGAAACACAAAGATAGGGGAAATGTAGAAACAAAATGCCATGCTCATTAGATTGCTATAGGATTTCAAAATACATAAAAGTTTCAAAACTACCATATAATTGGTACACGGGAAAAACTCAATAACTTAAGACATGGGAAGAGGAAAACGAGAGGAATTGGTAGGAAACAATTCTTTTGTTTCAAAGGGCTCCATAGGATTATTTCCTCCCAAGTGATACAAATCCTCTAGAATTTATATGTTTTTCCTTTATTTCAAAGGGGCCTCCTATGTTTTTCTTTTGTTTCAAAGGGGCTTGATTCATATAAAAACATAGGAAATTTATAGGATTTTAATCCTAAATAAAAAATAACAAGAAGGTATTTGAAATAAAGGATTGAATTCTATCATTTCCTTTGAAATTCGTATCAAATGGACAATCCAACGAAGATTTTGGAAGAAAGTTAGCAAGAGCTCCAACATCATAGAAAATTTCCTTCGAGTCTATTTTTCTCACCCGATTCATATATTCTTCTACGAACTATTCAAACGATCATTCATGTACTTTTTCCCTTGTGTTTTACAATCCTCTATTTTGTAGTACCTGCATTCATGTTAAAATCCCATGTTTTTCCTATTCATCCTTTTCTTTCAATCATACGTTTCAAAGGATCATTCACATTTTTTTCTTTATGCTTAATTACCTATTTGCAATACTTACATTGCACCTCACACTGTTCTTGTAGTGTTCTCTCTTTCGCATTGCAAGGATTATCAACCTCGTTTCAAGGTTTGTATTCCATTATTGGCGTTGTAGTGATTGCATGGTGTCCTAGACTACTTCTAGTTGCTAACCATTTCATTAACATCACAATTGATAAAAGCAAGATATATCATTTACGATTTGTGTCATCTAAATCCATATGGATCTTTTCGTTGTTTCCAGTGATCTAACAACTATGGGTCTATCAAATAGATGATGACACGATGTTTGCATGACAAAATATTTTCAATGCTTTTTTAAGTTAATTATGAAATAATCCAGCGCATAAATTTTCTTACCGTGGAGTATACTTCGTAAGAAAAATACAGTTTCACCTAAAGTTGAATGTGTTATAACTATGATTTTGTTGGTTAATTAAACTATACACGTAGAGGTGATGTAATGCTCAGAGGGTCAAGAAGCATACACTGTTACAAATACAAAAGGGACATACATGGACATACATATGACCTAGGTTAATTGATAGTTTTTTAGTTTAAAAATACATGTATTATGAATCATGTAATTCTCAAGAAAAATATGCACTCATGAGTAGGCTTTTCTAGATCATATTTATGTGGATTTCCAAATAAAGTGATATATAAAAGGTAAAGGCTTAGCGAACATGGTTTAAAAAAGCATCGCCAAGACATTGACATGAGGCAAAGTGTTGGGAATGCCTATCCTTCCACGCAGTTAGGCGACCAAGATTGCTTCAAATAGAGGGGCAAGGTCGCATGGTGGTTGATATCGCATGCATGGGGTGGGAATCACACTGAAATCTGAGAGGCGGGGCTATGGGTCAAGGTTGCGTGAGGACAAAATCGATGTTGTGTGCTTTGCACGAGTGAAAACAACGGTTGCATGAGGAGCACAATTAGAATAGGAGATAAGGAAACAACGGAATGACACAATTAGAGTAAGAGACAATAGAACAACAAAAGAAATCAATTAGAGAAAGAGGTAAGGAAATGGTGGAAGATAAGCACTTGGAGGCTGGACCCTAGTGACGATGGCTGCCTTCGTCTTGCTCCCGCCCATTCTTCTCCACCTCCATGCCAACACCCTCCATTCTAGGTAAGGCCTCTTCTCTGCTGCTTAGGAAAGGGAGAACGGTAGGTAGATGCGATGAAAAATTCAGGTAGCAAGCTTGTAAAATGAGAGAATGGGAGACACAAGGGATTAAATTTTGGCAGTACCAAGGTATGTTTGTAGGGCAAAATTTAGGGAGATCCTATAGGTTAGGAACAGGTAAGGCGTTGTCTTGAATCACCCCTTGAACGCCAAGCTTCTCCTTGTGTGCCTTGAGAACCATGATAGCGAACACAAAGTTTTGTTCCTAAAAGCCTACATATGGTGGATTGTTGTAGTTTGGAGACAAGCTTCTGTATACTAACTAGGATTGCATTTAAAGTTTGTGGGCAAACAGGAGAGATCATAACCAAAGTGCATACGGTTTAAAGCGTAATTATTGTGTACACACTTTAATTTGGAATTGAGGAACTACCCTCTGGCTTATGTTGGTGAGTCGACTCTACATATCAGTAGCACATGAGAGTAGACCCATAATTTTCAATCAAAATGAGGTTGCACAATCAGATTTCTCTGTTTTAGAAGCATAATTGAAATGCATATGGATATAACAATTTTGTTTATATAACTACATTGGATTTAGAATTGTCCTAGAAAAGAAGTCAAGCAATTTGGGGTTTCAACCAATGCACCATAGTAGGTTACTCATTGTTTGAAACATGATCCCTTTTAGCAGAATGTGAGCAAGGCACTATCCTAAGTTAAAAAAAGCAAAATCTTTATCTTATATAGTGCAAGCAACAAGTTTTCTTACACGAAGATACACCATATCATCAAAAGCATATTAACCATCGGATAAAGAATTTAGATAGATAATGCCATTGGATCAAAATGGTACATATACAAATTGATTAGACTTGGGTTTGGTTGTTGATGATATTTTATTTCGTGTTACCTTTGAGCCTATATCATTTTATTTTTGTGTGCTAGGCTTTGTTTCTAATTGTGTGAATTTTAGTAAGTACGGCTATGTGGTTCCAATGCCTATGTCAAGATATGCCGACCTAAATTTTAGGAGATGCTCATAGGGATAAGGTGTGCGTGTGTGTTTACATATGAGTGTGCACGGGTTATGAGAGTTTATGTTGTAATGTTTTTTTAAAAAATGGTACATATACATTAAAAATAATAAATGGGATAAACATATGAGAATTTTTTTTAGGTTTTCGGTACCTCCTCTTGAACAAATGGTACAGAGAAAGAAGGGGAAGGGAAGAGGGAACAAAACCAAGAGGGTTTTTAGTGATTTCTCGTATAGTACACAACTTAGATAGTAATAAATCTATAGTTAACTAGACTAATTGATACTTTGCAAATGTATAAACTCATGCTAAAACCTTTTGTAAACTAGCCGAGGTTTATATGTTCTTCTTATACAAGATCAAAAGTCACATAAAAGTGCGACTACATGGCTAATCATAGGTAGAATTGAAAATAAGGAAAAGAACATAATTCCTTATCTATACGTAATACATAACCATATATTATGTTTTACTAGTTTAATATTTATCTAACTGAGTTTTGCTTGTATCAAGGTGATTGTTTGAAACTGATAAAATTAAGGTAGCATTCATGAAACGAGGAATTTTTTTAATTATTGCAAACTTGATAATATATATACTTCATATTTAAAACATTATATATATATAATTTTTATATGAAATGTATTATTTTGTTTTTTAATAAATATGTTAAATGGAAAAAACTGGGCTAATCGACAATTGCTATTCAGGTAGGAGTACGCCTCAACCTTATTTTAGAAAAAAATACCCAAAAATAATTAAAAACCTGGAAGAAAAATGGCCATCTCTATAAATTACGGCTGTCCGCTAGGGTTTTCCGGTTTCTTATCTCTTCGCTTTCCCTCCTCGCGGTCGTCGCCCCGCCGCCGCCGCCGCCTCCCAAACCCTAGCCCCCCCACGTCCGCCATGGCCGACGACCACTACTCCTCCAAGCGCAAGTACGACGACCCCTCGCCGCCCCCGCGGCGCACGGGCTTCTCCTCCGCCCCGCCGACCGCCTCGCCGCCCTCGGGCGGCGGCGCGCCGGCGTCGTACAACAGCGTGCCGCCGCCTCCCACCGACGAGATCCAGCTGGCGAAGCAGCGCGCGCAGGCGATCGCGGCCAGGATCTTCAACGCCGCCGAGGCGAAGCGCCCCCGCGTCGACACCGGCGACGACGACGACGCAGGCCCCGGGGTGGGTTCCCTCGGCAGCAGCGGCCGCGCGACCGGGCTCGGCTTCTCGTCCTCGGCCGGTGGCGGTGAGTACCTCCGCCTTGTCGTCAAACCCTTGTGAGATCGGGAGATCTTGATTTTTTTGTCCTCGTTAGTGGCAGTCCAGTAGCTGCTGTGATGTCGATTTAGTTAGGGTTTTCCTTTTGCTTGAATTACTCTGCGATTTGTCTGTTGGGTTGGATGATCTATCAGCCTGAGATGCTATCCCTTTGATAGTTTGATTTCAACCCATTTTAAGTTTAGGCAGTCAGAAGTACGATTTACCTTGTTACTGTCTGCAAGTTAGTAAGCTGCAAATATTTTGTGCAAAATCCTGCGGTTTACAGGCAGTAACACCATGGCTTGTTGATAGCGGGAGGCCTTGTCATGTGCAGCTGAGGATTACCATAGTATCATGTACCTGTATACAGTTAATAGGAAAACTTTCATCGGGCAGAATTATGTGTTAAACTGTTGTTACTTATCACGTTCGTGGTTATGTGAATGCTGTGGCGCGATCTGTTTGTGTTATCATGATTGTCACCATTATGCTCTGCCTTCTTTTCATTGATTGATATATGGATATTCGATTGTATCCCATTCACTTTAATGTGGTATTGATACCGTCATGATTGTATAATTTCCTTTTCTATTGAAAGTAATAACCCTATTATTATCTATTGTTGTTTCATTTTAACTGTTTGTTTACTTCACTTTTCCTGTGGATTTACTCATCTGTGTGCTGCCTGTTATATCATTAATTCATTTTTTTCAGGGCATGGATCTGCTATCCCATCTTTATCTTCTCATGGCAGCACACCTCAGTACTCCTCATATGGTGGATACCAGGGTACAAGCAAAACAATTGAAATCCCAAATGGAAGGGTATGCTTTCCTAGATTTACCTGTTCCAATGACTGATTTTTTGTGATGGAAAGTATTTCACATCAACTGGTATTGCTAACAATTCTGTTGGCCTAATGCAGGTTGGCGTTATCATTGGAAAGTCCGGAGAAACTATAAAGAATCTCCAACTTCAGTCAGGAGCTAAGATCCAAGTGACAAGAGACCTGGATGCTCTACCTGGCTCACAGACAAGACCTGTTGAACTTTCAGGCACTCCTGATCAGATAAGCAGAGCTGAGCAACTGATCAATGAGGTCCTGGCAGAGGTATTATTACCTGTTACGCTCGTGGCTTTCCTTTTACCCTTTTAGGGATGACTTGACATTAGTTGAGCATCTTGTTCAGCAGCCATATTTATTATTCATGTAACTTCTTCTGCAGGCTGATGCTGCTTCATCTGGTAATCTCTCTAGCCGAAAGTACAATGCTCCTCAACCAGGTGCTGATCAATTCCAAATGAAAATAGCTAACAATAAGGTAATCCACTTATCTGAATTAAGTTAGCTTGATGCTATTGAAAAAAATCACAGTTCTGCCAAATATACAATGAGGATGAGGGTCTTGGTGACAATTCCACATCTGACCTAATTTTGTTTATTTCAGGTTGGTCTGGTTATTGGAAAGGGTGGTGAGACTATAAAATCCATGCAAGCCAAATCTGGTGCTCGTATACAGGTCTGTGGTCTTGCCCTTCAAATTCGCCCTTTAGGCAAGGGCATTCATGACATGACACTTTGTTTTTGTTGTGATAATTTTTTTCTGCATTGTAATGTTGGCTAAGACTACCGAAATGACACACGAGTGCTTGCCTGTTTGCATATGAAATATCTGAAGCATGCTTACTATATGAACTGGTTGCTTCCAGCATTTCTACACCTTTTATGTTCTCATGTGTACATTTGCAGGTTGTCCCTTTGCATTTACCTCCTGGTGATCCTGCAACCGAAAGAACAGTGTATATTGATGGTACACAAGAGCAAATTGAAACTGCTAAGCAATTGGTGATTGAGGTTACCAGTGAGGTCCGCTTTTTTCCCTTGCCATATTTGTTGCCTGATTTCATGATTGCTATGCCAATTTGCGACTTATCTGTGGTGTTAAAACAATTCTGCCTTCTCATTTTTTTGTTAATTTTGGATCCTTATGTTTTATCCTTCCCCCCTAATTGGCCTTCCTTTCTCTCCATGGTTTTTTAAAGAAACATTTGCCTTATTTTTGCTTCTCTGATGACCTATGATTCTCTGACAAATAATGTTCATGATATCTTTATGAACACATATTAGTCATGGACTCAGGGTATGCCGTCAACATGCTCCCACACATGAGGGTGCCATACTATCTTTCTAATAATACATGCATCTGTAGTTTTCAATATCCGATACACAAACTGATTTATAATTTTTGTCTTCACAGCTGCTCTATTAATTCACATTATTTTAAATGTGTACAGTTAAAATCATCTTCTAACTATTGATGCAAATATCTCCATTATACCCTGTTAGTACTCTTGGAATAATATGTTCTTATATGTTAGCTATATATTGTGTGTGTGCGCTTGGTGCTGTCTATTCAACTCCGAACTATATTCTTATATTGATTCTCTTAATGTATATTGCCCATCTCCAACTATATTTTTATATTGATTCTCTTAACATAATACTGTCCATACCTTGGTATGTGGTACACACATCTACACTGGAGACCAGGTTTGTTATGGCATAAATTTTCATACACAAGATTCTGCTTGATAGAAGATTGATTTTTAACTGATACGTGGATATCTGTTTGTGATCTAACCTCATATACCTGGTCTCGTATACCTTTTAAGTTGTCATTGGCTGGACCCTTGCCTCTTTTGTGAATAGTTTGTATACATTGCTTTACTCAAGTGAAATACATGAGTTGGTGTACATATATGATTGCAGGTTGTGCAATTTAGGTGCAGGTATTTAGGCTACAGTTTTATTTTGCTTTTTAGTACGCTATATATCATTTCTGGCGTCTTTGCCTTACTCACTATTTGATGCTTATTTCTCAGTAGGGATAGGCGCTGGTCACTACATGTCAACCCACTCTAGTTCAACCATCTCATTTGGTTGAACTAGTGGGCCGATGGGTACCCACATAGTGACCCGTGTCCATCCCTAATTCTCAGCCCATGATATTTGCTCTCTTCAAGTTGGGAGTAGCATGTAATTCGAACTTAATGTTAAACTACTAATAACCCTGAAAATCTGTATAGTTTAAACTTAGATTCATGTAACAAGAGCACGCTGGATTCCTTATTTGTTTGTTTCTCGTCTATATTTTCTCCTCTGTGACCTTGCAGGTTACCATACCTAAGCTGATAGAAAACTGCAAAATATTTCTCCTTTGTTTATACCATATTCTTGGAGGAGACCATGGACAAAACAAATTATTGGTGCTTATCTGTTTTGATTATCAATGAAATAGATCTTTCACTTAGTTGAGTAGTGTAATCACTTATCAGTCAATTATTTTTGACCTGTCAACATATATAAACTGCATGGCACTCTTCTATTGCTATTCAATATACATGTTCGTCTAGATGTCCAATCTTCTTTAGCCCCCATAGTTTTGCACATGGGAGACGATAGATGGGCATCACCAATGTTGCTTGAGAATATTGATCGGTGAGTTTTGCTCCCTCTATTTTTCTTGGTGGTTCTGGAATTTCTGTATATTACTTTGCTTTGTGTTTGCATATGTTTGTCTGTCTTTTGCACTGCTGTTCTGCATGGTTTGTCGTATATTCTTTTGTTGTATATACATATACAGATGTGCAAACTATTTTTGCAGAATCGTGCTAGAAACCCAATGTCAGGTGGCTATTCTCAGCAGGGCTATCGCCCTCCTCGTCCTCAGTCAAATTGGGGTCCGCATGGTGGGGCACCGATGCAACAGCCTGGTTATGGTTACATGCAGCCTGGAGCCTATCCTGGGGCACCCCCACAGTATGGCGCTCAGCAACCTTATGGTAGCTATCCTCCAGCATCTGGTGGTTATCAGACTGGGTGGGATCAATCATCAAATCAGCAATCTCAGCAGGCCCCCCCTGGCACGGGCTATGATTATTACAATCAACAGCAGCAACCTCAACCGCAACAATCTGCCCCTGGGACTGCTGCACCTGGTGATGCTACTAGCTATAATTCCAGCCAGCCTCCCGCATATGCTTCCCAAGGCTATGATTCGTCCTACGCTCAGCAGAGTGGCGGGCAGCAGGCCTATGATTATTCCAGTTATTATCAGACCCAAGGGCAGCAGCAGGGATACTCTCAGCAGACTGGATATGATCAGCAGGGCTATGGCACTTCTGGCTATGGGTCTGCAGCTGCTAATTCAACTCAGGATGGGTCTGCACCAAGCTATGGTGCTCAAGGTGGGGCAGGTCAAGCATCTCCTGGACAGCAAACTTCAACTCCTGCTGCTGGAAGCCACCCTGGCTATTCAAGCCAACCACCTACTAGTGCTGCATCAAGCTACCCAGTGCAAGGGTCTGCTCCTCAGTCTGGATATGGGGCGCCGCCACCACAGCCTGGCTATGGTACCCAGCCCCAACCACAGGGGGGGTATGGTCAGGGCACTTATGGTCAACCTCTGCAGGGACAGAAGGCTCCTAATTCTTCTTATGGACAGGCGCCGCCACCTGGATCTGCTTCTGGTGGTTATGGCCAGTATGGTTACTCACAGAGCCAAGGATATGGCGCGCCCCCGCCTTACCCTGGTGCGCCTTCTGCAGGCCATCCAGGCTATGGTCAGCAGCAGTCTTATGGTGATCCTTATGGCAGTGGAAACTACGGGCAGCCCGCAGCTTATTCTACTGAAGCTACAACTGCTGCTGTTTCCCAGGATCAATCTGCTCCCGCCCCTGCCGCTGGGGCTGCGCCTTCCACAGCCGCTGCTCCTGCACCTGCTCCTGAAAACAGTGGAACCCAAAGCCCTGCTAGTTAAACCTTGCACCTCAAGCTTAAGCTTCATTAGAGAGAGGTTCCCGGATTTGTGTTGAAATTGTTTTTCTTGCTCCTTAATATTGACTTGTTTTAAATATAGACTATTATTGTTTAGTATCGCGTTATGTTTAAGTATGTTGCTTTGATACATATGCTTGAACTGTACCGATGCTTACTGTGTGCTTAATGTGCTGTATTACCGCCATGTAAGCTGGACGTCTATCCGTAACATGCAATCTGAGCATCTGAACCGTTTTGTCATGTACTCATGTCTAATGCATCCATTCTCAACGACTCGTGGCGAGTTGGACACATGTATTGTTTTTATTTATTTCCCCGTTTTAAAAAATTAGTATTTCTGTTGAGTTTCTTAAAATATATATGTAAGTGGTTAACCTACGAACGTGTGTTAGTAACTTATTATAGGTCTTTCGTGTAATCTCAATCCACTCTAGCAAAAACTCTAAAATTGCGCAGCCTCGTTACCTACTCCAATCCATAACACATTCTACTTTTTAATTCATTCCAATTACGAAGAACAGGAGCCATTTTATTTTTTTTGTCGCAGTTCACGTAATCTAATTTATTGTTGCATAATTCAAGTATTTAAATCAAATGTGCTTGTCATTGAAACCCGACAAAGCGTGTTAAACTTTTAGATTGTGATATATGGCGCCGATTATGCAAAGCACAAAAGCAGTCTCCCATCTCTGAATCCGTGTCCAAAATCCAAATAAAATGATTTGTATTTGAATTTCATCTCCATTTCAGAATCCGTCTCCAGATAGATGAACGGCATTTGAATTTGAATTTAGAGTAAATTGCATATATAACTTATATGTCAGATATTGTGATATTAATGTTTCATAAAACTAAACTATATATTCTTATATATATAAATCATTTGGCAGGTGAACCCCATGTATAAAAGTCCATATAATTTTGTTATAGTGTAGATTTTTGAAACATTAGTATCATAATTTATGTAATTTTTGAAACATCTGTAGTTAAATGACAGTATCGAAGTATGTGTGATTTTATGTCACTGGGATCACAGAATTTATGTAATTTACTCAAATTTATTTAGAACTAAAAATCTACCGGCTATATCTAGCATGCACAACGGCCTAATTGGATTCCTATTTTTCTGACGAAATCGAAGTAATAAAAGCAGTAGCCGCACCGCAAACGTGACGATTCCGAACTCCCCTCACATCTCCGGCAATGGCGGCGGCGCCGCTCCCTTCCTCCTCGCTCGCACCCCCCGAGGTGCCCATGGAGCTGCACGCTGGCAACCGCGATCGCCTCGTCGCGGCGCTCCGCGCCCACCTCTCCGCCTCCGGCCGCCCCCTCCGCGGCCTCGTCCTCCTCCAGGTCCAGCTTTCGTTTCGCTCCCTTTATTTATCCCCCCTTTCCCTGACGGTTTACGGAATGTCCCGGCGATGTTTAACTCGTCGTCTTTTCCAGGGAGGTGAGGAGCAGACGCGGTACTGCACCGATCACCTCGAGCTCTTCAGGTAGTAGCTGCTCTGAATTTTCTCAAATCCGCCTTCTTTCTGTTTCATGGAGCAGTAAGATCTCAAGGTTGAGTGGAAATCCTGGATTTTTTTTTCAGGCAGGAGAGCTACTTTGCTTATCTCTTCGGAGTGCGAGAGCCGGGGTTCTATGGCACAATCGTGAGTTTGTCTTGTTTCTCTTGCTATTGTTGCGTGGGCTAACCTTCTTTTTGCCGGCGATTAGTTGGCACTGATCAATTCGCACATCAATTTGTACATGAATACATTACTTGGAAAATGGCATTGCCCCTGTGATTATTGGCATGGTGTCTGTGGGTGAAAATTGTGGAACTTACTCTTCCATAGAAATGCTGGAGCTCCTCAATATATAGGTGGAATGTTTCTATGGATGTATAACTCACCTCACTGTTAGTATAATTTAATTAGGTACTCATGGGGCTAACTCAATGCTCCATCCTGCTTAGTGGTCTGTTCACTTTCTGCATATTAGTTAGAGCCAAGGAAAGAAATGCTAGGATGGATTGATGGGTTTGTTGAACTCAGTTCATTTGTCTCTCTACACCATCACGCTTATAAGGCAAAATCCTGTGACAATTATTTTGTGTTTCTACGAGCTCTTTTGACTGTGGCAACAAGACCCTGCTACTTCAGGTTATCCTGCATAGTTTCATGGTACTGGTTATTTGATATGACGTATCCTAACTCAGTCACTTGTTGTTCTGAAAGGACATTGTCTCCGGACAATCGATTTTGTTCTCTCCAAGGTTGCCAGCTGATTATGCTGTGTGGATGGGTGAAATTAAGCCATTGTCTTATTTTAAGGTATTTGATCTTCTAGACACTGCATTTTGCATTTTCTTCTCAACTTTGAAGTTTGAACTAGCATAATCTTTCCATGAATCTGTGCAGGATAAGTACAAGGTCGACATGGTGTTCTATGTTGATGAGATCGCACAAGTTCTGCAGGACCGTTTCAGTGATCATGGAAAGCCTCTTATGTTTGTGTTATATGGAAAGAATACAGACAGTGGAAATTACTCAAAGCCTGCTAGTTTTGAGGTACTTAAAATATCAATGTATGCATCATTGTGAACATTAATTTTGCATTTGTAAAGTGCTGTAGATTGAAAGCATAAACAGGCAAGTTGCTCTTACAATACTGTTTCCTTCTTACGGTCTTCAATCTAGTCTCAAACAAGATCTATCCTTCTTATGGTCTTCAACTTATCCTCCAAAAAGATCAAGATCCATTTGTGTATTATGATATATGTCCTCTATCATGGCACCCAGTTTCTCTCACACTTGTTCTCTGTTCACATTGTGCATTCAGGTTACAATGTTGATATTTTTCCTGTTTTTGCCAGGGGATGGAGAAGTTTGATTCCGATTTAAGTACGCTTCACCCCATTTTAACTGAATGCCGTGTTATCAAATCTGACATGGAGCTTGCTTTTATTCAGTATGCTAATGATGTGAGCTCTGAAGCTCACGTTGAGGTAACCATGGATACCGCTTAATGTATTTTATTTTCTTTTTTTTCCCTTTTCCTTAAAAGGGATCATATAGAAGCAGACAAATACTTGTTAGGTTGCAAAAAAGAGAAAAATATGATATGGATCAGTCAGTCCTACCACATCAGGTCCTCACGCATCAAGCAAAATGCAATGCTAATAAAGTCATAATACTAGGATCCACTATCTGATTCAATTCATAAGAAAATATGTTTGGCATTTAGGTAATTACAATTACTTATTGAGATGCAAATTAAATATATGCACTTAGTTACTTGCACTTTACAAGGTCATGAGGCGAGCAAGACCAGGCATGAAGGAATACCAGTTAGAAAGCATCTTTCTTCATCATGTTTATATGTATGGAGGCTGTCGACATTGTTCTTATACATGTATATGCGCTACTGGAGAGAATAGGTGAGTATGCATATAATCCTGTTGTGAAGCAAATGCCTATATATGGACTAACTGATATCTTTAAATGTTTTTTTACACACTTTTGAGTATAATTCAATATGTATAAGCTGAATAGGAAAGGAAGGATGATAAAATCCTAATCCATTATCCGCTGTTGTTTTGCATGCTGTTTCCATTCAAGGTTGGGACAGTAATGTATAAAGCATTCTGACACCATGATCTTCTAGTGGTGACCAGAAGAGTTAGCAATTTTTGCAATAGAGCAACCTTAGTTCCAGAAATAAGATTTACTCATTCCAACACTGATGTGTCAGTAGGGTCTCTCTTTTACTAGCATTCAGATCGAAGCTGGTAACTACCTATTTTTAGACTTATTTCAATACAAATGACTATACGATCCAAATGACTATATAGACGTATAGCATTCTTTTAGTTAGAAACACCAGGGCCAAATGTGGTATTACTGTATGTGTTCTAAGTTTACTACTCTGCCCTAAGTCTGCACCTCAGATATTCATAGTGGCATAATTTTGCCACCAAGATTCAACCTACTCATTAAACTATATTATATTTGAGTTGGTTGAACTATCTGGTATAATAACTCTTCTGCTCGTTGTGCAGTTCTGTTCTTCATTATGGACATGCCGCAGCACCAAATGACCGGGTACTCTTTTACGAAACTCTGTGACTGTGCTTAATGTTTGTGTGTTATTTATTTACTTGTTATACCCGCCAAGCAAAGCTTAAATTGTCCAAAGTGGTGAAGCGCTAAAACCTCTTATGATCAAGATAGTAAAGTGGGGATGATCTTTTGTCGATGTCAAGATAGCAAAGTTCACCTACCTTGTTCATCACCAGCTACAATTTATTAAGTACCATGGGGTCTTGTAATATTGGAAGTCAGAGCAACTTTCGCTTCTCTAGCTGATGTCTCCGTCCGTAGCAAATTTGGGGGTAATCGTCTAATGGAAGGAACCAAGAGGACGAGTTGTTCTGGTGTTTTATTTAGTTGATAACTTATTAACTAGGTAGTATATCAGTGTATGAGTATCTGAATGCTCATTCTCATCAATGAAGCATGTGAATGTGAATATGTGGTGGTGTAGTAGTACTACTGGGATAATGAAACACTAGACCATGCAGTCAATGATTTAAGCTACACTGCAGGTGCACATTACTAGCTAGCAGGAAAAATACTGCAACTTAAATTATCACTTTTTTCCAGACCCTGAATGATGGAGACATGGCACTAATGGACATGGGAGCTGAATACCATTGCTATGGATCTGATATAACATGCTCATACCCCGTAAGTTTTTTGGAATGTCCCGACATCTACTGTGATAGACATTGTGTTCCAACTTCCTATGTATTAGAACTGCTTTATTGTTATTTATTGTTGAATTTGTGACAACAGTGTACTTGTGCTAGAAACATGTACAATTGATGGCAGATATAATTATATATGATGCTAACATATGAATGATATTATTCTTACAAAATTTCTGGCGATTGAAAAGAGGTCCTTTCTTAGTCCTATATATAGTGCAGAAAATGGTCTCTTGGGTTCTATCCAAAGCAAATTTGATTTATTAATTTTGATTTTTAAGAATAATTTTAGGTAGTTTGTTTACTTGTCTTAGTAATCATGAAAAGAGAGCTCGGCAATGAAAGTAACAAAGAGAACCCCTAAATTAGTCTTAAACTCAAATTCTTAAAATTATTATATGAAGATTGGCCAAGCAGGCCTGTCTATGTTGCTCTCTGATTATGTGTTATTTCTTGTTTAATTGCCATTATCTGTCGTGTAGTTTGTTGAAGTTGGAGATGGATGTGCATTGCTGTTTCCCTTTGTATGTTAGTCTGCTTCTGACATCTCCTTTGCTGTGTTGGCTATTTCTTTCTATCCCTGGGATTCTTTTGTCTCCACCTTGTTTATTCATCCTTTTGTTTTTATCATCACATGCCATGGGTATCTGTTGGATGTATATGTCCAATATCAGTAGTATCTAGCTGCCCCGAGGCTTTCTTCCCATCCAATATTATTTTGTCTCATCTGGGTGCTGTCACATGTTTTCTCTCAATTCAATCCTCATGCTTTTTTGTCTTATGATTCCTTTTGATAAATATACTTGGGCTGACGTTGGCCGATTGACTTATAGCTGACAGAGGCATCACCACATACCATTGTATGTGTTATTACTCTAGAATCTAGATTGATACAATACTTTTTAGCATAACTTTGATCAATACCACAGCAATTGTCTCCTTGTCTTATTGTTCTGTCTATTGATATGATCTAAGTGAGCCTATATATTTTCAGATAAATGGGAAATTCAACAGCAATCAGACAATAGTATACAATGTGAGTACTGATAAAAACCTTGTATGGGTGTTTTTTTATCTTTTGCAGGCCTCATTAGTCTACTATCCATATAGAAAGAGTTCATGTGAATTAAGCATATATGCATAGGTCACCATCTTTATGTGAGACTATCTGTCTTTTTACAGGCTGTCCTTAAGGCTCATAATGCTGTCATAGCACACATGCGGCCTGGAGTAAATTGGTTGGACATGCACAAGTAAGAATGCACTATTGCAATTAAAAAAACCATGCATTTTAAACACGTTCTTGATGAAGTTCTGTTAGCGAGTGAATTCAAGTACGATGTATCTTTCAATTCATGGAACACTATTCTATCCATCTAATCCAGGAATATTTGCAATTGAATTTTGTAATTTATCATGTTGATTTATGCAAAATCGCATTGTTTTCCCCTGTTTGTTCAAGCGTAATTTGATGGTATTGCAGGCTTGCGGAGCAGACTATACTTGAATCTCTCAGGAACGAAAGAATTATCCATGGGTGTGTATCCATTGTACTGAATTACTGATTGAACATCAACCTGCAAAGCTGTGATGTTGACTTTGCTGATGTTTTGACCTTGGTCATCATTTGTTCAGGGATGTCACTGATATGATGGCTCAAAGGTTGGGTGCTGTTTTCATGCCCCATGGTCTTGGACACTTGCTTGGTATTGACACACATGATCCTGGGGGCTATCCTGAGGTTGGTTTAATACATACTTTATGCCATGAATTAATTATCTTTGAGCTTAGCTTTATAATTCTGAATTGCTCCCTTATTTTAATTGAGATGAACGTCTCTTTTCCTTGACTTCTAACTGAGATGGACATATTTTTTCCTTGACTTCAGGGCTTAGAGAGGCCAAAGGAGGCAGGACTGAGCTCCTTGCGGACCATAAGAGAACTTAAAGAAGGCATGGTTAGTAGTTGCTTGTCTGATTAATTTCTGAAGATTTATCAGCAAAAATTCTTTATTTTTATTTCTGTTAACTGTATGTGCTTTGTCACGAATGTGGCATTATTCAATTTAGTTCCTTGACTGTTTAAGACTACATTTTCTTTTTAGGCACTCCGATAACATTTTACTTTTTGGCAAAATTTGCTACAAAGACCACATTTCAGTGTCCTGTAGAAAATTTTGTGTTACTTCAGCTTTTGAGAATTCAACCTGATTCTTTTCATCATCCCATTTATGTTACGTCTGATTACTTGTGACCAATTTGTTTGGTTTGTTATCTGTAGAATTCTGCAATATCAGGAACTTGTTCCCACTTCATTTCTTGTCAATTCTTCATAAGCAAACTACTTTATTGTAGACATCAAGTTCCTGAGATCCGTTGTCCTTCATGTCTGTCTGGAAATGAAATGATATAATGGCTTTAATGAATTCTTTGTAAATGTTAAGATTTTAGTGCAAACTGTTCAAGGTGCTTCAGTATATATCCCCTATCTGATATCGCAGCTGGAACTTAAACCCCCCCTTTATCTCTAAAATCGGGGAGATAAACGAAGGGAAAAAAATGTTTGTGTAAAAAGGGTACCACACTGCATCCTCTATCCTAGAATTTTGTGATCCTTGCTGAGAAGGGTATGGACTGTGGGTGCCCTATCTATAGCAACAATAAACATTTGAGGTCTTTATGGTATGCGTTGCAGGTTATTACAGTTGAGCCAGGCTGCTATTTCATTGATGCTTTGCTGATACCAGCCAGGGATGATCCAGTTTCCTCAAAGTTCTTCAACTCGGAAGAGATTGAAAAATACAAAAGCTTTGGTGGTGTTCGTATTGAGAGTGACGTGGTATGTCTATGTTTCTGTGTTCTACATAACTAAACTAGTACTTTAAAAGGATTATACAAGCATGCTCTCTTTAATGCTAGCGCTAGTACCTGGTGCAATACTACCAGTAAGTCATAACAACTAACTTCCAGAGGGTAGGTATTAAATCTCAGTTGGAACTTTGGAACCATGATTACGATTTATGAGACACACAAAATGGATCTAATGTATTTGTGGCAGTGTCCTTGATGAGGTAAACTGTCTTGCATTAGTTGGACGGCATAGAAGGGAAAATATACTCCTCGATAGCTGAAGAATAAATACATATTTGGTTATCAGTGGCCAAGAGGTTCTATTTATGTATCAAGTAATTCGCATTAGGGCGGAGACAAAAATTTAGTTTCTCTCACAACACCGGAGACTCATTGATCATATTTTTCCGGTGACCCTGTCTCACATCACAATGATGGATCAGAGTGTAATAGCTTCTTGGTAACAACCATACCTAATTTGAATAACTAGAGTTAGCGGACTTAGCTCTAGGAAGCTAAGAATTCACTGCTGACTTTGCCAACAGCTTCCATGAGATGTGCTGATTGTAATGCATTTTGGATTTTTATTTAACTAGTTTTTGGACAGTATTGTTTCAAGCTTTTAGACGTAATATTGAAGATTTCTTACAACTTGATGAAGATGTTCTACTTTTCGTAGTTAAGCTGGAGATGCTTTGACATGCTCCATCACCTTTACAGCTATCTTGTTATTCCTTGTGAACCTCAAGGAATTCGATAAGCATATTAGACAAATGGTGACCCTTCTCCTGCCAAGTCCGAGTAGACAATGACACAAGTTCTAGAAATCTTATTTCCCACTTAACATCTGTAGTGTTATTCATAGTGAAACACAAGGAAATCAATAAGCATATGTAATGATGTCTACAATAGTGGCACCTGCTTTGTAAAGTTTGAATAGACGTTGGTATAGATTCCTCGAATGTTGTTTTCCTACTAAATCAGTCATACCTCAAAAACAGCACAAATTCCTGTGCGGACGCATTTGATACTCTATTTTGGTGTTGACTTCATCTCTTTCTCTAGTGAGAATCACTGCAATCAAATTTATCTTTTTATGCTTTAGCCCTTATTAGAATGCTAAACTTATCTTGACCATTAACATCGTAATTCTGTTGTTTCCAGTATGTGACAGCTCATGGATGCAAGAACCTGACAAACTGCCCCAGGGAGGCCTGGGAAATCGAAGCTGTAATGGCTGGTGCGCCATGGCCTGTGCGTGCGACAAATAATGGCTTGTCCAAAGCGTCTTGACCTTGCCTCAGTTTTCAGTGCTAGCTCCTGTCCAAGCAGATACATTTGGAGATAAAAATAGGTGAACCTCCTAGGGTTGTTGGTCTGATGTTCATCGGTCATTTCATATGTTAAATTGTAGGATCTGTTGAAGACGGTCTCCCTCGAGTACCGTCCTTCGAAAACTGAAAGGTACAATAAAAAGATCAGCTGGGGCAGAAAAGATGTCGTTCAATTTCCTTGCGATTAGTTCAAACGTCTCTGTTCATAACCATCAACTCTATTGGCATGAAAACAGCATGATGTGCATAATCATGCATGCAGCACTTGTTTTGTGCAATCACAGGACTAATGTGGTGTCATGAAATTGTCTTGCTTCATTCTACAATCTAGTCGGTTTCAGTTTTATTTATGTTATTCTAAAATTTTCTTTTATGTTTTTTTCCCTTTAAATGTATATTTTTTGTTTGTTTAGGCAGGGATGTACATCAACTTGTTGTAACTTAAATGAAGCTTTATTATGTTTGGTAATGGGCCATGCTAATTTATAGATACAACACTTGAAGAATTTGGCAAATAAATGAGCACTAACCCTTCACCTACCTTAGAGTTGGTGAGTTGGCATTTTGCTGCTTTATTTGGCATGTACCTGCTAATAATTCCGTCTTCAAAAATTGTGCTAACTTTTTTTTGACATAAATTGTGCTAATTCAGCACATGCTCAACTAGCCTTATTTTGTTGAGCAGTTAACTATTTCATGGTTGGGTTTAAATCTAGATCTTTCTGCACATTATTATGCACAGGTATTTTGTATGATAGATTAGTGATACTAATAACATACTCATGCTAACGTTGTAGTAATATAATCGATTACTTCTTTTTAAATCCAAACATGCATGCAAGCCAAAAAAAGCAAATCTCTGATAAAATCAGAAAAAGAAGCAAATCTCGAATAATCTCTCATAATTAAGTCCGCAATTAAGTCCATGCACGTATATACACAATAAAAATAGGAAAAAAATGAAACAAAAGAAGTGAATTTTGATTTTTGTCCGTTAGATTATGAGTGAGTAAGATAAAGATATTAGATCTGAACCGTTGCTAAAATGCATTATAACTTTAAAAATAGAGAATAGAGAATAGAGATAAATAGAGAAATAGAGATAGAGATAGATCTGAAGCAAAATTGTGTCTTTCCCTTCTTTTACAGCTGTTTCAGAGTAATTGCTTCCTTTTCTACGGCAGTTTGACAATATAACTCTTTTGCAGTTCTTAGACTAAACCGGAATTTGCGAATATTTTTCGACCTTACATACCTTCTACACATCCATGGAAGAAGCTTATACTTCAGCTTGAAACAACAAACATGTGTATACTCCCTTGCACTGCTAAACAAGTTGGAAAACTGGCAAAGTCTGAAGAAGCTTCTCAAACAGGGTAACAAATGGATGGCTTCTGTTCTAGACAAACTGAGCTAGTACTATCTAACTACACACAAACAAAAGCAAACAAAATTGCACATTGCAATTCTGAATTCTCCAATTGGTCAACATTTTGGGGGCAGTGCCAGCTGACATGACGTTAGTTTTCTTCAGAGCAAAGACATTTTCCAGTTGTCTGCATTTGGCTGCAACAGATTAAAGAATTGGATTGAAGACGGAACTGAAAAAGCTCAGACAGAAGGGTTGCTTGTATTGTTGTGAACAAATTCCTTGTTCTTTTTTTTTGAAACTAATTCCTTGTTCCTTTTGCATCTCTCTAACACATGTGGTCTTCCATGAAAGCAGCCATGGCTGCAGGTTGCTTGTACCAGTACGTGGTTTCTCTTCTGTTCTGGCGGCTATGTTTGGTGAACTAAACCCATTTCAATGCTTATTAAAATTTTATAGGAATTTCTTAAGAATTAGTTCAAGTCCAGCAGGAATCTTGTTGTATTTTCTCTATCCACAAATATAAACACATTTTAAACAATGCTAAGTTAAACAATAATAAAAAGTTTTTATAAAGATTGACGAGACAAAAAATGACGTTACGACATATATCGTGAAATAAATTATCATATTATATATATCTTTTTTCATCTAAGTATTTATTTATATATAAAATATTCAAAATAGAATATTTGAAACCGTGTCGATGTGATTATATTTATGGATAAAGAGAGTATATTTTAAAGGAGTCATGTGTTTTTATTTTTAAAGTGATTATATTTGTGGACGGAGAGAGCGGAGATTGTTCTGGAGTAGTCCTATACTCCTATGTATTTTCAAAGTATCATTTGGTGGTATTATTTGGAGCTAATAGCAGATATTTAATTGGTCTTACACTCCATTTGTCATTTTTATATCACTGAATACTAGTCAAGCACTTGGGAGGCTAAGAGACAGTTATGTATCATGCGCCATGGTTAGTTCATACATCACTACATGAATTGAGAAATATCGTCCGTTTATTATGTAGACGTAATTATCATTATGGGCGAGTACACGTTCATGTATCTACATCAAGAGAGGTCTGTTACATGGACAAGATTAATAATTCGGATTCGGCAACTTCTTCTTTTCTCCAGCTGTCCTTTTGGCCCCCAGTGATCAGGTTTCTCAACTCTATGCCTCCATGGTTGAAACTTATTTGTATTTTTATGTGATTTCTCTTACTTCTCTAACGAACATCTCCTTTTTCACACAAGTGGCCAAACGCCATGCTGCTAACTCCCCCAGAATGGGCCCTCTCCAAAAGAGAATATTCATTGGCAGGTGATCCAATTCCAGTATGACCACATGATTAATTATTATGTGTCGAATTTTTAAGGGCTCTATTGTTTGATTTAGATTGTTGATCAGATATTTATCATGGATTTAGATTATTGACCATGTTAAATCAAATATTTTAAGAAATAAATTTAATAAATAACTTCAAACAACTGGTCTAAGTAATACAATAGAAAAAAGTTTTTTAAGAAAACATTTTTTAAGCGTGGAGTAAATAAATCATTTCAATAATCTGATGAATAAGCTAGAAAGAATATGACCTTAGTGCACTACTAGAGAAAAACACTTCTGCATCGGTTGAAAACCAGCCATAGATACATGATTTTTCAATTGATACTCAGCAGACAACACCGATGACTTCGATCATTGGTACCGGTTATACAAGAGATCTAGGTTTTGGTTTTTAGCCAAAAACTGATAGGATACCTATACTGTATGAAATTATAGGCGTTGGTTCTAAACTAACATGCCATGCGACTATCCTCATAGGTGCCAGTTTTTTTATAGAACAACCGACACCTATAAGTAGCATATAAGTGTCACCTATAAGTAACATATAAGTGTCAGTTGTTGAATGGCCTGAACACGTGACAAGTACTATAGGTGTTGGTTTGTAATAAAAACCGGTACCTATATGTTGAAAAAAATTAAAAATGACAGGACCTACCAGTTTCACATACAAATCACAAAATAATAGAAATTCTAATCGATTCACATTTATTCATCGACATATAGCCACATTCAAATTCATCAACATCCAAATTCATGGCCACATTCATTCACATTAACACAAATTCATTCACATTCATAGCCACATTAAAATTACATTAATTCCACAACCCCATCCACATCCCCATCCCTCCACACATATATATTCTATATAATAACTATCATAAAGCAAGTAGTGTTTTCACCTAAAATTTTTGTCTGCCTGGCTATTTTGCAGAAAATCTTTTGAGTGTTTATAAAATTAACCCGCAGTCCGCCCGACTATTTTGCAGAAAACCCCTTAAGTGTTTATAAAATTAACCGTAGTTCGCCTGGCTATTTTGTAGAAAACCCCTTGAGTGTTTATAAAATTAACCCGCAAGCCCAATGCTGAAATATGCCACAAGTGAAGACATAAAAAATATAAATTAGAATTACATGAGACTTCAACTTTGAAATAATTATGATAAAATAAAATGACGCCCGTTGCAACGCACGGGCATATTTACTAGTGTGTGTGTATATATATATATCAAAACTATTCTACACCTGAGGTATTCTATACCCCCGTCTCTCTCATAGGCCAAGCCCACCTCCCACCTTCTTCCCAAGGCCAAGAACCCATCTTCCACCTTAGTCAAAGGCTAGTCAAAGCATCACACGCCGGTCAGACCTCGGTCAACCTGCATGCTGGGGGGAGGTAGTAGCGGCTATTTCCTTTGTCCTGAGGATGCAGCTCTTTCATGTTATTCACATCTTCAAGGTATCTCCGTACTTGCAAAATATCCTTTGTTTTGCTGGGTGTGTTCAACAATACCCCGATCACATTTTCGCACACATTCTTCTCCACATGCATCATATCGATTGCATAACGAATATCCAAGTCTTACCAGTATGGTAGGTCCCAAAAACATATTTCTTTTTCCATAGAGGGGTCTCACTGCTTGATGTGGATGCACGTTTGCTTTCACTCCCTTTACCAAATATAACTTTGATATCCTTCACCTCCTCCCAGATGTTACTGTCGGTTATGAACGTTGGACGTAGAGATGACAACGGGTATATATCCGATGGGTAGTGCCCACCCATACCCATACCCATCAGGGTAAATTTTACCCATCGGGTACCCGTACCTGCATACGGGTAAGAAAGTACTTCCATACCCGTACCCGCGCGGGTAATTCTACCCGACGGGTTACCCGTACCTGTCAGCGCACCCGATAGAGTATGTACATATAGGTCATTTCACACACAAAATCCTTCCGTTTCAACCTCAAAATTCACATCAAGGTAGCAAAATACACAAAATCCTTCCATTTTAACCTCCAAATTCACAGCAAGGTAGCAACGTTCACAACATATTTATAGGCTAAATGGGTTGAGGGAGGGCAGGAAGACTTTTTATACGGGTATTTTTTACCCGCGGGTAGACGGGTATGGGTAGTACACACCCATACCCGCACCCGACATACCCGATGGGTATGTGTTTTCATCCAAAAACGTATCCGCAGGTAGAAAATTCCTCCTATACCCGTTTCTTTATCGGGTAAAACCCGTCGGGTACTCGGGTTTCGGGTACCCATTGCCATCTCTAGTTGGATGTGCTCCCTCTTCCATTGTCCCATCGAAATCTCTTGTATTTCCATGGTACGGGTGATTCTACCTAAGGAACCTTCGATGGTTGTTGACGGTCGTTAAGTACCAATTCTGGCCGTCGCACATCTTAGAAATAAAGGGGAGTTAGCATTTCTTACACGCATATAGGTTTAGAATTAATAAAGTTTCACATGTCCTTGTAGATTATTTGAGTGTAGACACTTTATACAAAGAAATGAGGTGAAAGCATGCTTACGTGGCAAAGAAACACAACTCCGACCAATCGACGCTCGCCACGTCAGCATCCCATAGATTGAAGGGCTCACATGACAGTTGAAACCGACTTAAAGTGGGACCAAACACCCAGGAACCGACTAAAGGGCCCACCTATCATTCACTAGCCAAAGGCGGTGGCCAATGGCGGTGGAATGAGTTCGGCTGAACCAGGGGTTCAGCCGAACCATTCTTGGCGCCCTGGCTTCCCTCTTCCACGTGACGTCTCCTCATTCACTCCTGATGGTAGTTATGCTTGATTCCCGGACCAAAACCGACTTAAGCAACCGTCAATGGAAACTATAAGAGGAGGAGGCTTAACTTCATGACACACACCATGAGACAAAGTTCCTACCTTTCAGTCTTAGTCTCTAGGCTAGTGGAGTTAGGTTTAGGTTAGAGCTTCTACTCGGTTTCCAAGTCATCATTGGTGAGACAGGTATGGCTATTTGTTGATGAGAAATTTCTCTGACGCGCTGGCCTGTGAGATCTGCTTAACTCCAGTGTAGGTCCTTCTCGGCTACCTGTGCTGTGCAGGGTGTGCCAGTTGATTTGATCTGTTAACCAACAAGAGAAACAAAGGAATATGCGTTAAGTGTTAGGTTAGATCCCCATTGAATCGGCTGAGAAAATCCATGATCATATATATGCTATCCTAAAATATATTTAAGCCAAACGACTGGAATGGATCGGCTATACCGAGACAACATCAGTCATGTAACCTAAATACAGTAAAGGATAATAAATATATGGATCGATAACCTAGCCGATACTGGAAAACTAACGATGAATCGGCTAGTACTCCGGCAAATCTTATGAAAATATATAACTCTTGAACCAGATGCACATAACCTGGAAATCGGCCGTCGGCTGCCTGATGGCGGGCCGATTTCGGCTAGTAACGTCCGACAAGAATACGATCTTAATATAAGAGACAATCCTAATACAAATCTAATAATAAATATATTAAAAGAAACACATCAGGGCAGATAAGGCCGGCTGAAACCCCGGCACTGTCTCTAAACAATATAAATCTTAGCCGAACAGATCATTGATAGTTCTAAAAACGATTTAACAGCTCAAACCCGATGCAATATTAAGTATAAAAAGAAAAACCTGATCTGTTGCGGCCGATTTATATTCCTCGAGACGGTGAATACCGCATATAAACCAGCCAACCTTTAGATGTAGCCCTATTGGCTGCAAGTTCTTGATAGAACTAGCCAATGGCAGGATAGATCTAAACATTAGTCTAATTTATATGCGCTATATGATAAGTAGCGTAGTATAAACTCTTGAATCTAATGTGTCATTACGATGGAAGCATTAGAAACAACAGATCATACCACTAATGACAAGCATTTACCTAGATCTGGGGATCGAAACGATGCAGCCCGTAGCCAAACAAACTGCTCGTCTGAAGAAAAAGGTTGGCGATGCGCCGAAGGTTTGATTGATTGTTTGTATTAAAGGGGGTCTTGGGTCCTATTTATACCCAAGATACAATTATCTGTACAAACCCTGGACTCTATCTAAACTACTATTTTAAAACACAACATTATCCCTAGAAGGACCTACGCCGTGTTACAATTAATAGTTTAAACAAACTTCTAAATTACAGATACAATTGTCGTTACAAGACTCTATCCATAGGTGTCAATATCGTTTAACGCACAACTAACAACCGAATCTTCTATTTATCCTCAAACTGCTATACCAGAAATAGTTTTATCTCTTCCAGACCTGGAATCGGCTACCGGCTGCCCTTGTCCGATCCAACCTTAGCCGATTGGCCTCGCAGCCGATCACTCCTCAGCAGATACGGCCTCTGTTTCCACACTAAACTAGTCGATCCGATTCCATTTTGCCTTTGCAGATTTAGGGACTCAATTACCAAATTTCAGTGTTAACACATGCCCCCAAGTCCGTGATACGAAGTGTTACGGATTTGCTTGCCTGTTCAAACTCCCGCTTTTTTCTTGACCTAAACCGCTTCAGCTTCTCCCCAAATGCCCTTTAAATATCCACTCTCCTCGGCCAAGACGCTTACGCCTTCAAAGCGCACTCAGTCCCTTTGCATACAAGCCTCTGCCTTCTCTCTCCTCTCCGGCGGTTTCACCGGCGTCCATCAAATGTCAGTGTTCTTTGCAACCTGGACCTCATCTTCGCCCAAATGACCCTGATGGCCTCCACCGTCGCCGCGTCAAGCGCCTCCGTCGCGCCGGCCACCGCCGCCACACCAGCTGTAACCACCGCGCCAACCATCTTTGCCGTTCCGGCCACCACCATTGCCGAGTTCCCAGAGGTACTCCCGTTTGATCCAAAACCCCTTTTTCTTTCGGATTTACTTCTTCAACTATGTTGCATCAATCTTGCATTCAACCATTTTTTGAGTAGCACTTTCCTTCTTTTTTTTCAATTAGTACTTTTTCCTTCTTCGAACTGTAGCATACAACCATTCTTGATCAGTACTTCTCTTTTTCTCTCCCTGGACTGTAGAACCTGTCATGTCAAGTGCTCATCCCCAACTTGATACAAGCACAGAGGTTTTTTCTCGGCCCCATCGGCAAAACCGATCCAGCCGATGTGATTATGGCCGAGACCAACAGGATCCCCTTCAACACCGCGAAGCCGTCTCTCGCCCATTGGAACGGGACGTTTAAGTCGTGTCCGACGACTGACGTCGCTTGGGTCGAGTGGTACAAGAGAATGCAATCGGCCAAATACACTCAATGGGAGGAGGCCGGGATAGCCCAAGGCTTGGCTCTGTCCATTGCCAACATGGAGAAGGACGAACCGCTTCTGTCGGCTGCAACATATTTCTGGAATGACAGCTTCAACGCCTTCATCTTCCGACAAGGGCCGATGACCATCACACTGGCCGACGTGTACATGACAACCGGCTTGGACATCGAGTCATCGGCCAACCCCAGCAACCTGAGCCGAAAGGGGCAGCACCAGTTCAAAACCAAGGCCATCGGCGGGTGGAGTGGCTTCATTGCCCAGAACATGAAGGATGGACCCGTCGGCCACAGGGAGCACACCGCGTTCCCGATGATGTGGCTTGAAAAATTTCTATTCTGTGGATCGAGCTGCGGGCCGACTGCCAACTGGCAAGTCGTAGCCGAAATCTTGGCCGATGGGGGCAAGCTCGCGCTGGGGAAGTACCTCCTCGGCTATTTGTACCAAATGTTGCATCAGGTCGCCGCGAAGATAGCCGCCAACACCCCAATCAATACCGACGGCCCCTGGTGGTTCTTGCAGATCTGGCTGGTGCTCGCAACCCAAAAGGTGGCCGGTCGGCTCCCTCTGACAGACGTCGTATTCCCAAGGCGGGAGCCGATCGAAGACGAGAACGGCAACGAGGTCACCACCACCAGTGCATGAGCTATGGAGAAGTAGCGCCGCTCATGTAGGCTCCGAGCAATTGGCCGAACTGCGGCCGAATGGTTCATCGCCCTTTACGACGGGCTGTCTCCCGAGAACTGCGCCTGGTACTTCTACCGGGATCGGGGACTGTTTGAGTTGCCGGCCGACTTCAACTGGGAAGACATCAACTCGGTCGACAGCCCAAGGTGCAGGGAGCTGTTCATCGCCGCTCTATCCCCCTGCATCTTGCCGACCGGAATCCATCAGGGCCGATCAGTGGCCAAGAGCTACAAGTTTTATTACCTGGTATCGGCAGCGAGGCAGTTCGGTCTTGGGCAGATGCCCATCGGCTTTTATTACGCCGACAAAATTGAAACGAGGGGGTGGTAACTCAAGATTTGATAATGCATCGGCCGCTGAATATAGCCGACCCTCCCTCGCGAGATCGATGTGATGACCGTCGCTCGGGAAGAGCGCGACCTCACGACCAATGGTGGGCCGAAATCAAATGCCACATCTTTCACCGGCGGTCATCACATTACGTCGATCCGCTCGCCCGAAGAAATCCCTTCGGTAAGCTTCGATGTCCACACAATTTTTACTCTTTTTATCATCGGCTGATATAGCCGATTAACATTTCCCCTTTGGCTTGCAGGAGACAGAGACGGAGCGGCCGACGGTGAGCGACTCCGGGCGCCCCATTGAATACCGTCTAGGTGTTCTGGATGGCGGCGACCTCGCTCCGTCGGCCATCGGCTGGGGGGTGCCAAAGCTGGCGTCGTTGCTGCAAGGGCGGTGTGCGCCACCGACACCTGTAAGAAAAGAGCCGCACCACCCCTACAGCCGTCTGGCCGTGCTCGCCCCCAAGAAACCGAAAGAGAAGAAGCGGCGGCGTCGGCGACGCCTCCCCTTAGACCCGGCCGTCGCGTAGTTCCTCGACACCATCGCCAGCGAGGAAGTGTCGGGCTGTTGGAGCGGCGGTTGAACCTGAGAGTTCGAGCCATGAGTCCGTCAATGCTCCAGCCGATGCTCCACCGGTCCCAAGTCCTCCAACGAGAAATCGGCCGGTAAGCCCTCATTTCACCAAGTTCGGCTTCATAATGATATCACTTGCATCTGACCGAACAATTCTTTCTAGGTCAAGAAATTGGCTGGCCCCACTTCACACTCCGCGCCATCGATAATCGCCTCTTGCCACTTAATCCGTAGAAATTAGCCGATTCGCCTGCTAACACTTATTTTGCAGCCCCACGATCTCCGTCGGCTCTCCCCAGGCGTCCAGCGAGCATGCTGCGCCTGCCGCGGGCGGCGGCAACGACGCCGACGAAGAGGCCCCGATGGCCGCAGGCGGCGATCCAGCCGAGCCGACAGCTCCGACCCCGGTGCCAACGGTAAGCTGAGGCTGACGATCGGCTTCTGTCAACTTAATGTCTTCTGATTATTTCTCTTTTCTGCAGAACATAGCCGACCTCCTCAATTTTGACCTGTTGGAGTTCGAGGAGTCCGGCGAAATCGGCGAGGAGGCGTTGGTGACGCCGGCTGAGGACTGAGGGCCACCCTAGCCGACATCGGCAACCGGCTGGAGGCCTCGCTGGATGCACTGGTGGTCGACAGCGGTTCGATACGCGCACGTTTCAAAGAAATTCAAGGCCAGCTGCCGGAAGCTCTGGCCGACGCCATCGTGCCGACCACCTTCATGGAAGCCCACCAGCTCAAGTACGAACGGGCACAGCAGTGGATAGCCGATCGCCACGAGAACCAGGCCCGGTCGACCACCCTCCAATCGACCAAGGACGCCACTGAGAGCCGGAAAGTCACCTTCGACCGCCTGAAGACTGAGCCGGTGGCCAAGCTCGAACAACTCCTTGCACGCCAAGATCAGCAGATGGCCGATCTCGTTCAAGTCACGAACGAGATCGATGTCCATAAGGAGTACATGGCTGGTTTGCCGGCCGAGATCGAAGCTCAACGCCAAGGCATCAAGGTGGCTGTGGCACACTTGTGAGACCTGGTGAAGGGCATCCGGCCGGTGGCAGGGTCCGAGGCCGACGATGTAAGGGCCATTGAAGAGATAGACCAGATCAGGCGGACGGCGTTGTCGGCCATAGCCAATTTCTTAAAACAATAAGCTTGTAATATTTTAACATTCTGAAATCGGCTATTGCCTCTTGTATTATACTTGTCATACTTTTGTGATGGGATTGGACAATCACTTTAGTCGTGCTTGTAATCGGCTTTGAATTGTGTAATATAGTTTATCAATCTTCTGCCGCTGTGCTTGTAGATAAGATCAGCTTTCGGCCGCGCGTAGTGTCTTGAATTGCTCATGCTGAAATTGGCCCCAGCTGCCCGTATCGTTTTATGTTGCCGATTCCGAGACCGCACCACAACCGTCAGCGCTTGAATTACGGTCGTCGATCCAAATCACTTCCAACGCCTTCATTTGGACTGCCAATTACGAGGCTAAAAAGTTTCAGAAATCCTTCAAAAATCCTGACGCCCCATTTTGCAATCGGCTAGTGTACGTATATGCCCCCCCAAGTTTTGTTGATAGCTTCGGTGTCGACAAAATTGTGAGTTCGAGCCGATCGCACATTATTGCCGTCCCTATCGGCCAATTATTAGCCGATCGTACAAAACTCAGCAAAAAAAACGTTGCATAAAAATGCCTAAAGGCGATGCCTTGTTAAAGCAAGACATCGGCTGTCGTAAGTCAGCTTAATCTACCTGAGCCAAATCACGAGTTGATCCATACGCTTGGGTAATATTTCTTCAGGTATTTTCCGTTAAGAGCCCTTCCAAATACTTCTCCGTTCAGCCCTTTTAACATATAAGCCCCTTTAGAGACGTATTTGTGGATCTTGAAAGGTCCTTCCCAATTTGGTGACCACTTGCCGAATTTGTTGTCTCTAGATCCAATCGGCAGTATCAATTTCCAAACGAGTTCGCCGTCCTCAAAAGATTTAGGCACCACCTTTTTATTATAATGTCTGGCTACTCGTTCTTTATCCTTTGTGACTTTTTCCAAGGCCCTCATCCTGGATAAAACTAAATCTTTCGATTCGTCCACCATGAGGTGATAATAATCGTCGGCTGTGAGTATATCCTGTAGCTAAATGCGCCTTGAGCCGACGACACTTTCCCATGACAGCACTGCCTCATGTCCGTAGACCAGCTTGTACGGAGGGACTTGAATTGACCCGTGGCATGCCATCCGATACGCCCACAGTGACTCGGCTAATCGGCTGTGCCACTGTTTAGGGTACTCAGAGATCTTTCTTTTAATCAATTTGATCAAACTTTTGTTTGAGGCCTCGGCTTGTCCGTTGGCTTGTGCGTAGTACGACGAAGAATTAAGCGGCTTGATCCCCATGCCGTCGGCAAACTGAACAAATTCGTCCGATACAAAGATAGACCCCTGGTCTGTTGTTATTGTTTGTGGAACGCCAAATCGGTAGATGATATGTTCTTTGACAAACTCGATTGCGTCCTTAGAATCCACTTTTCTGAGGGGAATCACCTCCACCCACTTTGTGAAGTAATCTGTCGCCACCAGGATAAATTTATGTCCTTTGCTTGATGGTGGATTGATCTGGCCGATCATATCAATGCCTCATCCTCTGAACGGCCACGGCTTAATAATTAGGTTCATAGCCGATGCTGGTGCTCGTTGTATGGCGCCAAACTTCTGACAATCCTGGCAGCCCTTGTAATACTTGAAACAATTCTCCAGCATCGTCGGCCAGAAATACCCTGCTCGGTGAAGCAGCCACTTCATTTTGTGGGCCGATTGATGAGTGCCACAGATTCCTTCATGCACTTATCCGATGGCCACTGTAGCCTGATCGGCTCCCAAACACTTGAGTAGCACGCCGTCAATCGTCCGATAGTACAGATCTTCGTCGAGCAATACATATCGTAATGCCTTGTATCGTAGCTTCCTTGTAGCCGATTGAGAGGGGTTTTTGAGATAGTTGTAAACTTCAAACCTCCAGTCATCGGCTGTGATGGCGGCAACGTCTATGTCGATTTCTCTCAGCATCGACCGATAGCCCGATGCCCCCTGAGCCAAGTCATTGGCCTCTGAGTTCTGCTCTCTTGGGATATGTTTCAAAGTAACCAGCCGAAAACCGTCCATTAGTTCCCGGCATTGCCGATAATAGACCATCAGCGTGTCGTTTTTGCATTCATATTTTCCTGATAATTGGCTGATGACCAACAGTGAATCTCTCATTATTTCGATGGCGTCGGCTTCAACTTCCTTGAGTAGGTGTAATCCTTTAAGGACGGCTTCGTATTCGGCTTGGTTGTTTGTAGCGTGGGGGTTGATGGCAAAAGCAAACTCGAAGCTTGCCCCCTGGGCGAAATAATGACCAAGCCGATGCCACAGCCGTTGGTGCAAACCGAGCCGTCGAATGTCAAAGTCCAAGGCATAATTTCCACTGAGCCGATGGAGTCGTTTCTGTGCTCCACAATTAAATCGGCTATGGCTTGCCCCTTGACTACCTTTGGTGCCTAATACCTCAGATCGAATTCTGTTAGCGCGAAAATCCACTTCCCAATTCTTCCTTTGAGCACTGGAGCCGATAGCATATACTTAACTACATCGGCTTTGCAGATTACTATGCACTCGTTGGATAGCAGATAGTGCCTTAACTTCGTACATGAAAAATAGAGGCATAGGCATAGCTTCTACACAGGTGGATACCTTGTCTCCGTGTCCAGCAACCGTCGGCTGAGATAGAAGATGGCCTTTTCTTTGCCATTGATCTCTTGGATTAAGACGGAGCCGATTGATTTATCATCGGCTGATAGGTACAGTTTGAACGGTATTCCCTTCTGTGGAGGCATTAAAACTGGGAGGGAACTCAGATAATATTTTATGTTGTCTAATGCCCTTTACTGTTCTGCCCCCCATGTGAATGTTTGATCGGCCTTCAGCCGAAGCAGTGGTGTGAACGGTTCCATCTTTTCTGAGAGATTGGCTATGAACCGTCTGATGAAGTTTATCTTGCCGATCAATGATTGGAGTTGTTTTTTGTCCTTCGAAGGTTGAATTGTCTTGATAGCATTTATGTTTCTTGGCGTAACTTCAATTCCTCTTTCATGGACAAGAAATCCCATGAACTGCCCGGCCGATACGCCGAACGCGCACTTAAGCGGATTCATCTTCAGACCGTACTTCCTCGTCCGTTCTAACACTTGTCTCAGATCGGCTATGTGGCCTTCTATCTCCCTTGACTTGACAACCACGTCATCAATGTATATCTCTACCAGCGAGCCGATCATATCGTGAAAAATGTAATTCATGGCCCGTTGATATGTTGCCCCAGCATTCTTCAAGCCGAACGTCATCACTACCCACTCGTACAAGCCGATTGCGCCGGGACACCGAAAAGCGGTCTTGTGGATGTCCTCGTCGGCCATGAATATTTGATTATACCCTGCATTGCCATCCATGAAACTGATAATTTTGTGGCCTGAAGCAGCATCAACAAGCAGATCGGCTATCGACATTGGGTATTCGTCTTTAGGGGTTGCCTTGTTTAGATCTCTGAAATCAATGCACACTCTAAGTTTATCATTTTTCTTCAACACTGGGACGATGTTTGAGACCCACTCGGCGTATCGGCAAGGCCGAATGAATCCCACGTCGTATAGCCGAGTGATTTTGGCTTTAATTGCATCGTACATATCGGCCTTAAACCTCCTGGGAGGCTGTTTGCATGACCGATAGCCTGCCTTAATCGACAGCTAGTGGACCACTATTGATCGGCTGAGGCCGGCATCTCGAAGTACTCCCAAGCAAAACAATCTTTATATTCTTTTAACAACTCAATAAGCTGGGATCTACAATGAGGAGATAGATTTTTGCTAATATACATCGGCCTCGGCTTATCACCAGAGCCAATGTCAATTTCCTCTAATTCGTCGGCCGATGTGAAACCTTGCCCTAGCTTGCCATCGTCTTCGTCCGTGATGTTCATGCCGAAAACGCTTGAGCCCTCCACCATGTCTTGTTCAAAGCAGCAGCTGCGGCTCGTCATTTCCTATCGGTTGTATTGTGGAATTGGACACATTTAGAAAATTGGCTTGCCAGATTTTCCCAGATAAACAATCGATGCCTCCGATTTCCCAAAGTGGCAAATCGGCACTGACGACACTAACTGACCTATCGGCTGGCACGATCTCGATCTTGTCGTCGTCCCATTGGATCAGGCTCTGATGCATTGTAGAAAGGATGCAGCAGTTAGCGTGTATCCAGTCCCTTTCGAGCAGTAGGCTGTAAGACCCCTTCCCATCGATGACAAAGAACGTTGTGGGCACGGTCTTATTGCCGATGGTCAGTTCAATGTTGAGGACGCCCTTGGTTTTCGATGGATTGCCGCCGAAGTCTTTGAGCACCATGTTGGTTTTTATCAGGTCTTCAGCTCCCTTGCCTAGTTTTCTGAACGTTGCATAAGGCATGAGGTTAACTACGGCTCCCCCATCGACTAGCATTTTGGAAATTGGTTTGCCGTTGACGAATCCTTTAACGTACAATGGCTTTAAGTGCCGATTTTCGGTTCCCTGGGGTTTGTCGAAGACAGCCTGGTCTGGTGAGATTGCCAGTTTCGCTAGATCGTCCTCAATGGTGTCTGCATCAGCTTCAGGAGCGCCGAACTCGGCTGGCAGCACGAACACCATGTTAACCGATGCAGAAATTTTGCCTTTGCCTTTGGTTGCCCTCCTGGCTTGATCGGATAAGCTTTCCTCGGCTTGCTCTTTGTCGGCTATGGCAGCTTTCTCTTTAGGTACCCATCGCCTTTTGATTTTGCCCAGCCGACGGCGCTGTTTGTGGATCATTTGCTGAACTTCGTCTTCTCTCCCTTCACACTTAAGCCGTTGAACCCTTCTTTTCTGCATCTTTGTGAAGAGATCGGATGGGCACCATTGGGGGTTGGCCGATTCCTCATCGTCGGCCTCTTCATCGTCGCGGTTGTTGCCATCGCGGTTTTCGTCGACGAAGAAGTCTTGATGGATCGGGCCGAGCCGATCATGGACAAACCGCCTTTGGTTTAGCTGAACGGTTCTGGGGACGAACCGAGTTGGGCTTGCGAACGATGAACTCCTGTGCTCGTCGTCGCGGTGATCGTTGCATGCTGGGCAATCGTCCAGTGTTGGCAGTCTCATGCCGGATTCCCAGCAGTACCTGAAAAAATCGCAATGCCAATGCGGATCGGCATTGTTGCGGTTTACCTCGTATCGTCGGCTTTGGGTGTTCGGCTCGCGCTGACGAGGTGCTTCATTGTAAGCCTCTTCCTGCCGAGACCGGTACTGATGACGATATCGGCTACGTTCGTGGATCGGCAGTCGATCAGCTGATATGATGACTGGGCGCACCACATTAATTGGCGTGGTGTGACATCCAATTTGCTCGCCTTCTGCCTTGGCCCCGATCGATGTATTGACTAAGCTGTACGCCGTTCTGTTCTGTCAATCAGCTTGCCTGAGGCCGGCTTGGACCGTGTTGACCGGGAAAGGATTGTCGTCTACTTTCATCGGCCGATTTGAATCGGTGAACTTCAGCTTCCCGGCCTCAATTGCCGACTGGATTTGCTGCCTGAAGACTTTGCAGTCGTTGGTGGCGTGGGATGTGGAGTTGTGCCACTTGCAATATTTCTCTTTCTTCAATTCTTCGGCCGACGGGATCACGTGTTTTTCAGGCAACTGAATCTGTTTCTCATTGAGCAGTAAGTCGAAAATCCTGTCGGCCTTGGTGATGTCGAAGTTGTATTGTTCTTCCTTGGCCGTCTTCAACAGCCATTGGTAGACGATGGCCTTTTTGTTCTTGGCTCATTCGGCTGCCGCCACTTCTGTGTCGTCGTCGTCGGATTCGTAGTCTGATTCGACGATGACTTGAGTCATATTTTTGACGTCCTTTCTGGTGTCTTGGAATCATTGCTCGTGGGCCGTCACCTTCTGCGTCAAATGGGCTAAGCTGTCAAAGTCCTGCGCAGAGAATCGCTCTCGGATCAGCCCGATCAAACCATGAAAGGCCAAATCGGCCAGTTGGGCGTCCGATAGCACCAGTGTAGCATCGGTTCCTAATCTCTCTAAAGCGTTGGATGTATTCCTGGACCGATTCATTGTGTTTTTGCCTGATGCTGGTGAGGTCCGACAACTTCATCTCGTGGTTGTCAGAGTAAAAGTAGTTGTGGAATTGTTTTTCAAGATCGGCCCAACTCTGAATTGAGTTGTAGAGCAATGAGGAGAACCAAGTAAAGCCTATCCTGAAAGAGAAAGAGGGAACAATCGGACTCTCAAGGCGTCCGTAGCCGATGCTTCGCCACACTATGCCTAGAATCGGCTAACATGCTCGTAAGTTGAAACGTTGTCCTGCCCTGAGAACTTCGAAAAAACTGGGAACTTGTATCGGTTAGGTAACGGGATCCGCTCGAAGTGCTCTGGATAGGGATACCGATACATGTTCCCTGAGTCCTTCGGCTTGAGGCCGAATTTATCGCGCATGACATCTGCAATCAGATCGGCCCAGGTTTGGTTGTCCTATTGTATCGGCTCGTATGGGTCGCACGACGCGGGTGCTTGCCGATACAGTGGTGGTGTCTGAGGCCTATGATGATGATCTTGACGGCCTCCTTGGCACTGGTAGTAATGATCAGCAGGAGGTGGCCGATGCGCCGGTGGTGGCGTTGGTGGTCCTGGAAACAACTGTCGGCCACCGGCGTTATACCGCCTGTTTGGATCAATCAGCTCTGACTGCCGATTGTCGTTGAACATATTAGCAATCTGATCTTGGGGCAGCGGCTGCTGTCAGTTCAGCATAGTAATTGCTGGCCTTATAGCCGGTTCACCTGGACTCGGCTGACCAAGGACTCCTCCCGGCGGCCCTTGTTGTGCTAGTGGTGGGACCGGCCGATTCTGTGTGACTAGCGTCCTGTAACCAGGAAATTGGCCGTCTGTGAAGTACGTCGGCCCTTGTTGCAGCTGGTCGGCTATCTTGACGTCGACCACAGTAGCGATCATGTTATTGAGAGTGTTGACCAGAATGCTACTTTGATTGACTAACGCGTGATGGACGACTGAGTCGATCCGGTCTTGTAGAGAATATACAGCTGAATTGTCATGTTCCTGGGTCGGCTCCTCCACCTTCTGTTTGCCTTTTGTCTCACGAGAGGATGATGCCTTAAGGTCGTTCATATTGAACTTATATTTTTGATGCACGGCCCCAGATCTTGTTTGGGTGAAAGATTGCAGGTAGTTAGCCTGGAGCTCTTCCACCATCTTCTTATAATCGACTTGCTGTTCAGCCGATAACTGCTCCATCTTCACAGGCACGATGTTGTCCTCGGAAATGCTGGGGCTCTTGGAGTCAACCATCTTGCCGGCTGAATCTATGCGTCCGAGTCGAGCCGATAGAGAAAGTCCTACCGGGCGTGCCAAGAAACGTGTTGATGAGAAATTTCTCTCACGCGCTAGCCTGGGAGATCTGCTTAACTCCAGTGCAGGTCCTCGGCTACCTGTGCTGTGCAGGGCGTGCCAGTTGATTTGATCTGTTAACCAACAAGAGAAACAAAGGGATATGTGTTAAGTGTTAGGTTAGATCCCCATTGAATCGGCTGAGGAAATCCATGATCATATATATGCTATCCTAAAATATATTTAAGCCAAACGACTGGAATGGAGCAGCTATACCGAGACAGTATCAGTCATGTAACCTAAATACAGTAAAGGATAATAAATATATGGATCGATAACCTAGCCGATATTGGAAAACTAACGATGAATCGGCTAGTACTCCGATGAATCTTATGAAAATATATAACTCTTGAACGAGATGCGCATAACCTGGAAATCGGCCGTCGGCTGCCTGATGGCGGGCCGATTTCGGCTAGTAACGTCCGACAAGAATACGATCTTAATATAAGAGGCAGTCCTAATATAAATCTAATAATAAATATATTAAAAGAAACACATCAGGGCAGATAAGGCCGGCTGAAACCCCGGCGCTGTCTCTAAACAATATAAATCTTAGCCGAACAGATCATTGATAGTTCTAAAAACGACTTAACAGCTCAAACCCGATGCAACATTAAGTATAAAAAAACCTGATCTGTTGCGACCGATTTATATTCCTCGAGACGGTGGATGCCGCATATAAACCAGCCAACCTTTAGATGTAGCCCTATTGGCTGCAAGTTCTTGATAGAACTAGCCAATGGCAGGATAGATCTAAACATTAGTCTAATTTATATGTGCTATATGATAAGTAGCGCAGTATAAACTCTTGAATCTAATGTGTCATTACGATGGAAGCATTAGAAACAACAGATCATACCACTAATGACAAGCATTTACCTAGATCTGGGGATCGAAACGATGCAACCCGTAGCCAAACAAACTGCTCGTCTGAAGAAAAAGGTTGGCGATGCGCCGAAGGTTTGATTGATTGTTTGTATTACAGGGGGTCTCGGGTCCTATTTATACCCAAGATACAATTATCTGTACAAACTCTGAACTCTATCTAAACTACTATTTTAAAACACAACATTATCCCTAGAAGGACCTACGCCGTGTTACAATTAATAGTTTAAACAAACTCCTAAATTACAGATACAATTGTCGTTACAAGACTCTATCCATAGGTGGCAATATCGTTTAACGCACAACTAACAACCGAATCTTCTATTTACCCTCAAACTGCTGTACCAAAAACGGTTTTATCTCTTCCGGACCTGGAATCGACTACCGGGTGCCCTTGTCCGATCCAACCTTAGCCGATTGGCCTCGCAGCCGATCACTCCTCAGTCGATACGACCTCTGTTTCCACACTAAACCAGCCGATCCGATTCCATTTTGCCTTTGCAGATTTAAGGACTCAATTACCAAATTTCAGTGTTAACACTATTGTATCCTGCTTATCTTGTGCAACTTTGCTCTATTCAATATATTTATCTTCTCGTATAGTTGAGTGTGGTTCATATGCTAGTTGGTTAGTTATATGTTTCATCCATAGTTTATATGATAATTATATCATGATTAGACGAGTAACTATATTGCCACGGTTATGGTTCAATGTGCAATTAGGATGTAGGTATGCTCTTGTCTTAGTCATTGACGTTTGGGGAGGCAATGTAAGCGCAATGCTTAGATTGTTCTATAGACATTGGTTATGGTCATATCTCCACGGGTTGTAGAGGTAGGTGGCAGGTGGTGACAGCCCTATCCGCCCTTTGTAATCCTCCATGTTCGGGTACAACATAGGGCGAACGGTAAGAAATCGACTTTAGGTGGTAGGCAGGGCCACTAGAGGCGGTACCCCCGGAGGCCTGGAAGTATAGAACTGGGTAACTAACCATGAACATAATTGTTTGTATAATCTGTATAATTATATTATAAGTACATTAGGAACTTAGCTCTAATATTATACTCTCCACTTAGCATTCATATATAATTTATTAGGACTCTTCTGTGTGTGTCACACTACCCCATTTATCATTACCACTTACCCATGCTTAGACTTTGGTGGCTCAACTATAACATATGAATATTCATAGTAACTTAGTATTCTCTTCTCGACCTCCGTCTTCCTTTGGGATAAAATACAGTATCCCAAAATACTTTTGGGTGAAATGCTACAACGGTATATCCGTGCGCTTACGGATTTATCCGTGACCATAAGAAATACCAACAATGGCACATGTACACTGTCTTCCAGCAGTGATTTAGCCACTTGTCTCCTGTTTGGGCCATGCACCTTACACATGCTTTTATGCCCTTCACCGTCCGGCCCGCCGTGTTACCAAGTGCTGGGTAGTTTTGTATTGTCGTACAAAAAATAGCCCGACATATGAAGTTCTCTCGTTTGTATGCATCCCACATCTTTACACCACCCGTCCATAGTATCCCAAGATACTCTACTAGCGGCTTGAAATACACATCGATACTGTTGCCAGGTTGTTTAGGCCCTTGAATTAGACGTGGCATCATGATGTACTAACGCTTTAAACAGAGGCAAGAAGGGAGGTTGTAGATAATAACAACCACTGGCCATGTGCTATGACGACTGCTCCTGTCACCAAAACAATTCATGTTGTTTGTACTGAATGCAATCCTCACATTCCTTATGTCATACGCAAAATGCTTTCTATGCTTGTTGTCTTTCTTTCTCCATTAAGATCTAACAGTTGGGTGCCTTATCATTCCATCTCTTTTACGCTCTTTGTGGTGCCAACACATCAGCTTAGCATGTTTCTTATTTGCGAACATACTTTCCAAACGAGGGATGATTGGAAAATACCATACCACCTTTACCGACACTCTTTTCTTCTTCACTGTATCATTACTTCCACCATCACCATCTCCACACTTATACCGAGAAGTCTCGCACACCGGACATTGGTCCAAACCTACATAATCACCTCGGTAAAGAATGCAATCATTTCTACAAGCGTGATTTTTTTTATCTCAAGGCCAAGGGGACAAATAACTTTCTTCGCTTGGTACGTTGTTTCCGGCAAGATATTACCCATAGGAAGAATTTCTGTCAACAGCTCTAGCAACTCAGTGAAGCTCTTATCTGACCATCCATTGCTTGCCTTCAGGTGAAATAGAGATAGGATTACCTGCAACTTGCTGTGCTCCACCTTACATCCATTGTAAAGTGGAGTTTTTGAGTCCTCCACCATAGTTTTGAACTTGGAAAATTCCCTATCATTAGGGTCAGCCCTATCCATGTAGTGCAACATCTGATCTAGATCAGCTTTACCATGATCAACACATGTATGTTTGGTCATCCTGTTCACAGCTGACATCCTCATTCGGCACGTCACTGTTGCACACACTTCCCTCTCCTTGCTCCTTTTCATGAAGAAATGCACGATTCGTTTCATACACCTATCGTAGGTCCATTACAAATGATGGATACCTACGAAATACAAATTTAATTTACCCCTCCGAATAATCTTCCATAATTTAACTACTATAACATAAAGTAATTAGGATTTTATAATTCACAAAAGAATTGGAATAACAAAAACGATAGATCTTCACTAATTTAATTATTATAACATCGTGTTACATCTGTCTATACTACTCTATGAATATTATTTATAGCACCTAATAATAAATATTATGCAAAAAGTCAACTATTGTCATGTCAATACTTAAATTCAATATTATCATGTGGTCATCCAAGGATAGATCTAATTAAATGAACACAAAAAGATTAAAAAAATCACCCCTAGAAAACAAATAGAAATAATTGTTTTGGTTTGGCACTTTATATGTATAAGTAGCAAATGGTTCATATTCAACAAGCAAGAGTGAAACGAAGCGAGAAATAACCTTGTAGGCTTCAATCTCCAACAAACCAAAAAACTAGAGCAAAACATTCCCCCTCCTCGAGCTGGTCGAGCAAGAACAAGAGACGCAACTTTGTTCTTTGCTCGATCAGCTCGAAAGGAGGGGGACGAGCTATATATGTGCTGAGCTTGTGCCGGTTCTCAAAGTGGGCCCTTCAATGGCTATTTGGGGACAGAGGGCACATATGTGTCGGTTCATAAATAGAATTGACACCTTTCTTTGATAGCCTCAAAGGTGTCAGTTTTAAAGTGGGTCGCAAACAACCACTCTAATGGAAGAATGATTAAATGTGCCGATTTTGGATAGAAACTGACGCTTTTGTCTGACAGGACAAATAGATGTCGGTTTCTATTAAAAACTGATATCTTTTGCATCACAAAGATGTCGGTTTCAACCTATGGCATCCCATAAATGCATGTTTGGACGGGAAAAACACTATAGCTATTGGTTTTATCTGTTCTAACACCTATAGTGCTGTCCTCTATGTGTTTTTACGTAGGTAATGGTTTATAAGTATTTCAGAATTTCACATAAAGTAGTTCATTTTATGCATGAATCAGGGGAAAAGTAGTATTCCAAACAATCCCTGAGCAAATAATCACAATTGCAAGTTTGAGAACTAGAGATATTTTAGTTGGAAGTGCAGCTTGATGGTTTGTAATAGCAAGTCGATCCATTTCTCGCCGCAAATTGCGCTTTTAAAAGTCCTTATCGTTAGAAGCATTTTATTTTAGTTTTGTTAGGGTTTTATGTGGTGATGCGTTAGTGGAGTAAACATCAAGTTGAAATGAACTAATATCTTACTTATTTTAGTCAGGAATAAGGGAGAAATCTTATTGGTTCCACGTCAGTTAGGCCATGTAGAAGAAACTAACATTCATAGGAATTATGGTGATGCTGTGTAAAATCCAATTTCTTGACCTCCCTGTTCTATATATGGATTGCGACATGACAGGGATGTTTTAACTTTAGTAGGTAATGCTGAATTTTAGAGACAAACTTAACGTCCATTGTTTATATTTTTTTAATCTAATGGCGCTTCTTAGAAAAAAACTTAAGCCTAAAAATGTTGTTTTTGTTGGTTGCGAACTGATGCATGTTAAATTGAGCTGTGATATCCATTTTGCAAGACAATAGCAGGGCACCATTTTTTGTTATTTTTGCGACTTGCCAAACTGTGCTGCAAAATTTTCTGTATGCCTTTTTATTTTCAAAATAGTTGCATTTTGGGCATATGCTAATTTAGGACAGGCTGACAAGTAAAGACTAACAGTGTGTCTGAGAGAAGAGAAAAAATAAAAACATACATAAAACGAGTGAGTTATTAGCAGATAATTAATTAAAAGTATTTTTAAAACATAAAAATAGATTAATATGATTTTTTAAAATAATTTTTTATATATTTTTTAAAAATATATTGTTTAGCAGTTTGCAAGAAGTGCGAGTAGAAAACTAAAACTAGATGTTTTCTTCTCTTCCCATCGATCTCAAAAGGTGTTAGGATAGTGCAACCAGAATTCTGTGAGATATCATTGTTGACTACTAGTGTGTATTAGCACGTTACGTTGACATATGTGCTGTACTTGTAAAAAAAGAGACATGTGCTGTACAAAATAAGTTTGCTTCATTGACACATTTTGTCTACAAACTCCTTAAAACATGGAAAAAAGAAGTGATATGTTCTCAATGCTTAAATCTTTATATTGTTTTGACTTAAATTGTTCCCTATCTGTTAACACTGGAATTTGGTAATGGGGTTCCTAAGTCCTAAGAAAGCAAGGTGGAATTGGATCGGCTAAGGGCAGAAGTCGTATCGGCTAAAAGAGTGATCGGCTGCAGAGCTGGTCGGCTGAGGATGGGTTGAATGGAACAGCTGACAGCCGATTACGAGTTCAGAAGAAATAAAACAGTGTCCAATGCAGAAACTTAAGGATAAGTGAAGATTCGGATGTTAATTGCGCGTTTAAAGATATTGCCACTTATGGATAGAGTCCTGTAATGGCAGTTGTATCTGTAATTTAGGAGTTTGTTAAATTGTTAGTTGTAATGCATTATGGATCTCGCTAGGGATGATATGATGTTTTAAAAAGTAGTTTAGATAGAGTCCGAAGTTGTTACAAATATTTGTATCTTGGGTATAAATAGGACCCGAGACCCTCTATATGAAAACGATTCAATCAATCTAATCTTCGGCGCATCGCCATCCTTTTCCTTTTAGACGAACACTCTGTTTGGCTTTGGGCTGCATCGTCTCGATCCCTAAACTCAGGTAAATGTTTGTCGTTAGTGGTGAGATTACTTGTTTCTAATGCTTCCATCGCAATGACACATTGGATTCAATAGTTTCACTACGATATATATCATATAGTGCATATGAACCAATTCGGTGCTTAGATCTATTTTGTAGTTGACTCATCTTTTTGGGGGTATGTGGTCAACAAGGCTAGGTTTAAGGGTTGGTTGGTTCGTATGTAATATCTACCATCTTACGGAGTGTAAGTCGGAAGTAATAGATTTGATGCTTCTTTTGATACTTAATGCTGCATCAAGACGAAACTATTGAGTCGTCTTTAGAATCGTTGGTAATCTATTCTTTTGGACTTACATTATCCGGGATAGCGTCGGGGTTTCAATGACCTTACTTATCCTAATGTATTTCTTTTAATATAATTGTTATTAGATCTGTAATAGGGCTGTATTTTATGTCTAGATTGTGCTCGCTTACATCTTTGATCTAGGAATGTTGCGTCTGCACGAGATTCATTGGAGTATTAGCCGATTTGATGTTAGTTTCCCAGCATCGGTTGATCTGTTGATCCGTATATTTATTATTCTTCGTTATATTTGGATCGGATGACTGATGATCGTCTTGGTATAGCCGATGCGCTTTGGTCGTTTGGCCCAAATATGGTTTGGAATAGCATATATACGTTCATGGATTTCCTTGGCCGATCCCGCGGGGACTTGACCTAACGCTTAACGAACACTTTTTTGTCTTTTCTCTTGTTGATTGGCAGATCAAATCAACTGGCACGCTCTGCATATTATAGGCAGCTAAGAAGTACCTGCACTGGAGTCAAGCAGACCTCCCAGACCAGCGCGTGAGAGAGATTTCTCGTCAACACTATCACAGCACTACAGTAATTTCTCCTCCGATTTGAGAGAATGAGGGGAAATAAGGGATTAGGTCAATTCTTAGGGGCAAATAGTATTTTATTCATAAACATAAATCGTGAATATCTTGACATTGCTAAACACAGATGAATGCAAGTTTTTTTTATGGCACATGTCCATCGTAATTTTGTATATGGAGGACTAGACAAATTTGACATGATTATTTTCTCTCTCTTTTTAGGGCAATTTGACATGATTCTATAGGGTTAACCTTTGTACATAATTCTAAAAAGAGGCATTTCATCTTGCATTAAAAACATACCCTAATTATTCGTACAAACCAAAGTAAAATGCGAACCCATTTTATCTGCCTTTCCATCTGGAACATCATCCTGGCCTGACACAGAGTACACATGAAAGCAACATTTGGTTTCCTCTCCTTTTCCCTTTCTAAAAGAAAAGTGTGACAGTAACACTGAAAGAGATTGCCTCACCTAAAAGAAAAACAAAAGAGAAGCAAAATATGTGATTTTACTTTATTTTGAAGTACTCAGAGAGTGACTAAAGTACACAAGGGTTCCCTCTCCTGTGCCAATAAATCCAGCTACCTCATCTTTGGACAACACTCCAATGATTACTTTGCAACTCAGTGCTTTTTATCTGAGAGATACTAAAAAATTAAAATTAAGCACTCTTTTGCTGTGTATATAAATGGTATAGTACTATGATACTGGCATATCACTGTTCCAATTATATACTCTTCCGTTCCAAAATATAGTAACACGGTATCACCATTAAGCAACCAAAATATAGTCACACGGTATCACGATTAAGCAACAGTACTACGAATACGGATAACCGAGTTTAGATGGTAAAAATAGAACAATACATAAATACATCTTTCTTTTTGAAATGCCAGAACCTCACAATCCAAGAGAAAGAAATGAGGAACAGTGGAAGCAAAATCTTGTTATCAATGACATTATGTAATGTGATCACAACTAACATTTTCACCTGCAGACACACTTGTTCTTGTTCATCAGCTGCTCTCTCCTTTTCTCCCTAGCTTTAATTAATTTACATCATCGCATTTGATCTACAGATAGCGTTGGCCAATACCAAGCGGCCACAACTCGCACGCTTCGATCCAACCACATGAGTATATGTTACCCGATTAAGGATAAGCTAATATAATTAGCATCAGCTACTTAGTAGTACAGTAGTATAATGAGAAGCATTCATTCGATCATCTGAAATGTAATCTTGTAATGTACTATAGGACAGTTGGAGTAGCAATTCATAAACTAGACGAACTGAATTGATGGAGCTCTTGACGCATGGCCTCGCTTACGAGTCTTGGACCGTTCTAGAAGACTAGAATATCCTTCTCCCTTTGTCCATAAATAAATAAGTGTAGTTTTAATTAGTTAAATTTTATATATAGGTTCAGATTTTTGACTGATAGATAATAGTCTGATAAAAACGATAGTGTCTTTATATATCAATATCACACTAATATATTTTGGTACATATAGACTCAGTGGCATGGAGCTCTCATATATAGCGACGGTAGTGTAATTTTCTTTCTCGAATATGAACTCGATGATATCGGTTTCTATGATTTTTATATTGAATTTGTCTAGATCTATATTGATTTGTGTTCATCCTGATGTCCTCCTAAGGAAATATTCTTGAGTGATCTTTTATATAAGTAGAACTAGGGAACCAAGTATAAATGCAATCCGAGTAATTTTTTTCGTGCCCATGTAGGACTTTGTATATGAAACAAGATTATATATAAAACATGATATATGATGGACCCCGTTAAGTCTAACACAAAACAAAAAGTATTGTATATGATGCTAAGTAAAAAAATAAAAAATATTATGTCTTTCATTACTAGAAGAAAAATAAAGAGAAAAAAGATAAACTATTACTATTGACTCAATACTGAAAAAAGATAAAACAATATTAAAGAAGTCTGTTGGACTACTTTCAACTATACTTAGGCTGTCCTTGCGGAAAACGTGATGTTAATTAAATATGAGTTAAAAACATGAAGAATAGTTTGATATATTTTTAAGCAACTTTTGTATGAATATTTTTTAAAAATACATCGTTTATGTAGAAAATAAGAGAGTAGGCATTGGAAAAGGTTGAATTCTAGCACGGAATCTTGAGACCAAAACTACACCTGGCCATTGAGAACTAATGTGCACAAAATTATTAACACATAATTGATTAGTATTAATTATTTTTTAAAAATAAATTAATATGATTTTTAAACAATTTTTATATAAATGTTTTTTAAAAGACGTTCTATTTATTAGTTTAAAAATATGAGTATGAAAAAGGAGGACCATGAGTTGGGAACTTTAACTTAAAAACACAACCTTATTCAGGTGTCGAGGGAAGACGCAATTAGTGTTAATTCCACGTGCATCTCTCTCTTGTTGCCCTGCTTTGCTTAATTCCACGTTAATTCAACCATGCTTGCTGAGTAATAAAGGAAGCTGCGCATAGCTTTGCAAATCCACTTGTTCTGCCCTGCATGGCTATCACACTGCTACTTCCGTTTCCAAATACTTTTGTTGTTGAAAACTATTTATATTAATCTAAACTTTAACCATTTGTATTTTTTTTGCAAAATATATAAGTACTTTAAAATGGTATTATCAGAGTGTTTCATCTTAAAGCTAAGAATTAATCTTTTGTTCGTGGTCCAACGTAAAACTTGATAATGATCAAAGTTAAAATAGTGCTGATAATAGTTTTCAAATATAGGAGTTGTTCTTGTCTTAGTTAAGCATGTGCTATTTCGATGTCAATGAGGTATCCAAAACACGGATTCAATCTTGGTTTAGTTCATGATATATTATTTCTGAAATTGTATGAGTTTTTAATAGGTCTTCCATCTTTTATCCTACAGCTTAAAAACCACTACCAAATTTTAATTTTAAAACTTGGTTTTGAAGTTCTTTTAGCATTGGTTTTTAAATCAAACATATGAGCACGTGAAGCCACGTCATGAGAAATGCCATGGCTGTTGGATCATTGTGCATCTTAATATATGAACCATAGATCAACAGAAAGGCATCACTGTCGATGGACTATACGTGAAGACAATATTTGAAAGGTATAAGAATCATTAAAACTAGAGTATATACGAGATTAAGATAAAAAGAGATAAGAGACAGAGATTTTTATATAGGTTCGGGACCCTTAACTGACAAGTAATAGCCCTACACCTTTCACCAAAACCGATGTTGCTTTTATATATCAGTATTATATGACTATATTATTTGAGATAACATAATCGAGTCTCTGTTGGCTTGGCTGTATGAAGCTCTCACACGTAGTGGATGGCTAGTATAGTTTTCTTTCTCAAATATGCACTTTGCGAGATGGAGGTAGCTCTATGTTCCTTATGTTGGCCTTTATGGATTCGTATTGAGTTTTTCTAGGCTTATATTGAATTGTGTTGATCTGTCTTAGCCTTTTATGGGGTCTTATATTTATACTCTTATTTATCTCATTGTTTAAGTAAAACTAAAAAATAAGTATGAATACGATTAGAATAGTTCTTGTAGTGTTTGAGTAGAATTTTTTTCTTCATTCTTATCCGAACATCTTTCATATACAAAACATGATTTTATATAACACTTGATATATGATGGACTTCATCAAGCTTAACATAGAAGCATTTGGTATGCTTTATTTATAATATTGAAAATTACTCTTATATTAATTGCTGATATTGATTGCACAATATATGATTAAGTAATGACACTTAAATCTCAAAGAACCAGTAAATAATCGCTCACTCTATGCCAACTGCTCCTATTTCTCTAGTTTAACAATTTGAGCTCAAAATCTTCCTCCACTCGACTACTGTTTATAGTTATATGTCTCAAACCCCATGTTATTTGTTGAGACATAATAAAGTTGTTTATATTTAAAACTAAAGTTCTCTAAGTAACTTTTACATAGGCCATCATCATTTTTGTAAACTTTTTTTCAATTCGCACACATGTCTATTAAATCTATTGTAACACTTTATAAGTTTTTCTATCACCTCACATTTCACAGAGACGTATTATCTATATACATAAAAATTTTATTTATTATATTTTTTCTAATAAATCATATGACTTAAGGACAATCCTTTAAATCGTACGAAAAGACCTAAGTTAACACGATGAGTTAAATATAAATAGGTTTCGAGAAAATACCTCCATAATCTACAAACGTCCCAACCTCCTTTACCAAAAAATACACGGTTTTGTGCACCAACAAACCCAAAATGTATTTTTTTCAAAAAAAAATTTTGCAACCACAATATAGAACCGCCCTAAGTTTATTTTTTTTCTAAAATTTACTTCATTAACATTAGACATCAACATTAGATTTGTATTTTCAAGAACTATTTTAACAAAAAAGATAAATAATACTCTAATATGAGGCAGAACTGAAAATTATTCCTTTGAAATCTCGTTTGTTACCGTGCAAATATTACTGTGAGCCTGCCAGTAAATCCGCAATTTTTTTACTGTTCCGGAGAATATTCTCAGGGTCTCTCCGGAATTATTACGGCTTTTGCCCCTCGCATCCACGTTTGCAGGCAATTAATGCGGCACGAGGGAGACGTGGGCCCCGGAGGCCCGTCTGCCACGCGTACCCTCGCGGGGTGCGCTTGCTTGACACAGACAGGTGGGGCGACGGGGTGGGCAGGCGTGGACCACGTGTCGCGGCGTGCCGCTGATCCTTGCCGACACCTGTACGCGTGGGGGCCCGTACAACGTGTATAGGCCAATGGTATCCCGCCACGTGTACGGGAGAGCCAACGGTCACCTGGTGGGCCCGCCGTGGAAACGCAAGGCCACGTCGCCTGCGCTCGGATGAGAATGACACGTGGGCCCCTCGCGTGCGGAGGTCGCCGAGAGCGCGTCGGCTCGGGGAGCGTGATGACGTGGCTGCATCTCTATCCGTCCGATCGGGAGGATCGAACGGATGTGATTTATTGTTGGCTGGGTGCGGTCACCGGCGAGCGAAGCGGCGGGGGGTCTCCAGTCCAGTTTCCTCTCGTCGGTGGCCGGTGAACGGAGAACTTTTCACATAGGCCCTTGCCGTCTACAAAATTACATGAACTAGTTCTTGGATTTCAGCCTCTAATCTCACTGTCAATCTCTGATCGAGTGTGTTTTCACCATGTCGCATTACTCTATTTTCTTGAAACGAAATATTATCCTATTTATTATTTGTTTAAAATATAATACAAATGTAGACATTCACAACGTGCATAGAATCATTCTTATAATTACGATCATGATAATTTCTTTAAGAGAAACATTTTTTCAAAATTAGTTGTTCAATCGTCATGTAACTGATATCATCTGTTTGGTTGGGATCTGAACAGGTTGTCTCTAGACGAGTAAATTACATTCTACATCGAATTGATGATGTATCCTGTCCTTTAACTGTGTGTCATGATAAAAAAAAACTTTAATGTTTATTTAGTTTATAGGATTTTCAAATAAAAAAATAGAAAAAGTAAATGATTTGGATGTCCTATGCCCTTCATTCTTTACGATTTAGGATTTGTTTCCTGAGGTATTACGTCATGCTAAAAATCCTTGGACTATAATTCTTAAAATTTTTATAAAACGAATGAAAATTCTAAAATTTCAGTTTCTACAATAATCTTATAAAAATTCTTTAAATCGAATGATCACTACTAGGTACTAATAGCCACTCGAGTCGACCTGGTTTGATAAGTTTTGCTCTGCCAGTCTCACTGGGCTACGTTACGATTTGGGAAGGGTGTTGACCAAGATTAGACTTTTACTTGGACTGATTTACCCTTGGATCATATGATTACATTTCCATAATTGGCGAGAAGTAACAAATAACCCGGGGACTGAGCTGCAACTATAGGAAAGCTCAAGAATGACGGAGCAAATATAGCAGCAACCCTCGTCAAGGGAGGAAAGAAGAAGAAGAAGAAGCAGAAGCAGACGAGGAAGAGAGAGAAGCTGCTGCTTCGTTTATAAGCGACGCCAAGACAGGCGGGGAAGTCGGGGTGGAGAGAGAGAGAGGACATTTATAGGGTGGAGGAAGAGGAGAGAGAGAGAGAGAGAGAGAGAGAGAGAGAGAGAGGGAGCAGGCGGCCCGTCCGGCGTCGAGGTGGGCGGCGGCGGCGGGGAAGGGGGATGGGGGACTCCGGCGGCTCCGTCGTGTCGATCGACGTCGAGCGCATCTCCTTCGGCGGCAAGGTCCGGGACCATCTCTGTTTCTTGCCATCTCTTCCTTCTTGCTTTTCCTCTCGTCCGTGCTCGCATTGGAGATTCCGTGCTTGCTCCGAATGTTCTTGCGCGAGCTTGGCGGCGTTTGTGCCCGTGCTACTCGGAGATTTTGTTGGATTTCGTCGGTTTGCATTGCTGCTCTCGATTTCGTTTTGATTTCTCGCTTGTTTCGCCTAGTATGGAGGAGTCCAACCAACGTAGAATTTTTACCCCGAATTTGCGAGTCCAACCGTGCGAGAATTCACCTCCAATTCTCCATGCGAAAGGAGCTGCTTTTTATGCGCGCGTTTACTGCGAATCTGCATGCTGCATTCGTCATCTGCTGGAGTAGAACCGTAGCCGTGTTCGTCGTAGCTGCTGCAAGATGGTGAATCTTTCGCCGCCGCGTCGTCGTCTTCAGCCTACTTACGCCGAAAATTCCACCTGCAAAGTGCTGCAGCCTGCTGTTCTTGCCTGGTCCTCGCGTAGAAAATCAAACTAATTTAGCTCATCAGTCGCCTGCATATGCGCTTAATTGCGCGATTTTTAGCTCAAAAGAGTCGGAGTTAGACTGCCGTTGCGTGCTTGCTTCGTTGTCCTAACCACCGCTTTTGTTGCAGCGCCTGTTTCTTTAATTGTTTCAGTTCTTTATTTGATTGGCTGGGTTTCCTGGTCATAAATTTCCGTCGAGTATTTCATTGTACAAATTCCTTTTTCTCCTCTGATTACATAATTCTGAAGTTTTAAACATTGAGACGGTTTAAAATATATCTTTAACTACGTTTTTATATTATAATATATAAAATAAATAAATATATTTTACTTTTATATATACACACACACATATATATATATATATGTTATTCTAGTGTTTTTTAAACTAAATATTTTATTTAAAATTATTGATAGTTAAAGTTATAGCTTTGATTTTAACTTTCTGCAAAAAGTAAGATTATGAAACCGAAAGAATCATTTACGAGAGAAATTGGAGCCGCCTGCCAAAAAAAATTAAATATTTGTATGTATGGCTGCTGATTATTTCCTCTATAGAATCTTCTATCCGTGTTTGACCGTGGACTAGTGTTTGAGTAAGTGGGTAAAAAATATTGAGTGCAGTTTACAGGTCTCTTTCATGTGAATTTCACCAGTTATTAAATAGGATGCTTGTGATGTGGCTGCAAAATCATCCCCCTTTACAGAATAACCACTCTTCCTTGTGTTAGAAAAGCATAGTAATTAGGTGCTGTCATTTGGGCCTTTTGCTTCTGTGATGGTGAAGGGATCGCTTGTGGTTCGTATCATGATCTGTAGTACTTTCCTTTGTCCTACAAGAGATGGTTGTGGAATCATCGCTTTAGTTCCACTCATCATAATGAAACTATTATATTATTCCCCTTTTCTTTTGTTAGCATCTTGTCAGCTTTTAGTATAATGTGCAAAAAACAAAGATCCTTCAATCATGAAGTCATCCCCTTTGCGTCATTTTGGAGAAATTCTTTCCTTCAAGCTTCAGGGGAGGACTCCCACCTTTTCTCACCTGATGGAGAAAAACAGGAGGATAATCTCTTGCTTGACCAAGTTTAAAGGACCATTTCTCTTTGTATCGGTGTCTCTGAGGTTGCTGACAAACTTAGTAGTAGTATGGTCACAGGAAGCGCATGAATGCTTAGTTGTTAAGCATTTTGTAGATGCATATATATTTACTTTGATTGGAACATTTCTGCTATCCTTGTTTGTATAAACTTTGGGGACTTGAGTGCTGCCATATGGTGCGTTCACTTATCTCAAATAATAATTGATTTTGGTATAGTCCAAATTGAAATACATTGTTTCATTTATTTTCCTTCTAGTAGGATTTACCTTTTGTACTGTCTGTGTTTTTAACCTTTTAGTGTTGATGAACTGAAAGTTGTATCGATTTGAAGGCTTATCTTGATTCTAATTAGGATATTCATCTAGCTCAGGATGTAGACATGTTTTTGGTTTCTCTAGTCCTGCGGATTCCATGCCTATCCTCTGGATTCCATGTCTATCTATTTTGGACAGATAAGGCTAATTTGGCATATCTATTTTGTATTTTAGTTAGGATTGGGTTTTCATGATGATGCTTCACATTAACAGCAATATTTTGTTCTTAGCTGATTCACCACAATTTTCACCTTTTCGTATCAATAGAACATTTTTTTTGTGGTTGGCAAAATATGGCCTTTCTGTTATGTAAACTCATGGAGCTTCAGCAGATGCCTGTCTGCCACTGTAGATTCTTTTATGTGCTTTGCAATGTGCAAAAATCTTTTTCCTGTTGGATTCTATTTTGATCAGTGAAAATTGGTATCATTGTTTTTCCCTTGTTTAAGCAATTCTTCCACTCTCTTGTTTCTTCAGGAACATCATATACATACAAATCATGGACCCGTATCTGTTGCGGTGTATGGTGACCATGACAAGCCTGCTCTTGTTACTTATCCAGATATTGCTTTAAATTGTAAGTACCGCATGATAGTTTAAAGTGCAGTGGTTCTCTCCGCAAATTATTCCAGTAATCTGACATGCATTTATTTACCTCTCTGATTTTACTGTTCAGATATGTCTTGCTTCCAAGGATTGCTCTTCTGCCCTGAAGCTGCTTCATTGCTGCTTCACAATTTTTGCATTTACCATATCAGCCCCCCAGGACATGAGGTTGTCATTATGCATTTCATTAGCACTGAAATCTGCATTTGCCTTAAATATGACAAACTATATATATATATATATATACATATATATATATACATATATATATACATATATATATATACATATATATATACATATATATATATACATATATATATACATATATATATATACACATATATATATATACATATATATATATATATGAGATTGGCGCCGCACTCATCCGTGTGGCGGCTAAAACTCAATGAAAATCGAACGTTCAAATTGTTCTATATATTAATATTGCTTGTATACCAAATTTTATATTTTTTTATATTTTTGATTTTTTTATTTTATCGATATCAAAAATGCAATAAAATAAATACTCGTAAATCGTTGGATTATTGCTTTTTGACCTATCTGATAAAATAGTAAAAATTCAAAAATGTAAAATTTGGTATACAAGGCAATATAATATGTAGAACAATTTGAACGTTCGATTTTCAATTGAGTTTTAAATTAGAGATTCGGCCATGCACACGGAGGCCGGCGCCACCGAGCCATCTATATATATATATATATATATATTACATATATGTGTATATGTGTGTATATATATACACCCAGAATTTTACTGTCTTGTTTTTGCCCTTTTATGCCCATTTGAGAATCATGCAGTTGGGGGCAGCTCCGATTTCGCCAAATGCTCCTATACCATCTGTTGATGATTTGGCTGATCAGGTTGCAGATGTCCTCGATTTCTTTGGGTAATATTCTATCAGATTTCCTAAGATCTAATAAATATCAAATGGTCATGCCCAGCTTTTGTCAATTCTATTCTCTGATCACATTTGCTCTTTCCAGGTTAGGTTCAGTAATGTGCTTAGGTGTCACTGCGGGTGCTTACATTCTTACTCTCTTCGCAGTAGGTGTTTCTTCAAGCCAGCGTTTTGTCCATTGCTTATTCATCGAAACTTATTATTGAACTATGTATTTTTTGTTGCAGGCAAAGTATAGGGATCGTGTACTAGGTCTTATTCTTGTTTCTCCCCTATGTAAACCTCCCACTTGGACTGAGTGGTTTTATAATAAGGTAGTTGTTGGCAAATGACCTACCAAGTTAATTTAATAATAGGGTATACTGACTAGTTCTTTCTAGGTGGCATCCAATTTGTTATATTACTATGGGATGTGTGGACTGGTGAAGGAGGGCTTACTGCATCGGTACTTCAGCAAGGTATCTAAAATTAGTTTCATTTATTCCAATTTCCATATTACATTTCCTTTGCATGCTTGAGCCTTTTCTTATGGTATCTTCTAATTCTATTCTTAGGAAGTGCGGGGGTGCTCTGATTTACCTGAATCTGACATAGTGCAGGCTTGTAGAAGTGTAAGTATCACATTTTTTTTCCATTCCTCGATTGTTCACTTAGCTGTTCTTTAGATCTATTAAATGTTTACTCTCTTTGTACACATGTATTAGTTGCTAGATCAACGGCAGAGCATGAACGTGTGGCACTTCGTACAGACAATGAATGAGTATGTACTACATTCTACACGTTATTATTTTCAATAACTGCAGGGTCAACTTCTTCAAGAGTGTAACAAACCTGGCAACAATTCACAGGAGATATGACTTGACAGAAGACCTGAAGCAGCTGCAGTGTAGAACCCTTATTTTTGTTGGCGAATACTCTCAGTTCCACACCGAGGCTGTTCACATGACATCAAAGCTCGACAGGAGATACTGTGCTCTAGTTGAGGTAAAATTCACCAGCGTATTTAATTACCTCAAAGTTTTCATTAAAATTTAAAAAGGCTGGTTTCAAAATAACCTATTTTGCCATCTGTTCCAGGTCCAAGCATGTGGGTCGCTCATAACGGAGGAGCAACCGCACGCGATGCTCATACCGATGGAGTACTTCTTCATGGGTTATGGCCTGTACAGACCGAGCCAGTTGGACTGTAGCCCGCGCAGCCCCCTCAGCCCGTTCTGTATATCGCCTGAGCTTCTGTCGCCTGAGAGCATGGGAGTAAAACTAAAGCCAATCAAGACAAGAGTCAAGCTTGAAGTGTAGCATAGCACACAGGTAAATAAGGGTGGTGCAGGGGTGTCGCTTAGGGCTGACATTGTGTGAGTGTTTAGGCTAACCCGATGGTCGGTGTACCGAGTTATAATTTTTTTGGGGGGTCAAACAAGATAATTTTTATACTGTCATGTAGATATAGGAAATGCTAGGTTGGTCAGGTCTGGTGGGGGTGGGGTTGTATTCCATTAATTTGTAGCCATAAACCTGTAAATTGTTACACATTGTTTATCAAAAGCAAAGGAAAATAATAGCAGAAAGGTGAGCTGTTGGTGATCATTAGATGGTGCACGTTGCTGTCTCTTGTGCTGCGGGTTGCCTGTGCTGAAGGAAAGATTGTTCTTTGTGAACTGGACTTGTGAACCTAAATTCTTATTCGTTCATTGCATAGTTTTGTTCCATCATTGTGGATGAAGCCTTTTTATTTTATTGTGTGCTTTCAGTGGCACGTTATTGCCTTATTTTCCATGCCTTGTCAAGATATGTGCATTAAAATGGGAACCGGATATATGCAATTTCTGTGGTTTTGATTCGTTGAGGTTTTGGATTTGGCATCTTCAGACAGGTATCACTTGGATTGGAAGTTTCCAACACTGTCAAGCTGATATATCCCGTTGTAAGCATAAGTTCTCAATTATTGAATAGTGTAAGTGGTTGGTAGCCATCTTTGTTAAATTGCAGAGCAATGAGATGTTTTTGTTCTTCCAGAGATGTTGAATGTGGACATGGAATTGTGCTCAACCAGATTCTGCCATTGTGTATTTATATTGTCCCAGAAACTCTCATTCCTGGGACCTTGTGCTTAATGCAAACATTGAATTATATAGTTCACCTATATATCTTGAAGGATGACCATGGCCAATAAGCATCAAGATGCCAGTTATTGCCATGTCAGTGCATAATTTACCAATGCTCCAAAAGATGTCTCTATTTTGCATTTTTCTCATGATTTTGGGCCAAATTAATATGATATGATGGCGTGCTCACCATACATAATCTGGCGCAAGCCCTTCAAATGACAGTGCTGTTGTAACCACCTGATGATACGTTTTTAATTAATTGTTCCTGTTGTCAGCTCCTTTCCCTCACTTAATAGTGATGTTGCATCAGCTTCACTCTTGCAAAGCTCACATCTTTACTTGATTTAAAAACTTTAAAGAGATTTTGTTGGTTGTTAATCCTACTACTGGCATTATTGGGCTGGTTCAGTTTGGTGCAAAATTAATTTTACCAAAATTGGCATTGCCAAATATTGATATATTTTGACGCTACCAAGTTTTGGTAGCATTGAATACGTTTAATTTGTAGTCTTATCAAATTTTTATAGTATTTTATGAGAAAAAGTTCATGAAAATATCAACTTTTAGTAAGATGTTAATAGCAATAGAATGTGTGGTTTTTTTATCTTATCAAAATATCAAAACTTCGTATGGTTGAAAATGGTAACCAACTCTCATCATAGTTTTGTCTCCCTGCACGTGTTTTCTGTTTGGTGATGGACCTCCAAAGATTTTTTAGGGACATTTTGTTGATCCTCAGTTTACTTCGTTTGGTAATAATCAAAGTGTTATATTTGGGAGCATGAGGCGCATGCATCGACATTTCATATCTATATCTATTAATGCAAATTTTGTATTTCCCTTTGAGGCAGTTATTAAAAAGAGTTATTTTGAAACAGTGTTTATAAAATTAATCTAATAATGCAAAAAGGATAAAAAAGCTCCTCTCTTTCGCACGCCGCAGGCACGTCGTCACTGGGCTCATGCCGTCACCTACCTTCGTGGCAATGAAGGCTTATCTACGTGGCAGGCAGTACACGTCTAGTAGGCAACCAACTGCGTAGTGACTCATGCAGCATTCAATTATGTTTCCAGTAGGAGTAGCTACTAGTAACTTTCAGCTACCGTACCACCATGAATGGGACAAAAGGAACAATGGAAGGGAAGAGCTTGCTTATGCCACACTACATCGATTATCATCTTTATCAATCAATCTCCCTCATTTCAATGTGGGATAATGATCGTTGCTTAAGATTTGTTGTCTCAAGAATTTTGCAGATTGTTAGGTATACAACCTCATCTTTTCGCTTATACTTGTATTTATAAGCCAAAAGTTTAAATCTTAAAATTTAATGGTATTTTATCATTGTTTATTTTACAACATTTGTTTTTAAATGGTCAAAAAACACGTATAATCAATTTTTACGTGCGGATCGAAAGGCATCTTCCCGTACAAAATGTCTGCCCGCACGCACGAGATGGTCTGTGAAAATCAAATTTTCACATGCGGGTGGCCTAACCGCATGAAAAAATCTATTATCCCTTGTGGGCAGCTTAAGAGGCCCACACAGGAAGATCTATTATCCCGTATGGGCCACTTAAGCTGTCCGCACGGGAAAATAGATCTTCCCGTGCGGACGAATTAAGTGGCCCGCACGGAAAGATATATCCGTCCTATATTACATATTGAATTATTTAATTATTAAATTAAATCGATAATTAATATCACATCACAAATTGCACAAACATAATTTCACATTATCATAATTTTACCAAAATTTTACAATAAATTTTACAACATTTACAACAAATTTTACAATGCATGGATGCGACGGCGACGCGTAAAGGTGGCGGTCGGTGTTGGCGGTGGTGGTGCGCGTGGGAGGCGGCCGCGGTGGACGAGGCGGCCGGGTCGAGGGAGGCGGCGTGGAGGCGGCGGTGGATGAGGCGGCCGTGGTCGGTGGAGACGGCGATGAGGAGGCGACCGCGGTGTGGAGGAGGCGGCCGTGGTCAACGGAGGAGACGGTCGTGATCGGTGGAGGGCGGAGGAGGAGGCAGCGTTGGAGAAGGCCGGCGGAGGAGAGGCGACGGTGGAGGAGGCCGACGGAGGAGGAGGCGCGCGGTGGAGGCGGGTCGGTGAGGAAGCCGCAACGCTAGAAAATTTCGTCGGGCGTTAGGCCCTATTTGTTTCACCTCTCTTGGTAGCTTTTTCGCTTTCCGTGCGAAAAGCTAAAACAAACAATGCCTAGCTTTTCGAGCCGACTTTCAAAAGCCGAAAGCTAGTTTCGAGGAAATGAATGGAAAGTCGCGAAATGAGCTTTTGCTAGCTTTTGGTGTCTTGAGAAGATAAAAATTTATTACAAAAGCTAATAGCAAAAGATCATCAGCCAGCTTTCTTGAAAAGTTAGAAAGCAAAAGCTCAAACAAACTCAGCCTTAGAAAATTTCAGAACCCGCGCGCACCTATATAGGAGGTGGTGATCATCGCGTGCGGACGGCTTAAGTGCCCGCATGAAAAGATTATCTTTCGTGCGGGGCACTTAATGGCCCGCATGAAAAGATTATCATTCCGTGCGGGCGGCTTAAGCGTCCCGCACGGAAAAACTACCTTTTCGTGCAGGCGGCTTAAACGGCCCGCACGGAAAAACTATCTCTCCATGCGGGCTCTTAAGTCGTCCGCATGCGATAATCTATAAACCTTTAGATATAGACTACAAAAATTGTAATATATCTAAATTTGGTTAGAAAATTCTATAAATTGACATGACAATTTAATTTTGTTCCATAACACTATCATAAAAAAATCAATCAGTTTTGATCAAGTGAGACTATATGTTGTTCATAAACAGCTACATCTCTGTAATAGTTTATAAACTCTAAGTTTCAAAGTTTATATACCTTATAATAAACTATGAACTTATATATTACTCAAATTTGTACATAACCTTAACATTAACTTATTATCACAACATATGAAATTATATTGCCACTTGTGTTGTGAAAAAATATTTTTTCTATTTTTAAGTAATAACCTTTTTTGGCAAAAATTTATCTTTTCTTTTTATTTTTTAATATTTTTTGTTGACTTAGGAGCACACAAGAGGTAACCATAGAAAATTTGAGCCTAAACAAGCGAAAGGGTGTGGCTTGTGAAAAATTCAAAAGACGCGCTCAGAATTGGAAAAAAGCTTTCGGACTCGAAAAGGCAACCTTCTGAGCCATTTTTAGAAAAAATAAAATTGCCAAACGCGACGAACCGGCAAATGAACGTATCCAAAATTTCTGATCAATTTTCATATATGAAACGTCTCGATCGGAGTCGTATGCGAAAGTTATGGCTGATTTAAAAACTGACTCTGATTTAGAGGACAAAACAAAAATAAAACGCGCAAAAACTTGTTACACGCGCACAAATTGTATTATATGTGCAGTGAGAGCCACTCTGTTAAAGTTTCATCTAAATAAACTTTAAGTTTAGTTTATATACTTTATAAGAAGCTATGAACTTGTATGCATCTCAAATTTATACCTAACCTTAACATTAACTCATTATCACAACATATAAAGTTATATTGTCACTTGTGTTGTAGAAAAAATATATTCTATTTGATTCTATCTCATATTCAAGAATTAGATGAAGAATTCAATAGGTTTATAGATAATTAAAACCTTATATCTCTAAATTAGTTTAAAAAATACATGGACATCATCCCGTACGGTCCACTTAAGCGACCGTACAGAAAAATGAATTATCCCGTATGGTCGCTTAAGTGGGCCACACGGGATAGTGCGACATTATCCCGTGTGGCCCACTTAAGCGATCGTATAGGATAAGCACGAGATAATGCATCTTCGGTTTTTTTCAGGCGCTGCCATTTATGGCTCGTATGGAAATTATCGGAGGTAGGGATGAAAGCGGGGATGGGAAAATCCCGTACCGACCGTCACCGAATACCGAAAATCCCGATCGAATACCGTATCCGCGAGAAAACGGGAACGGAAAAACGGGAACGAAACGGGAATGGTTGGGGTGTTTTCCCGACCGTATTCACGGATCTCGTATTTATATGGAAAAATTCCCGCGAGAAATTTTCATTTTTGAGCTCATGTGCATAATAAAACATTCACTCTAGTCTATTAAACCTTCACTCATAGAATTTTTGGAACATTATAAGCTCATGTGCAAAATAAAATCTTCACTCATACCGTAAGATTATATATGGTTGCAATTGTTGCATCTAGTTAACTCTTTGAAGTGGTTATATGTGTGTCGATGTTCCCGTTTTTTTTATCGATTCCCGATCGTAATTGACATGCTCCCAACCGTTTCGACCGTTCCCGATGTCCCGTATTACCAAATCGTTTTTCCGTCCGTCTTTCCCGTTTCCGTTTCAATTCCCGCTAAAAAATATGGAACGGGAATGGTTAAGATCTTTTCTCGACCGTTTTCATCCCTAATCGGAGGTCTCGTCCAAAAAAACTGTTTCTCCAGTTATATAAAAATTATCTATTAATTATTTTTTTTCTAATAAATTATACGAATAAACATGAATATAAACGAAAGAATGAGGATGACGGTTAGCCACGTGAGAAAGGAAAAGCAATAAGTAGGTCGATACTATGGTAGGTAAGGAGTGAATGGTGTCTGACGAGGTTTGAAAAATTAGGGCATTGTTGTTCTTTTTACCTCCTCTAGGAAGATATGTTCAGCATTGCTCCCCTTGTCCTGCCACAGTTCGAAAACAAAGGTTCTTTTAAATTCATGTCTGTTTTTTCATGGTATTTTCAAACGTTGCAATCTTTGAATGTACATCGTACCAAATTTGTTCTTTAGTTTATGGGTGCTCATATTTACGGGCTTTCAGTGATAAGACATCAGTAAGGTATTCACATCGGTAAAATGTATATGCACAAAATGTATATGTGCATATAGGGATAAACGTTTGTACATATATAGAACACATGTCTATACTGTGTTTTCAGATAAAAAAACAAATTTTCTCTTTTACTTATTATTTTCCTAAATAGATGCCATTTCAGTAGAAGGCCCATCTTCCTCTCAAAAATAAAAATAAAATATAGAAGATCCATCTGAGGCTTAAAAACGTTGGGCTACTGGATCGCTCTAACGGCCTGGCCCGTTTGTTAATAGATTAGGACTTCCTCTGTTTATATTATTATAGGTTGTTTTGATTTTTTTAATTATTATTTTTTAATTTAACTAAGTTATAGAAAAATTTAACAACATCTAAATTAGTTTTATTAAATATAACAGTGAATATATTTTGATAATATGTTTGTTGTTTGTTAAGAACATTGTTATATTTTTTTATAAAATAATAAAAGTGTCCGTGCGTTGTAACGAGAAAAAGATGATAAAATTAAGAAGATTTCCACGATGTAATAAATTAAAAATACGAAATTCACTATCTAAGAAACAATAGGCATATTTATATTTCATCTCCACTACAACTGTTAAATTGTATATTGAGGATGGTAACTCGTGAAGATATATGAAACCACAATCACGCACACATATACAGTGTTCATCAACTAAAAATATGAAGTCCCAAGAAAAATTAAAGTCAAGGAAGATTCTGTCCTGACCTCAGCAACAGCCAACATGCTGAGTATAGTTCAAAACTCTGTATAATTCTTCCCATTTGTCTCAACATACATAAAGGAAATCTTCTCGGGCAATACGATCATGTTGGACCTGCCATATACTCATAGTTTGTCCTACGTCTGAATGCCGCACCAACAATCAATTGGCTAATGATGCTGCGGCAACGAAAATAATTCATTTCATGCAGAATTATTCAAAGGGATAAAAATTACAAGCACATTTGTGTAGGTAACTATGAGTCATACGGTTAGAGCAATTACATTTTAATGACCAATAAGACCAGTCTCAATGCATAGTTTTATATCACTGTTTTAAGGCCCCGTTTACTTTCAAATTTTGGGTGTAAACTTTACACCCAAAAATTTTGGTGTAAAGTTTACACCTAAAAGAGGTGTTTACTTCCAACTGTATAAAGATTTTGGGATACTAAAAATACAAATTTACCCCTCTCTCCTCTCCTCCCCGCACCTCATTCCTCTCTTCCAAATCCAAAATCCCCGTTCTCCCAAAACCCCGCACCTGATCCGGACAAGCTTTCGATCGGATCGAAACAACCATGCCATCCATCGGAGAAGAGGTGAAGATGGGAGTAGACAAGGAGAGGAGCGTGCACGACTCACGCTCGGAAGACGGCGGTGAGAGCGGCATCAAGGAGCTCGCCGACGCGGAGGAGGCAGCGGAGGCCGCGGGTCGCCTCGACCTCGCCGCGACTGCGGATGAAGGCGGGAAGGGGAAGGAGCGGGCGACGGCGACGGACCGGCGCGGAGACGCCGCGGCTCTCGCCGCGCTTGAGAATCCGCTCTTCCATCACAAGTCGTTGCTTGGGCAACTCCTTCGTCGGCGACCTTTGCTTCCTCGCCGCTTGCCTTGCCGACGGTGAGCGACGTCCGGCCGCCGCCGCAACCTTCTGGCGGTGATGCGCGCCGGCGACTGGAAGGAGAGCGACGGGGAGAGTGGAGGCGGCGCGCGGAAGAGCTGGGACGGCGGGAGAGAGTAGCATGGGGTGGCGACGGAAGGGAGAGCGGGGAGAGAGAGCGGAGGCGGTGACGGCGGAGAGCGGGGTGGCGGAAGGGAGAGAAGCGGCGGCGGGAGAGTGGGGCGCATGGCGGAGAGAAGCGGCGGCGGGAGAGCAGAGGGGAGGGCATGCGACCAAAAAGAGGCATGCGCGGGGTAGGGGAGTCCAAAGACGTTCCTCAAAAAAATTTTGCACTTTTTGGCTCCCAAACCTCCCAAATCCAAAATTTTTACAATCTAACTTTACACATACATGTTTACTTCCAAAATCCCCAAAAGTGTCCAAAATCCCAAAATTTTACAAAATTTTACATGAAGTAAACATGTGGCCTAATACTAGTTGTCTTGGAAGTCGGAATATGAAACAACCTCTCTAAGGCCAATCTCAATAGGGAGTTTCATTTCACTGTTTTCAAGACTGCCACATCAGCTTTGTAGACTTGGACTAAGAAATAAAACTGGCTCTCTCAGTGGAGGGTTTTATTTCACTATTTCATAGACATCCCTCAGCATTTAATGAACACATGGTATTGTGATCAAATGTATCAATAAACTGTATAGTCATTTTTCTAAACTAAATGTTGCCACCATCGAAATGAACATAATGAACATAGTCAGGAACAGGCTCACACATCAAGCTTATTTTCACACTAGAAATCATTCATTAACAATACATGCAAGCTCGTTTCACGTCATCGATGTCATAATTGTTTATTTAACTTATTTGTCCCTGCTGAACCAAAGTGGCTGAACTAGAGGCCTCGTAGGTTTACAGCTTTCAGAGACTACAAATTACAGATAAACATATATAGATGCCTGAGAATGTATATGCATCATTTAAAAGCGAATATGCAGAGATTATTCAGGCACATATGCCCCGGTATTCCATAGAGAAGGTCACATCACATTCAAGAAACTTGCTACTGCTGAAACACAAAGAGAATGAATGAACTAGCTGCTGCAACTAGTTTATACTGCTAGAACGATTTGGCCTCTGCTGGATATTCAGATAGTTAATTCGCTTACATTCAGCGATATGTATCAGGTTCAGACATCTGAAATGCAAATTGACAACAGGTGAACATCACCCGAACATGAAATCTCACTGCCCAACAACATGTATCACAGTATCAGATACTGATGATCGACAAAGATTTAATAAACAAGGTATTGACGATCATTACTAAGATTTAATAAACATGGTAGATGGACAATATAACCATAACTTAGAATAACTAAAGATAACTTCTTGCACCTTACATGTAGGAACGAGTAGTAGTTCACAGTTCACACACAATGACCAGGTAACACTAGATAATTAGATAGGACCACATAATTAGATAATGCTAGATAGGACCAGATGTCGCTTCTTACCTTATGTCGCTTCTTCATGGTTTCCAAACAGCTTCTGTGTTATAGAAGCCAGTGCTCTCTCTCGACTAGCCTTCGCTTGCTGTGTCATCTGACTTGAATCTTGGACTAAGAGTAAAGTATAAGCTTCAAGCAACTTTGCTTCTTTTTGCTCCTTTGCAGTCTGAAGCTGCACCTCCGTCACCTTAAGTTGATTTCTAGAGATCTCTAGCTGCGTCTCTGTCACCTTCTCACGCTCCTTCTTACGCTCTTGCGTAATTTCCGCTATCTTGTTTATGTTTTCACCTAGTATAGAAATACCATTCTTAACTTCGTCTATCTTTCGCTTCCCATTGTGTTGTGCCTTGGCTGCTTCTCTCCCAATAGGATGTACTTCGGCCCCATTGTCACTAGCATCCACATCCACTCTCTTGTTTTTGTCTTTCTATGATTGTGCAATAGATGCAGTCCATTTTGGTTCATTTCTTAGCTTCTTCCACCAATGCTCCAATGTGAACCTTTTGCCATATTTTTTTATACATCTGTTGTGCTTCATCTATCAGCATGTCATCAGAGTAACCACTCTTATTTATCATAGTTACTTTACTAAAGAAGCCATTGAATTCAGTCAAACTTTTGTTCAGGCGTCCCCAATGAATCTTCAGTTGGTTAATGTCCCTATTAAGATGTTCTTGGATATTCTTGTTAAACAAGTTGCTGATCTGACCCCAAAATGTATCACGACCTTATCATTCCCATGTATTGGGTCTTTAGAAGTGTTTAGCCAAGCACTAGCCTGAAAAAAAATCAATATAATCAATTTGACATAAGAATGTTGCTTATGCAGTAAGAACATAAGAACATGTTATATATATATGTGTGTGTGATTACCAATCTTTCTTCCTCATCAAGTGTCCAATGCCTCAGTGTCCTACTTTTCTTTGTTCTCGTACTATCCTCAACAACAACATCTGCCTTAGATGGAGGCAGCACCGGAAATTGATTTTGATTTATAAAATTTACAAATCCACCCTGCGGAAATCCACTAACATATCAAAGGAATCTGAGTAAGGTGCAGACAATAGCAGAATTGAGTAAGGTGCAGACGACAGCAGCAGAACTTGACGCTCTTAAGTTGGTTTCTAGAGAGACAAAAACAACATGAGCTCTGGATGAGAACTAAAAATTCTGAATTTTTTCCTGTACCGAGTCAAAGCAGCAACATGAACTCTAGATAAAAAGTAAAAGCTAGGAAATTGCATTCTTTCACTCGTACACATCAGCCTAGTACTAAATACAATTACTCTACAGATTACATTCTACACGGACAAGCAGATTACAAAATTAAGACGAACATATCCTAGCAATGCAAAAATAAGTGAATTGGGGATTTCTCTTCTTACCACAAATTTGCTGCTTGATTTCCTTGCGGGAAGGGGCCTGCGCCTATGCTGCCACCGGATCTAGGCCAATAACCATCAATTGACGGCAGCGGTGGCAGCGATGTGAATGGGAATCGAGGCCGAGGTGGTGCAATCGACGGCAACTGTGTGGATCTCGGCAAAGAGGGAGACCTGGTGGATTTGCCGGCGTCCTTCACGCGACATGATGTTGAAGACGCTGCACCTTCGCTCGCCATGTCGCCTCTCCCGGCGCCGATTTGTTGCAGCAGCTCGTCGTGTCGCCCCTGTCCTCCCTGGCGCACAACGGAGGCGCTGGCCTAGGCATCCGCGAAACAGGAAGGGGAAGACGAGATATAAGGTTGGGGATTGAGTGATTTGGTGCGAACTAGGAAGTGGGAAGCGCGGGAGACGGCGTCGGGAGGAAGAAGCTGCGCGCGTCGTAGGGGATCCGCCCGAGGGCATGAGATTGAAACTCGCTGGCCTCAATGTAGGTTTCATTGCGTTTCAATGCGGCAATGCCTGGGTAACGGTGACGAGCGGGTTTCACCTGGGGTGAAACTCTCTTCCTCTCCCTTTTTATAAATATTTTCCCAAAGTAAACAAACTTGTTGATGTGGCATACCATTAAAGAATGAAACTTCTCATTAAAATTAGAATGGAATAGTTTCGTTGCACAGTTTCATAGGCATTTGTGACATTTATTTCTTGTCATTTGTTGGAATCAAATGTGCAAGATGACATTTTATTCAGACATATTTTGCATGTAATATATCAGTACTGTTTAGGCGATTTAGCTGATTAATAGCCTAATAAAGAAAACCAATAATATCTTTAGGCAGCAAATTGTACACTGTCATATATTAAGGCAAAAGTCACCAAACAAACATTATTGTTGTTTCAGGAAGCGTACATTTCTGCTGAATTTGCTTAGTTTACATTAGTGTTGTTTCAGGAAGCTTGTAAGCAGCCTCTGACGGTTGTGAACTGAACTACTGTGGTTTCAACAAAACACGGAGTTGATCACTGAAACTTGAGTCCTATTAATATAACAATATTGCACACTCTGCATCATCATTCCCAGTAACCCCAACAAGAGGATGGCCTCAAAAACTGAGAACCCAAGCAGGATAGAGCCAGCATTAGCCACTGATTCATGCCATTGATTCTTAAGCAGTACACAGTACTGCATCTTAGCATCAAATCATTCGATAAAATGATCAAAGCATTTGATAAAATGGCTATTTTTTACTAAATGCTACATTTCTACACACACATATATATAGTCAGGTAGCATTTTTATTCAGAATGATTCGGTCCTATATATCTTTAGATAGAGCAATGAGATCTATGTTTATTTACCTGTAAAATATAACTATAGCAAAAAAACAGCTAGCCACCATGTTCTTAATGGCATAGTTAAGTACAATGCGACATACATACTGATTGAAATAAAATAAAATAACAAAGACTAAGTCTGTACTGATAAGTTGCAACGGGCGGCTTAATTAATCAAATGGTTGGTCAAAATAGTCAGAACCCAACTTGCAATCAACCGGCAAGATCTACCAAACAAATTTTCGGATTTAGCAGGAGACAAATGTCTTCAAGATGTACATCAATCCGAAGGCTGATTTAGCATAGTACTGTAAAAGGAGATAGTACATGTAAGAAACAAATTCCTTGTTCTTAAAAGGAATGGAAAGTAATCACCAATTGCTGGCTTATTCTGTTATCTGAACTGGTGATCCACTATATGAAACATTAAATCAGTAAACAGCACCAGCTTAAACAGGACTATGATCAAAGAATTAACCAATGCCAACTTAACAGGAGCAAAAGGTAAGGTAGCTCATACCATGAAGGAAAATTTACTTATTCACAAATATGAATTAGTTAACCAGACGAAGTAGTGCACTTAGCTGTTTGACTCAGATTAGTGCGTAGACCGGCTGATCACTAAGAATTTGTACACAAGACCATTTCCATCAGCACATGTTTTGAACTTTTAAATCCATGCAAACTACTAAAACTAATTAGCTATGACACTCCCAAGAAAAAACTAATTAGCAAGTATGAGTCACCAAATTTTAATTCTTTTAGCATATCTATCAAATGGAGATGACATGTGACCGGACACTGCTACCAACTCAAGACTCCAAAACACACAGCTTGCACTCGTTTGTGTCCCGAAAGAACATATTTCTTCTTGTAAAAGTACTAGTGATCATGGTAAAAAATAGTGATCAAGATTTAATAAGTTGGAATTGTGGTGGAAACCTGGCACCCACCTCTAATCACAATAACACAACAAAATATTACATGTTAGATGTAGTTCAACTAAAACATTGTCAACTCTAAATTTGTGATACCATCTCTTAATCTATGATTCAATAGTAAAATTCCAGTTGATCTTCAACTACCTTTGAGTCACTTTTGTTTCTGATGACAAAAAGAATGCATTTTCTGATGACAAATTGTAGAGCCTCAAATTCAGAATCACTATCACTATCACTATCAATCTGAGATGAAAAAAATTACCGTCGACAACTCATGCAGCTAGTCCAAAATCTGCAAGCTTTATCTTTCCTGCCTTGGTGAGCATGATATTCTCCGGCTTAATGTCCCTATGAACGACACCCATCTCGTGGCAGTACTTCACCACGGACATTAGATCTTTGATCACAATGGCGGCACGCTGCTTGGCGTGGCAGATCCCGACGGAACCTTGGCCGCTTCTTCCACCCCATTCGCGTGGCGGACTCGATGCACCCCCAGCTTCCGCTTCAGCCCACTGCTAGGGCTCTCCGGCGCGGCCTGCCTGCTCACGGGAAGGCGCCGTCTGGACCACGCCCCCCTGATCAGAGGCGTCATCGGAGGGATTCTTCTTCTTCTTCTCCGGGCGCGGCTTGGGATCCCGGCAGGCGTGCTTGCGGGTGACGGTGGCCTCGTGGAAGGATCCGACGAGGAAGCATGCGGAGCGCGCCCTCTTGCGCTTCCGCGGCAGCGGCGACTCCATGGACTCCCGGCTGCGCGCCGCCCGGAACCCTCCTGGATCCATTGTCGCCGCCGACGAGATTGAGAAGAAAGGGAATCGCCAGGAGGATTGGAAGGATTGGGGAGGGGGCGATTCGCGCGCAAGAAGGATGAAATCATTGGGGACGGGCCGATACGCGCGCCTGAGGCTGGAGCACGGGATCGTCAGGATGAAATTTTGTGCCTCAACGCTAGTTTCCCGCGATTTCCAACGACTTGGAAACAGAGCTCGATAGTGTTGTGGGGATGAAACTATTCTCTTCTCTCTCCTCTTTGTTTCATGTAGAAACTCCTGAAATATTGATAGGGTTGAAAACGGACGGAAACGGGTGGAAAAATCTCGTTTCTATTTCCATTTCTATATTTTTTTGGCAAAAACGGGATCGGGTTCGGAAACGGAATATACGGGTATACGGAAACGAACCAATACGGTCGGAAATTTAACAAGTATTGGTCGGAAATTTAACAAAAACAGTCGAAAACCGGTAACATATTCCGGAATACTGCACATGTTTATACTCATAAATCATAATTACATAAATAGAACTAACACTTTAAGTTACAAACAGAGTAAATGCTATAGATAGAAAGCATTCAAAATGACACCACAGCTCACGAATAGTTCAAAGTTCAAATCATTAAAAACACACAACAGTACATTTGTTTAGACCATATGGCACATCCACAATTTCATAGGTCAAAGCATTAAAAATACACAAAAGTATATTTGTCTTTGCTAACATACATGACAGATAACACAACCAGAAGTTTACACTCTTGAGTCTTGAATAGAGGATATTAATTAGGAAAAATACAGTTCAAATCACAAGTTCACAACTCTAAGATTTCCTTCACAATATAGTTCGAATTACAACTCTGCCGCATCATCCATCCTGTCGGGATCACTTTCAATCTCATCTTCCTACATTTGTGTGTATATATTTTGTTAGAATAAATTAGCACTTAGTATAGCATAAATAGAAGTGTGTAGCATAAATAGAATGAATTTGGTAGTATTATTTGGCAAAAAACAGCAAATGGAGATTAAGTATGAATACTACACGGTATGAATACTACTACACAGTACACTAGCTAATCAATTACTATGAATACAATATATCTATATAATTTATTCCCGCCAACAGTACACAGATTCAAGGGAGATTAAGTTTGTATATCAAACAAAAGGCGGCACAAAAGTGTATAGCAAATACCACATCATTCAGGGGCGAACTTGGAGATGCGAACATGTTGTCTTGCGGTGTCAAATCAACCACAATGGATGGAATGCATTTAGGATCTATAAAGACAAAAATATATAAATGATATATCAATACAGTACAAAACCTATATATGGGACAATTCAATTGAATAGCATAGAAATTTAGTACCTTTTCTTGTTGCATGTATTCAATCTTTGGTGCAGACAAGTGCTTGTACCATTTCAGGGTCAAGACGATTACGGTAAGGATCAATTACTCGGCCACCACCACTAAATGCGGACTCAGAAGCAACTGTCGATACTTGAATGGCCATCAAATCACGAGCAATAAGTGAAAGAACATGGTACTTGTCTGTGTTGTTCTTCCAATATGCCAAAATATCAAATGTATCCTGTTGTATATATGGCTCTGCCATGTATAGGTCCAACTCATTTGTGTCCTTTTCATCAGTCACAGTGTCATCATACAAGAAGCGTTGAAATTTGGAATATCGTTTGGAACCTAATTCTGTTGGGTTATCATCCACTTTACTACTTGTAGCACTGGTTTAGAAGCACTATAAAATTGAAACAGCTTTTCTTACAAGACTAACAAACTCTTCAAGCCGAACTTGGTAGTAGGCATCATTCTTGCTGGTGCATCACCTTCTTCGCCAATCTTCCCAGGGTCAGGATGCGACATGTTGGGCGTTGGCTGCCACTGAACTGCGGGAGGTGAGGGAAAGTCGGAGGGAGGCGGCGTTGGTGCTGCTAGCAAGCGTCAACGGGGATTCAGGGCAGGGGCACCGGGGCGGCCTCCACTCCTAGCCGGCGGCGGCCCGGCGGTCACGGGCGCAGGCGCCGCGCGACCTCGAGACGGAGGGAGGCGGGCGCCGGGCGACAGGTGGCGGCTGGCGGCGCCTAGAGACGGAGGGAGGCGGAGGAAGACAATGGGAGGAAGAGGGAGTCGGCGCCCGGCTAGGAGGCGGCGGGATGCGGAGCCGCGCCGCCTGGCTGTCGTGCCCGCGTGGGAGAGGACGGAAAAAATCCTTTCTAGCTAGGCAAAGACACTATTCTAGGGTTTTGTCTTTGAATGGGCTTTGATATTGGGCCTTGGGCTATTTTGGAATAAACCAGACAAATCCGAAAAAATCTCGAATAAATACGGGTTTCCGAAAATACGGACGGAAAATTGCTCTCCCGTTTCCGACCCGTTTCCGAATAGCCTCATCCCGCATTCCGTCCCATTTCCAGATTTTTTTCGCAAATACAAAAATGGCCGGGTCAAATGTAGAAAAATGGGCTGTACGGGACGGGATTTTTTCCGTCCATTTTCAACCCTAAATGCTGATGTGTCACCGAATTAAATATACATGAAACTCCCATGAAATATCCATTGAAATTGGCCTAACATCCAAAGCTTTCATCCGTTAATAACTCAATTTCTTCTCGCGATCATTGCTTTTGCCACCATGTACATGTTATCGTCCGTTTAAATCACCTATTGTACCTGCTCTAATAAGTGTCTAAAACTACTTAGACTGCTATTGGTCATTCAGAATTCAGAATTCCAACAAAAGTTAAGCACAAACCTTTGCAGAAAAAAAAGGGAATATTAAGAAATGTACATAGAGTAACCTTTTCTGGTATAAACATAATTTTACTGTATTAAATGGCAAATGTATTTACTTTACCTTTTCCTCAGCAGGATCTCTGTCTTACTCAGGTTTCTTAAGGTTGCTGGATCGTCTCGGTTTTCCTTTCTTGAGCAATAGGAAAAACCGATATGCTCTTGATCAGGGGGATGCAGTCTACTCCAGTAGATAAGCTCCCACTGGTTTGCAAGCTGCGAGGCAAAGCAAGAATTAACACTAATTAAGTTAGCACGCAAGCAAGGGCATTGTGGAGAGGAGAGACACAGCTGACGAACTTAGACAAGGAACCTCGATCAACGGCGCAACCTGGGACGGAGCAGCAAAAGGAATCAAGCAATTGGTAGCTAGCTAGCCATCATATGTTGATCCTCCAACTGGGGATCGATCTGGATCATCCCAATGATCGTCTTCGTACCGTGCCGGCAGCTAGCCCTCATTTCGTGTTGAGTGACGAACACCATCTTTGCCCTCTCTCTAGATGCATCCCGGAATCCATGTGGATTTGGTAGCGGCGGTTAGTAGGGTTTCGTGGGAATTAACTGATAATTTTTTTTGTTTTGTAGTCAGATTTTTGACCGTTGATGTTGCTTTAAGATATTTGTTTTTTTTACCCGTGGACCCGCTCAGGATGATCACAATTCTACTCAGATTCTGGAGCGCCAAAACCGGATATATTCACGCAGTACGAATCCATCTCCACCAAGAATCCCTAGCCCCACATATATCAACGCACAGATCGACCGATCGATAGATACATTATATCGAGAGATCAAGAAGCAGATCGATCCATCAACTCGTCGAACAGATCGATCGCCATGGCCGGCAAAGCGCAGGAGGCTGCGGCGACGCCGACGGCGACGCCGACTGCTAATAACAACAGTGGTGGCAGAGCATACATCCGGACGGTGACGCTCCGCGGCTGCGACGGCGTGCACGTCCGCGTCTCGGCGGGGACTATGGCGGCGGCGTCGACCACGGCCAGGGGCAGGCTCGACGAGGCGATCCGCCGGACACCTCGCCACGCCGCCGTCCCCGACAACGTCCTCATCAACGTCCCCGGCGTCGCCCGCCCGGTGCTCGCCCGCGTCGCCGACTACTGCGATCGCCACTACGGCATCGGCGGCGACGACGGCGACGCGTTCACCGCGCCGGAGGGGTACGGGTTCGACGACCCGCTGGCGCGGTTCGACGACGAGCTGATGGACGGCGCCGACCTCGACACGGTGGTGGACCTCCTCCGCGCCGCCACGTTCCTCCGCGTGGAGAAGCTGGCCGACCTGGCGAGCCGCGAGGTGGCGGCGTGCATGCGCGGCAGGACGGTGGAGAAGATCCGCGAGGTGTTCGGCATCGAGAACGACTACACCAAGGAGGAGGAACAAGACGTCCGCAAGGAGATTTCTTGGGTCTTCGACACCTACAACGATTGACCTATCATCCTCCATCAATTCTATCTAGAGAAAACAAAAAAAAAACTATGCATGCATACAAACTTCAAGAGAAATTGTACATGGCCAACCAATGCTCTATCAATTTTAGTTAGTTTTGGAATAAATTAAATCTATATAAATCCACAATTTTTTTTGTTGTGATCATGTATTAGTTTCTAAGGATTTATTGCGTGCTTCAAAAACCGATTTACAACAAGCTTCACAAAAGCCAAGCGCTCAAAAAAACCAGACCAGGGCTTTTTTTTGGTTTTTTGCAAAAACCGTTTAAATACTAATCGTTAAAATCTGACCATTTTTATAACAATTTAAATTCCAGTTTGATTTTTTTAAACTTGATTATGAAACCGAACAGTTTGTATTACTGAGCAAGCCGAAAGTCTTGTTTTTACCCGAACCGATCTGTTTCCTAAACTATGTGAAAACTGACCGCTGAAGGTTTTATTCCATGAGTTCACTTGTGTGGTCAACAGGTGATGAAATCATGATTATGACTCCACATAGGAGTATTCAAATCCAGTTTTCAGAAGACAAAAAATTAATCCAGTTTGTAGGGGGTGAATTTGTGGGCATGTGTGTACTACTTGTATGTGTGTTTTCCATGTAAAAGAAGAAAGAAATTAAAATTGCATAAGTTATCGTCAAACATCTTTTTTTTTTTCGAAAAGAGTATCGTCAAACTTCTATCATGTGTGTTGATGCTACTGAGATTTCGGGTGTGTTTCAATGTTTGTTTTGTTACCGAAACTAGCACTAAAGCCAAATTTTGATAATGCGACAACCCAAACATCGTGTTAACGGTAAAATTTGATATAACAAGTAAAAAATAGGATTGACGATATAATTTCGGTTGTCAAAAAGAAGGAATTGCATAATAAGAATCGAGTACATAGTGGGCCGAAAACAAGGAATTACATAATAAGGAACAAGTACAAAGCATACCAAAAACAGGGAATTGCATAATAAAGCAGGATTGACGGTGTAATTTTGGTCATCAAAAATAGGGAATTGCATTAGCTAAAGATGTGTAGACAGGAAAGTATCGGCTGGAAGTTGTCGATAGAAGACAGTCGATGACAAGAAGTTGAGTTTTTTCATACTAAGTGATGTGTTAATTGGGTTTGACCTATTAAGTTATATTTGAAATTGTAAGAATTAATTTACTCTTGGATTGCCAATAAGGATACTATCGGAGTTTCAGCCGATCTGTTTTGCTTTTAAGTTATATGTTTTCTTTTGATTAATTTGTTGTATTTTATCAAATCTTTAAATCCATTAAGCTTATTAAATCTCACACTGTCTCGGTTAGGTCTGATTTATTAGAATTGCAGCTTGTTTAGTAGATTTAATTAAAGTTGATATTCTTGTATAAGGATGTACCAGAGTTATAGCCGGTATGTTATCTAAAAACACCTAACCTATTTCAATCGACTATGATATAAGTCTATATAATTATTAATTTATCTAATCTCGGTTATAAGCAATTAATATTGTCTCGGTTGGGTCGGATCTATCTAATTGCTTGTGGTTAAAAAATATTAAATTAGTAATTGCATGTTATTTACATCTGCAGCCGATTATGATTGTTATGGGTCTAATATACAAATATCGGTCTATTGACTAGTTATATAGGTCATATAATTATATAAAAATTAACTTTAATAATCTCAATCTCAATCTCATGTGGTATCGAAGATTGATCATGTTAAGAAAAAGTTGTTTATGATTATATGTAATCTAAATTTAGTTTGTAAACAGTATCTTCTATATTATAGTTAATTCAACTTATTTGCATCGGCTAGATCATCATGATACAACATCGACCGATCGGTTATCTTCTTCTAACTTTTGCTTTTGTGTGTCTTGTTGGTTGCATGATTAAATTAACTAGCACATCTTAAAACTTAAAGTTTTACACGCTTTCAGGTCGTCATGTTTTTTCATTAACACGTCGTTGCTCTAAATAGTCTCTACTACCAAAGTTGGCAATTCTAGAGATTATCTTTAGTAAATATTATGGAAATTGAATACGTTGCCTTGAACAGCCTCCACTACCAATATTTATCAATTCTAGAAACTTCATGTTACAAAAATCTCATAGAAATCTTAATTGGCCTCTAGCGCCGATGTTCCAAATTTCTCATAGAAATCTTAATTCACCTCCACTACCAAATTTGGCACTTGTAGAAAAACTCTCTCTTATAAAATCTCACAAAAGTTTAGCACAAAACTCTCTCTTATAAAATCTCTACGGTCTACGCTACCAAATATTGGAGATACCAAAGTTTAGTGTATTTGATTTAGACAGCAACACAAACAACATTTCCGTGATATGGCAAAAATCTCAGTTGTACGTTCTTGTTGGGCCTCAAAAAGTTTGTTTCGGGCCCGAATAATTCAAGCTTTTTTTATCTAATTTCTTGAATAGCCCAATATCCTAACAGGCCCAGAAGCAACATGTCACATTTTTCCTGGTTTTGATCTTATATCCTGCCATTATTCCGTCTTCTCCCACGAATCCAAATCTGAATCCTGAAATTTCTATCCAAATCTAACCCATATTCAATCTCTCCGTAATCCGACCAGACAGTGGTTTTTTAAACGTTTAATTTATGATATGATGACTTGAAACGGGACTTATTTTCGTATTTGAATGTGATTCGAACTCAACTCGAATTCCCACCGTATTTGAATCTGACTCGAGTTCTACTCAAATTCCCTACGAGAGAAATCACACAAGATCGCAGTTTGCAGCATAAACCAGTAGCAGATCGAGGCATGGCCGAAGCAGCAACCGATACAACCCCGACGAATGACCCTGAACCAGTAGCAGGGATGGAAATAATTTGCTTCATGATATTAGGATCGCTTTAAAAATATAAATGGATTAAACGGATCAAGAGGTTTAACATATATATAAATACTCTATATAATAAATTATTTCTATAAAATTTAACTAAATTTAACAAGTTTTTATAGTATGAACGCGAGTTTAAAATTTTGAATCCAAGTTTTACACATATTTTAAGTTTTGAGTCTTAGTAATACATCATAGGCCCCGTATGTATAAATGGCTCAAAATTTGTACAAAGTTATTTCTCTGTATAATAAACTATTCATACAAAATTCAACTAAATCAGATAAGCTTTTATATTGTGAATGCGAGTTTAAAAATTTTGGATTCAAGTTTTACATACATGTAATATGAGTTTTTTCTAGTAATGTAGCAAATCCATTTAGATATCAATGGATAACATATTAATATAATGGATTCATGATAAATTTATTTTATTGAAACATGGATAAACAAAACTCATTAAAAATGATTTAGGTTTGATCTGTATCCAAATCATTCCCATCCTGAGACTTAGGAGACACCGCCACCTTCCACGGATGAACCCCCATATATGCATGATTCATTCTACTACTACTCATAATTAACTCCATTTTTCTTTAGTTTTTGCATTACCTTATTAGTTTCTTGTATTTTAAATATTTGATGAACTATTGCCATGTTATTGAAAAAATGTTATATATATATAGATAGATGGAGCTCTTGTGTGGCGCGCCGAGCCATCCGTGTGGCATGGATGAATCTCTAATTTAAAAACTCAAATTAGTTCAAATTATTCTACTTATTAATATCGCCTTGTATACCAAATTTTACATTTTTTTGAATTTTTTTACTATTTTATCAGATAGGTCAAAAATGCAATAAAATAGATACTCTAGAAATCGTTGGATTAATGTATCTTTAACCTATCTGATAAAATAGTAAAAAATTTAAAAAATAAAATTTGGTATACAAGACGATAGAACAATTTGAACGGTTCGGATTTTCCATTTGAGTTTTCAAATTAGAGATTTGACCATACCACACGGATGGCGGCGCACGCCACACAAGTCATCTTTCTCTCTCTCTCTCTCTCTCTCTCTCTATATATATATATATATATATATATATATATATATATATATATATATATATATATATATATATATATATATCGCAGATATGGTTTGTGAATCTAGCGAGGTCAGAGGGACTTTTAATGCTGGTATATGACTTATGAAGGGCTTCTCTAAAAAGAGGGACTTTAACATTTTCAACGGATTCAATTCGTATGACGCATCCTAAACTAGCTACATTTTGGCCCGTTACTTTTTATTAGCATGTTTTTCAAACTGTATATATAAAAATAACTTTAGAAAATCAAAATCAAACAGATTTATTTTTTAATTTTTAATAATTAATACTTAATTAATCTTATGCTAACCATATCTCTTATTTGAGTGCAGCTAATCATACGTTTCAAAACATACTTCACTACAGGGGTCTTATACAGTGGCGGATCTAGAAACGATCTTCGTCCCAGGCTAACTATTTAATAAAATGAGTGAAAATATAAAATTTCATGAAATAAAAACTGAAATAGAGAGAGTTCAGAGAGTTCTTTACTTACGAAATCGAAAGGATAGAGACAGGGCCAGGGGGCGGCGGCCGGCGGTGCCTGTGGGGGCGGCACGGAGGCCGAGCGGCGTTGCTGCGAGGGGAGAGGGGGGCAACGCTCGGCGGTGCAGCCTTGCGAGGAGGCTGTCGCGTCGGCTGCGGGGGCGTCGCGAGGCCCGGGGCGCGCGGCAGGCGCGAGCGGCGGCGCGCGGGGCAAAGCACGGCGCCGGCGTGCGCGGGGCGCGGCGCGCGCGTGGGGCGGGCGGCGCGCGGCGGCCGGCGCGCGCGCGGGGATGAGCATCAACGGCAACGGCTGCGGGGTCGGGGGCCGATCGGCTAGGGCGGTCTTGGCTGCCGCGTGCCGCCGGAGGAGGAGGGGCGCCGCCGGGAGCCGAGGGCCGGGGACGGGGGGCTGCGGCACGCGGCGACGGGAGGAGGAGGGGGTGGCGGCCGCAGCGAGCACCGAGCGTGCGCGTGCGCCGGCACGGGCTCGGGCGACGGCGGCGGATCCTGCCGCTGCGGCTACGGGCGGGCGGCGGACGGGCGCGCGGGGAGGAACCCGACTCCCGGGCGATGCCGCGGCCGAGGTGGGATGCGGTGCGGCCGGGTGGCAGTCATGACTAGTGAGGAGCTAGGGTTTTCATTGGGCCAAATGGGCTATTTGGGCTGTAATTTTAAGGGAAGCTATTGGGTCATATATGAATTTTTCAGGGGGGGCTGTTGGGCCATATCTGAGTTTCTCTTCATTTTTATATAGTAACGGGCCTCGCCTCGGGCTACAGCCCAGGTAGCCCGGGGCCCAGATCCACCCCTGGTCTTATAGGATGATTTTCTATGTGATCCTTTGGTTTGTAGGATTTGGTTGAAAAAGGTTCCATGGAATTCTTCTTTTCCGATTTCAAGCATGAGCTCAAACCTTATGATTTGAATTCCTTTAGAAAGTCCAAGACACCTACTCTATTTCTCTTCTTTTAACTCTACTTTAATGATATTTTTGCTCCAAATTTTTTGTGAGTTTCATGTCAAGTATCCATGCAACCGATTCGACAAGTTCCCATGTTTTCAATTCCTGCAAGATTTTATATGGCATAATATTTGATTCGTGTGTTTTTTTCTTTTCCTATGGTTTCTCATTTCATACGTTCGAAAGGAGCCCTAATTAAGCCTCCAGTAAGAAAACATATGAGGGATTTACGTACCCTTCGCTTATATCTTTTTTAATTGTGCAGTAAGAGAACATACTTGGGAGATGGATTTTTCCAAACATACTTATGGGTATGTGTGATGGATGTGTGCGTCTTTTATGTAATATAAAGATAAAATTATGATACATAAGGAAAAATAAGTTTGTGTAGGTGGTCAGAACCAATGAAACCGATATCCTATAGCACCATATACTAAACTGTTCTTTATACGTTTAAATTTATTTTTTTATATCTTAATGTATTTTTATATATCTAACATATATGTTGGATGAGTGTTAATTTTTTTAGAATTTTTTATAATTGTTCGGATGGTTTCTAAATAAATGAAAGTACATCCACTCGAGAGATAAAATAGTTTCCCTCTATCTACGCTTCACAGATTGGACACCATACTATACTGTAAAGCTAATTAATTAACTAGACTACACTGGATTAATTAATGGATATATCTAGACCAATTTGCCGGCAAATTCCTTGATGTCCTCGTCCTTGACGGCCGGCGAGGCCATCGCCCTGAACTGCTTGAGCTCCGACGTGCTCCGGCCGAGCTGTAGCGCCACCTTCGTCTCGAACACCTCGCCGTTCTCCCTCCGCTCCACGTCGGCCTCCTCGAGGTTGGCCTCGATGTCCTCCTGGATCTTTCGGTAGATGCCGGCCACGTTGCGGCACAGCTCGAACAGCATGCCCACCTGCCCGCCGTGCTCGACGGTGTTCACGGCCGCTGCCAGCGCGCCGCCGAGGATGGCCACGCCGGACGCCCATGTGCCGGCCTCACCGGAGCCGATGAACGCCGCGGCGATCGCGGCGGTCCCGCCCAGCGCCGGGCCTGCCACGGCGAGGCGCTTGTTGAGGGTGAGGACCAGCTTGCCGACTGAGACGTACTCGTTCTCGTCCTTGGCCTTGATGACACGGAGGATGCCGCGCATCTCCTCCTCCAGCTCTTGGGTCCAGCCGTTCACGGCCATGGCTGCTCGTCGGCCCGCAGCGCCATTGGTTGCCGCCTTTGGCGTGTTGATGATCGGAGCGCGTTGCTGCTGCTTCTTGGTCGGCCACCACCGGGCGGGCTCGACGGCCTTGGGGAACTTGTCGAGCATGACGGGGAGGAGAGGCAGCGGGTAGGCGGCGTCGAGCGCGAGGACCCTGTCCATGGCGTCCTGGACGTCGGCTTTGGTCGCCGGCGAGGCGAGCTCGAGCGTGGCGCGGACGTCGCGCTCCAGCTGCCTCCACAGCCTGGTGGCGTTCCGCTGCTCCTCGGCGAGCTGCGACGGCTGGATCTTGTTGACGGCGGCCATGGTGACGGCCGCGGAGGCCAGGAGAACTCCCGCGGATGCCTTGAGCGCCACCATTGTCGGCGCGGCGGGCGCGAGCGCGGCCATGACGGAGGCGGCGAGCAGGAGGGAGTTGTTGGAGTGGAGCAGAAGGTGGTTCCAGTTATCCCTCTGCCTCCCGATGATGTCATGCATGTCCGCCCGGTCCGCCGCCGCCTCCACGATCGCCCGAAGCTTCTCCACCTCGCAGCCTACGGGAAGCTGCTGCAGCGTCGCCACGGCGGCGCGTTCGTCGACGAGCCTGAGCTCGTCCATGCCGCCGCCGCTCACCAGCTGCCGCCGGTCCGCCATGCTCGTACTTGTAGTTGTACTGACGCTGACGCTTCCCCGGAGGCTCGCCACCCTACTCCTCCTCCACCTCCGCGAGGTCGCCTGCGGCGAGAGCATGACGGCTCCGGCGGCCAGCGACCGCGCGACTGCACCCTCCATGGCAGCAAGTGCGCACTAGCTCTGATCACTTGCTGTGTCCAAATCTCAACTTGGGTTTTGTTGCTTCTCGTGGATCGCTAGGTTACTTGGTTTCTTTATAAGAGATTAATAAGAGGGGGGAGTGGCTTTGCAATGTTGACGAGGGAAACAACAAACAATGGGGAGACTTGAAGTTGAAGCGGTCAGTGGGTGGGTCCATGTGAGATGGCATGCAGCAGCGGCAGCGTATTGAACGGATGGAACAAGTCAAGGAGGCCAATGGATTCAACTTGCCTTCCCCATTACTTGTCTCGTACTCCTTCTCCTTTTCTTTTTTCTCCTTCTCCTTCTCATCATCGTACGTGCGTAACCACAGTAAGATTTATTTACTACTTTCTTCTCAATCCAATAACCCAACCAATTTTAATTTGTATAGGCCTAGCTTAATTATGTTTTATCCTTAATCTATCGATCCAATCAATCTGTAGTTTCATAGGTCTAATTCAATCTCTAATTACGTAGGTCGCGTATGACTCGTTGTAAAACACACTAATGAAACCAAAACCATCAGTTGATTCTTCTTAGAAAATAAAAACACTACGAGTAGTTCATTGGATGGTGAGGGTATAAATAAACCAAGGGAGAAACATATTATGTATTTAATTTATTTTTTTCTTTTTCAGAAGAACCGTGGCAATTAATTTGTGGTGAGGAGATATGAACTAATATCAAGACAAAGTAATGTTCTTTTTCTTTTGGAGGTACTACAACGCTACTACATAGTTAGTTACTCTTTAAGTTTGTTTTTTTAGGAGAAGTGAGAGTTTCACTGTCTCACACTAGCTAGGGGGATTGACATTGAGGTTTGAGAAAATGACGGGGTACATCGCGCGGTGAGGATGAATTCTGGCATTTATGATCCGAGATTAACTGTTGTTGCCTTGCCTGGGTGTGGTCTGCGGTGCCCGAATTTATTTTTATGCATTTGCACATTAAGAGTATTACACTATTGTAATATTAACAAACTTTTCGCGTCAAATTCACTGCTATCGTATACTCCCTCCATATTAAAACATATAGAATTATTAGCATTATTCAGTAAAATTTTTAAAACGTTCACACACAATATTTAGTTCAAAACATATAAATCATTTAGGTAGATTTTTTATAAGTAATTTTACAATATTATAATTTTGTCAGATATTATCGTTATATTATAATTAAAAATAATGATAAAAATTGCACAGTATAGGCCATATAAAATCAATAGTACCCCATATATATATACTATATATATAAATAATGATAAAAATAGTACCCCATATATTATAATTAAAAATAATGATAAAAATAGTACCCCATATATATACACTAGCAATTGTGCCCGTGCGTTACAACGGGTGAAGTCGGGGCGCGACGCGGATGAGGACGGGAGAGAGGGGCACAGGTACGACGTGGGAGCTCCGAGTAGCGACGGGAGGGAGGGCGTAGGCGCGGCGCGGACGCGCGCGATGAGGACGGGAGGGAGGGCGCATGAGGTCTTTTTTCCATTCAAGTCCTCCCTTTCTTTTCATCATTGGGAATGTGGATTAATTTTATAAAAACTTAAAGAGGTTTTCTGCAAAATAGCCAGGCAAAACAAAATTTTGGATAGAAACACTACTTGCTTTATAGATAGTTATATATATATATAGTTGGGCTACTTTGTGACGCGCCGCAGAGCCCCATCCCGTGTGACATGCCCGAATCTCTAATTTGAAAACTTAAATTAAAAATTCGAACCGTTCAAATTGTTCTACATATTAATATCGTCTTGTAGACCAAATTTTACATTTTTTTGAATTATTTTACTATTTTATCGGATAAGTCAAAGATGCATTAATCCAACGATTTCTGGAGTATCTATTTTATTACATCTTTGACCTATCTAATAAAATAGTAAAATAATTCAAAAATATAAAATTTGGTATACAAGACGATATTAATATGTAGAACAATTTGAATGGTTTGTATTTTTATTTGAGTTTTCAAATTAGAGATTCGACCATGCACATGGGATGGGGCTGTGCGACGCGCCACACAGTAGCCCATATTATATATATATATACACTAGCAAAATGCCCGTGCGTTGCAACGGGACGACGACACAGGAAGGGAAGCAGGCGGAGGACAAAGGTCCACGCGACGGCGCGGGAGCTCCGAGCAACGACGGGAGGGAGGGGCGCAGGCGCGGCGCGGGGCGCGACGCGAATAGGGCCGGAAGAGAGGAACACATGAGGTCCTTTTTTCATCTAAGCTCTCCTTTTCTTTTCAGCATTGAGACTGCGGGTTAATTTTATAAATATTCAAGGTGTTTTCTGCAAAATAACCACCTTTTCTTCTTTAACTGGGTTTTTTTAAATAGCCAGGAGGACTACGGGGTAATTTTGGAAAAACTCAAGGGGTTTTCTGCAAAATAGCCAGGCAGAAAAAAATTTGGGTGAAAACACTACTTGATTTATAGATAGTTATATATATATACTAGCAAAAAGCCCGTGCGTTGCAACGGGATGATAACGCAGACAGGGAAGCAGGCGGAGGGCGAAGGTCCAACCGACGACGCGGGAGCTCCGAGCGGCGACGGGAGGGAGGGGCGCAGGCGCAGCGTGGGGCGCCGCGCGGATGGGGACGGAAGAGAGGGACGCAGGAGGTCTTTTTTTTATCCAAGCTCTTTCTTTTTTTCAGCATTGGGACTACAGGTTAATTTTATAAACACTCAAGGAGTTTTTTGCAAAATAACCATTTTTTCTTTAACTGATTTTTTAAAATAGCCCGGCGGACTGCGGGTTAATTTCGGAAAAACTCAAGGGGTTTTCTGTAAAATAGTCAGGCATAACAAAATTTTGGTGGAAACACTACTTGCTTTATAGATAGTTATATTATATATATACATAGACTAGCAAAATGCCCGTGCGTTGCAACGGAACGATGACGCAGGGAGGGATGTAGACGGAGGGCGAAGGTCCAAGCGGCGGCGCGAGGAGCTCCGGCGGCGACGGGAGGAGAAGCGCGAGCGCGCGCGGATGGGGACGGAAGAGAGAAGGATGCATGAAGTTTTTTTTTCATCCAAGTCTTCCTTTTCTTTTCAGATTGAGACTACGGGTTAATTTTATAAATACTCAAGGGTTTTTGCAAAATAACCCCTTTTTCTTTTTTAACTGGGTTTTTTAAATAGCCAGGTGGACTGCGGATTAATTTCGAAAAAACCAAGGGGTTTTCTGCAAAATAGTCAGGCAAAACAAAATTTGGGTGGAAACACAACTTGCTTTATATATAGTTATAGATTATATATATATATATATATAGTTGGGCTAGTGTGTGGCACGCCGCACAGCCCCATCCCGTGTGGCATGACCGAATCTATAATTTGAAAACTCAAATTGAAAATCCGAACCGTTCAAATTATTCTACATGTTAATATCACCTTGTAGACCAAATTTTACTTTTTTTCGAAATATTTTACTATTTTATTGGATAGGTCAAAGATGTAGGAAAATGGATACTCCAGAAATCGTTGGATTAATGCATCTTTGACCTATCCGATAAAATAGTAAAAAAATTTAAAAAAATTTAAAATTTGGTCTACAATATTAATATTAATAACGCAATTTTAATTTGAGTTTTAAAGTAGAGATTTGCCATGCCACAATTTGAACGGTTTGTAGCTATAATACATATATATATATACATATACATATATATATATATCTTATATATAGAGATGGCATTGGCGCGGCCATACCATGCAATCTCTAATTTTAAAATTCAAATTGAAAATCGAACCGTTCAAATTATTCTACATATTAATATGCAAATTTTACAATTTTTTAAATTTTTACTATTTATCATCTTTTATATATATATATATATATATATATATATATATATATATATATATATATATATATATATATATATATATATATATATATATGCGCGCGCGAAGGTAGTAGATGGATAGGTCAGCCTTTAAAAAGAACATGATTACATGATTTAGTTAAACATCAAATATCTATGAACATATTAAACGTAGTACAGCTCAGTAAAGGCTAACTTGCAGTTCGGAGCAAGCTAGAATTGCTTGGAGCAGGTGGTGTAAATTAATTAATTGTGTGGTTTGTGTTTCTTCACATATACCACTATACCCCCTCCATTGTCTGAAAATATTTGTTCAGGCCTTTCATACAAGAGCACAGAAAAGTACAGTATTATTTAGTAGAATCAGAAAAACATTGATACCATTGCATATATATTGCTTTCTCTTATTTTTAATAATGTATAACGCTATTAACTTTTAGATATATATTTAATTATTCATCTTATTTAATTTTTTATGTAATTTTTTGAAAATATATTTTTATATAAGTAATGCTAAAGAACCTTTAATAATAAATTAAATCATAATAAAATAAATAATAATTACATGAAAACCGGAGGGTGCAACATATATATCAAGGATATGTTCCCCTCTAATAAAGGCTATATATTAATATACAACAATTTTCTATGAAACAGAGAACGAACTGGTTGCTTAATTTGTATATTCTGAAATCTAACGTAGCTTAGCTAGCATACTCTCTTCCCCACCAAACCTTTTTTTTCAATCGAACCTGGTTTCTTTAACAAGTGTAATATATCCTATTAATTGACCACTAACCATCATCCAAGAAGATGATAGTACACTTAACACCAATCAACTAGTCTCCTCTGAACCACTCCTAGCTACCATGTTACAGTACTAATACTATTATACATATAGTATATGGATGAGATTTGATCGATTCTTCCAGCCTATTCATATTAATTCATGCCTGCCCTGAAGAATATTCAACCTTTTAGGTATCAATTCACGGATGGATGCATGAATTTTGTCTCAACTAGTAGATGCAAGTTGATCCTACTGATTAAGTATACTCTTGACAATTTAAGTAGTACTAATCACTCTGCAGCCACATGTTGTGCCTTGGTTTGGCCGACGCTTCGTGTACTCTGAAACCCTTGGACACACGGCGACAACTAATGCATATGCTGTGCTTAATTTGGCGAGAATTTGTGATTGATAGACGATACCTCTGTCCTCGAACCAACGGAAACGTTTTGGAGCACGAGAATTTTACATAAGCACATCTAATTTGATCGTGTTTTGATCTTTTTTGTGGAGGGGTCCAGGCCCACATCTATGTATATTTTGCCACAACTGAGTTAGCAAGACTATTATAATATTAGCTAGCTTGTGCATTCATTTGGCTCTAGCTATAGTAACAGATACTATGTTTGAGCGAGTCAGCTATAAACATAGGTTTGACTCTCTTTTTTTGGGGTACTGGTTTTGAATTTACAAGCTAGCAAAATCCTATGGATACATGGAAGCGAAACATCACTTGGGTTAATTTATAAGTTTGATCATTTTGACCAGAATTCAATCTGACTAGAAAACAATTCGAGGCAGCTAGTGTGTGTACATGTACATGCATAATGTGACACATCACATGACATCGACATTTAATTCTGATTTAATTGGAGATTTCTTCCGTTCTAAAATATAATTTTATTATTTAAAATTTATCTTAAAATATAATAATTTTATATCAACATTCTCTTTCTAACCATTTACCATTCACTTTCTTTACCTACCTTCATTTCTTAACGAGTCACAACATCTTTTTATTTAATTTTACCTATTTTTTAAATAATCGTGTCCAACTCTAAAATTTTTCTTCTGTTCCAAAATAACTTCGCTTTTGGTCCTTGGATGTAAGTGGAAAAAACGAAACTCACAAATCTTCAGGAAGTTGGTCGGCACCACATCTCTCATCCTCTTAAGAATAAAGGAGGAAGCTCACCGATGAACGAAAAATCTAAGTGAGATGTATATATTGCGAGAGTAGTGTGTTCCCTCGCTGGTCGAGACGACCATACCTCTCATGATTTATAGCCGTTGCTTCCCTTCTTTATTAATACATAAGGCGATTTTCTTGCCTTTCTTTGAAAATAACTTTGCTTTTGGTCCTCGCATGTAAAACAAGGTTGAAGAAAAATAACCAAAGCGATCTCATTAATACAAAGTATTCGTGGGTGGTATAGGTCAGAGCTTCATAAGGAGTATTGAAGAGAGTAAGATAATAGAAGTGAACCTAGTTTAGAATAAATGAAATAAGCTAAATATGAAATTATTTTGGGACGGTGAGTAGTTGGCAAAGATTGATTTGAGTATTATGGGACAAGTTATTCAAACATACATAGGCCTTAATTGTACTGCTATTATATCGAGCATTTGGCACAAATCAGTTGACAGCCCAGCTGGCAAATCAATTAATATATCGATTGACAATGCCGTATGATATATTATCCTGATCAGGCAGATTGTGCACAGGCATAGAACATCGGCAAAATTAAAGAGAATTACATTTTCATCCTATCACTGAAGGTCTCCACAAATAACTCCTCTTGATGTGACCCCTCGGATCACTTATCGGCTACATTTACAACATATTTCTTATCCTTCGTATTGTTCACTTCAGAAGGTAAAAACTTCAGTCATATCCTCATTAAAACTGACTATTGAAATCAAAACAGATGTCTACTGAACTTTCTTTGGTCTTGGAACAGAAGAAGAGGCCAATTCTTTACTAGATGATCTGATGATGAAAAGAACCGTTTCCATCAGCATGCCACCGACTAATCCTAAGATGCCTCCAGCAGCATTCTGGAAAGTCATAAACAAAGCTGTTATTATAACACAATTCACAAAGTTTGGAGAAATCCTGTTTTAAATGGTTTGGACAAACACACAAAAACTTGTCAATATTCAAAACCAGGAAGCCAAAACCCTGTGCCTTTACCCACTAATGTTTACCAGAAATCCCACCAAGATAGATAATGCAGCTTTACTAGCCTGTTTAGTCATAGAGCTTTGCAGGAAAGAAATATTATGCCAGCTTGCCAAGCCAACACAATATGATGCCAAAGATAGAGAGCAAGTGTACAAGAGAAACGACGGATGCACCATGTAGCGTGTTTCTTGCAGACTTACCATTACAGGACTGTTGTTGAACAGAGCTCTGAAAGCAACAAATCCAACCAAATAACCCGTGAACATTATAAGAACAACATGAAGACCTGAAAATAGAAGCAAAACGATCAATTGGCCAGTGGAAAACCATAAAAGAGATTATTAGCAGCCCTAGCTCCAAGCTGAAGGTGCATTAAGTACTAAGACTTAAAGAGGATTAAGTGTGCTATAATTGGCACGCTGGTTCACCTGAACTACAGCAAAGGAATGGTCTAACTCTGTTGTACATGAAAATGCTATACGAATAGAGTATATACAGTGAAATATTATCCTTACAGAGGAAAGAAACTAATTTTATTGGATCAAGTGTAACACTTCTCAATAATGTGTACTGAATAGATTCCTGTAGGTGATTGAAATGACCAACTAGTGCGAGAACTTGGAAGTAATTAGTCCAACACATTTGTATGCACGTGTGTGCAAGCTCTGAAATATGCAATTTATTCTAAACCTAGTTAGAAGCTAAGCTAGACAGGAAATCTGATTTGATGATCGTAGTGCAATAACATTATAAGAACAACATGAAGACCCGAAATAGAGGGAAAATAATCAATGGGCCAGCAAAAGCCATACAAGTAAATATTAACAGTCCAAGCTCAGAGTGGAAGGTACACTGACTAGTAAGATTTAAAGAGGATTAAGTACGCTAAAATTAACACGCAGATTCACTTGTCTTACCGCAAGGAAAGATCCAACTTCATTGTTGATGAAAATACAGGTCAATATTACTTGTTGTTTCCGACAAGCAAATTCTACTATGTGCGGGTCAATTCCACTGTCTGAAACATCATATATTTCCGTCCGAAGGGAGTAATAGAATTGTATGCAGCGAAATAGTATTATTCCTTAATAGTGAAAAGTAACTGATTTTGTTAGAAGTAATTAGTCAAACATATTTGTACGATTCAACAGACAATTACGCACATATATGTGTGTGAGCTTTGAAGTGTGCATTTTACTGTAAACCTGGTCAGAAGCTAAGCTAGTAAGGCAAGTTGTTAATCTCAATTTGTCATGGGAATCTGATGATCGTAGCACAAAGAGAATTGGTACATACCAAATCCAATATGGTCCTTGTAGGAGGAGAAGGGCTCGGGGCTGTCCTCCTTCGCCAGCGGCGTGACGTCCCTGACGAGGTCGGCGTACTCCTTCCTCTCCTGCATCTCCCTGAACTTGTCCAGCCTCGCCTTCAGCTCATCGCTCTGCATGCCGGCGCGTGCACACACATCCAGATCAAACCACAGATAAAACACACACACACACAAACACTAAGAATTTTTCTCCAAAGGCTAGCTAGATAGAAGTTGCTTGATGAGTGAGTGACCTTCTCGCGTGGCTTGGGGCTGGAGAGCAGGAAATCGGTCCCGTGGAGGAGGAGGCGGAGGGGCGGGCGCGCGGCGGGGGAGCAGGCGCACCAGATGTCGCGGAGGGAGCGGTAAGGGACGGAGGAGTGGGAAGCGAGGGAGGAGGCGAGGTCGCGGAGGTCAGCGGGGAGGTCATGGGAGGCGGCGGCGGAGGAGAGGAAGGCGCGGAGGGGATCGGTTGCGGCGATGACAAGGCCCGACGCCATGGCCGGGCACCGCTCTGAAATTTCCAGTTGTTTGTTCGTCAGCCAAAAAAATCCACAGAAATCGTGCGAATTTGAAGGGGGGAGAGGTATTTTTAGTTAGGGTTTGGGGAGAATACCGTGCGTGGCCGCCTCCTGTGCCTCGCCGTCAGCCGCCGTGCGCCACCGCCTCCTGAATCGCTGGGTGTTCGCCGTCAGCTGGTGGAGGCCGCCGCCGCCGCCGCCACTCCGGCGCCTGGGTCGGGAGTGGACTCGGGAGACTCGGGGAGATAAATTTTTACCAAGCTAATTTAGGCAAATAAACTTAATATGAATTTTCAAAGTTAAGCAAATAAAGAAATACAAAAACCAGAACGTGACATGATCCGTTGTTACGCTTAGCTGCTAATACTCGTAGAATTTTTGGCCAATGCTTAATACCTACTTTTATATGCCGATGCACTTTTTCTCCTGATGAAGATATAGTAACTACTAATAAGTATAAGAATTGTTGCAAATTCAATGGTACTTTTCTCTAATTCGATACAAATATGGTCCTTTGATTAAAACGAGGAGAATTTCTTTTAGAAGTGTTTTTAATGTGAGACATTAACTTTGATCTAACTTTATCCCATATGAAAACAAGATTAGATTTATAAGGTCCATTGTAAGATATTTATATTGTTTAAGGACATTACACAAAAGGTTTCTAGAAGGAGAATTATTTGTATAAAATAAAAATATCTTGTTTTTGGTATAATATATTTAACTCTGTATTTTATATTAGATTTTTTTCGCTTTTCAAAGGACATATATAATACATGGCAAGATATTAATCCTCGTCGAGGGCGTGAACCAATATGATGTCACTATCTCCTTGATCTCGTGAACACTATAAATAATATTATTGTTGATCCATTGGGCCCTTTAACTGACAAGGATATCCCTAATCTTTTTCGCCGAAGCCGTTGTTGGCTTTATATATTAGTATCAAACGAATATAATATTTAGAATGATCTAATCTAGTCTTTGTCAGCTTGACGGCATGGAACTCTCACTTGTAATCAATGGCTAGTATAATCTTCTTTCTCGAACATGAACTCGGTGAGATTGGAGATAGCTTTACATTCCTCTTGTCAGCTTTATCGCTTTGTATTAGGTTTGTTTAGACTTGTATTGATTTGTCTAGATGTGTTTTCATGTCTTTTTTTCCTAGAGGGTCTTGTATTTATATCCTTGGTTATCGTTTTGTCCAAGTAAAATTAGAAAACCAAGTATGAATATGATCCGAGTAATTCTCATAGCGTTTGAGTATGACTCTTTTTTTCTTTTTTTATTTGGAATTTTTCGTATACGAGGCATGATTATATATAAAACTTAGTCTTTACTTTAGTTAACCTAAAGTATATTAGATATGTCTTATCTGTATTATCCTAGTCGTACTTTTTTTCTGCTAAGTCAATGAAAGAGAGTAGCTAGCTACGCAGCTGGCATTGTCAGGCAACCTCAAATCAAATTAAAGTAAAAAAAGTGTGCAAGTGTTTTCATTTCGAGAGATATCTTTTTATTTTTTATATATTTATATATCATTTAAATAGTTATTAAAAAACTGTAAAAAATAATAAGATATTTTTAAGATAGATTAATGTACATGTCACTTCACAATCATAAATACATATTCAAATTTAATTTTTTTAAGTTGTAAAAAATTAAATAGATATGTTAACTATTTTCAGTTAATTTATTTTTTATTTGTAGAAGGTGAATTTGGTTTAAAATAAGTGATATATTTTATAATAATCTATGTTATTAATTTGTTTAAAAAAATTTATGAAGAAGTAGTATCTCGATAGATGAAGATTCGTGGACATAAACATGTTTTACCATTCAGCATCGATCGACTCCATCGTATACCAGTACTCCTTGAGACGAGAGAATCGCAGGATTAATTAAGTGCATAATTTATAACTCGAAGCTAGTTAAGCATTATCAGGATATATGATGGCTCGGTGAAGCTGCGAACCGACGGTTGCTGGCCTGCACATGCGTGTGCAGCATAAGAAAAAACGCCGTTGTACCCTACTCGATCTGTCCTGATTTCAAATTTCGAAGCGTTTAAAATTTATATATAAATATTCTAAGTATTATTTATCTATTCAGAAAATATATCATGTACACACATATTTCGTATGCATACATATCAACTAACAAATATCATTATTGTCGATGTCGGAGATCGACACGCGGGAATCCGAGGGACCCCTTTTTCGGTTCGGCACAGGGGAGCGGTGAATCTATGCCTAAACTCTCAGTAAGGATGAGGTGAAGCCAGTAAAACCGGAAAAAACTAAGATAGCGAGGACGCAAAAGATTTATATAGGTTCAGGCCACCTACAAGGTGTAATACCCTACTCCTGTTCTTTGTGTAATATGAGGGATGGGTTACAGGGACAGTGATGGTGTTCTCCCTAGGGGTGCCGGAGGTGGACAAGGTGTTGCTAAGAACTAACTGTTGCTCAGGAGACTGATGAACCGACTCGACCAATGAACCATCCCGACCAATGAACCGCCAGCTCCCCTTTTATGATGGACTTGGCCTCCTTTTATAGTGCAAAGAGAACACCACAGTAGTCCTGATTTTCTCTACTTCGCTCCACGTGAGGGGGTGGTTTTTGCCTTGTCTTGTCGGAGAAGCTACCCCCATCTTTGTCCCTGTGGCCGCGTCACGGAGTTGGCGAAAAAAGGCGGGCGTCGTGGCAGCCATGTTGCTGATGCGGAGATGGGCCGGCCTACCTACTCTAGTAGGGCCTATTGGTCAGTGGCCCAGCTCCTGGGTAGGTGCTGACGCAACACCCCCTGCGCTCACGCTCTCTCTCCCACGCGGCCGCCCAACGCATTTAACGCGACTAGACGGGGCATGAGGAAGGTGTGCGCGGAGTGGGCGCGCTGCCATACTACGGTCGCAGTCAAAGACTTTATGCCCTCTTTGCCTCGTGACGGGCAAAAAAGGTGATGATGAGAGTGGATGATAGGCACGCCTCACATCGCATTGAATGCGACGGGGCAGGCGCTCAGCCTCTCTCTCTTTGGGCATTAAATGAGGTAGTTGGCAGTTGGACTCGCTCCTCTCTCAGAGAGGTGCGGGGTGAGGACGGTGGATCCGAGGTGATCCGGACCACTGCGCCCGGGGTTCGGGTTATCGCGGACCTTGCGCCCGGGAATACGGTGGCCTCCGGGCGGCCCCGGCCAGCCCTCTTGGGGTGGCCACGTGGCCGACCATGGCCGGGACCCGCTTGAGCCGTCCAGGGCATATCTCGGGCGCGCCTTAGCGGGCGAAGGAGCCCCCTTTTTTCAAATATTGTATCTCAAACATACCCCCGGGCCTATATCACCGACAGTAGCCCCCGGCGTTGACCGGGACCGAGTCGGGTTCGGGCGCGGTTAACGCCATTTCCTTGAGGGTGTGGGCCCGGGCGCTGGATGCGCCTCTCCATAGCGGGAGGCCGGTACGCGACAACTGATGCCGCGCTAGGCCAAGCTTTCTCTGGACGGGGGGCGAGTTTGTTCGGGCCGCGCACGTGGGGGCCCATCCAAACCGCCTAGCTCTCTCCGTCCCGCATAGTGTGCCCGGTGGACGTGAAACCCCAGACAGCGTGAAATCCAAGCGGTGCGGCAACCAAAGGGGATGCGAAAAAACGAAGGGGCGCGGAGCCGAGGGGGCGCGTCGCGTGGTAGTGGGGCGAAATTAATGCCGTGGAATTCGAGGGGGCCGTGTTTGCTTATAAAAATAGATCCATGAGAAGGGGGATCAGTTTCTACGCTTTCCACAGCCATCGCCTCTCGTCTTCTCAGCGCCCTTGCTCCCTTCACCTCCTTCCTCTCGCTTCTGGCTTCCTTGTCCGCACTTCAGCGCCCACCTTCGTGATGGCCCGTGATTCGCCTCTGGAGCCGGGAGCATGCTCCCCAAATCCCTGGTCCACACCGCCGAGGCTCGCAGCCTCTTCAACAAATACCTGCCGCGCGGCACGCGCAGCGGCGACGATGTCCCAGAGGAGCGGCCCCCACGAGGATGGTGTTCTTCGCCTCCTTTTCCATGGTCGGGCTGGTGCCGCCCTTCTCTCGCTTCTTCCTCGACGTGCTGGAGTTCTACGACCTCCGGCTACACCATCTCACCCCCAACGCCGTCTTTTACCTCGCCGTGTTCGCCTATACCTGCGAGATGTTCGTGGGGGTAATGCCATCACTGCATCTTTTTCAGCAGTTCTTCCGGGTGTGCCGGGCGGGCTCCCCCGGCGCGGTCGGGTACGTGGCGATCCAGCCACGGAACGACAGAACCGTCGGCACCCTCTTCATCGACATCCACCCCCGTACCAGGTGGAAGAAATGGAGGGCCTTACGGTTCTACACTAGCTGGCGACCATCCACGCCTTTCCTTCCGACGGAATCCCAGGTGAACCGGAGGAACCGGGGGCGCGTCCGCAAGCGGGAGGGAGCCGGACAGGGTGCCGGAGCGGATCACCTACCTCGCAGAGGGGCATGTCCAGCCATGCCGTCTTTCGGGATTTCCAGATGAGGCGCATCGTGCCGCTGCAGGAGAGGCCGCGTCCCGCCCACATGTACACGGGCTTCAACGACGACATGCGGACCTATGTGGGTGCCATCTACAATTGGGACGAGAAGGACCTCGCGATCCTGGTCCGCCGCACCCTCGGGGTCACGGCGATGGACCTGACGCAGCTCCCGCCCGGGTTGGTGCCGCTGTGCCAAGACTCGGCACGCCCGGAGATCCTGCACGCGCTGCAGGTGGTTGGCTGGCTCATCATCGGCGCCGAGCGTTGCCCCGGGGGATGGCGACGACGACTACGACGACGCCGATGATCAAGTGCCCATCGGGCGGCCGGCCGCCGGTTCGGCGAGCGAGTTGGGGGCCCCTGGACCGGGGAAGAGGAAGAGGTCGATGAGGACCCCGCACTTCCCCCATCTCCCCCACGCGGCGGCGGCGTGGAGCGCACCGCCCTCCCCGCAGCTCCGGAAGCGCGCAGCGGCGGGCTCGGCCCCAAGGGCCACTCCGTCGGGGGCCAGAATGGCCGTGGCGACGGCGACGATGGCGACGGCGGAGGCCGAGCGCACGCCCACGGCGGGTGCGCCATTGGCGGGGCCGCCGCGGCGCTCGGCGTGGCGGCGGGGGCAGCGAGCGACAGCCCCACAAGCTCCCCGGGCGGCCCTGCGAGGAAGAAGCGGGCCATCTCCCGGGTTTCCTAGGACTTCGACGCCTCCCGCAGGTAACGCCTTGTAGATACGTGTGCGCCTGTGGGCCTTGTGTTTTTGTCCTGTGTTTTGATACCTTACTGTGTTTATTTTTGCTTCCAGCCGCGAGCACCGGCATTTTTGCCCCACGGTTATACCCAATGGCGGTTCTTCCTCCGGCTCGACGGGGGAGGCAGAGAGGTCCGAGGCATTTGAGCCCTCCGGGTCCGGGTCGCCCCTTACGGGTTCGGGCCCGGATCCGGTACGATATGAGGAGGGGGCACACCCAGGCGCCGGGGCGTCAGTCGTCCACGAGGAGCAAGTCGGGGCGGCCCCCGACACGAGGAGGCGGCGGCGGGCGGCGGAGAGCTGCCCCGGGGTCCCTCCGCGACAACCATCGCCGCCACCACGACGGCCTCGCCCTCCCGCCACGCCGTACGGCGCCGTCGCCCCGCCGGCCAACATTAGTTCTGCCGGCGCCGACCCACCGCGAGCCCCCGGCGCGGGGAGCGACTTCACCGGAGGCGGGCAGCGCCGACGGGCAAAGCAGCGGCGGGTGGCTCTGGCCATGCGGCGCCTTCGGTTTCCCGCTCCACGCAGGTGGCCGACCCCGGCCCGAGCTCCGACTCCGAATCCGAGGGCGCTCGGTCCGGGTTCATGGCCGCCCTGGACACCGAGCCCCTCGTCCGGTCGCAAGAGTGGACGAGGGAGATTGTGTCCAGGGCACTGGAGGAGGCCAACGCGGTTTTCTTGGAGGGGCTCCGGGCCCAGGTACAGGCCCTGGCCGTCAGGGAGGTTGCGGTGGCGTAGCGGGAGGATGGGCTCCGGGCGCAGGTACAGGCCCTGGCCGCCAGAGAGGTTGCGGTGGCACAGCGGGAGGCCGATGTTGACGAAGGTCGTCGGGAGCTGGCAGCCACGGCGAGGGTGGAGGGCCTCGTCCGCAGGCGGGAGCTGGTGGAGATCGAGCGGCGCCAGGAGGAGCTCAACCAGGTGTTTGAGGACACCGTCGTTGAGCGGCACGCCGCCGACTTCCGCGAGCAGGTCACCGCCGCCGCAGAGGAGAGGGTCCGCACCACCGCCGGGAGGTTCATCCGCGACCTCAACGAGCGCGCCCAGGGGCTCGACGAGCACGAGCGCACCTTGCACGATGCTGAGGCCGCCGCTGTCGGCACCGACGTTGAGCTCCAGGCCCGCGAGGCTGGCCTGTCGGAGCGGGAGAGGGCCCTAGAGGCGGCGTGACGGGCGGTCGAGGTCCGGGAGGCCGCCGTTGCCAGGGCCGAGAAGGACTCCGCCGCGCGGGAGGCGAACGTGGTGGCCCAGGAAAAGGCCATCGCGGAGCGCGAGGCCGCCGTGGAGGGGCGTGAAGTGACGGTGCTGGAGGCCCAGGAGAAGGCCTCGCGGTGCTTGAAGGCCGTCTGGGAGCGCGAGCAGCTGCTCGCTGCTGCCTCGGGCCGCCGGCAAAACGAGCCGGAGCGGTGGGAGCGCGGAGCGACTTGGCCGCCGGGAGCGAGCGGTCGTCGACGCGGAGGCGCAAGTGTGGAAGCCCCCGCTGGCCCCTCGCTCCAGTGACGCAGCGCCGGAGCTGGAGGAGACGCGTCGCTGGATTGCGGAGCTGGAGCACACCCTAAGCTTGGGGCTTCGGGTCGTGGGCTCATCCGTCGAGCGCCTTCGGGAGGCGGCTCGTGGGGTGGGGGTCATCCGTCCCCTCACCAGCGTCCCTACCTTGGGGGGGTTAGTCACGCACATAGATAGCTGGCCGAGGGGATAAAGAGGGTGTCGGAGGAGGTCGACGAGGTGACGAAGGAGTCGTCATATGACTTATCCCGCCAGGTCGGGACGCTCATCCTGGCGAGCTACCAAGCCCGCGACCCCGGCTTTGACCCCTACATCCCCACCGAGGACTTCCCCGAGGGCACCAGGAGGCTGCTCGTCTTCGCGTCCAAGATGTCGTCGACTCCATTATGGTGGGCTTTGACGGGACTCCAGCGGCCTTCCAGCTCGCCCTCCGTGAAGACTCGCCGGACGAAGACCACCTGGAGAGCTTCCCCAGCGACCTGCCGGCCGCCTAGGACTCCCCCGCCCCTTTTTGCTCTTATCTGTATTTGCGCATAAATACATTGCAATATTGTTTATAATACTAGTACACTTGCCTTTATCGTGTTGGACTTGTATTGTGACAGCCCATCGTGGCTGCTTCTGATGATTCGTATGTGTATGTATATATGTTGGGAGCCTCCGGCCAACTTAGCGCACACGCAGTGGCGGTTAGTTGGCCCGAGCCCCTGCCTGTTTGCTTCCCTGCAATGGTAGTTTAACTTTTAGTTAGCTTAGCCATTGCAAGAATGCGGTAGCATGGTCTCCCGCCATGATTCGTCCCATGTAGCTGGGCGTTGGTCCGGGTTCGGGTGGTGTGCGTCCGGCCGGGCGGTGCCTTCCTCGGGGTTTCGGGTAGGAGCGAAGGCATAAAAGGCGGCGGGCGGCGGCAACGGGGTTCGGGACAGGCATGTTAGTACGCACCCGAGCCTCCAGGCGTTGACTACCCCCAGGCGTGATAGTATGCAGCATTGCCCTACCTTCGACGCCCTTAGGGCTCTCAGGCTAAGGCGGACAAGGCCAGAATACCATTGGAAACCAGCACCCGCAACTCATGTTTCAAGCACATGGGGAAAACACACCACAAGTATGGACTTTGCAATGTTCCTCATTGCTCATGCCATTGGAACAGGATGGTGTCATCGACTTATGGGTAGAACTAGGCAATGTTCCACGCGCAGGGTGCCATCCGGCTAGGATGCGGGGTGCCGATAACCTTGTATGGCCCCTCCCACATCGGGGACAATTTGCTCAGCCCCGCATGCATTTGCACGCGACGTAGGACGAGATCATTGATCTGCAGTGCTCGGGGGCTGACTTTGTGTTGATGGTAGCGGCGGAGGCTCTGCTGGTAGCGAGCCGTGCGAAGCGCTGCCCGGCGCCGTCTTTCTTCCAGGTAATCCAGGTCGTCGCGCCGCAGCTGCTCTTGATCTGCTTCGGTGTATAACATTGGTTCGGGGCGATCCCAGGGTGAGCTCGGAAGGTAAGAACGCCTCGGCTCCATACACCAAGAAGAAAGGTGTTTCCCCGGTGGCCCGGCTCGGTGTTGTCCGATTGGCCCAAAGGACCACAGGCAACTCGTTAGTCCACGAGTCCCCATGCTTCTTGAGCACGTTGTAGGTCTTGTCTTGAGGCCTTTCAATATTTCCCCGTTTGCACGCTCGGTCTGACCGTTGCTTTGGGGGTGGGCGGGCGAGACGAAACAGAGCTTGATGCCCATATCATCGTAATACTCGCCAAACAGCTCACTCGTGAACTGGGTGCCGTTGTCGGTGATGAGCCTGTTGGGGACCCCGAACCTTGCCATGATGCCTCTCATGAACCACACAGCCGAATGCTTGTCGACGACGCTGACTGAATAGGCCTCAGGCCACTCGGTAAACTTGTCGATGGCAACATATAGAAATTTGCAGCCGCCCCGTGCCTACTTGAATGGGCCCAGGATGTCCAGCCCCCAGACCGCGAACGGCCATGAGAGCGGGATGGTCTGAAGGGCCTAAGCCGGTAGGTGCGTCTGCTTGGCGTGGAATTGGCACGCTCGGCACTGCCGCACGAGGTCTGTTGCATCCTCCAGCGCGGTGGGCCAGTAAAATCCTTGGCGGAATGCCTTTTCCACCAAGGTTCGGGAGGCTGAGTGCGCCCCACATTCACCTTCATGGATCTCGGCTAGGAGCTCGAGACCCTGTTCCCGAGCGATGCATTTCATGAGCTCCGTTGGCACCGCGTCGGTAGAGTGCCCCTTCTACCAACACGTACCTCTTGGAGGTCCAGGCAATGCGTTCGCTTTCCTTGCGTTGCTCGGGCAATGACGTGTCTTGCAGGTACGCTTGGATTTCCGAAATCCAAGCCACCTGGCACGTGATGTCGGCTCCGGCAGGGCCAGTGGCTGGCCCGCCGGGTCCAGAACGTCGGGATCAGCCGATTCCTGCCCTTGGGGCGGTTCGGGGTGCGCCGACGGCTCTGTGAGACTTTCTTCAAACGCGCCTGGCGGGGCTGGGGCTCGCGTGGACGCGGTCCTAGATAGCTCGTCCGCCAGGGTATTGTCTGTTCTAGGAACGTGGCGCAGCTCGAGGCCATCGAAATGGCGCTCCATACGCCATACTTCCATGACATAAGCTTCCATCTGGGGGTCGGTGCATTGGTACTCCTTGGAAACCTGGTTTACAACCAGTTGAGAGTCCTCGAGGACTAGCAGACGGCGGATGCCCATGCCTGCTGCCACTCGCAACCCCGCTAGAAGCCTTCATATTCGACCATGTTGTTGGTTGCCCGGAAGTCAAGCCGAACGATGTACCGGAGCACGTCGCCCGTTGGGGAAGTTAACATCACGCCTGCCTGGCCCCGTGCAAGGTGAGTGAACCGTCGAAGTTCATCACCCAATGTGCGGTCCCTCGGTCGCGATCCTCCGCACTCTCGGGTTCACCCGGGGGCGGATCGTTGTCGGCCGTGGGCGTCCATTCCGCCATGAAATTGGCCAAGGCCTGGCTCTTGATTGCGTGACGGGCTTCGAAATGCAGGTCAAATTCTGACAATTCGATAGCCCACTTGACTACCCATCCGGTGCCCTCTCGGTTATGCAGGATTTGCCCGAGGGGGTAGGACGTGACTACCGTTACCCGATGCGCTTGGAAATAATGGTGCAGCTTCCTAGAAGCCATGAGCATGGCGTAGAGCATTTTATGGGCTTGTGGGTAATGTGTATTTGCGTCCCGTAGCGTCTCGCTGACAAAGTAGATCGTCCGCTGCACCTTGGTGCGGGTCTTGGCTACTTTGCTAGGGGTGACAGGTTCGGGTGCACCGGGGCGGGTTACCTCGGTGTCCGGGGCCGCCGGGCCATCGCCTTCCCCGGGGCCCTCTGGGCCGCTCTGAATAGAAGGGGCCTCGGGAGCCCCCGGACTAGGGGGCCGGGCGGCTCCCTGAAGCTCGGGGGGCCATAGGCCGCCTCCGGGTTCGGGTGCTTCCTCGGCCAACACTGTTCCGAGGTTTCCTGCCTCCGGGTTTGGTGGGGCTGGGGGCGACTGAGAGTCTAGCTCGTCATCGCGCTCCACAACCAAAGCCACACTAATCACTTGGGGAGTTGCCGCCAAATACAAAAGAAGGGTTCTCCTTCTCGAGATGCTACCAATACGGGCGATGAGGAGAGATAACGTTTGAGCTCGCCCAAGGCCTTCTCTACTTCATCCGTCCAAGTGAAGGGGCCAGTTCGTTTTACTAGCTTAAATAGAGGGAGCGCCCACTCTCCTAGTCTTGATATAAAGCGACTCAGGGCAGTTACACAACCAGTAATTTTTTGCACGTCCTTGAGCTTCCTAGGAGGGCGCATCTCCTCTATCGCTTTTATTTTTGCGGGGTTGGCCTCAATGCCTCGGGCAGAGACCAAAAACCCTAACAGTTTGCCTGCTGGTACCCCGAACACACATTTTTCTGGATTCAGCTTCATGCGAGAGGACCGGAGGTTATTAAATGTCTCGGTCAAGTCTGGGAGCAAGGTTCTTTGGTCCCGGGACTTGACTACGAGATCATTGACATACGCCTCAACATTACGCCCTATTTGGTCTCCCAATGTGATGCGGACACCACGTTGAAAAGTGGACATAGCATTCTTTAAACCAAAAGGCATAGACATGTAGCAAAAGGTACCCACAGGGATAATAAATGCAGTTTTCTCCTCATTCGCTATAGCCATGCGGAACTGATGATAACCAGAGTATGCATCTAGGAAGCATAAAAGGTCACACCCCGCATTGGAGTCGACTATCTGGTCTATTCGAGGTAGAGGGTAAGGGTCTTTAGGACATGCCTTGTTGAGGTCAGTGTAGTCGATGCACATGCGCAGCTTGTGGTTGGCCTTCGGGACGACCACCGGGTTAGCCAACCACTCTGGATGCAGCACCTCCCGGATGAAGCCGGCCTCCTGGAGCCAGGTCACCTCTTCGCGGATGAACGCCTGCCGCTCCGGGACCTGCCGCCTCACCTTCTGTCGGACCGATCGTGCATCCGGTCGTACTGCAAGTCGGTGCTCAATCACCTCCCTGGGGACTTCGGGCATATCCGACGGCTTCCAAGCAAACACGTCGGCATTAGCCCGCAGGAAGGAGACGAGCGCGTTTTCCTATTTGGGGTCCAAGCCGCCGCCAATCTTGGCGGTCTTGGACGGGTTATCGCCCAACTGGATAGACTTGATTACCACCTCATCGGCTGAGGTGATATGCTGTTTTGGGGCCCGGGAACCCGAGGCCTCCCCTTGAGGGCCTTCGGGTTCAACGTGGTCGGCCGCCGCAATGTGATCCACGCGAGCTTTCGCGCAATCCAGCGTGGTTTTAACGTCGGCGTGGACGGTGATGGGGCCTCCGGGCCCGGCATCTTGAGTTGGCGGTAGGCATAATGCGTAGCCGCCATGAACTTCACCAACGCCGGCCTTCCAAGCATGGCGTTGTAGGGCAGATTGAGGTCCGCCACATCGAAGTCGATCCGCTCGGTGCGGAAATTAGCGGGGCCCCCGAAGGTGACCGGCAGTGCGATCTGCCCAAGGGGCTACACCTTCCCGGGCGTCACCCCAATGATGGGATAAGACGGCCCGAGCACCATCCCCGGAGCCTTGATCGCATCAAAGGCCTTCGGGGATAGTATATTGAGGGCCGCACCTCCGTCAATTAAGACTCGGGCGACCTTGACGTTGCAAATGGTGGGGAGGTCACGAGGGCCAAGTGGCCGCTACGTGCGATGCTCCCGGTGATCGGTCCGGTCGAAGGTAATTGGCACCTCCGCCCGCACGACCTTCGGGCCGCCTCGTGGGACCGCACACCGCGCAGGAGCTCACGCCTCATAGACTTGAGGCTCGGCGGACACTGGCGCCCGCCCGCCCCGTCGATGGTGGCGACGACGTGCGGGATCTATGTAACCCAGATCGTCATCCTTGTCTCCGACGGGGCCGCACCCTTGGCCTCCTCGCGTCGGCTATCCGAACGCTTCGCCGGGGCCTTGCCCTTGCGGTGGGTTTCCTTCTCCTTCTCCCTCCACTCCTGCTCATACTTCTGTACCCGCTCGGCCAAGTTCTTGACCGAGCGGCACTCGGAGAGGTCGTGGTGGGATGTTTGGTGCACCATGCACCACTTGTCCCCGATCCACCCCTGGGGACGAGGGTCATGGGAGCGCCTGCAGTTGTTCGCAGGCTTGCCCTTCCGCGGGGGCTTCTCGGCATCGTCGGCGGCGAGGACGTGGCCCTCCTCACCACCGCGCGATGGCTTGCGCTTCCGTCGCCACTTGCGTCGCTCCTCTCGAGACGCGGAGGGGGCCGTGCCGGTGGAGGCTGGGGCGGGATTCCTAGGATTCCAAACCCGAGCCTCTTTCTTGCGGGCCACCCGGTCAGCGAGCTCGAAGAGCTCTGTGGTGGTCCAGGGGGCCTTGGACTCGATCTTCTCCAACATAACGTCGTGGTATACATCACTCCGAAAAGCGAAAATCACTGCATGGTCAGCGATGGACGGTATGGTGTTGCGTACCTGGCAAAAACGCTGGATGTATTTGCGCAAGGACTCGTCCTCCCCTCGCCGGACCATGTGGAGGTCTGCCTTTACTCCCAGGCGCGGGTATGTGCCCTAGAAGTTAGAGGTGAACTGCCGGCACAAGTCGTCCCACGAGGTGACCGACTGAGCCGGCAGATTCATTAGCCAGGAGCGGGCCTGGCCCTTGAGCGCCATGGGGAAGAAGTTGGTCATGACAAGCTCATCACCTTCAGCAGCCTCGATGGCTGTGGTATAAATCTGGAGAAACTCGGTGGGATTCACCGAGCCATCATACTTTTCCGTAAGGGCTGGCCTAAACTTGTTAGGCCAGCGCACATTGCGGAGGCTGGCGATGAAGACTTGACAGCCGTTGCCGGCCGAAGGGGGCGACGAGGGCTGAGGGGCCCCTTTGTGCGCCGCAGAACCTCCCGCTTGCGGCTAGGCCATCATGGCCGCTCGCCGTCCCCTGAGGGGTTCCTCCCGCAGGAGGGCCACTGCGGCCGCTCGCCGAGCGGTTGCGCCTCCTAACGAGGAGGCATAGTCGTGAGCCCGTCCCGTGCGATGCTCGTCGCGGCCCTGCTCGATGCGAAGGCGGGCGTCCAGTTCTGTGTACAGCAGATCTCGGGGCGCCTCTGGTTGGGCTGCAGCCGAGAGGCTCTCCTCCGTCCTCGCGGCAGCTGCTGCCCTTCGAGCCCGTTGCCGAGAGGACGAGCTCACCACGGTATGTGAACCGCGCGGTTGGTGGCTGGAGGAAGCGAGGTCAGCGGCCAACTGACGCTGGGCCGTGCCTACCAGCTTCGCCACGTCGTCGAACCAACGCTTGGCGTCGGATCCCTCGCTCGGAGTGATCGGGGGGTGGCGCAAAAGAGCTTTCGCCGCCTGAAGGGCGCCCTCAGACGCGCCAAACTCCAAGCGACGATCGGACGTCCCCGGCGAGGTTCGTCGGCACGTCCGCTCGGTGTGGCCCGGATCCCCGCGGGAGCGTTGGCAATCCCGCGGGATACCCGGCCCTCTCCGCTCACGCCCACCGCTTTGGCCAAAAGCAGAGAAGGTGGCGCGGCCCCAGCTGCTACCGCTGCCATCAGAGACGGTGAGGGAGACGAAGGTCCTTCCTCCCCATGAGCGGAGGTGGCGGAAGTCGGGGCTATGCCCGCCCGCGTCAACCTCCTCGGCCGCCTTGTTGGCCAGGTCGCACTCGCGGGTAGCGAGCGAACCTAACGCGGACTGCGGGACATGGCCGTGAACCATGGTGAGAACGTTGAGAGGGGGTTTTTTGGCGGGAGATGAAAGGAATACGGGAGTTTAAACCTAAATGCAGTGCGCTCCCCCTACCTGGCGCGCCGGCTGTCGATGTCGGAGATCGACACGCGGGAATCCGAGGGACCCCTTTTTCGGTTCAGCACAGGGGAGCGGTGAATCTAGGCCTAAACTCTCGGTAAGGATGAGGTGAAGCCAGTAAAACCGGGAAAAACTAAGATAGCGAGGACGCAAAAGATTTATACAGGTTCAGGCCACCTACAAGGTGTAATACCCTACTCCTGTTCTTTGTGTAATATGAGGGATGGGTTACAGGGACAGTGATGGTGTTCTCCCTAGGGGTGCCGAAGGTGGACAAGGGGTTGCTAAGAACTAGCTGTTGCTCAGGAGACTGATGAACCGACCCGACCAATGAACCGTCCCGACCAATGAACCGTCAGCTCCCCTTTTATGATGGACTTGGCCTCCTTTTATAGTGCAAGGAGAACACCACAGTAGTCCTGATTTTCTCTACTCTGCTCCACGTGAGGGGGCGGTTTTTGTCTTGTCTTGTCGGAGAAGCTATCCCCATCTTTGTCCCTGTGGCCGCGTCACGGAGTTGGCGGAAAAAGACGGGCGTCGTGGCAGCTATGTTGCTGATGCGGGGATGGGCCGGCCTACCTACTCCAGTAGGGCCTATTGGTCAGTGGCCCAGCTCCTGGGTAGGTGCTGACGCAACACCCCCTCCGCTCACGCTCTCTCTCCCACGCGGCCGCCCAACGTATTTAACGCGACTAGACGGGGCGTGAGGGAGGTGTGCGCGGAGTGGACGCACTGCCATACTACGGTCACAGTCAAAGACTTTATGCCCTCTTTGCCTCGTGACGGGCAAAAAAGGTGATGATGAGAGTGGATGACAGGCGCGCCTCACATCGCATTGAATGCGGTGGGGCAGACGCTCAGCCTCTCTCCCTTTGGGCATTAAATGAGGTAGTTGGCAGTTAGACTCGCTCCTCTCTCAGAGAGGTGTGGGGTGAGGGACGAGGATCCGGGTGATCCCGGACCCTGCCGTCCAGGGGTCCGGGTGATCTCGGACCCTGCCGCTTGGGAATACGGTGGCCTCCGGGCAGCCCCCGGGCCAACCCCTCTTGGGGTGGCCACGTGGCCGCCCATAGCCGGGACCCGCTTGAGCCGTCCAGGGAATATCTCTGGCGCGCCTTAGCGGGCGAAGGCGCCCTCTTTTTTCAAATATTGTATGTCCAACATACCCCCGGGCCCATATCACCGACAATTATATTTTCTTCAATAGTATTATATCTACGTATAAAATATTGATCTCAAATTTAATATACTTTAGCTAAAAAATCTAACAATTTTTAAAAAAAAAAGACGGTCAAAATTTTATTTTTTTCTTTTTATATAAGATGAATTTAAAGATGAAATTTTATAGGTGGATGTGATTGAAAGTACATATATATTTTTTCTAAAATATTTATTGATATTTGTTAGCTATTGTGTACGATGTATACATGTGAATGTGAAGGCTTTGTGTCTATAGGATACGTTTCCATCCCATCAATCACCCTTTGTTTATTCTTTTTTCCATCTTACTCCAAACATCCTCCCTCGTTCATCTCATATTCATCAAAGTTTTTTCTGCTCAATTTTAGTCTTTTTCTAAACAACATAAAAAATATTTGTTTTATAGACGAAAAGAGCAGTCAGCCGGACAATTGGAGATATTAACCTTACAAAGATGAGTTAAATGTTATATATTATGAAGCTAAAAAATGACTTAGAAAATATTGTCTAAAACAATCTTGTCCCATAAAGTCAGAGCTATACCAAACATTTTTCATATTCTGAAGAATAAAACAGAGTGAAGCCTTGGTTCTTGTTTCTGCTCATAATAAATTATACTAGGTGAAGTAGCATTCTTGCTGCTCCTCAACTTCGTTCCACTCTGAAAGCAAGGGCTGTATCGAACGGTCTGTATGTAAGAAAGTAGCTGGTGAAAAAAATTGTACTGCTAAACTGTAGTGGTGTGTATCTGCATGCACGGACAGTGGGTAGTCCTCTGCCACTGCCATGCTGGAGAAGGCAGTTCTTGCCTGTCGGTCCAACTAATATAACTCTGTCTGTCTCCTATTTGCACCGGCAGCTAGCTTAGCTAGCTCAGATCTGGCTAAGCCGAAACCAACTATAATGGGTTTGATTCTTAAGCCGGCAGATTCTTTCGCCTTCACATGCATTTGCACTAATAAGCACTATATATTCTTGCATATTTACTACTATAATCTATCTATCTTGTATGAGTTATCTGTGACATAAATGTTGTGTGGTCGTTTTTGCTTGTGTTTACGTCCATATATAGCTCACGAGGTAAACAAGGTGAGCCACCTCGATATATGCACACCTTGTATGTAGGTACATATACAAATTTCAACTGAACCATTTAGAATTTTAGTCAATTTCATTTGTATATAAGCACAGGTACATATACAGTGCAAGTAAGCAAATAGGAGTATTATAATTAAACAAAATATGAGCTTGGGACAAATAGAAGGAAACAAGCAAGAAGCTAGTGTGGATCCAGTGACCACGGAGGAGTGCGTACGGTCCATCACACACTTGCCGGAAACGGTCTCCCCTTGGACGCGATCCCCCGTCTAACCACGGTTTCCCTGAATTGAAATTTGACCGAGCCCAACTTAACCCAACCCCGGTCAAACCCCCAACCCAAGCACCTCCTATAAACTATAAATACCACCTCGCTCTCTCGCTTCCTCCATCACCTCACCTCCGTCGAGACCAACTCATCCGCAATCTAATCCAAGCCGCCACTTCGCCGTCGACGTTGACATCGCCTCCAGCGAACGCGAACTAGTTGTAATCAGTCTCAGTCTGTCCATCCATGGCGGCCATCCAGGCTCACCACCGCCTCTTCTTGGCGTCTACCTGCGCCGGGCAGCGGCGGCGGCTGAGGCCGAGCCGGATCGCCGCGCCCTGCCGCGGGGCGGTCAGCGGCGGCGTGCGCACGTCGTCGGGGAGCGGGAGCCCTAGTAGCATGAGGCTTAACCTTGACTGGATCGACGCCCCGCGCGTAGTCGTCGCTGTCCCGGCGAAGGAGGACGGCGGCGCGGCGGAGCTGGAGAAGCTCAGGGCCATCGCGGAGGCCGCGGCGGACAGGGCGGAGATGCACGACATCATCGGGAGGCAGAGGGACAACTGGAACCACCTGCTGCTCCACTCCACCAACTCCCTCGCCCTCGCCGCCTCCGTCATGGCCGCGCTCGCGCCCGCCGCGCCGACCATGGTGGCGCTCAAGGCATCCGCGGGGGTTCTTCTGGCCTCCGCGGCCGTCACCATGGCCGCCGTCAACAAGATCCAGCCGTCGCAGCTCGCCGAGGAGCAGCGGAACGCCACCAGGCTGTGGAGGCAGCTGGAGCGCGACGTCCGCGCCACGCTCGCGCTCGCCGAGCCGGTGACCAGGGCCGACGTCCAGGATGCCATGGACAGGGTCCTCGCGCTCGACGCCGCCTACCCGCTACCTCTCCTCCCTGGCATGCTCGAGAAGTTCCCCAAGACCGTCGAGCCCACCCGGTGGTGGCCGAAGAAGAAGCAACAGCAGCAGCAGCAGCGCGCTCAGGTCAACAAGGCGAGCAGCTTCGGCAGCCGCCGCCACCCACGCGCCACCTCCGGCAACGGCTGGACGCCGGAGCTGGAGGAGGAGATGCGCGGCATCCTCCGGGTGCTCAAGTCCAAGGACGAGCACCAGTACGTCACGGTCGGCAAGATGGTCCTCGGCCTCAACAAGGGCCTCGCCGTGGCCGGGCCAGCGCTCGCCGGCACGGCCGCGGTGGCCGCCGCGTTCATCGGGTCCGGCGAGGCCGGTGCGTGGGCGTCCGGAGCCGCCGTCCTCGGCGGCGCCCTGGCGGCGGCGGTGAACACCGTCGAGCACGGCGGGCAGGTCGGCATGGTGTTCGAGCTGCTCCGCAACTGCGCCGGGTTCTACCGCAAGATGCAGGAGGACATCGAGGCGAACCTTGGCGAGGCCGACGTCGAGCGGAGGGAGGACGGCGAGTTGTTCGAGATGAAGGTGGCGCTGCAGCTCGGCCGGAGCACGTCGGAGCTGAAGCAGTTCAGGAGGATGGCGTCGCCGTCGTTCAAGGACGACGACGTCAAGGAATTTGCCGGGAAACTCTTCTGAAGAAATACCTCATTTGAAATGGTAGATGATTAATTTAGAGGCTCGAAATTGAGCGAAATGTGCATATAGGTTAGGGATTCCATTGATTATTTTGTAAAGATTTAAATTGAATTTAGTGACAATTCTTTGATTCATTAGTTTGAATTTTACTCCAAGTTTCACACACTGTATATGAATGGTACAAAATGGCGTGGACGAGGAGCCGAAAGTATCACCTTACCAACGCGGAAAACGAGATAATCGTTTGGGTCATAAACTATCACCTCCTTGTTGGATATGTTCTCGAATTGTCTCGAGATTGGTGATGATGCATAAAAGTGGAGAAAGTTTTATTTTTTCTAGAAACACGTTAACAACCTATCATTGAAAGATTTTTTTTCACACATAAAAAGTATACACTTTTATTTTATGGAAGAATTAACTTCCGGCCTCTGCACCATTGAGAATGCACGCAGCCGGTAAATGCAGATAAAAAAGAGGAAAAAATGGTTCTATAGCATCGGAAGTTGACGACTTAAAAATTATAGCGCTCAAAGGCTCCGGTTCACTTTGATAACACCAAAAGTTATCATTCATTTCTCTATTTAGCATTTCATCCAAAAATCTATTAACTTGTTTACTTTACCATATTTCCAAAAAAACACACACACACATAAAAATCCGTACGGCTCTTTTTATGGCGTCTAGCGCTCTGTCGCTTCAGTTCGATCGGCCATGGGCAGCCGATGATCTCGAGCTCACAGTCAGCCACCTACATCAATCTTGCCTGTCCGGACGCCATCAAGATCGCTATAGGAGGCCGCCCATCAAGCTCCCCCACGGTGTGGTCGTCGGGCTAGCCCAGGCCACGCCCTCGAGCTCACCCGGCCTGGCCACCATTGAGATCGCCGTGCTCTCGAGCTTCCCAGCTTCCCTCGGCCAAGCTCACCCAGGCCACCGCCCTCGAGCTGCCCCGCGGCCATGGTCTTCGAGCTCACCACCAGCCGTCGGCTGCGAGCTCCGCGGCCACCGCCATTGACCTTCCCTATGGCTGCCACCTTCGTTTGCCATGTAGTTTGCCTGATGATGCCCAATTGTACTCCTCCATCAATCTTGTGTTCAACGTTGCTTTTTGCTGCCACAACTTCTTGTTTGTCCGAGGAAGGTTAAAGGGGATGTTAGGAGGAAGAAAGCAAAGGGGTTACACTGGAAGAGTTAACGGTGGTTTAACCAGAATGCTAAATAAAATTATGGAGAAGAACTTTCGATGCTATTAAAATGAACGAAACCTTTCAGTGCTATATTTCTGAAGTCGTGAACTTTGAATGGTATAAAATCAATCTTCTCTAAAAAGTAACCAATAACCAGGTGTCCCGTATGCAACTGTTCAAAGCCACATTCATAGGCACCGAATACATCCACGACTCCACTATCATAGGTTAATATTCATACATTTCGAACTCTTGCCAAAAGTGTGCAAATGTCCTGAAAATTTTTCAGAAATGTTTGGTGACGCAAAGCATCCTCCGTGATTTCGGCCCCGTTTGGATCACACAAGTTTTCGTAGGGAAACAGTTTAATCGCGAAACGTAACATTCACACATTGCATTTTGAGGCCTCAAAAACACGGCGAACACACACATGGTTCGTCGGCATGCAGAGATGTTCATCGATTACCGCTGGAGCCATGGTCGTCGGTCGCCTTCTTGTGGGCCATGATCTGGCAGTGCAGACAACATGCGCATTTTATTTGTTCCTGAAAGACAACTAATTTCTAACCGACAATTTGACTGTCTGGGTTTTGCAGGTCTCAGATGACACGTTTGCAGTCGATTTTGGATTAACACTTGAATAAGGAATTTTAAGATTAAATTAGCCACAGATGATTAATAGTACTAAATTACTGACAGAAAAAATGATTTCATTTTCAGATTAAAGCAAATCTGATTATCATGCCAGCTAATAGCTCAGCCCCCCACCCAAAAAAAAAGAAAGATATCTTTTGTCAGCATGTCATTGGCAGGTGAACATGATTGCTTCAGATTGTGGACGCGAAAAACTATCAACTACGTGTCCAATGATCAACTCATTGGACCTGGAATTATTCAGAGACGGCAGGGTCAATTCAAACAGGGGCACTAGGGCGTTCAGCTTCAACACAGCGAGAACTGCAACTTTTTTTGACAGGAGAACGGTTTGAATCAATCACAAAAACTCAATGGTAGAGCATAAGTTGTTGCTGAAATTCAGTGTAAAACTTCAGCTCGATCGTAGCATTGACAGGATCAGTTTCATGTGCTTTTGACAAGAAAGGTAGGTTTGAATCCAGGCTCTGGTCTTGCATGGTGAAAAAGACCCAGCAAGACGGAAAAAAAAACAAGAGACAAGCTTGAAAGAATGGTCTTCTCCAGCGTGAAATTCTGAAGAACGGTCAAGCGTACACCGATTCTAAGAGCATGAATTTAGTCCTTGAGAGGCATATTTTGCCGGATAACAGAATTGCAGGTCAGAGCATTTGAAAACCACCTTTGAATTTGCAGAGAAGGAATAGCAGAATATACAATAGAAACAATTGCATATTTCCAAGATATGATAAGGCAGATGGACAGGGTGGATTGCAAAGGCAGGCCAAGCTCATCCATAGATATCAATCATACTTTGGGTTCATCATGAATCATAACCGGTGCCAACAGTGGTTAATAATCTCGCATTTGTTGAGAAACAAACAAACCCAACAAAACACCACATAAATACTCGAAATCCTGAACCAATCGTCACAATTTGTTGCTAACAGCATATTGCGTAGGAGTAGCACTCAGCATCCTTGTTCTTTAGTCAGTAAGAATCGAGTTGGAGAGGTGCTGTAATTTTTTCCTACTAAACTCTCTATGACTGCTTCAAAGACATGGCCCTTGCACGAAGATTGAGAAATATTCCCCTGAAAAAGAATAGGATGACCAGGTGAGGGTGAGAATTGGAATGCCATCCATTGTCCGATAAGTTACCAAATTGTTCAGGCCAGTACAGAAGTTACCAGCAACATGCAACAAAGCTGTGGAAAATCACCCGGAACTGCAACGGCATGTACATATGGTTTATCCAACCAACTATTGGCCAAAACTGCATGTTGATCAGATATATTAATGGTGGAGGGAACATCAAAGGCAAGCAACAATGTTAATTGTTGAAAGTAAGTCACATACCATCCAAGCAGACAATTGCACCGAGGGATATTGTTTCTTGACCCTGGTCTTCACCTCCTTAAAGGGCCTCCCTACATCACAAGATGCACAAACAATAAGTAACTATTTATTTGATTAACAAGTCACGGGTGTACTATGTGTATTGTTGTTTATGCAGTACGTTCCAAACATCACAGGGCGTGTTCGGCTGGTCTATAAGCCGGCTGATAAGACAAGCCGGCTGGTTTGTTGTGAGAGAAAAATACTGTTTGAACGGCTGATACGAACAAGCGAACAGGGCCACAATTAAAAAAAGAATGACTAGCAGAGAAGATTCCAGAAACCACCACATGCTAGGAAGACAATACATCAATACTTACTCTCAACAACATATCCATAATAGAACAAGAAGAGCAGATTGTTCCAGGGAGAAGAAGTGATCTGCTCCAGTAATACCTGAAAAGGTTAATATCAAGTACAACCTGTCAACCAGAGCTAGTATGACTTCAATCATGGTTTCCTCCAGTGTTCTGGAAAAGGACCTAAATTAGCAGTCTAAAACTATGTTGCTGGTAGGTTGGAGTAGTTTGCAATAGAATTCAGAAATATTTTTGAAGATGAAAGTAAAAACAACTAGATCAAGATGTGCTTCTTTAACATATAAGTTATAATTGAATTCGTAAAGTCTGCACGAAACTCTTATACACAGCCCACATTAAAAGAAATGAAAGATATTGCACAGGTCATCAGAAGATAATTTTATACCTTCTTGGCTATAGTTTTGGTATCCTTCTTCCCTTTGAAGATATAATCTAACAGTTTATGGAGGAAATGGCCAAAAGGGCCACCATAAGCAAACCCAAAGAGCTACAGGAAAACAGTACACTGTCAGAATTTTTAGTAAACAAATACATGCACGAAAGCATCATCATAAATATCAGAAGAGAAAGTTACTGTAGGAATACCAATGCGATTAAATTCTTCCAAGTTACCAACATCAGGGAACAGGTTAGATATAAATAAATGTGGAGCACCATTTGTTGTCCACTGGACGAAATATCATGTGTCTCATAAGGAAAAGCTAGAAGTAGAAGTGAAAAACAAGGTTTCAAGCCTTTCCTGTCTAATATCTTAAAAATGTTAGTTGTTTTTTAATACTTCAATGACCATGCAGCTAACCCTGTCATCGAAACTGAAATCCAAGGATCAGTAACTCTATGATAGTTGAGACCAAAAGTAGTAGATAGTGGCAAACAAAGAGCTGCCTTCTGAGTTTGACTGAAAGAACAGGCAAACATTCATAGACAGTTAGGATGCTTTACACCCTCTTTGACACAAGTATACAACATGCAAAAAGTGCTCTTTTATAACTGATCTTCACAGGATACCTAGTGATCCCCAACCCTGTAATACACTGACAACTAATTTCTATCCACGGAAACTCAATGGCACAAGAATAGCAGCACATCTAAGCAAAAACCCCTCAGCTGATCTAGATTGCTCTAACAGATCAAAATGTCTGAAAGTACTCGCTATATAACTCACTGTACAAGCAAGACATCTTTCAAGTGGATCCTCTAATCCAACAATAAACAAATCACATGATATACTGCATCACTGCAATCCTATGTTGAAATCCTCAACTCCCACATGAGAATTCTACACAAGGAGATCGGCACACGATCAATCTACTAGAAAAGATCCAACTTTTACCCAATCCCAATATATGCCACAACTACCCCCATGAACTAGCACAAGCCAGAGAGAGCACATCCGTACCATCTTGAGCAGAAGGCGGCGCTTCTCGATCCTCTGGTACCCGGAGAGCTTCTGCGCCACGGAGTCGCTGACGCCGGCGAGGCACCCCGCCGTGATCATCTGCACCACGCACGCACGGATCAACAACCCAAACCCCACCAAAATTGAGCAAACATCCCAAAGAAAATCGAGTCGAGGAGCACAGGAAAGCGAACAAGACCGCACCTTGGTCCGGAGAGGGTGGAGCTGGAGCTGGCGCAGGTACTGCCTCCACGCCCGCCGAGCCAGACACCCCTCCTCCTCTCCTCTTCCCCCAACCCCTCCTTTCCCTGCTGCTGGTGCTGCTGCTGCCGCCATGGCGGCTCGCCGGAATCCTGCTTACCAAACCCTGCTTCGATCTAACCAATCAACTGCTCCTCCTGCTTTGTATGCTCCGCTCAGTAGCGCGGCGAGATTTTTTTTTATCAATCTTTTTATTCGGCGTCAGGTTTGGGTTTGGGAAGAGGGGAGATCCGCGTGATCCTCGCGTCGCCGTCGCGGTGGTGCATCGCCGGCCGGACGTACGGTGGAGGGACTCGGCCGTGGGCCGCCGGCGGTACGTGGGCCGCTTGGTAATGAGTGCGCTGGGCCGTGTAGGCAAAGCCCAATAAAGAAAGGGTCGCTTAGGATTTTTTTTCTTCATGGCCCTCGACCCTGTAACATAGGGTGTATTTTGGTTGCTTGCAGAGTATTTATTCAAAATTCCTTTCGAATTGTTTGATCGCTTTTAACTTAAGGTTTTGATTTTATTTCTTTTAATTTATTTTTGTTACATTAAGATAGTCGGATATCTCTATAAGTGAAAGATAAAACCTAAAATGCAACGGTACTGAGCCACATCGTAAGAAAAAAGTATGGGGCGTTGGATGCTGATACCATACTTACCGTTGGATGATAGATAAGTCCAAATAAAAGAATGGTGAAAGGTCAAGATTATTTAAGAGACTTTCATGAACTGACTGAGAAAGAGAGAGAGAGAAATGAGAGCTCAGCTGTTGATGTCCTGTGCTTTACACCAAGTACTACTAACAACATTTCTTACCCTATGCTCCCAGAAAATAAAAAAAAGAATAGCGAAAGTATTACTCACTGGTCAATTGTTGGTTGAGCCTGTCTTAGTACAACACCCAAAATTGATACCTAGGATTAAAATAGGAAGAATTACCAATATTTAAAAAATCCGTCGGTTTCCTCCGAAGGACCGGTCTGACCGCCATGTGTGGGCCGGTCAAACCGGCGGCATGTGGCCGGTCTGATCGGCAGAGTCCGAGACCGAGTCGATTTTCATCGGTACTTGAATTTCCTTGCTCCATAAGGTATGTCTCGGGTTTTCTAAGGTATCTATCCCGAATTGGACGTAGAGGAGGACCTGTAAGAGACAAGTCCGACCTCTATTTAAGGGCCAAGGTCTGTTCAATTGGACATACACAATACACAATCAATACCCCCAATCTCTACAATTGAATCGTTCTTTTATTTTTCAGTCATGTTCTCCGCTTTACCCTAGTTTAGTCCATCTTTGTCGATTTATGCTGTAAATCATCCATCGCCGCTGCGAGAGTGTAACATCTCTTTGTAGATTTGTCCTGAAAACCTTCTGTTTGTCCATGAGACGAGTATTTATCAATTGTTCTACTCAAATCGGCTTCGCTAGCTGGTTTAATCTACAAAACCCATCTTGGTTTAGTTTTTGCTAGATTGAGGTGGTTGGCGACTCCATATCACCGCAAGGCATTTAGGTGTCTCGATCATGATTGTATTCTTGTCAAAAAAGTTGTCAACACGATTTTTGGCGACTCCGCTGGGGATCGATTTATTCGGCCATAGTACGACCAAATTTCGTTTTAATATTCAGATATTGTTTCATCGAATCAAAAGTTTTAATTTTTGGCCATACGACCGGAATCAATCTATACTTCGGCTACTACTATCGTTTCTGCCTCAATCTACTCCGAGTGTCGTTTTTGTCTTCGCTACAAAGTTTCGGCGTTCAGCTATTACAGCCAAAACCAATTTACACTCGCATCAACCATGGCGAGCGGGAACGAGGTCAACGAGATCATATTGGAGGAGATGTTGGCAAGATCACTCATCAGGACCCATCAAGGTGTGGTTCTCAAGCCTGGATCTCCTCCTAAATTCAAGGTAACCTCCAATCCGCCTGATCCATCTATTGCTATTCGAAAACATATTGATCAATGTGTAGATGCATCTTTTAGCGCTTATATTGATAAAAATCATGCTATGATAGAAAATGCTTTCAAAACTAATTTTGATAAGGCTATTAAGAAAATTGGCTCTAAAATAGCTAGTTATCAATAACACAATGCTACTTCTAGTTTTGCATCTATACAACGTACCTATAATGCTATGGATGAATCCATGGGCATTTACACAGCCGATTCCCTAGGAATCGGTTATACAAAAAAATAGCCAATTGTCAAACCGTGCACGACGCCGGTCGGACCGCACTCCATGCCGGTCGACCGTGCTTACTATAGCCGGTCAGACTATGCCTCTTGCGGTCGGGCCTCGACCGCACTATCTTGACCACCGGCCGACCGGCCATGGGCCCTGGCCGAGCAGGTGCTTGGCCGGTCAAACCGGACTATCTATAACCGGTCAGACCGGTTTCCTGGAAATTTCACCAGGTTTTCATACCACAACTAGCGGTACTGATTTTAATTATTATTCATCACCTATTAATACTGTTAGTCATGTTATTCCACATATCCATGCTATTTGTGCCAACGGTTGTTATGAGCCAGTACAAAATCATCAAGTAGATGGATTGGCACAAAACACACATTATGACCAGTATAATCATATTGTGCCACCACAACCACCTATTCCTAGGTCACCAAATCCACAACCAAGGCCTGAGGATATGGAAGAGAAAATTATAAACATCATTAGGGAATCATTTGGAATTGAGCCAAGGAATCATGCTGAGGTTTACCAAAAGCCATATCCTGATTATTTTGATAATATCTCATATCCTCATGGTTTTAGAATACCTGAATTCACTAAGTTTAGTGGTGAAGATGGTAGGACTACTTGGGAACACATAGGCCAATTTCTTGCACAATGTGGTGAAGCTAGTACCAATGATGTTCTCAAATTATGTTTCTTTTCTTTGTCTTTGTCTGGTACTGCTTTTACATGGTTTACTTCTTTACCGATAAATTCTATTCATACTTGGGCTCAATTAGAACAATAATTTCATAATTGCTTTTATGCTGGTGAAACTGAGCTTAGGTTGTCTAATTTAACATCGGTTAGGCAAAAATACGATGAATTTGTCATTGATTATATCAAAAGGTTTAGAGATACTAGAAATCAATGTTTTGGTTTGAATATAACTCAAAAAGATTTGGCCAACATTGCACATAATGGATTGCTTGATTCTATTAAAGAGAGATTAAATGACCAAATATTTCTTGATGTTGATCATGTGTTGCATGAAGCTCTGGCTCAGAAAACCCGAGTGGATGATAATAGCTTAAATGCTAGTTTAGATGATAATGCAATAACCAATATAGCCGAACCAAGCATTGGTTCGGATTGTGTTACTACTTTGAACAATGATAGAATAACATGCATGGCCGAATCAAGTGATGGTTCGGATTGTGTTACTAGTTTGGACAACGATGCATGTATAGCTGAACCAAGTATTGGTTCGGATTATGTTGCTAGCTTAGATAATGACATCATTGAAATTATAGCCAAACTAAATGACGGTTTGGATTGTATCATAGGCGATAGTGAAATAATATTGTCACCTAAGACCGAGTCACAGATCGGTCATATGAATGTTGAAAAAGATAGTGACAATGTCTTGCAGGGTAGTGATGAAATAGAGTTTAAAGCAATATTGCATACATGTGAAAGGCCATATCCTGAACATATAGATTCGGTCTCATACCCGCAAGGATTTGAGGTGCCCAACTTCACAAAATTCACAGGTGAGGATGCTAGAACAACAACGGAGCATATCGGCCAATTTATTGATCAATGTGGTAAGGTCGGTAATGATGATTTGCTTAAGTTAAAATTGTTTCCTCTTTCTTTGTCAAACGTTGCATCTATATGGTTTAGTTTACTTGCTACTAATTCAATTTATACATGGTCACAAATGGAGCATGTGTTTCATGATTATTTTAAACATGCGAGCTTGATGGAGCAAAGACCGATTGAATAATTCATCGGTCAATTGTGATACTATTTCGGTTACACCTATTGCTAAGACCGAAATTATTCGTGATTATCTTCCTATTGTTCCTATTGATTCTGATGACAAGAAAGTGTTGATTTGGTCTAGCCAAGCCAAATTTACAAAAGGGGAAAATGTTATTATTAGGGATCCTCGGCCTGAGATAATTAGGATAAATAATGCTAAGGCCGAAGATCGTAAAGTTACAAAAGATGAGTCATCTAGTTCTATAAAGACTAAAAAGCCGAAGCTCACTTTTGAGATGCTTATGGCTAAATACAAGAAGGGTTTAGCTGGTCAACGATTTGATAATCATACTAGTGATATAAAAAGACCAAGATCGCTTTCTAGAAAGAGATTTGGTCAAACGCCAAAGCAATCGGAACCATTAACAATATCAACTCTATATAAACCTCTGGTTGCGACACCATGGTATCCATATCCAATGCTACCGTTTGGTTATACTTTTATTATTATATGTCGTGGATGCCTCAATCACCTATGTCATTTCATCAAGAATGGAAGGAATCACCTAGGTCAATACATCTAAATCAAGACAAGACCATTTCTCACAAAAGAATCAGTCCGATAGATCAAAGACAAACAAGATGAAGAAGGTGTGGGTGAGAAAAGAAACCAAAGCTCTAGAGGTCGTTACTATCAAGGAGGAGTTTCAAGATGTTCAAGTACCTATTGGAGATGCGACAAAGGAGCTACAAGCAGAGAAGACCGAAGCTGATATCGTGACTGCCGACAATGGTGGTCTGACCGAGACAGTTGAGCGGTCTAACTGTCAGCCTACGACCGGTCTAACTGAGCCATCAGACCGGTCTGATCGACTACTCACAACCGGTCTGACCGAGCCTAAAGGCTGGTCTAACCGGGGGCATTTGAGATGAGGAATAAAATTGAGGGCAACACATAAGCTTTCACTTCGATCACAAATATCAAAAACCACTTGGCTCCTAGAAAACAACCACAGCCAAAGTGGATACCTTCTGGCTTATCTCGCTCTCAAAAGAGGAGGCTACAACGTCTTCGAGCCATAGGTCAAAAAGAAAAGAAGGCCAAGGTGTGGAGAACAAGACATAGGATGATTTGAAGCCTCAAATAACGCATAAGCAAGTGTGGAGACCCAAGGAAGTAAAACCTAAGAGACCGGTGATTTTCCAGAGTAGTAGTAAATCCAATTTGAAGAGAGAAGAATCATCGGTCATTAGAGAAAACTCTCCTCCACATGTTGCTATGGATACTGCTAAGGTGTTTATCTTGTCTTCAGAATCGTGCAATTAAGAAAGCCGATTTTGCTTGGGGGACAAGACATAAATATGCTCATGAAGAAATCAAGAAAGATGAACGACAATGGATACAACATCATATTTTTGAGCCGCCGTTTTCTGGATGCTAAGGCAAGGTATGGGTTTATTGTGCTCATCATTATAGTATGTCTATGCCATGTTAGCACATTACTTGGTATCTAGCACATGTGTGTTTTGCTTATCAAATTGATATTATGCATACATGTTGCAAATGCCAATTCTGAGTGGTGGAATTGACAAGTTGGCATATAATTTATTTAAAGTATGATTTGGCTCGTTGGTCTTTGACATTTATTAAAAGCCAAATCATGCATGTTTTGATGAATCACCATATAAAATATAGATTTTATAATTATTGAATCATGAAATTTTGCTTCTTAGTAATTCAGCTAATGTCAATGGTCAATATGATGATTTGTTCTAGAGTTGATTTCTTTAGAAACATTGACATTGTTATAATATTTTGCATACATGTTTAAGCCGATTACTTACACTTGTAGTATATTGGAATTCATGCATGTGAGACATATAACTTTGGTGATTCATTATTGATCATACTTCAAGTGGCTAAGTGTTTTTTATGCCTTGATGATTATTGTTTCAAAAGCCACTTGAATTAGTATTCATCTAGGCATATTAATTGCATATTATAATTTTCATATGTCTAGAAAGAAGAAATTTTGGTCCAATAATTTGATATACCAAGCATCTGGCTATAATATCAAAAAAGCAATATTTTTAAGACTGGAAAAGCCGGTGCTTGATTTTAATTCTTTGGACAAAATTGGTGAAGACACAGATCGCAAGCGGTCTGACCGGTGCATCGCCGCCGGTTTGACCGTGGATGGCAAGCGGTCCGACCGGTGCATTACTCCGGTCCGACCGCGTGTGGTCAGCTTGTCCTGACCGACGTTGCTTGGCCGGTCAGACCGGGTTCACAGGAGGTGCTGGGGGGCACGACTCATCTGATACAGAGGCCGAATTATTTTTAAATTCGGACGTTTATGTCCTAAGAGACATAAGAAGATTAGAGAATTCCTTTGATTGAGTATTTGAAAAGATCCTGGTCTTGGGGCCGTTCTAAGGTTGGGCTTTAGATTTCATAGGTCAAATTTATCCTTCATCATCGAAAGGGCATCGGTTCATGCTAGTTACGGTGGAGTACTTCACTAAGTGGGCCGAAGCCGTGCCGCTCAAGAATATGATACACGCGGAGGAGCTTCTTTTATGTCTAAGGAGGATATCTAAATATGGTGCTGCCAAAGTTATTCCTTTTGAGTTGGTCTATGCACAAGAAGCCGTTTTGCCGGTAGAGGTGAATCTTGGCTCTCTTTGATATATAAAACAAGATGATTTGTCGGTTGAAGACTACAAGACCTTGATGAGAGACAATCTTGATGAGTTGATCGGCAAGCATTTGAAGGCTTTGGAAGAAACAGAGAAGGAGAAGAAGAGGGTGGCTAAGGCTTAAAACAAAAGGGTGAAAGCAGGATCATTTCGAGAAGATACTTGAAAAAATACTTCCCGAACGTTTAGCAAGATGCTTAGGAAGTTTTATGGCCGGTAATCAGATTATCGCCTTGAGACAAACATGTTCTATGCTTTTAGATTCACGATGTTCATCATAAAAGACAGGGGCATGTGTTTACACCCAAAATTGGCACCTAGGGTTGAAATAGGGAGAATTGCTAATATTTGAAAATATGTCGGTTTCCTCCAGAAGGTCGGTCTGACCACCATGTGTGGGCCGGTCAGACCGGGCCTAAGGGCTGGTCAAACCGGTGGCATGTGACCGGTCTGACCGGTAGAGTCCGAGACCGAGTCGATTTTCATCGGTACTCGGGTTTCCTTGCTCCATAAGGTATGTCGGGTTTCCTAAGGTATCTACCTCGAATTGGACGTGGAGGAGGATCTTTCGGAGGCAAGTCCAACCCCTATTTAAGGGCCAAGGCCGATTCAATTGGACATACACAATACACGATCATACCCCCAATCTCTATAATTGAATCGTTCTTTTATTTTTCAGCCATGTTTTTCGCTTTACCCTAGTTTAATCCATCTTTGTCGATTTGCGCTGTAAATTGTCCGTCGCCGCTGTGAGAGTGCGACATCTCTTTGTAGGTTTGTCCTGAAAACCTTTCGTTTGCCCCAGTGTTATCCTAAACAGAATTAAACGGCCGTCTAAATGGTTTTAAACGGTAAATGAAGGTTATCTGTCCTGTTTTGCACCTATTCGGTTTCCTAAACGGTTGACCCGTCTAATCGGTCCGAGACGAAAAAAAGGGTCTACAAAACTTAAACAAGGCGGTTTTTAGACGGTTTGAACCGGTTTAATCCACCGTTTAGGAGATATTGCTCAGGACAGTGCGGGAAAAGCCAAAAAATGGAGCCGACGAGTGGGTAAAACCTAAACAACATGCTGCTCACAAGTCCTCACAACTCAAAGAGAACGCACGCCGCTGCCGCCGCAACACCTCCGCCGCGCCACCGCCCGCGAACTAGAATTGCTTTATGTGTATGTTTAATTATGTCTCTATGAATGTTTGAATGCTTGCTAGCTGCTGGAAATTTTGTTGTTTGCAGTTTGAACACATAAAGAATTGTTCAAATTGGTATGATATGAGCTAAGATCAAAGATTAGAAGTTCAATTTTGTTTATACATGTAAAATCATACTATTTATACATATAAAATCATGCTACAGTAGCAAACCGTTTAGCCCGTCTAAACACCGTCTAAATTCATGTAAACCGTTTAAACGCTAAACTCTAGGTCAGCGACTGTTTAGCAAAACCTGTTTAGGAAAACATTGGTTTGCCCACGAGACGAGTATTTATCCATCGTTCTACTCAAATCAGCTTCGCTAGCCGGTCTAATCTACAAAACTCATCTTGGTTTAGTTTTTGTTAGATTGAGGTGGTTGGCAACTCCATATCATCGTAAGGCGTTTAGATGTCTCGATCGTGATTGTCTTCTTGTTAAAAAAGTTGTCAACATATACAACATTGTGAATCTCTGTTTTGGTTTGGCACAGAAAAATTTACTGTGCAATACATGTTAAAGAAATAAAATATCCTACATTTCAATTTACGTAAAATTGTATTGGACTATACTTAAAATTACTACCCTATAATTCATAATTTCATATGACTCCGGTCACCATCTCATTCCGCAGGGGTGATGGGTTAGAACTGCACGCGCGTTAAACAGGCCGAAAGGCCAACCAGGCCTAACCCTAAATTTACATCATTCCACAAGAAAATGTATATTAACGCTAAATTTCAAAATGGTACAACAAATATTGTAACACAAGATTATTATTGCACTCACCAATCTGTATTACTATAAAATAATATTACAAAATCTATAAGTAGTACACCTTGCAACAACTTATTTTAATAAATGATCCTAATGCTGACTTTGTTTGATCCTAATTTTTGTAATTAGATGCTCAAAATAAACTTATTAGATTAAATTTTACCGGAAAGATGCATAATGAAATGGTATACGGCAGGAGCGCTAACGAGATATATAAGGGGATATCATGAAGTGGTGAGTAAGATGGGAAGGCAGTGATGACGATGAGCGTGGGTTAGGAGGTGTGCGTGATTAATGATGTGTGCGCGTGCCCTTCATGTAATAAAAAAAATCTGTTTATATTTTCGTTGGATATGCTACTAATTTCACTCAACATTTGATTTTTAACTCTCATGAATTTTATATAATTACTATCAACAATATAAAACGAGATTTGAAGAGAACCATATCTCCAAATAATCTTTTAAGAAGAAATGGTGAACATGTAAAAAATTAAACATGATGTAAACATATTTTGAAAAGAGAGAATGTACGACAATAATTTATTTGAGGAGACACGGTTACAAAAGTAATTTTTCTCTACGAGAATCTCTATAGGTGATTTTACAAAAATAAGACAACGTTAATATATAAATCTAAATCTAAATTAATAACTTTCCGATGGTCACCATTCTTGTATAATCAGTACGATACGAATCAGCTTCCAATTCGTCGCCGCACGTCTTAATAAAAGAAACCCAGTGCAACGCGCGATTAATTAGCGTCCTCCGATCCGCCGCAGCCTCCACGCGGGCGGCGAGCCCACTCCACCGCGACCTGCCGTCTCGATCGTCAAGCGCCTTCTCTTTCTGCTGGATCTCCTCGATCACACCCCGCCTGCCGCGGCGAAGGCACAGTCGACGATCGACGACAGCGCCGGATGGATCGTCGTCGTCATTGCTAGCTTTGTACGATGCTCCTGGGAAGAAAGTGGTCGTAGAATTAGAGAAACATGCGGCAATCACACAGACAGAACTATCAACTATCCCAGACAACTTCCTTTCCAAAAAAAAAAAGAAAAACTATCCCAGACAACCGCCATTAGCACAGGTTTTCACAAGTTGATATATAATGTTCCCCGACGCGAGCTGTGGTCAGCAGCAGCAGTACATGCTCGTCCTGGAGCGCAGCAAGTCATGCAGCGTGGCAATCGAGCTCGGCGAGCAGGCAAGCATGCATGTGCTGCTGTGGCAGACGATGAAGTGATGATTTTGGATTTTTTTTTTGGGTGTAAACAGGTGTTGCGGACGATCCAGCATACAGTACTAGAGAACCTGACGCACGCAGTATGCTGGCCCCGATGACCAGCAAGTTAATTTGTAAGCGTTCTCCTATTTCGCTTACTTGATTAATAATCCTATCAATGCCAGTTTCCTAAGTATCGAAGCAAAATTTCTTGGATTGCATTTCGTTTTATTGAACACCAATCTTCTTGTATTTTTAGTTCGATGAGGTTTGGACAATTGCTTTCTTTCCTATATATGACTGGGGAAAAGCTACAGTCCCTCCATCTTAGCATGAACCCTCGTTCAAATTATTAGGGCATGTACAATCCGTCGGTAGGAGTTGTCTGTAAAACGTGATTTTTACAAAAACATCCCTAGAAGACGCTGGAGACGGGCGGGTCGGCGCCTCGCGAAGAGACGCCCTCCGGTCCGTGCTCCCAGGCTGTAGGGTGTCGATGGCGCCCTCGGATCCGGTATTTTTTTTCGCGCGAAATCGCTTTGCAGTCTGCATCGGCCGCCGTCGCATCCATATCGCAACGCCCTGGCAGCCTCCGCGGCTTCCTCGCTGCTGGTCCGCCGCATCCAGATCTGTCCGACTTGGCCGCCGTCGCATCCATTTCCCTTTGTCTCCGCTGCCGCCGCCGCTTTCTCCACCTCGCCTGCCGCCTCTCCCCCCGGCGCCTCCACGAAGTTCGCCTCGCCTGCCGCCTCTCCCCTCGGCGCCTCCATGAAGTTCGCATCGCCAGCCACCTCATCCATCTCCCTCCGCCTCGGCTGTCGCCGCCGCTTTATCCACATCGGTCGCTGCCTCGCCCTCTTCCCCCCCCGCCGCATCCAGATTCGTCCTCCTCGGCCACCGCCGCTTCCATATCCCTGTGGTTTGGCCGACGGCGCCACTTTCTAGACCTCGCCCGTCGCCTAGCCCTCGTCCATCTCCGCTAGGCGCCACCGAGATGTCGACTCCGGCCTCAGCTAGGAAGAAGAAGGGGTCCACTTCATCGGCGTTGGATGCGGCAGCAACCCCACCACAGACCCTACGTCGCGGTTCCTGCTCGGTGCCAAGTAGTGCTCCAACGGCAGTGTCATTTTTGTACCAAGGAAGTTCTTCCACAGCTTGCTGAGATACGGCCGGTGGTGATCCATCTTCTCCAGGATTTCTTCGTGCAGCAGATTGGGATGCTTCATGGTAATACACATAACTTTCTTTGCTCGTCCCATGCGATTTTCAGTTTAATGGCCGCTATGAATTTTCCGTTTAATTTTTCAATTCATGTTATCTGTTTATGGTATATAATTGAAATTGCATAACTAGATTCATCCACACTTATTCTCTTTATCAAATGGTTGGATAGCCATCAACGAATCAGAATAAATTAGCAGTAAAATCGCTCTTTCCCCTGCTTGCCTATAAGAAGCTGTATGGGTCGCTGGTGTTGCCAGACACATAGTATGGTTCTGAAGATGATGCAATCCTGTATACAGTGTGCATCCTGTTAGTAGGACAAATCATGCCTTTGTCATTTTCTGTTTATCTGTTCATTTAGGCGAGTAAATAAGGGAACTTGATCATCTTCCATGTTGCCTGCCCTACTTTTCACAGTGCATAGCAAATTTTGTATGGACATGATTAAATTCAGTGTATGCACACTGTGGTGACAATGATCATTTGGTAATTTGTCATTTCGGACACCAAAGCAGAGTCCATATTGCATTGTTAGTTTCATTATCAGTATACTGTCATGGCAGGAATATGTACTTTTGAAGCGTGTAGAAGATTTCATAAACTGATTGGCTTTTGTTTGCTTATTGACGGCAGAACTGTTGCCCGAATGACGGATGGCCTTGTAGTATTTGATTGTGGTGGTTGGCTATCCCTGATTCTGCTGAGTTTTGGATAGATACTTACCTATGGCAAGAATTAACAAGCTGTATAATTTGAGTCGTAGCAGGTGTTGCGTTGCCACTTATCGGTTGTGTTATCTTTGCTTGTAAATTAACGACAATTGAAGCGTGTTTCTATGGACACCTTCATCTGTAATTCGGTGCTGTGACTTTTTTTGTCCTTTTATGTTTGATGTGAACCTCTGACTCGATCTTCTCTATCTATCCGAGGAAATCTGTATATTGCCCATGAGAATAATTCATGTGCTCAATACTTGTGTATTGCAATCTAAATCAGTGCAGTGGTATGTAAATATTTTGTACATTTGTTTTTCTACTGCTGAATGATCTACCCAGATGTTATAGTTTGATGTAATGGCAATTGTTACTTAAATATTTTATTTCAGTTTTTTTATCAGAATACTATGTGCAGTGCATTTTCAGCTGTTATAGCATTTTTATCAGAATACTATGTACAGTGCATTTTCCAGCTGTTATAGCATTTTTCAGTTTTTTATCAGAATACTATGTACAGTGATCAACTATTTGAAAGCTTGTTTATTTTATTCTTTTATATCCGAAACATATTACATTTGTTAATTGCAATGTAAATATGTTGTTTTACAGGGAAGATTCATTTTCACTGAGTGGTTTCATGAGGTATTTCAGGAACCAACCACATAATTTTCATTTGGTTGTTGTACTTTCTCAGAATAAAGAAAGTTTGCCATCAGAAGTTGAATTTCTATCGGATCAACCACCTACTGGAGTCAGCAGTGAAAGCGAAAAAGTGAGGACTAAGAAGCGGATTATGTGGACATTGATAGAGAACGAAAGGTTGATGAGTGCTTGGATTGAAAATTCAACGGACTCAACAACTGGTGCTGATAGAAAGGGAGAAGCATATTGGGGCGACGTTGTTGAGGCATACAACAAGAACACCTCATCGGAAAGGAAAAGGAATAGGAAGCAAGCTAAGGATCAATGGCACAAGGTCAATAGGTGGTGTGACCTATTTGAATCTTCCTATTTGAAGGCTCATAGGATGTTCACAAGTGGATACTCCGATCAGATATGGATGGATGCACCCGACGAGTTTTATTTAGAAGACAATAAAAATGAGAAGATAGGACCCTTTGTTCTTAACAATGTTTGAAAAATCTGTCATGAAGTGCCGAAGTGAAAAATATACAATGAAGAGCTGAAGAACGCCCGTAAAAGGAAGTCGTACCACCTTGAAGAAGATGAAAAACATGATGAAAGTGTTGATGAAATGACAAAGCGACCAATGGGTCAAAAAGCAGCTAAAAAGGCCTCTCTTGCTGCAAAAGGCAAGTCAAAGAAGATGGCGGATGAGGATAAATCAAAGGAATCTTACAATAAAAATGAGGCTCGTGGTTTTTTAGGAATGCTGGGTAGCATCGATTGTATGGATTGGGCATGAAAAAATTGTTCGAAAGGTTGGGCAGGCATATTCACACGTGGTGATAAAGACGTTCCTACCATGATCCTTGAAGCAGTGGCAACTCGAGATCTTCGTATATGACATGCTTTCTTAGGTACAGCCGGTTCTCAGAACGATATAAATGTTCTGAACAAGTCACCACTGTTCACTCAAGCAATAAAAGGAGAAAGTCCTATGGTACACTATAACGTAAATGGAACACAGTATGACATGGGTTACTATCTTGCCGATAAAATATATCCAGAATGAACAGTATTCGTGAAGACGGTGATGGCCTCATAGTCGACAGAGGACAAATTATTTGCATTGATGCAAGAAGGGGCGAGGAAAGATGTTGAGTGCACATTTGGGTTATTTGCATTGATGCAAGAAGGGGCGAGGAAAGATGTTGAGTGCACATTTGGGGTGTTGCAATCACGCTTTAATATCGTTCGTCGACCATCAAGGTTATGAAAGTAAGGGGACATTATCAACATAATGCAAGCTTGTATTATCCTTTACAATATAATAGTTGAAGATGAGGAAGACTCAGTTAGAGAAGTCTTGGATTTGAATGAAAATCCAAGTGCGACGATAGTGCTTCCACCTGAAATGTGTACAAGCAACACCCCCAATCCATGTTTTGTGAAGGTACTTTGTAGAAATTTCGCTATCAAAACTCGGCCAATACATAGAAAATTCAAGAAGAACCTAATCGTGCACATATGACAACACTTTGGAAACAAAGAAAATTAGGCAAAATGCGTTGCACTTATAAATAATATAATTATTATATTGATGTTTTCTTAAAAATATTGTAATCATATTCTCTTATATATACTTGATACATTTCATATCAAATAACAAACACCATGGTACACATAATTTTATTTACAGTTAATTTTAGTTACATGCACAACATTAAAACACCTTACAAACATACACGGATTATACTATCTGTATGATAACTTAGAGACGACCCGCTGTCTTGGGTTGTACATGTCTTCAGGCTTATAGATGTCTTCAGGCTTATCAGATCTTTTATGATTGTAACAAGCATTCAATGCAGTCCTCAAACAGCAAATACTGCTGACATTGTTAGCAGGCTTATCAAATTATCTTTATAGCGCATCTGTATTCAGGGCATGATGCTGATGAATTCAATGGATACAAATGCTGAAACACCAAATAACGCTAAAACTGTTGATCACTAAATGCCAAGGGGAACTTTAATTGTTGTACCAGTCGGTTTCAATTATATATTGTCCGCGCAAATAGAAGGAAATCTTATAGGACATCACTGTTTTGTTAGTTCAACTTCCTCGGCTCAACCAAGACGAGCAGAAGATCAGAAGCAAATGCTCAGGCACCGGTTCCAGTGATGGAACGGCAGCAGCAGCGGTGACTGGTGCCTTCGTTAAAATTTTATTTTAACAAAATAGGAGTGCCTATTCCCATATACGTACTTTATTAAAGTTTTATTTTTTTCAGTGCAACTGCTAGTATATAAAGTATCATGTACCCTGAGACAGAATGATGTGCTCTAGCAATCCTCTTAAAATAATCAAAATGTTATATTTGATAGTATCTCAATCATAATATCCGATTATGCGACTGGATAAATATCAGAGAATCATACTACGTAGTAGTACTTAGTATCCTGATCCTAGACTTCACCCCCTGATCGTAGAGTAGGCTTTTAGGCTCATCTCATTTCTCATTGCGCCCGAATTTTTTTGCTTTTTGACATATTTTGTAAAGATTCTCACAAATAGACCCCTAACAGTTTTTATTTCAGGAATGGACTCCAAGCTCAGCGTCAATAATGATGACGCCGAGATTGCACTGCTCGACGCCATTATAATTGGCGTCGAGCTCTTTGCGCCACGTCGGCGTCGAGGCTGACGTGGTGCTGATCTCGGTGCCATGAACATTGGCGTCGAGCTCGGCGCCGCGGATCTTGGCGTCGAGCTCCCAGCTTGGCGCCTGTAACGATGGCGCCGAGCTCGACGCCAATGTCTACGGCACCGAGATTGGCGCCATCCGAAATCAGCGCCAATCTACTTCAGCCCATTCTCTTCCTGTTTCTCTTCAGCTCACTCCTTTTCAACTCTCTTCCACTGTTCTCTTTCCCCTTCGCCCTTTCTCACGAATAGGTAATAGGTATGATCGTGGAAAATTGAGTTTGATCAGTGGATCCACGGTTTATCATAAAAATTGTTGTGTAGATTAGGGCTTCGTAATATGTTGCAACGTAGTGCACTGAAACTGTTATTTAGTTATTCGTAATGTAGTTGAAATGTTATCGTGTTGTGTAATGCACCCTATTATTGGACCTATCATAGTACTATTGGTTACATTACCTGTGTTCATTATCGCAACTTATTAAAGCTTGTGTTTGACCTCCACAAGTGCAGCAGTTCAAGGGGCACACAACTTGTGTAATAATAGAAGGATAACTAATATTCCATTGATGCTACGACACAGGACATAATATTTTTCTCAGAATTCAACCGCGAAACATGTGCCATGGATACACGTTACAAATTTATCCGACTCGACGAATCGAGCCTCAGCTTTCCTACGGACCCCTTCTACGGCGTGCAACGTGTCTTACATTTTCCCAGTCTTTCAATTGATTGTACTATGCTTGTGTTTCACATTCAGTTATCTTTTGGCCGTTATATTGGAAAATGACATTGTCGATCCACGTAGTGAATCCGCACCTCCTTAGAATGCCCTGATAAAGAAACGTAGGTAGTCAGTTAGAGTGGCAATATCATGTAGACGTTAGCGGAATTGAAAAAACGTAAGACGTACAACGAAGTCGTCGTCTAAGTTGGGACAAATAAAATATGTCCTATCATATGTTCGTGGTTTAAAGGAGGTAGCTATCTTACAACGATCTCTACAACCACACAAGAGACTCTCCGACCATTCAGGGTAACCTAATGGGTTGTTCCTCTAATCTAAGCTTACGATTTCCGTCCGACGTACTGTCACGCCCAGAAATTCAAACCCAAATTTCCAGACTATTTTGTGTATATAATCCCTGTCCAGGCATCAACCAGGGTACACAAAATGACAAATTAATACACAGGTCCATACATATAAATAAAATGCATAAATACTTATAGGAAAAGAGGCACTTAGTCCTCGCACTCGAAAGAAAGCAGCGACAGCGGGAAAAGACGATCCTAGCGGGCTTCAGCTCCACTTTACAGGCAAACTCAACTGGGGTCTGAGCCTTGGTCCTCAAACACCGTCTTCAACTCAGAAGCACTACACTTCTGAAGGGGGAAGAATTTGCAAGGCTGAGTACAACCAACATACTCAACAAGCCACACCAAAGAATGCAGAAATGCGAGGGAAGAAAAGGAGAGGTTTGGGGCTACTTTGCGAAAAGGCGGTTGCAAAACACTTTATTTCGGAAACTGAGAAAACTGTTGAGTAGTTAGGTCAATCCTCCACTGAACAACGTTATCCCCACGTTGAAAGGGCCCAACCAATTCCCACCTAGTCTAATCCAGATTATTAAGCCAATTTATTAAGGATGGGACTAATCATGGTGAAGTTGGTCGATCGCCCATAACCGTGGGCATGGCTATTTGAATAGTTTTTACTCTGATCAGAGGTGCGCTACTTTACCCATGGAAAAGGTCGATGCCGACGCGCGGCAAGGGCGACGCCTACCGACGCAAGCAAGGGCTAACGTCGCAGCACAAGGGCGTACGTCGCCGACTGGGCCGACGCCAACCGCGGCGGCGGCGACGCGCGGCTCACGGTGGACTCGGTCCACGGGTTTTCCACGTGGACGCCCCGGATCACCCGAAGGGGATCGGGCGACCATGGGAACCGACGGCCCCGATCTGCCGAGGGACAGATTGGACGGCCGGCCGGCAACGCGGCGACGACGCGCGTGCCCCGATGGTCACCGGCGGCGGCCATCGGCGGCGGCGAGCGGAGGAGGACGGCGGAGGGGCGGAAAGGAGGGGAGGGCTCACCGGCCGGCGGAAAACGACGGGCGGGGCGAGCGGCGGCGGGGCTCGGGATGACGGCGCGGCGGTGGTCCGGTCGTGGTTAGCGGCGGCGAAGGGCAGCCGATGCTCGGGGAGACGCGGCGGAGTCGATGGAGGATGGCGCGGCTCGGGGAGCGGTGAGGCGGCGGGAAACGGCGGTCGGAGAGCGGCGGCAATGGTGGCGGCTTGGGTGGCATGGCGGCGGGGCGCTCCGACGACAGTCCGGGCACGGGGAGCGGCAGCCGAGGTGCGAAAGGGCGCGGTGGAGCCGGAGGGAGAGGCGGCGCAGGCTGGCGAGCAGCGCAACGACCAGAAACGGTGGCCGGAGATGGCTATGGCAGCGGCGGCTCAGGTTGCACGGTGGCAAGGCGCTCCGGTGGTGATCCAGCGCGGAAGCGGCGGCCGGGTGCGGGGTGACGCGGGGAAGGTGGTGGCGGCCTTGGCGCTCGGCGCGGCTCGGGAACGGCGGTGGCGCACGGCCAGAGAAGCGGCGGCGAGCGGCGGAGAGAGGGGAGACGCGGGGAGATCGAGAGGGAGCTCGGCAGGCTCGGGGGTTTAGGGGAAATGGGAGAGGGAGCTCGGCGGGGGCGTTTTATAGGCCGGGGAGGGGCTCACAAGGTCGGTGCATGGCGGGATTCGCAGGGAGAGGCGGTGGCCGGCGCCGTTAGTGGCACGGGGTAAACGACGATTAATGGCGGCGGTCTTTGGGGGAAATTGAGGGGAAATGCGGCGGCGTGATCTCCCGGTGTTAGGGCGAGCGCGGGATGAGCGGGGGTGACGAGAATCGCGACGGCGAGGCGCTGCTTGCGGCGGCCATGGCGGTCGGGCCGGAGGTGAGGGATGACATCACCTGTCACAGGCGGGCGCGAGGAGATGGGTCGTGGTCACTGGGCCGCCCCGGGGAAGGAGAGAGAAAAGGGCACACGTGCGGGCAGGGAGATAAAGCAGACTTGAAGGGGTTTTGGGCCGAAAGCGGCCCGAGAACAGGAGGGGGTTTTTAATTTGTTTTTATTTTAAATTAATCACATAAATAACTTTGGAATTTTTATAAATACTTCTAGTGCTTAAATAATTCCAAGAAAATTCTTGAAAATAGATGGACACTCAAAGTATTTAATAAAAATATAACCAGACCATTTAGTGATTAATTTATTTATTAAATAATTACTAAAATGCTCTTTGTATCATTAAAAAATATTTCTGGAGCTCCAAAATTTCATGGAAAATTTCAGAGAATACTTTAGGGCGTGGAGAATATTTCAAAAATATTTCCTGCCATGATTTTTAAAGGAAATTTGAATTTCCTTCTTCACTTCACTTGAGAAATTATTTTGCCTTTTTATTTAATTTCTGAAAAATGATTTATTTAATAATTTTTAATCCCGAACGAAAATCGGGTTGTGACAAATCTACCCCCTTACATGAATCTCGTCCCGAGATTCGGGGCTAGAAAGAAAAAGGGTGTGGTTGGATTGGGTTGGCCGGCTGACTTCTACGGTTTTCTTCTGGCTCACAGTGACGGAAAGTGACCGAACTCGGACAGCTGAACCTGATGGCAACAAACTTGGTGTTTTACTGCCTTTGCCAAAACTGCACTAGCTGGTCTTGAACACACTGAGCTCTGCAATTCCTTTAGACCGCACACTTCACAACCGCATCTTCGGCAATCTGAGAATTCCCTTTGACCTGAAACCGATGAAGTTGTTCTGGAAACCTTGAAATTCACTTTCGGGAACCACAGTCTCTGAGTTTTGCTTCGAACTGCTCTTGAGTTTGACGACAGGCTTTTCAAAGAGATGCTTGATCTGCCCTTAAATTGCGTGTGCCTTGCGTTATTGCTTCTTTTGGCTGAACTGCTGACATGACTTCTTGGCGTGTGCCTTAGATTCGAGCTTGTTAACTTAGGATTGATGTAACTCTGCTAACGGCTCGCAACTGACTCCTTTGATTACAACCCTGCCTGCTTCATAGGGTTGAACCTCTGAGTAAAACAGTTACGGGGTAAATCGAATTTGACTTCAAGCTCACTTCACCAGGGTAGATGGGCTTTCATCTGACTACGGCTGATGAGGCTACTGCCCTTGGGAATAATTGACTTATTTGATTTATAGGGAACTTGGATCGGTAAAACTGATTCTTCGTCATTCCCTCAAAATGAAGTACTGATAAATCTCTTTTATTCCAGGAAGGCTTAGAATATATCTTTCAATTGACGATAGGAAGTTCCTGGTAAAAGTGATTCCGGTTCACCTTTACAACGAGTATCCATGTTTTTGCCTGACCACGAACAAATGCACTACCATCTTTGAGTTTGTCCCTCATCTCTCTGATTTACTAAGAACCTTGACTTTACAAGTGGGACCCTCTTTTGGTCGATCGAAAAGAGGCAAAGACTGTGCACTTTTATTCCAGGGACTTTTGAAACTCAACACTCAACTGATGATTGGGAATCCTTCCGAAAGGGTGACTCTCATACCACTATCGAGCATCCTGACTCTTGATTGACTTTCCCATCAATTGTAGCTACTGACATGACTCTTCTGCTTCTGGCTTGACTGAGGCAATCAACCTTTTGCCTGGGTTGTTCAGCGGTTGGCTTGTGGAACGAACACTGGCCACTTTACCAAACCACATCAAAATGGTACTCTAGCAAATTCTTATTTCGTTGGTTCTCGTATCATTTTCTAAATTTGAATGCTGACAGGTCCCCAAACTTTGATGAAACTGATGAACTGTTGGGAACTGCCTTTGAAACAACCAAGGGTTCCTATTGTCGGTTTCACAAGTTCACTTTCAACCCTTGAGTAGAGGTGGCTTGCCGAGACGAACTCTCCATAGCATACTTGGGTGGCTAGATGTTCTGGCCTGACATTTGGATGCATTTGCTTCTGTGCAGGGTGACGGGAAATTTTACTGATGTCTTCTAGGAAACATCGAGGTGGTTTCCAAGAACTGGAATGGTTGCCTTGAACTAAGGATAGCCATTCCTGATCCATATTCACCGCTAGGGTGCAGCTACACTTCATGCTTTCTAGTGAAACTTACAAGATTGAGAGTGCGAGCATTTCTCCCATGATGTCATTACCAAACTTTCGTCATTCTTCTAATTTCCTTGAGATGCTACTAATTCTGACTTTTAAGGAGGTCGCATCAGCTGAATATTACTGTGGTCTGAACATTCACATTTCCTTGATCCGTGTTCACACCACTAAGGTGCTATTGCCAATCACCACGTCCTTACGACTTTAAAGGTTATGGGATTCCAGTAGTCCTTATATAATGTTCCACTCGAACATTTTGTGCACCTTCCCATACTCTTCAGGTATCCATTATACGACCCTTTTGATGTATCTCATGAGGTTAAAGGTTTCAATGGTCTAACCATTCACACATCCTTGATCGACCGTTTACTTCTTGCTGTTAGCAATTTTGTCTTGAGGCCTAACCGAAACTGGAATCAGCGCGGAGAGTGAAACTCTAGGTTTCATATAACATTGGCAGTCACACAAGCTAACTTGCTTTTGGGATGTTCGAGATGAATCATAACATGAGAGAGACTGTGCATCTCAGTCTTTATTCCATAATCCCTTCTTATTACATAACTTGCCATGAAACTTCTATGTACAAGCGTAAACTTCCTTAAAGATTACACACTTGTAGACTATTGCCGGCTTGACTAGCAGACGTCTTGACTAGTGTGACCTTTACTCCTGTGATTCTAGCCGGGTTGACTTGATTGGTCCTTGCTTACAAACTGCTGTTCCAACAGGAACACTGCTTCACATGCAGACACTTCTACCTCCTTAGTAGCTGCAGTAGGTAGGACGTTCTTGCTTGGGGTGTTACTCTTGATCGGTGGATTGCTAAGCATTTGGGCTGAGGCAACACAGGAGCCTTGCTAGTCTTCATGGTACCCTCATGACTTGGTGCTGGCAGCAATCGCTACGGTTTCTGCTGAAGGAGAGTATCGTTCCTTCTCAGTTGGGGTGAATCATTGCTTCCTTGGCATTGCTTGCCCTGCTGCGATTCTGTAGCTTGGGGATAGGTTGGCGGGTGAACCTTAGAGCCTTTACTGGTGCCATTAACGACAACACGTCGTGGTGGAGATTTCATGCACAGGCGATGACTGATATCCTTGGGCTGACGGGTGCCTTTTGGTTGGATTCGGTCCTGCTGTTCTGGAACTAAAACAGCTTGCGTAATACTGGTGTTGCAGACAGTGCCGGTGCTTAGAGGATGGTGGCGCTTGGGCACTGGACATCTTCTGGGTACATGACCCATTTCCCCACAGTTAAAGCAATGACGAGCATCTTTTGCTGGTCTTGGAAATGGACATTTGTTGAAGTAATGTCCTGGATTGCGACAGTTGAAACAAATCCGACCCTTTTTACCATGGTGTGCACTCATCTGGGTCTGCAGACTCACAACTGGAATTGAAATATGCACTGGCTTGCGAGCCTTGTTTTCCATGTCCTTGTTACTACTGATGGTCTTTATTGGGGTAGGAACTAGTTGATGATCAGGAGCATCGTCACCATAGATGGTACCAACCACAAGTGGACAGATAGACTGTCGGGTTGTCCCATGGTCTTTCTCATCTTTGGTTAGAACCGAATTCAACCGACAGATCTTGGGCACATGATCTGTTCTCTCACACAAGAAACATGTGACCTTACTCATGGGACATTCTTCCGATACATGGGTGTCATCCTCACAAAGGCAGGTGTGGTTGCACATGCTCACAGTGTGTCCAACTTCTCCACAGCGAGTATATGCTTTGAGCTCCATTTCTTTTTCACTGGCGCGTTCAGAGATTGCTTCCTCCTTGTCAGAGGATGCCTCTTCTGACTCATCATCCTTTGGCTTGGGTGGACCATAAAGCCTGAGATGATGGGTTAGCTGACGTGCATCACGAAAAGTATTCCCTCTCGAGCGTCGGGGAACCTTATCAGCATCTTCGAGGGTAAACTCTGTACCAGTGACGATCATCTTGCGGGCACATCTTGTGTTCCATTCTGGTGCCTTTCTCTTCTTTGAGTTGGACGGTGGCGTAGCAAAATCTTTGTTGTTTAGCTGGCCGGATACTTCCTTCCTTCTGAGACACTGGATCTCATCCTTGGTCTGTGTTCTGGCGTACACTTTCCATGAATTGTGTCTTACATCATGACCTTGCTCCTTATAGCCATAGCAGAGGTCATGTGTTTCCCTTTGGCTTGATGGCAGGGTTGGTGCCTTCATCTCCGAAAACTTGACGACAAACTCGCGGCAGTCACTGGGCTAACATCTCGCTGCTGTTGATTCTGCCATTGCATCGCTTGCATCATCATGGCCACTAACTGTGTCTGGTTGGCCTCTACCTGGGCTAGGGTTGAGTCCACAGGAGAAGGAGGTGGAGTCCTCACATGGTCGCTCTAAGCTGATCCAAGGGACCGCAGTGGTCTTGATCCACTGACACTACCCCTGACTTTACCCATCTGTTGCCGGAGAAGAAGGAAGAGGGGATAGAAGAGGTTAAACTAAAGACGAGACCTTAGTCCGCTTGATTACTGATCTGATGTGGGTGTACTTTTATTGTTCAAGTTGATTAAGCAAACAACCTAGTATGGTCACATCCCCACCACTGATGTAAACCATACACCCGCACACAGCAAACAACACACGACCTAGAAACTACCGATACTATTCTTTTGGGGAGGATTAGGTTCAGGTCAGCTCCGGGAAGACTTCGCTTGAAACCTCGGGAAGCACTGACTCTGAGCTGCTCGGGGTTGAACTCCTTGCTTGAAACTTGGACTGGACTTGGCTTCCGGATGGCACTCCAGGCTTACCCACTAGAGAGTTGGAGGGGAAAGAAGAGAAATTTGACAAAACATTTTGCAAAGACTCCAGAGGGAGAAAAGATATTTTCGCAAATAAGGTTTTTACAGAACTAGTCCTTAAGAGTTTTGACCATTTGGCTCAACCTACAGTCGAGATGGCTCTCATACCAACTTGTCACACCCAGAAATTCAAACCCGAATTTTCAGACTATTTTGTGTATTTAATCCCTGTCCAGACATCAACCAGGGTACACAAAATGACAAATCAATACACAAGTCCATGCGTATAAATAAAGCATATAAATACTCACAGGAAAAGAGGCACTTAGTCCTCGCACTCGAAAGAAAGTAGCGATAGCGGGAAAAGACGATCCTAGCGGGCTTCAGCTCCACTCCACAGGCAAACTCAACTAAGATCTGAGCCTTGGTCCTCAAACACCGTCTTCGACTCAGGAGCACTACACTTCTAAAGGGGGAAGAATTTGCAAGGCTGAGTACAACCAACGTACTCAACAAACCACACCAAGGAATGCAGAAATGCGAGGGAAGGCAAGGAGAGGTTTGGGGCTACTTTGCAGAAAGGCGGTTGCAAAACACTTTATTTCGAAAACTGGGAAAACTGTTGAGTAGTTAGGTCAATCCTCCACTGAACAACGTTATCCCCACATTGAAAGGGCCCAACCAATTCCCACCTGGTCTAATCCAGATTATTAAGCCAATTTATTAAGGATGGGACTAATCATGGTGAAACTGGTCGATCACCCATAACCGTGGGCATGACTATTCGAATAGTTTTTACTCTGATCAGAGGTGTGCTACTTTACCCACAAAACACGATTCCACACATGTTGCCATGCCCCCGAAGTATCGCCATGATACTGCAAAGGGGGGGAATCGTGACAAGACCTATAGCATAACTCCTCCTAACCAAGCGAAGGACACCAAGGTTTCGCCCCTACTCCCGGACCCTGGGACGTGGGCAGCCCCCCCGAGTGCCTCGGTGAATCCGGCAGCCCAGCAACCCTTATACCGGGGCCGACTGAAACTCCATCACGCTCACCCTTGCCGGGGATCATTGGCTAGGGAAAAGCTATAGTACAGATCCAGCAGATGCCCATTCTTGCTTGTGGTAAGCACTGTAAGTCTTCCAGGGGTTTCCCATGAACCGGTCATTAATTTTCATGGGTGCGACAAGCCTAAACCATGCACCCACAGCCCACCATTTAGTCATATTTCAGTTGGGATAATTATGACCAAAAAGATATGGCCAGGTGTTTCGAGCTAGCAGCTCATCTGAACTAATTATAGATAGTGTGTTTATCCCATTTAGTGAGAAACTAATTATAGATAGTGTGTTTATCCCATTTAGTGAGAAACTAATTATAGATAGTGTGTTTATCCCATTTAGTGAGCTAGTGGTAATTAAGCATGGCTAAGCATATACTTCTAGCAAAAGTCACGTAAGTTACTAAAGCTAGTCAAATTATCACCCAATGTTTGACAAAGGAGGGTTATCAAGAGGTATGGCACAAGCAAGCAGGTAGGTAATCCCATCATTTCATGTAATTCGCAAAACATGCAATTTTATTTGCAAACAGTGAAACATTTGTAAAATAGGTTCAATATGCTTCAAGGGGAGTGTGACTTGCCTTGCTTCTTCCAACCAACTTCCGAACTCTTCGCGAGCGCGAACTCCGAAACGACGGAAACTACATGCTGGCACGCAAAACGAGGGAAAAATCCTAATAAAAACCAAATAACAGTACATGAAAAGTAAACCAACATGTAGAGATCAATTTTAGATAAATTTTGCAATTTGAATAGTCCAATTTGGAGTTTGTATGAATTAGATATGAATTTTAGAAGTTTTGGACCATTTAAATGAATTCTGAAAATTAATTAAATTTATTGCACCATTTTTAATTATTTTTGAACGAAAAAAGGCTGATGTTAACGTCAGCAACCGAGGGTTGATGTCAGCGGCAAGGGCTGACGTCGGCTGACGCAAGCAAGGGCGGACGTCAGCGGTCAGGGCTGACGTCAGCCGCAGCGGTGGCGATGCGCGGGCTCACGGTGGAGTCGGTCCACGGGGATCGGGCGGCCACGGAACCGACGGCCCGATCTGCCGAGGGACGATCGGACGCCGAGAGAAGGCTTGCGGGCGATGACGGCCGGCGGCCGGCCGGCCGCAACGCGCGGCGGCAGCGCGTGCCTCGATAGTCTCCGACGGTGGCCATCGGCGTGGCGCGGCGGCGGAGGGCGGAGGGGCGAAAGGAGGAAGGGCTCATCGGCGGCGGGAAAACGACGAGCGGGCGAACGGCGGCGGCCGAGGCTCGGGGCGATGACGCGGCGGTGGTCCGGCCGTGGTTAACGGTGGCAAAAGGCGGCCGGCGCTCGGGGAGACGCGACGGAGCCGATGGAGGGGATGGTGCGGCTCGGGGAGCGGCGAGGCGGCGGGAAACGGCGGCCGGAGAGCGGCGTCAATGGCGACGGCTTGGGTGGCACGACGGCGGGGAGCTTCGACGGCGGTCCGGGCACGGGGAGCGGCAGCCGAGGTGCGAAAGGGCACGGTGGACCCGAAGGGAGAGGCGGCGCAGGCTAGCGAGCGGCGCGGCGACCGAAAACGGTGGCCGGAGACGGCTATGGCGGCGACGGCTCGGGTCGCACGGCGGCAAGGCGCTCTGGCGGTGATCTGGGCGCGGTAAGCGGTCGTCGGGGTGCGGGGTGACACGGGGAAGGTGGTGGCTGCCTTGGCGCTCGGCGGCGGGCTCAGGAACGACGGTGGCGCGCAGCCAGAGAAGCGACGGCGAGCAGCAGAGAGAGGGGAGACGCGGGGAGATCGAGAGGAGCTCGGCAGGCTCGGGGGTTTAGGGGAAATGGGAGAGGGAGCTCGGTGGGGGCGTTTTATAGGCCAGGGAGGGGCTCACAAGGTCGGTGCACGGCGGGATTTGCGGGGAGAGGCGATGGCCGACGGCGTTAATGGCGCGGGGTAAACGACGATTAATGGCGGCGGTCTTTGGGGGAAATTGAGGGGAAATGCGGTGGCGTGATCTCCGCGGAGTTAGGGCGAGCGCGGGATGAGCGGGGGCGGCGAGAATCGCGGCGGCGAGGCGCTGCTTGTGGCGGCCATGGCAGTCGGGCTGGAGGTGAGGGATGACAGGTGGGCCCCACCTGTCATTGGCTAGGGAAACGGGGGACACGATTTAGACTTTCAGCGCGGGCGCAAGGAGATGGGCCGTGGCCACTGGGCCGCCCCGGGGAAGGAGAGAGAAAAGGGCGTGCGTGCGGGCGGGAGATAAAGTAGACTTCAAGTGGTTTTGGGCCGAAAGTGGGCCGAGAATAGGAGGATTTTTAATTTGTTTTTCTTTTAAATTAATGGCATAAATGATTTTGGAATTTTTATAAATATTTTTAGTGCTCAAGTAATTCCAAGAAAATTCTTGAAAATAGATGGACACTCAAAGTATTTAATAAAAATATAACTAGCCCTTTTAGTGATTAGTTTATTTATTAAATAATTACTGAAATGCTCTTTGTGTCATTAAAAAATTATTTCTGGAGCTCCAAAATTTCACGAAAAATTTTAGAGAATACTTTAGGGCATGGAGAATATTTCAAAAATATTTCCAGCCATGATTTTCAAAGGAAATTTGAATTTCCTTCTTCACTTCACTTGAGAAATTATTTTGCCTTTTTATTTAATTTCGAAAAATGATTTATTTAATGATTTTTAATCCCGAACGAAAATCGGGTTGTGACACGTACGTACTCCATCCATGCCTGCACGAATTGTTCAGTCGACTTAGGTTGTGTTACCGTCGAACCGATGGAAGCAGGTCTCACCGTATCGACCCACTGTTCGAATGGACACTGCCTTACATCTTCCTAGTTGTACATTTGTGAAAGCAGAGGTTAGACAATCAAACAAGTGATAAGCTTTATCAGGAAAAATTGATACTCATGACAAATCATCGTCAACAATCTCAGGACACACGAAACATCTTTGTCCTCGAGTTGCATGTCTAATGGACCTTATCACCTGGCAACGGAGACTGCAAGGACATTCTGGACGTTCTCACGAGGTGGGTAGTGCGAGCGAATCTAGAGGCCAATCCAAAGCTTCCGCACTAATTCGACGTTGGTACTCAGCCTTTCGCAGAAGGTAGGCCGACCTTGTATCGCTAAGTGGGTAGGAACGTGTTCCGTCGATTCGTGGGTTCTCTGTATCTATCCACTCAATGAAGTTGCACACCTGACGATATGCCTACGTAAGATGTTACCATGATGTAGAAACAAGTCGCATTTTATGTATTAAGATTGGCATTATAAATCGGAGCACAGTAGTCATATCTGATCCATGTTGGTGCATTGGAAGAATCACATCCCCCGAGTTTCTGAGTTGATGTTGATGAGAAATTTCTCTCACGCGCTGGCCTGAGAGATCTGCTTAGCTCCAGTGCAGGTCCAGTCCCTCCCGAGCAGCAGGCTGTAAGACCCCTTCCCGTCGATGACAAAAAAGGTTGTGGGCACGGTCTTGTTGCCGACAGTCAGCTCGACATTCAACACGCTCTTGGTCTCTGATGGGTTGCCGCCGAAGTCCTTTAATACCATGTTAGTCTTGATCAGGTCTTCGGCTCCCTTTCCCAATTTCCTAAATGTTGCATAGGGCATCAGATTTACTGCGGCTCCCCCATCTACTAGCATTTTCGACATCGGCTTGCCGTTGACGAAACCTTTTACATATAGCAGCTTGAGATGCCGATTTTCGGTCCCCTCTGGCTTATCGAAAATCGCGTGATCCGGGGATAGTGCTAGCTTGACCAAGGCGTCCTCGATATTGTCTACATCGGCTTCAGAAGCACCGAATTCGGCTGGCAATATGAATACCATATTGACCGATGCAGAGACTTTGCCTTTCCCTTTGGCTGCCCTCCTGGCTTGATCGGCTGAACTCTCCCTGGCTTGTTCCTCGTCGGCTGTGGTGGTTTTCCTTTTGGGGATCCATTGCCTTTTGATTTTACCTAGCCGACGGCGTTGTTCTTCGATCATCTGCCGAACTTCTTCTTCCCTTCCTTCACGCTTTAGCCTTTGAATTCTTCGTTTCGCGTTTTGGTGAAGAGGTCGAGGGGCACCATTGGGGGTTGGCCGATTCTTCATCATCGGCCTCTCCTTCGTCGTGGTAGTCATCGTTCTCTTCTTCATCGAAGAAGTCTTGATGGATCGGCCCTAGCCGATCGTGAACGGACAGTCGGTGCCGATTGAGCTGTATGGGCCTTGGGACGAACTGAGTTGGACTAGTAATCGGCTGGCTTCTGTGTTCGTCCTCGCGGTACTCGCTGCAGGCCGGGCAATTTTCTAGCATTGGCAGCCTCATCCTGGTTTCCCAGTAGTGCCTGAAAAATTCACAATGCCAATGAGGATTGGAACCACTGTGATTCCCGTCGTACCGGCGGCCTTGCATTTCTTGCTCTTGTCGATAAAATTTTTTAAACCGAGCCTCTTCCCGCCAAGATTGCTGTCGGGGGTGGCGTCGGTTGTTCGTGTTGATCGGCCGTCGGTCAGCCGATCGGGCAACGGGGCGCACCATGTTGATTGGCGTGGCTTGGCTTCCAGTCGGCTTATCCTCTGCATTGACCCCTTTTAATGTTTCGACTAAGTTGTAGATCATTCTGTGCTGCCGATCAGCTTGCCTAGGGCCGGTTTGAACCACATTGCTTGGGAAGGGGTTGCCATCTACCTTCATCGGCCGAGTGGAATCAGCGAACTTGAGTTTCCCAGCCTCTATTGCCGACTGGATCTGTTGTCTGAAGACTTTACAGTCGTTAGTGGCATGGGATGTAGAGTTGTGCCACTTGCAGTATTTCTTCTTCTTTAGTTCATCGGCCGATGGGATCACATGGTTCTCGGGAAGCTGGATCTGCTTCTCCTTGAGTAATAGATCGAAGATCCTATCGGCCTTGGTGATGTCAAAATCATATTTGTCCTCTTTGGCGGTCTTCAGTAGCCATTGACAAACGATGGCCTTTTTATTCTTGGCCCATTCGGCTGTCGCCACCTCTGCGTCATCGTCGTTGGAATCAGAGTATGACTCAACGATGACTTGAGTTATGTTTTTGACGACCTTCCTGGTGTCTTGAAACCTTTGTTCATGGGTTGTCACCTTCTGTGCCAGATGTGCCAGACTGTCGAAGTCTTGAGCGGAGAAGCGCTCGCGGATTGGCGCGATCAGGACATGGAAGGCCAAATCAGCTAGCTGGGCGTCCGACTGCACCAGGCTGTAGCATCGGTTCCTCATTTCTCTGAAGCATTGAATGTACTCTTGAACTGAGTCGTTGTGCTTTTGCCTGATACTAGTGAGGTCCGACAACTTCATTTCATGGTTGCCGATGTAGAAGTAGCTATTAAACTGTTTTTCGAGATCGGTCCAGCTCTGAATTGAGTTGTAAGGCAATGAAGAGAACCAGGTGAAAGCCGATCCCGAAAGAGACAAAGGAAACAGTTGGACTCTCAAGGTGTCTGTAGCATTACAATAAACAGTCTAAACAGTCTAAACAAATTCCTAATTTACAGATACAATTTCCGTTACAGGACTCTATCCATAGATGGCAATATCTTTTAACACACAATTTAGGAACCGAATCTTCTATTTATCTTTAAGCAACTTCGTTGGAAACGGTTTTACCCTCTCCTCTGGCTCAGCATCGGCTATCGGCTATCCTTGTCCAACTCAACCTCAGCTGATTGACCTCGTAGCCGATTGTATCACCCAGCCGATTTAATCATAGCCAATGCGGCCTCTGTTTCTCCGCAGACTATTCTCCCGATCCGATTCCGCTTCAAATTCGACCTTGAACTTAGGGATTTAGTTACCAAATTTGGTCGTTAACACATGCCCCCAAGTCCGTGATAAGATAATATCGCGGATTTGCCGCTTTTCCAAACTCTCGCTCTTTCCGACCTAAACCGTTTCTGCTGCCCGAAATATCCTTTAAATACCGCCTTAGCGGCCACCGCACGTGTCACATTACCACAAACCAATAGCCACCTCAGCAAATTCTTGAGTTCTCCGGCGTCCTCCTCGACGAGCTCAGCGACCTCGGCGACCTTGGAGCCCTCGTCTTCTCCGGCGAACCCCAAAAGGCAGCAATCACCGACGATGGCTTCCTCAAGTGCCCACTCTAAAGCCACCCAATCGGAATACCCAGAGGTAAGTTTCATCGGCTATCCCCCTTTACTTCTCGCAATCTAGCTTTCACCTTTTGTAATCTCGTTTTTTTCTATCCTTTAAACCACAACATCTTGGCCACCAAATTGCAATCCCAGACCTCACCAGTCGCAATCAGTTTTTATTAGGGTTGATTGGCAACATAGACCCCAGCGAACTTATTAATGCTGAAACGAACCGAGTCCCCTTCAGATTTTCTACTCCCAACTTAGCTCATTGGTCCAGTGCCTTCAAATCTTGGCCCTCAACGGACAAAACTTGGCCATCTTGGTACTTACGGATGTCAGCTAGGCTACAGACCCACTGGACTGAGATAGGGATAAATTAATGCCTAGCCCTGACCATAGCCAATATCTCAAAGGATGAACCCCTCTTATCGGTTGCCACCTATTACTGGTCGGATACGCTAAATGTGTTCCTTTTTAGGCAAGGGCCAATGACACCAACCCTCATCGATATAGTGATGATCACAGGGTTGGACATAACATCAACAGCTGACCCAATCGGCCTCAATATCAAGTGCTCTCACAATTTCAAGACCAAAAGCATAGGGGGTTGGAGCGGATTTATTTCCATGAATATGAAGGACGACCCAATCACTGAGAGAGAACACACCGCTTTCCTGTTAATGTGGCTAGAGAAATATGTCTTCTGTGGGTCGAGCTGTGGGCCGACAAGCAACTGGCAGCATGTAGCCGAAGCCCTAGTAAGCAAGAAACAAGTTCCTTTGGGGAATTATCTGCTCGGCTACTTATACCAAATGCTAAGTAGTGCATCGGCTCGGCTAGCTTATCAACAAGCTATCAACACAGGAGGACCTTGGTGGCTGTTGCAATTGTGGCTAAACCTCCACCTCCACCGGGTTGCAGAAAGGCCATCCCCACTGGAGGCCGATTTCCACTTAATCGAGCCGAGATTTGAGGATGATGAAGACCACCCGCCGATGCTTGTCATACGGGGAGGTAGCAGCAACCTATCCTGGATCCAAACTAACAGCCGAACATTTCAAAAGTTGGTTTGGTAACCTGTATAGTGGCTTCCCAAGAACTTCAAGGATATTGTTTGCTTATATGGACTTTGAAAGATTTGAACTCCCAGATGATTTTCGGCTGGATGAACTCAACTTTGAAAGTTATGACAAGCCGAGGGAAATATATACATCGGCTATCACACCTTGCATACTTCCGGTCGGCATTCACCAAGGACGCAACATCCAAAAGTCTTATGAATTTTATCACCTGATGGTAGCCGTAAGGCAACTTCGTATGGGTCAACTGTCGATCGGCCTGTACTATGCAGACAAGATCCAAACCACATGTAAGATCGAGGGCGATATCATGATGAATTGGCTGCTTAATATCCCTGGCCCCCCCTCTAGGCAGTATTGACAACATCGATCTGGCAGTGAGGAGGACATCAATCTTTAGCCGATGGTGGAATGAATGGAAGCAGCACTTGTTCCATCAGTCGGCCTCGATGTATCTGACCATCATCGACCCAGAAACGACTCCATCGGTAAGTATCTTTTTCCTCGTCTTAGTCCCTGTTTTTCTTTCAGCCTCTCTCTATATTATCGGCTGATCATGCTTTATTTCTTTGCAGACAACTGACTCCTCACCTCCGCACACAAGCAATACAGGAGTGGCCATCCACTACGCCCCTCGGCTATTATCTGGCGGCTTCGGGCTGGCCCAGTCCATCATCGGCTGCCATGTGCCGAAGGTTGGCACTTTGCTCCACGGTCAGACCCGTGTGCCGCTGCATCGACTAAAAAGGGCGGCACCATCGGCTGCGGCTACTCCGGCTGCAGAGAAAAAGAAACGTGCTTCAAAGAAGCCAAGGACAACCCTAGCCGATGACTTGCCCCCAGTCGATCCGGACGTGGATGCGGCCCTTGAAATCAGCTGCCGGATCAGCTGGCTGACACCATTGCACCGGCCAATTTTCTGGAGGCGCACCGGCATAAGCTCGAACGAGCTAAACAAAGGATAGCCGATCGCCATGAGAACAAGGCACTGGAAGCCACCATCAAGGCCAGCCAGCAAGAAATCACCGCCGAAAAGGCCAAGTTCAACGCTCTGAAGACTGAGCCGATTGACGAACTCGATCGGCTTCGCAAACGTTGGGAAGAGCTGATAGCCCAGCTTGCCAACATCGATGCCGACATCGTGATCAAGGAACAACGCGTGGCTGGCCTGTCGAAGGAAATCGAGGACCAGCGAGCAAAGATCAAGGCAGCCGTGTCAAACCTGTCGGACATGGCCAAGGCAATGAAGCCGATCCCGGGGAGCGATGCAGCCGACGCAAGGGCCATAGAAGAAATAGACATGATCCGCCGTAGGGCAATATCAGCCATCAAGGACTTCCTTAGGCGTTGAGTTGCTTGTAATAGTTGGGGCAAAACTTGTGAACCTTGTAATCTAACTGTCGCTTGTAATCAGCTTTTGTCGTCTCTTGTAACTGGTTTGAATTATCGTCTTGTAATCGGCTTTCGTCGCTTCTTTCCGCTTAACGCATGCCCTCCGATCACGCCGAACTTGCTTGAGGACGTCAAAAATTTTGAAAATCGTCTCTCCGACATCATATTGTATTGTATATATATGCCTCCCTAATTTTGTTGATGTCTTTGATGTCGACGAAATTATGAACTTAACACATTTGTGTCCTGTTATCGTAACTGTCGGCCAACATCAGCCGATTATAGAGAACTAGGGGCAAAACTTAGCTTGAAAATTCCCCAAAGGCGATGCTTGCGTCACAACGCATCGGCTAACACGAATCGGCTGAACCAACAGAGCCGAATCATGAGTTGATCCAAACGCTTGGGTAGTATTTTTTCAAATATTTTTCGTTTAGAGCCCTCTCAAATACTTCTCCATTCAAACTCTCTAGCATATAAGCTCCTTTAGAGATGCATTTGTGGATCTTGAAAGGCCCTTCCCAATTTGGTGACCACTTGCCAAATTTATTGTCTCTCGTTCCAATCGACAGTATCAATTTTTAAACGAGTTCACCCTCTTCAAAAGACTTAGGCATAACTTTCTTATTATAATGATGGGCTACTCGTTCCTTATCCCTTGTTACCTTTTCCAAGGCCCTCATCCTTGATAAAACTAGGTCTTCTGATTCGTCCACCATCAGGTGATAGTAATCATCGGCTGTGAGCTAATCTTGTAGCTGAACCCATCTTGAGCCGATGATATTCTCCCAAGGCAACACTGCTTCGTGCCCATAGACCAGCTTGTATGGAGGGACTTGGATAGATCCGTGGCATGCCATCCGATATGCCCAAAGTGACTCGGCTAATCGGCTATGTCATTGCTTAGGGTACTCAGAAATCTTTCTCTTTATTAGTTTGATCAAACTTTTATTTGAAGCCTCTGTTTTCCCGTTGGCCTATGCATAGTATGGTGAAGAATTAAGTAACTTGATCCCCATGTCGTCGGCAAACTGAACAAACTCGTCTGATATGAAGATAGATCCCTAGTCTGTTGTTATTGTTTGTGGGACGCCAAATCGGTAGATGATATGCTCTTTAACGAACTCGATTGCATCCCTGGAATCAACCTTTTTCAAAGGAACTGCCTCCACCCATTCTGTAAAATAATCTGTTGCCACCAGAATGAATTTATGTCCTTTGCTTGAGGGTGGATTGATCTGGCCGATCATGTCGATGCCCCATCCTCTGAACGGCCAAGGCTTTATGATTGGGTTCATAGCCGATGCTGGCGCTCTTTGCACGGTGCCAAATTTTTGACAATCCTGGCAGCCTTTATAATACTTGAAACAGCCCTCCAGCATCGTCGGCCGAAAATATCCTGCTCTTGGAAGCAACCACTTCATCTTGTGAGCCGATTGATGCGTGCCGCATATCCCTTCATGTACATCTCCGATAGCCACTTTAGCTTGATCGGTACTAAGACACTTGAGCAGCACACCATCAATTGTCTGATATTAGAGATCTTCGTCGAGCAAACATATCTTAGAGCCTTATATCGTAATTTCCTTGAAGCCGATTGAGAGGGGCTCTGTAAATAGCTGTAAACCTCAAACCTCCAGTCATCGGCTTGTCATGGCAGCGACTGCTACCCCAACTTCTTTTACCATCGGCTTGTAGCCTGATGCCCCTTGAGCTAAATCATCGGCTTCTGTATTCTGCTCTCTGGGGATGTGTTTCAGTGTAACTAGCCGAAAGCTATCCATTAATTCTCGGCACTGTTGATAGTAGACCATCAGTGCATCATTTCTGCATTCATACTCCCCTGACAACTGGCTGATGACCAATAGTGAATCCCCCATTATCTCTATGGTGTCGGCTTCGACTTCTTTGAGAAGATGCAATCCCTCGAGCACTGCTTCGTATTCGGCTTGATTGTTTGTAGCACGGGGGTTGATAGAAAAAGCAAATTCAAAGCTTGCCCCCCTAGGCAAAATAATGACCAAGCCGATACCGCAGCCGTTGGTGCACACCGAGCCATCAAATGTCAATGTCCAAGGCATAATTTCGATTGAGCCGATTGAGTCATCTCTATGCTCCACGATGAAATCGGCTATAGCTTGTCCTTTAACTGTCCTGGGTGCCTGATACCTCAGGTCAAATTCGGTCAAGGCAAAAATCCACTTTCCAATCCGTCCTTTTAAAACCGGAGCCGATAGCATGTATTTGACGACACCGGCTTTACATATTATTGTGCATTCATTGGATAGCAGATAATGCCTTAACTTTGTGCATGAAAAATATAGACACAGGCATAGCTTCTCCACTGGTAAATATCTTGTTACTGCGTCCAATAGCCGTCGGCTGAGATAGAAAATAGGTTTTTCTTTGCCCTCAACCTCTTGGATTAGGACGGAGCCGATTGACTTGTCATCGGCTGACAAGTAGAGCTTGAACAGTATTCCTTTTCATGGTGAAATTAGAACTGGAGGCGAGCTTAAATAATTCTTGATGTTGTCCAAGGCCTTCTGCTGCTCTGCCCCCCATGTGAATGCTTGATCAGCTTTAAGCCGAAGCAGTGGTGTGAACGGTGAAAGATTGGCTATGAACCGCTTGATGAAGTTGATTTTGCCGATCAATGATTGAAGCTGCTTCTTGTCCTTCGGAGGTTGTATCGTCTTGATAGCGTTGATGTTTCTTGGTGTAACCTCAATTCCTCTTTCATGAACGAGAAACCCTAGGAATTGCCCGGGTGACACGCCGAACGCGCACTTCAACGGATTCATCTTCAGGCCATGTTTCCTTGTCCGCTCCAAAACCTGCTTTAGATCGGCTATGTGGTCCTCTATCTCCCTGGACTTGACAACGACATCGCCGATGTAGATATCCACCAGAGAGCCGATCATGTCATGGAAGATATAATTCATGGCCCGTTGATATGTTGCCCTAGCATTTTTCAGCCCAAACGTCATAATGACCCATCCATACAAGCCGATTGCTCTAGGACATCGAAAAGTAGTTTTGTGAATGTCCTCTTCGGCCATGAAGATTTGGTTGTAGCCTGCATTGCCATCCATAAAGTTGATGATTTTGTGGCCTGATGCAGTGTCTACGAGCAAATCGGCTATAGGCATTAGATATTCATCTTTGGGGGTAGCCTTATTTAAGTCTATGAAATCGATGCATACCCTAAGTTTGCCATTCTTTTTCAACACTGGAACAATGTTTGAGACCCACTCGATGTATCGGCAAGGCCGAATGAATCCAGCATCATATAGCCGAGTTATTTTGGCTTTGATCGCATTATACATATCGGCTTTAAACCTCCTGGGAGGTTATTTGAACGGCCGATAGCCTGCCTTGATCGGCAGTTGATGAACAACTATAGATCGGCTAAGACCAGGCATCTCAAAGTACTCTCAAGCAAAATAATCTTTATATTCTTTTAATAAATCAATAAGCTAGGATCTACAATGAGAAGATAATTTTTTGCTGATATACGTCGGCCTAGGCCTGCCTCCAGAGCCTATGTCTATTTCTTCTAACTCGTCGGCCGATGTAAAACCTTTCCCTAGCTTGCCATCGTCTTCGTCCGCGGTGTCCATGCCATAGACGTTCAAGCCCTCCACGACTTGCTCAGAGCAGCAGCTGCGGCCCGTCGTCTCCAATCGGCTGTATGGCAGAATCATACACTTTTAGAAAATCGGATTGCCAGATTTTTCCGGACAAACAATCAATGCCGTCGATTTCCCAGAGTGGCAAATCGGTATTGGCAACGCTTACTAACATGTCGGCTGGTACAATCTCTATCTTGTCGCCGTCCCATTGAAGTAGACACCGGTGCATAGTGGAAGGGACGCAACAATTAGCGTGTATCCAGTCCCTCCCGAGCAGCAGGCTGTAAGACCCCTTCCCGTCGATGACAAAAAAGGTTGTGGGCATGGTCTTGTTGCCGACGGTCAGCTCGACATTCAACACGCTCTTGGTCTCTGATGGGTTGCCGCCGAAGTCCTTTAATACCATGTTAGTCTTGATCAGGTCTTCGGCTCCCTTTCCCAATTTCCTAAATGTTGCATAGGGCATCAGATTTACTGCGGCTCCCCCATCTACTAGCATTTTCGACATCGGCTTGCCGTTGACGAAACCTTTTACATATAGCAGCTTGAGATGCCGATTTTCGGTCCCCTCTGGCTTATCGAAAATTGATCCAGGGATAGTGCTAGCTTGACCAAGGCGTCCTCGATATTGTCTGCATCGGCTTCAGAAGCACCGAATTCGGCTGGCAATATGAATACCATATTGACCGATGCAGAGACTTTGCCTTTCCCTTTGGCTGCCCTCCTGGCTTGATCGGCTGAACTCTCCCTGGCTTGTTCCTCGTGGCTGTGGTGGTTTTCCTTTTGGGGATCCATTGTCTTTCGATTTTACCTAGCCGACGGCGTTATTCTTCGATCATCTGTCGAACTTCTTCTTCCCTTCCTTCATGCTTTAGCCTTTGAATTCTTCGTTTCTGCGTTTTGGTGAAGAGGTCAGAGGGGCACCATTTGGGGTTGGCCGATTCTTCATCATCGGCCTCTCCTTCGTCGTGGTAGTCATCGTTCTCTTCTTCATCGAAGAAGTCTTGATGGATCGGCCCTAGCCGATCGTGAACGGACAGTCGGTGCCGATTGAGCTGTATGGGCCTTGGGACGAACTGAGTTGGACTGGTAATCGGCTGGCTTCTGTGTTCGTCCTCGCGGTACTCGCTGCAGGCCGGGCAATTTTCTAGCGTTGGCAGCCTCATTCCGGTTTCCCAGCAGTGCCTAAAAAATTCACAATGCCAACGAGGATTGGAACCACTGTGATTCCCGTCGTACCGGCGGCCTCGCGTTTCTCGCTCTTGTCGATAAAATTTTTCAAACCGAGCCTCTTCCCGCCAAGATTGCTGTCGGGGGTGGCGTCGGCTATTCGTGTTGATCGGTCGTCGGTCAGCCGATCAGGCAACGGGGCGCACCATGTTGATTGGTGTGGCTTGGCTTCCAGTCGGCTTATCCTTTGCATTGACCCCTTTTAATGTTTCGACTAAGTTGTACGTCATTCTGTGCTGCCGATCAGCTTGCCTAGGGCCGGTTTGAACCACATTGCTTGGGAAGGGGTTGCCATCTACCTTCATCGGCCGAGTGGAATTAGCGAACTTGAGTTTCCCAGCCTCTATTGCCGACTAGATCTGTTGTCTGAAGTCTTTACAGTCGTTAGTGGCACGGGATGTAGAGTTGTGCCACTTGCAGTATTTCTTCTTCTTTAGTTCATCGGCCGATGGGATCACATGGTTCTCGGGAAGCTGGATCTGCTTCTCCTTGAGTAATAGATCGAAGATCCTATCGGCCTTGGTGATGTCGAAATCATATTTCTCCTCTTTGGCGGTCTTCAGCAGCCATTGACAGACGATGGCCTTTTTATTCTTGGCCCATTCGGCTGTCGCCACCTCTGCGTCATCGTCGTTGGAATCAGAGTATGACTCAACGATGACTTGAGTTATGTTTTTGACGACCTTCCTGGTGTCTTGAAACCTTTGTTCATGGGTTGTCACCTTCTGTGCCAGATGTGCCAGACTGTCGAAGTCTTGAGCGGAGAAGCGCTCGCGGATTGGCGCGATCAAGACATGGAAGGCCAAATCAGCTAGCTGGGCGTCCGACTGCACCAGGCTATAGCATCGGTTCCTCATTTCTCTGAAGCATTGAATGTACTCTTGAACTGAGTTGTTGTGCTTTTGCCTGATACTAGTGAGGTCCGACAACTTCATTTCATGGTTGCCGATGTAGAAGTAGCTATGAAACTGTTTTTCAAGATTGGTCCAACTCTGAATTGAGTTGTAAGGCAATGAAGAGAACCAGGTGAAAGCCGATCCCGAAAGAGACAAAGGAAACAGTCGGACTCTCAAGGCGTCTGTAGCCGATGCTTCGCCGCACTGTGCCAAGAATCGGCTGACATGCTTGTAGGTTGACATGTTGTCTTGCCCTGAGAATTTCGAAAAGTCTGGGATTTTGTATCGGTTGGGCAATGGAATCCGCTCAAAATGCTCCGGATAAGGTACCGATACTTGTTCCCTGAGTCCTTTGGCTTGAGGCCGAATTGATCGCGCATGATGTCCGCAATCAAATCGGCCCAGGTCCGGTTGTCCTGCTATATCGGATCATATTGATCATATGGTGCGGGTGCTTGCCGATACAGTGGTGGTGGTGTCTGGGGCCTGTAGTGATGATCTTGACGACCTCCTTGATACTGGTACTGGAACGGATGATCAGCGGGAGGCGGCCGATTTGCCGGTGGTGGCGTTGGTGGGCCCGGGAAAGCTGTCGGCTACCGGCGTTATACTGTCTATCCAGGCTAATCTGGGCAACCGGCTCTAACTGTCGATTGTCGTCGAACATGTTGGCGATCTGATCCTGGGGCAACGGTTGTTGTCGGTTCAGCATGGTGATCACTGGTCTCGTAGCCGATCCGGACGAATTCGGCTGGATGAGGACCCCTCCTGGCGGCCCTGGTTATGCTCGTGGTGGAATCGGCCGATTCTGGGTGGCCAACGTCCTGTAACCAGGAAACTGGCCGTCTGTGAAGTAAGTCGGTCCCCGCTGCAGTTGATCGACTATCTTGGCGTCGACCACAGTGGCAATCATATTGTTAAGGGTGTTGATAAGAATGCCACTCTGGTTGACCAGCGCGTGGTGGACGGTCGAATCAATTCGGTCTTGCAAAGTATGCAGGGCCGAATCGTCTTGTTCTTGAATCGGCTCTTCCGCCTTCTGTTTGCCCTTCGATCCAGTGGAGGAGGACGCCTTGAGTTCGTCCTTGTCTGGGTGAACGACTGTAGGTAGTTGGCCTGGAGCTCTTCTACCATCTTTTTGTAGTCGGCTTGTTGTTCAGCCGACAATTGTTCCATCTTCACAGGCATGATGTTGTCTTGAGAAACGCTGCGGCTCTTGAGGTCGACCATCTTGTCAGCTGCGTCGATGTGTCCTAGCCAAGTTGACAGAGATAGTCCCACTAGGCGTGCCAAGAAGCGTGTTGATGAGAAATTTCTCTCACGCACTGGCCTGGGAGATCTGCTTAGCTCTAGTGCAGGTTCTTCTCGGCTACCTATGTTGTACAAGGCGTGCCAGTTAGTTTGATCTGTTAACCAACAAGAAAAATAAAGATATATGCATTAAGTGTTAAGTCAGATCCTACTGGATCGGCTGCAAGAGTCAATTTACATATATATGCTATCCCCAAATGTATTTAAACCAAGTGACTAGAATAGATCGGCTGCGCGCACAAGTATTAACCACTTAATCCAAATATACAATGGAATAATAAATATATGCTTTAATAATCTAGCCGATGTCGTAAGTCCAACTGTGAATCGGCTAATACTTCGATTTATCTTATAAAAAGATATTGATCTGAGCTAAATGCGCTAAACCTAGATCAGTCGGCTGTCGGTTGTAGCTGACAAACTGATTCTGGCTTAGGGCATTTAACTAGAGCAAGATCTTAATATAAGAGGTGGTTTTAATAAATCTGATAGCAAATATATCAAAAGAATATTAAAACAGATAAGATCGGCTGAAACCCCGGCACTGTCTCTAAACATATACATCTAGCCGAATAGATCATAAAAGCTCTAAAAACGACTTAATAGATCAATACTGATGCAGCATTACGTATAAAAAGAACAACCTGATCTACTGTAGCTAATGTAAATACCTCGAGACGGTGGATATCGCATACCTTTAGATCTAGCTCTATCGGTTGCCAATTCTTGACAGAAACGAGCCGATGTCGAGACAAATCTAAACATTGTTCTAGATTATATGTGATATATGACAACTAGCGTAGCACAAATCATCGAATTCAGAGTGTCATAATGATGGAAGCACTAAATTCGACGAGATACACCACTAATGACAAACATTTACCTTAATTTGGGATCGAAACGATGCAGCCCGAAGTCGGATCAGTTGTTCGTCTGAAGAAAAAGGAGGCGATGCGCCGAAGGTTATATTGATTGCGTGAATTGATTTCATTTACAGGGCAAGTCCTATTTATACCCAAGAATAACATTATCTGTACAGACCCTGGACTCTATCTAAACTACTATTTAAAATACGACAATATCCCGGGATAAGGACCCATGCCGCATTACAATAAACAGTCTAAACAAATTCCTAATTTACAGATACAATTTTCGTTACAGGACTCTATCCATAGATGGCAATATCTTTTAACGCACAATTTGGGAACCGAATCTTCTATTTATCTTTAAGCACCTTCATCGAAAATGGTTTTACCCTCTCTTCTGACTCAGCATCGGCTATCGGCTATCCCTGTCCAACTCAACCTCAGCCGATTGACCTCGTAGTCGATTGTATCACCCAGCCGATTTAATCATAGCCAATGCGGCCTCTGTTTCTCCGCAGACTATTCTCCCGATCCGATTTCGCTTCAAATTCGACCTTGAACTTAGGGATTTAGTTACCAAATTTGGTCGTTAACAGTTGAGGGACGATGTAAGTATACAGACATCCCCACAATGGTACAACGAACGGTCATACCATAGTGGAATCCAACTGACCAAAGGATAAAGTCGTCAGTCGAGACACTCAGGAAATGGATGATCCATTCTACCTAGATGTGTAAGAAACTGAACGAAGATATGAAGAGCTCGTATTCGGGTGGTGTAATATATATTGGAGCAAGCTGAGACACATCTGAAGCTAAAGGAAGTAAATTACTTCGATGGATGTGACAACACGAGCACGTGCTGAATAAATCATTTATTCAATGGATGTGACAACATGAGTAGACACCAACATGATTCATTTATTCAGTGGATGTGACAACACGAGCAGCGCCGAAAGTTGATTGTGAAAGCTCGAACCGGCCGAAAGCTGATAGCGACACAGTGAGAGCACTATGCTCAAGCGCCGAAAGTATTTCATCGTATGTGTGAGTAGATGTTGCATCGATTGTGAAGCATACCGATGACCAGAGCATGCGCGAGTACGAAGGACGCAAAAGGTGGATAGTAACATGATGTGCTTCATTTTGTCAGTTATTATTGAGTCCTTCCTAATTGAAGTTCACATTCTAATTTCATTCCTCTAAGTTCGAAGTACTTCGAGCTATTCACTTGATATTGTTATGAATTTTTATGGTTTGAAATTATCAAATTTCCCTATTTGACAAAATCTATATTCCTTCTAACTTAGAGGAGAAAAATTTGGCAGAATTTCCCCCGTTTATATATTCAAAGCATACACAAATATCAATGTAGCAAATGATATCAATAAATATATATCACATTCCTCCACATCTCATATACATGAAAACATGAAAATACCACAAAGTTCATAATAGTTCTTCAAAGTCCATAATATATCAGACAGTCCAAAAGAATAGTCCATACAAGACATAATACTATTCCATAGAATCCACAAGTGTACTGCATATATCTACCACAATATGTACGTCAAGGTTCATTGCCTCCTACTCTTACCCCTGTCCTTGTGTCCAAGAGTGTCGTTGCCTGGAGTGAAAGGGTCCTGTGGGTGCCTTCTCCTGGTCCCAAGCTGCTGCGTAGGCTGAGTCGTTGGAGCGTCGTGCAGCTAAGATGACCCAATCTCATCGGGTCCCTGGAACGCCTCCTCCTCCTCGTCGGCGTCGTCGTCCTCGTAATGCATTCCTGGATTCACCGCTTTGATTGCATTCAGAAATACTGGAAGCTGCTCGTAGCCATCCTCCCAGTCCCCATATATCATCTTCCACGTCCTCTACTTAGCCCTCCATGCTTTACCGTAAGTTATCTCATAACCCTGGTAATTCTCCCTAACTATCCTGATAATTGTCCTAACCTTCATGTTGGGCTCTCCTGCAATATTCCCATCAAGCGCTTGGCAATGAGGGTAGATGTCAACCGTCGATGCTTCGTGTTGAGTTCAAGTAAGGCACAAGTGTGTGGCCCGACAACTCTTGTTATCTTTCACTTTCTGCTGACCTTTTGCTTCCTTGCACAAACCTTCCATGGGTAGCGTTCCTGCTCACAAACAACCATGTACCGCGGCTCCACATAGGAGTGCACGACCTTGTAAGGCCTCTTGCGTATCACTGCAAAAGCCTGCAACCACCTCTTCAATGCAGGCAAGTCATTGAAAACCCTATCCTTGTCAATTTCCATGTTAGGACCCGCCTCTGGAGCTTCCAACAGCTCATCATCACGGCCATCGGCAAACGCCTGATCGGAATGAGTAAGATCACTGAACTCGTTCACTCTAGGATCACGACGGCCGGGGAAGAACGCCTAAGCATCTTAACGTCACTCTCCGTCAGCTCTCCAACTGGTCGATCCTCATCGAAATCAATAGCTCTTGCGACCTCGTACGACTCTGAATCATTCATAACTTTAACACTATTGGAGTCCCGGAATCCGTCAGCACAGTGCGGTTGATCATCAACAAGAGGAGCACCCAAATTGTCAGGAATGTCCCCTGCAAAGTATGCACAAATATGAGGGAAACGAGATATTAGCGGATGAAAAGAAGGGTGGATGATGACGAGAAACGATCCATGATTGAAACTTATTCGGATGATTCTGTGTCAAAGGGATCTCCTGAATAGGATGTGCCACATTTCCATCCATCGGAAAAGCATCTCCATGTGTCTCAACAATTTCGACCTCATTGGGGGCTGATTGAGCATCCAAAACCATACGTGCAACCTCCGCAAATCTAATAGGTTTCGGGACATCTATGGCACAGTATGCATGATCACCATCGGTGGGGAAAACTCATGAGGAATGGGATCAACCACCACCCAACACACAACCACCTTCAAACTTTGGAATTGATTCCTCATAACCGATCTCACATACTTCTCCCACTGATTTGCACACCCAATTAGGATCGGCCTCCTTAAGATGTTGAAAGGGGATACTATGTGAAGTACACCCTCAACTATGATGGAATCATCTCCAGGGCAATGTAGCTCCTCCCGAGCCCTACCTAGCAACTCACTAAATGTTGGCTTATTATCGAATAGAACAGGCTCGCTTTGCATGTCAACAAACTTGACACATCCATAACAATCTCTTGCCACGGCGTCTCCATGATATATGATAACTAGGTTGTTCATCTAGTAGTTGAACAAAATTACAAATACAATTCGTTCAGTCCAAAATAATTGCTATATAGTAATAAATTTCTCGAAGCCACTACAATTCTTTACAAGACTAATATTTTCGAAAGGAAACTCTGGCACGTAGGAAATTATCGAATCTTTCGATTTCTTTATGAGATCTACCTTCACCCTACGTTTTCTCCTTCGTCGACCAAACAATATCAAACTAGTACACTAATCAAAATTACACTACGATTAAAACTTATCAATTATTCAACAAAAACGATGAGAACATTTATAAATTACATGTTCAACAAATTACATTTCACCTATTCAAAATACACGTACATTGCATATTTAAATTTTACCCACACTGCATATTTAAATTTTACCCACATTGCATATTCTAAAATTACGTACATTGCATTTTTTATTTTTACCTACATTGTGTATTCAAAAATCTTAAAATCACATGCATTGCATTTCTAAATTTTACATATATTGCACAATTTAATATTACATACATTGTATATTTAAATTTTACCCACATTGCATATTCTAAAATAACGTACATTGCATTTTAATTTTTACCTACATTGTGTATTCTAAAATCACATTCATTGTATTTCTAAATTTTACTCACATTGCACATTTTGCATTTTTAATTTACCTGCAAGAGGGAGTTGGCGCGAGCGGTCGGGGCATCGGCTTGGAGCGGGCGGTCGGGCCGGCGGCCTTGGCGCGGGCCGGGGTGGTGGCGCTGGCCAGGATGGTGCCGGGGCTGGGTCGGCGTGGCGCAAGGGCCGGGAAGAGGCCCCGCGGCGTAGCACGACATCTAGGGGGCGCGAGCTCGTTCGTGGAAAGAGAGAAACAAACGCGATGTGGTAGACGAGAAAGACGAGACCCGCCTGTAAGTCGGGATCGGCACCAAGATCGGTGACACCGAGCCAAGCTCGACGCCTAGATCTTCGGCGCCGAGTTTGCCAGGTCAGCGCCACGTCAGCCTCGGCGACGACATGGCGCAAAGAGCTCGACGCCAATTGTATTGGCGTCGAGCGGTTAATCTCGGCGTCATCATTATTGACGTCGAGTTTGGGGTCCATTCTTAAAATAAAAATTGTCAGGGATCTATTTGTGAGAATCTTTGAAAAATATGCCAAAAAGCATAAAATTCGGTCATGGCGCGTGATTGGTGACGAGACGTGAGAGGTGAGCCTAGCGAGCAGTTTTCATTGCGCTATGGCCAACTAGTGGTGACCACATATTTTTCCGGCTAAATAAAATATGTAGTGCAAACCACATATATAATAAAAACTTAAAACTATTATTTAAATTGAAAAATAAATGTCTGTAAAAATGATTTCTGTTCTCCGCCATCCTCCCCCACCCTCTTACTGATTGGGCTTAGTTGGGCCATGGCCCAATTAAGTCCCAGCCCACGCGCCGAAAGCGCCAGCGCAACAAACCACCCTCACCTTCCCTTGTTTAACTGCCATGCGGGCCCCGCTCGTAGTCTCGTTCCAGTGTTCCACTACGGTAGTACTACTCCCCCAGCTGAGACTGAGTCAGTCGCTGATAACTTGCATGAATCTCATATTATCATGCCATGTTTCAGTTAGATTGTTGAGAGGATATACATTCGATTATACCGATAAATTATCAAGTGACCATAGCTTCCTAAAAAAAGTAAACATTGTTTAACTGGTTAGATTCATTACAGTAGAATCAGCTCATCTAGTTTTAAGTTTTAGACTTACATACGTTCTCGTATTTACAGCTAATTTTTTCAGTGATAAATGACGTATCTCTCGACATCAAGACGTTTGTGGTAATTAATTTGTTTTTAGGTAAAGTTAGCTAGCATACATTTGGTTTGCTACCAATATGAAGCTAATTTTTAGTAGTATAGTATAGTAGAGGAATTTCTAAAATGTGACCAAATAGAGAATGGGCACTCCTAATTGTTTGCCTCCAATCCAAATAGCATATTTACTATTTAAGTTACCAAAATTTTGGTAGGCCATTATCGACAGGTATACCCGACAATGGTATTTGTAATGTAGGACGATCGTTGGTACCAGAGTATATACGAGATTACAGTAAAAGAAATGGGAGATAAGAATTTTTTTATAGGTTTGAGCCTCATACTTACATGTAATAGCTTTACTCCTATTGGTTGAAGCTGATATTGCCTTTATATAATTAATCTCTCACAAGTATAATAGGAAAGAGAATCTAATCTAGTCTCTGTATGTTTAGCAGCGTAAAGCTCAAGGATGTGGTCGATGTCTAGCTGTTGTCGGCTTCCACCAATAGGGAACTCGACGAGTTTGAGAAGCGGCCATAGAGCCCTCTTGGCTTTTAGTTTGTAGCACTTGTGGATCATTTTGGCCTTGTCTGGGCTTGTGTCCGTGTGTCCCTTCTTCTTCTAGAGGGTTTTATATTTATATCCTAGGTGTTTTCTTGTTTAAGTAGAAAGATAAATATGAATACAATCCGAGTAGATCTTGTAAGTTTCGAATAGGATTCTATTTAATTTTTCTTATTCGGAACACCTTTCGTATAAGGTTTTATTTCATATAGGACTTGGTATATGGTGGATCCGCGAGGCTTAATACAAGTATAATGTATCACATATTTAGAACACCATTTTGACTTCAATTCAAAATGGCCCAAACATTGTGGTTGCCCTAAAACAACCTAAACTTTTGTTTTGTGTTAGAAACAAGATTATACACATAAATTAAATATTTTAGTAACTAAAAGATAAACTTAACAAATAGCATAAACTGAGGTGTAAATGATGCACTTGAACAAATTTTGTTGAGAAAACATATTTTGTAAAACAAGGAGTAAATAATCCGTTTCATGGTTTTATGAAGTAGCTTAGCTGAAACAATAAGTCCTACTAATGCCTGGGAGGTGTATTTAATTGAGCAATCCACGAGAAAAAAAAATGATGATTCCATCCTACCTAATCACCGTACATACATGAAGTTGAGCGCTCAGAATCTAAAAAGAAAAACTAACGGCTGTGAAAATAGAAAACCCTATACTTGAATCTTGTCAAATTTTAGCATTGACCGTCGCATGATGAACCTGCAGGTTGAAAGTTCGTCACCTATTTAACATAAGTTGTGACCTCAGCTCTTTAAGCATGGTGCGTGGCATTGTTAAACCAAAGGTTGTCTTCAACACAAAAAAAAAAAAGAAGGAAAAGAAAAGAAAAGAAAGGAAAAGAAGAAGAAGAAGCAGCAGCAGCAAGGCCATCACAGAAATGGAGTCTCTGCTTTACCAGAATAAAAAAGGAACACCAAATCTTATTCCACTGAACGTTATTGATTCTCGACATAGACGCATCTAAGGTGCTCCTTTTCCAGGTTTGTTTGAATTAAAAGATGGAGTGAGCAAATATATGCTGAATAAGTTACTATTAAGTTGGTGTATGAGGGGATACATGTACTTCTAAATTATTTAAGTTCCCATCAAAATAAGTGAATTCCAGAGTATGTGGGATGCTAAGGATTTTGGTCCTAATTTGTGGTATGATATCTTTGGTTGAGATACTGAGAATCATCAAATCAACAAAATAAAGTTTGGCAATTACAGTATCTCTTTAAATAGAGCCCATAAATTATTGTTATATATATTTTGCAACATCCAAATGACACTTTGAAATTGGTGTTTTTATTTCTTGTTGTGAATTAAGAAACATAAAACCCAAACTTATTAGTACTGTTAAGTCCAATGCATCTTGTTGCAGAGGCTGGATTAATTTTTGTTATTGAAAAAAAAATGATGCTAGTATTGTTTTCTTCTGGTGGTCTAAGCAGACTAATCATATAATAAGGTACTCAATTTCCGCTGTTTTTTTTCTGGCATTGGATCTGCTGTTTGGAGAAGACCAAGTGGTGACCTGAAAAAGAAGGCCATTTTAACCACCCTAATGCTGCTAATGCATCACGCACTTGACATCAAACCCTATTTGATTAGCACATCTACAAAGGCGAGATCACAGAATTTGAACGTAATGTGCAACCTAATAGATTGGTCACTGTCTCTAGAAAGAAGGTCACTAACGTTAAAGCCATAATTAATTTGATAATGAAAGAAATCCTCTGTTTGGTCCTGTTTGTTGTAAATAATGCTGGGAGAAAGGTAAACAAATTAGATCCTGGTCATTGCAATGCTTTGCAACGTCCGATCTCACTGGAAGACCACTGATGTTAACTTAGCATATCGATATCAACCAACATTGTTTTTAGATACTCCTGTCAATCTCTAAAGCAAAAAATGTTTGGTCCACTTTCTCATTCTAAGAGAAAGCATAAACGAGGGGTCCAACTACGAAACTGTACCTGCAATATATGAAATAACAACCCCCACCCCCACTCTATCCTCTAGAGTACACTTTGAATTCGAACTAAAAACATATACTACACATAAAGCGTTGAACATCTTTCAAGATAAAATTTAGAAAGTGTAAGTATACTTATATTTTAAACTATGATAAATTCTACATTTTGTGCACTGGGTGTAGGTGGTATGCAATAGAAGAAATACCAACAATGTTGGTGACCCAAGAACCGGGGTCGCCCGGACAATCGATTCGCACTGTAAAGACGCCACGTGTCACTCCTTTCGGCTTGAGATCCACACTGAAGATCAAGACGGGTGAGGCGTGTGGCCTGTCCCAAAACAAGAAGAGCGTCCTCCCTCCCGCCCGGGCGTCCCGAGGAGAGGAGGCCATAGCAGGAGTTTCAGCCACGTGCTCTTATGAGGTGGGATGTAAAACAACAACTAGATGTAAAACAATAACTATGTTTGTTGTAACATGTTTTAAATTTCTTTAATCTTAATAAAAACCGGTCGAGCTCTTCTTCATCGTCGGCCCGGTGAAAGATAAATTCTACATTTTGCAATTAACAAACAACCGGTTATATAAATTGCCATCGACGAACTCGAGTTCTACAAACGCCATACTACAGATATTTCTGTTCATTTTTTGCCATCTGTGTTAAGTGACCATCTACAGAGCTCCATTAAGGCCCCGTTTGGATGACTAAAACGTTTTAGATTCCACTGAAAATTGAAGAAACTGTGCCAAACAGGAGTGAAGCCAGTAGTTTCGAAACATAAACGTTCTAGTTTTACATGAGCTAAGGTGAAACTAGGTTGGGGCAAGTTCTAGTGATTCACTTCCACTTTTCCCACTCCACCCCCATGACCAGCCAAACCAGAGAGCACCTGATGGACATATTAGTCTATTCCAGCTTCTTACCTACTTTTCAGAATCAGAATCCATCAAATTTGCCAAACAGTTCCACGAATGATATTGATTTTTCAGAGAAACGTTTCTTAGGAGAATCTGAGTCCAAAACATTTCTTCCAAAATCTGAAGCCCTACCAAACGGGCCATAAGTCTTTTACAAAGACAATTTTGCCTATAGGATCTATTAAATGCACTAAATGTCCAAACTACTCTTAACAATCTCATAAATAATTAAATGGAGAACATGTTTGCATATTTTCCTATACAAATTCTGCAAAATAGTCTTAATAAAGACCTTTTTTTAAGGCAAAATGGTCTTCTTAATAGACTTAATAGAGGTATATATATGGATAAATGAAATTATGAAACCCAACCACAGTGGGACAAAAGGACAAAAACACATTTATAATGATACTTTTTGTCGACGGATGGGTAGGTAGTCCTCTAAGGGGGCTACCCAAGTAGGTAGAGGTGGGCACTTTTAAACCAAAAATCGAAAAAATCGAACCGCACCGAGCCAAACCAAAATCTGTGATTTTTCGGTTTTTGGTTTCGGTTTCGGTTCGTGGTGTTGCATAAACCGAGTAATTCGGTTCAGCTTCAGTTTTTAATGTTGGAGAACCGAACCATTGAAAAAACCGAACCGTCTCTCTTCCAGTTTCTCCCAACTCCAAGCCACAGATCTCTCATCCCTCTCCCACTTACCCGCAGCCATGACGGAGGACGCCCCCAGCACCGACGTTGAGGGGAGCCAGCACGCAACCGTGGAGGGAGGTGCCACCGCCGCCGCTCCCGCGGCACCAACCGCCAAGGCAGCGGAGGCCCAGCACTCCTGTCGCTCGGCATCGGTCGCCGTCGCGGCGCACGTGGGGCGCCGTGGTGCGCCGCCTCGTGCGAGCAGCGCGCGCGCCGGTCTGTCCCAGTGCTATGAGGCCGTCTCGGAGGCCGAGGCCGAGCGTGCAGCCGCTTCCGTCGAGGCTAAGGCCTACGCCGTCGTCACCGAGTCATCGTCCGACGCCTCGTCGGCCTCCGTTGAGGACGAGATCGAGGTGCTACAGGCATACTCCAAGGAGGTCAGCCGCCGCCTCCTCGAGCTCGCCAGGTCTCGCTCCGCTGCGCTACCTCCGTCCCGGTGCGCCGCGTCGCCTCGGCTCCGTCTTGGCCCGCCGCCGCTCTCCTTCGCCCTGGCGCGCCGCGTGGCCCACGTCGCCTCCGTCCCGCTCCCTGTATTGTTCGGTTTTTTGGTAAAAACCAAAAACCGAACAAAAAAAACCAAACCCAAATTTTACGGTTTCCAGTATTTATGAGAACCGATCGGTTGTTACTTCATACCAAACCAAACTTCGCGTAGGAAAAATACCAAACCGAAGTCTCGGTTTAAACCAAATGCCCACCCCTACAAGTAGGTGAAAGAGTGGTCGAGAACGTATATTGAAAGGGCGCGATGGTCGACTCAATAAAGAAAATGAGCCAGAGAAATTTTAGACAGGTTCGGCTCTCCCGAAAGATAACAAGCCTACGTCATGTGTTCTTTGTTGGATGGTGTATGAAATAGAGTATAATGAATGAGAGTTCTTGGGGTTCTAGAGATTAGACCTAGCACCCAAAGAATCAATCCCCCTCACCGCGGTCCTGCCCTCCCTTTATAGGTCAAGGGGGGCAGTTACAAGCGGACTTTGGGCTAAGAAAGTTAAGACTAAAAGCTAAAAAGTAAGTACAAATAACATCTAAAAAGTATATAGAGATCCTCGGGTCCTGCGCTCCGTGGGTATCTCACGCTCCACCGTGCCTTGGGATCCGCTCTCCGCAGGTACCTTCTGCGCAGTCTTGTCGGGTGATGTTATCTTCTATCGGGTTGTCCCCTCCTTATCTTTTCCACGATCCTTACGATGCAAGCCTTCTACCCCGAGGGGATCGAAGGTCAAGCTGATGAGCCATAGTTGGGATAAGACGCCGAGTCGGGACACCCGGGGGGTTGTGGCTCCTGACCCCAGGAAGATGTCGGGCATTCGATCTCCTCCCGAGAACTATCAATCCGTCTTGAGCTGTTTTTAACTCCGTTCCGTGACTACCCCGAGGTGATACCCTCACATTTTTTATAGAACTCACATCCGTCAACGGAAATTTGTAGAGCTGGTCATTTGTTGATAGCAAAACATAGGGAGTAGAATTTTTTTTTAAAATAAAATAGTTACATTGTGTGTCTGAAAATTATATATGTATGTATTTTTTCATCGAAAATGCGTCCATAATATTTTTATTTAATATGTTGTTTTGTATAGAGATTAATTAGTCATCAATATTGTTGTATTTTATAGACCATGTCAACGTTCAAACGACTATATATGTTGCGGGGATGGGGAATCCGGATAGAATAACATCACAATAACCCTTGCCATATTGCCATACACGAATAAACGAGGGCATCTTACAACACAGCAATTAAAACCGTAAGAATCGGGAACCCTAGGCCATTTATCTATCGATCGATCGAATAGCATCGATTCGTATCCTCGATCATTCGATCCATGTATGTATATCGCGCTCTCAGCTGGTGGATGAGTCTGCAGCCGGCGTATATATGCTAGCATTTTCTCTTTTTTCTAGGCAGTATATATGCTAGCTGTGATGAACATCATCATATTATCCTGTTCGTATCGGCCGGCATGCCGCATACTCAGGAAAGACACAAAATTCTTGTCACGTTTTATCCCTTCACTTTCTCTCTCTATATACAGAAAATATATTTGAACAATATTTTTTAGGAATTGCTACAAAAATCATTCGACTGTTTTTCTCTCTCGACATATTATTTCCGACGGTAAGATTCCATTGAGATTCGGGCAAAGGAAAAAAGTCACAAGCAAGTGCGGGAGTGCGAAGAGTCGAGTCGTCCCCTGCTAGCCAACAGACCACGTGCATGTTTTTTTAATAATTACATGCGTGTTATCTTTAAGCTATATTGTAATACAATATATGGTACAGTTAGAATATAATTGTACTTTAATTATATTATATTCGAAAGTTTTTCTTTTTTCCTTTTTTTTTCTAGGAACTGAAACGTGCATAAGTATTCAATTATTATTCTGGTGGAATAGCAAGTTTCCAGAGACGATCACAATGATTGGTTTTCGGCCAAATAAGTTATAGGAAAATAAACGAGACTAAAAAGTTTAGAAAAATAAAGAAATTTTTTATTTGGGACTCATACATATTTGTTATTATTTTATAGTGAAATAATGTTATTGTTTTTGTTTGTTTGACTTTGTGAATTTTTTGTGTTCTTAAAACGAAGAAACATGTTGTCCCTGTTTTGTTCTACTGTAAGGTATTTTCATAAAAATAATTATATTTGATTTAATATATTTAAAACAATTGTAATTATTTCTGTATAGCAGTATATAGTAAAGATCGATTGCATCACTGTTCACACCCACCACTTCAACCTGCAAGTCATCTCATGTCATCAAACACAGCCATGCACACGTATGCCAAACCGCAATAACAGTGTGGCCATAGAGCCTGCAGGCCATTGCACTGCGGTTGGTTGCAGGGGCCATCCAAGTACAGAGACAGTTACAAATAGCAGCGAAAGCAAACATAAAAAAGAAGACAAAAAATGCAAAAAAAAAAGGGGACAAAAAGGATGCAGAAAAGGGGACTGATTGATCGATTACAAGGTGTATTAACATTAACATACAAGTGAGATGAGATGAGAGGAGAAGAGGAAAAACTTAGATTAATTAACGTCTCTAAGAGCTAATTAATTAAGGAGTACTTACGCAGGCGGAAAAACGTTGGCGAGAAGGGCGCTGTTGCTGCCGTCGGCGTTGGCGAGGAGGGCCGCCCAGCAGTGAGTTGGTGCCCCGCTGCGTCGCGCTCCCCGCCTGCCGCTCCTCGACCCGCCGCCGCCGTGCCACGACCTGCCGCCGTCGCGTCTCGACCCGCCGCTGCTGCGCCCCGAACCAACGCGCCCCAAGCCGCCGCTGCCGCGCGTCGCCTTCTCCGCCGTCGGGCCCTGAACCGCGAACCGTCGTCTTTTTCAATGAGATTGCCCTAGCGCCGGTTAAAGGGGATGGATTCAGATAAAAAAAAGAATGTGCTTTCTAATTTGTTTATTTAATATCAGCTAACAGTGTAAAATCCCAAAATTAAAAAAACAAAAGCAAAATCATAATTAATCAAATTAGATCAATGAATAGAGACAATATCATAGTTATTTATTTTTATTCTTAGTTAGCGGTTGAAAAGTAAAGGCGGAAAAAAAATAAAAAAACTCAAATTAATAATTTAAACTTGAGTCTAAAAATTAAATTTTGCCCAAAGCATATAAACCGACAAGTGAACCATCGTGAGTGAGAGAAAGAAAGGGAATAGTTGTGTTGTGTCTGGCGCGTATTTGAAGTGATATAGGCTTGTTGCGCGTACATAAGTACACGTATGTAGCCGTAGACATATGCCATACGTAGATCAGGCGTATAGCCAGCTCAGATGAGTGTGACGCAGGGTTTTACTTACCGTCAAGAGGTATGGTAAAGGTAACCGGCAATAAGGTTTGCCCAAATTTTATCAAATTTATTTTTTTAAAAAATTTAAAAAATTGTGAAGGTAGTTCTGAATTATAGTGCTAGATGATGAAGAAGTTTGTTAAAAACGAACGAGATAAAATCACTTTTTAGATTTAAACCGAGATTAGACCTAAAAATTAAAAAAAACTTACACCTGGCTGGGCCCAAATAAACACTGTTTATGAGGCTCAACTCGATCCTTTGAAACCATCGTTGAAATCATGCTGGAACCTCGATTATCACGTAAAACCGTGCGATAATCGTGGCCAAACCGTGTAGTCTCGGTCCAAAATTTGACCAAACCGTGGCTATCGCGCTAAAACTATGGTTATCGCACAAAATTGTACAATAACCATGATCAAACCGTACGATTTTGGTTTTAAATTTTATGAACGAAATTCATGCGGTCGTGGACGGTTAGTTACTGCGGTAACCGTTTTAAAACGTAAATAGGGTAACCCTCCTAAAATGATAAGTCAAACCTGATGTGACATACGGCTTCAAGGATGGGCAGAGGGACACGTGGTGGCTTTGAGATGCCAATAGTTTGACAACTCCTCACACGTACGAACTGCACATAGTTTGATTCGACCCTTTTTCATTTTTGAAACGAAATAGTTCGGTTCGACTTCGATCCATGGTAGGAGTATGGTCTGCTGGTGGCCACCTGCTATACACGTTTCCGTACGAGAAAGATGGGGAGACTGCTACTACGAATCGGAATGCAAATCGTTGGACGATATTTTAATCATTGCTAAAAATGTTTAATATATTTTACTTACCAAAAAAGTTAAAAATTATCGAAATATAGTCATATAATTTTTTTATAAAGATTTAATTATAACGAATTTAATGATATAATTAGTTTGAAATGTGGATAAATGATTTAAGAGAAAAAAATCATTTGAAATATGCATGCAGCGCGGGCCATAGGAGCGTTTGATGGTAGCTGTTGTGTTCGACGCTCGGCGCAAAGCATTTTTTAAAAGATGATCTTTTTTTATTATATACACGGAATACACACTTGCACACAACCACTACACCTGTATTTATTACGTGTGGTATGATATGTATTTTTTATGTACAGTGTTATATAATTTTTCAGTTTTTTTCTTTGATAGATTATATATATACTATTAAATAAAAAGAAGGATTACAATAAATGATGCATCCAAACTGAAAATATTAATATTAAAAAATACTTTATTCTAGAACGTTGATACACATATGAGTATTGATGTAGCCACAGTCCTAAACAATTTCAGCAATCCTAAAACTAGCATTCTCGGATCATCTATAACTCGATAGACCGGACTTTCCAAATTTGAGCACGAAAATAGTGGTAAAAAAATTAAAATACTAAAGACTCAAAATAAATCTAACTCCACCAATACCATGTAAGACATTTTAACCTAATCTATCCAGTAAATCATCTTTAAGACTTCAAAAGGTAAAATTTAGAGCACTACTATAGAAAGGGCAAAAACGAATTGCTCCTCCTCTCATCACTAGTTAGAGTGAACGATGGAAATATGGAGACAGTGGAGGAAAGGGACTAGAGGGGTGGCGTGGTCGTCCGGTAGGATTGAGATTCTCTGGCTTCTAGTCAAAGAGACATAATTATTGATATATGAGTCACATATATTATGAGGTCACATATCTGTATTATCGGATTGAGATCCTTTGGCTTCTAGTCAAAAAAATATAATTATTGATATATGAGTCACATATTTTATGAGGTCACATATCGTGAGCACGTTAAGATGTAGTCTGACGGTGCGGGACACGAGCTAATTCAAACAACTAATATCTATATAAAAATTTACAATATATTTAGGTAATGCATATTTTTATAAGGTAAACATAAACTCATGTAAATACAAATTAATAGTCAGCAAAGGGACATGTTCGTTAAACATATCAGTGAATCCTTAGAAGTTTGCTTTGCATATAAATGTGCCATCATATTTTTCATTCCACTGACAAAGTAAGTAAAAATTAAAACAACAATTCATATAATACTCCCTTGATCTCAAATGTGTGTATGTATGTATGTATGTATGTGTGTGTATATATATATCGGCTGGCTATTTTGTAAAAAATCCGTTGAGATTTTTAAAATTAACCCTTAGTCTCAATGTTGAAAAGAAAAGGAGGGTTGGATAAAAAAACCTTATGCACCCTCCTCCCATCCCCATCCGCGCCGCGTCACGCTGCGTCTGCGCTCTCCCTTCCGTCGTTGCTCGGAGCTCCTGCGCCTGCACCGCTCCCTTCCGTCCCCATCCGCGTCGCGCCCCTCCCTTCCGTCGCCGCTCGAAGCTCCCGCGTCGCTGCCTGGACCTTTGTCCTTCGTCTGCTTTCCTTCCTGCGTCGTCGTCCCTGCTGTCGGCTCGCCACTCGATCGATCCAGAGACGGACGCTTGGGGCCCGGTGAAGACATAAAGAAAAAAATATAAATTGAAATTATATGAGACTTCAACTTTAGAATAATTATGATAAAATAAAATGACGTCTGTTGCAACGCACGAATATATTATTAGTCTTATACATTGTCTATAACATTATACTTTTAATATAATTTCTTTCATGATAGAATATCAACAACTATCAAATCAACGTAGTATTAAAGCACCTAAAAATATATGACATGTATGACGCTAAACAAATATATTGATTGGTCAGTTTTAGCCAAAATTTTTCATTAGTGCTCTTTTATAATTAACGACATATTATATTTTGGGTAGAGGTAGTATGTTGCCCAAAAACTATCAACGACAGGTTTATAAAACAATTAATGATTTCATCGACAACAATGAAATGATGGTGTACGACTGTTATTATTATAATTATTATTATTACAATGAAATAGTTGTTGTCTATTAATCAGTACAATTATTACCCACTCGCATCTTTCACCATATCGATATAAATTCTACTTAGCGCATACTTTTTCTTATCAAGTATTCTCTTCGTAAAAAAACCAAACTATTATTGAAAATGACTTCCTAGCCCAACAAATCTATACGGAATACTATATTAGTTTTTTTACGGAGAGAGTACTCCCACTAATAGCTAAAAATTCGTTAACTTTAAATATATATATATATATATATAACCATTGTTTAAAAGTATTGTACAAATATATAAATTTGTAAGGCCATACTGAATGAAGTATATAATTTGTAGAAATAAAATAAATCATCACAAAATTAATGATATATAATTATTTTAAATAAGACGAGTAGTGACATCTATTAGTAGTGATGATGTATCCTAATTATCACACTACTGGAGAAAGCCACAACTGTCCCGATTCGTAACCTCCAATAGTCTCGGTTGTCAAACCAGGACTACGAATCTGGGATTAGAGATGGACGATCTCTAGTCCCGGTTAAATAACCGGGACTAAATATGCACATTAAGTCCCGGTTTAAGCCATCAACCGGGACTAAAGATGGCGGAGCCACGTGGCGCGGCTGCGCCATCGTTAGTCCCTGTTGGTGGCTTCAACCGGGACTAAAGATGGCGCATCCGGCCACGTGGCTCCGCCATCTTTAGTCCCGGGTTGTTGCTCCAACCGGGACTAAAGAATTTTTTATATATTTTTTAATTTTATTCTTTTCTCCAACAGTGCTACATACTACATATTACACACATATACATATTTTACACACATATATTTATAAATATATATTATATAACATATATTTATAAATATATAAGTTACACACATATAAATGAACTTAAGAAAGGAAATATATACATATAATATATTACCAAAACATATACACATATGTACAATATCCACATATATTTCGTATGTTATAAAACATTGTCTATTTTGTGGATCTGGTGGTTAAGTTACATAAATTAAAATAGAACTCCTCTGTGGGATCAATGATCTGCTCGTTTATAAATCCCATCAATTCTTCCTGAGCGGCTTGTATGAAAGTCTCGTGGGGGAGGTTGTCTCTTACTTGCATAAGCTGTCATTAATTCGATCAAACGAGAAATAAATATATGAAGTTAATAAGAAATCGATACGTAATGTATGAATAGCTGTTATACGTACATCTATATCGTCGATAGTTGTGACATCGGTCACAAAGCGGTGAATATAGTCACAGACGTAGTATCCGCATAAGTTGGTGCCCTGTGACTGTTTTGCACACTAAAGAACAAACGACGACAGATTTAATATACATTTCATATTTTAGAACAAAGTAATAATTCAAAACAACTTTGGAGCATGTTACTCACTGGAAAGTTCATCCTCACAGAGAGCTTATCTTTCCAATTTCCGCGAACATTAGTCCGAAGTCGTTTCCATGCTCTACGTGCAGTTAAAAGTTAGCTAGTAATTATCAGAGAACCACATATATGCAATAGCTAGTAAGTAAGATGGCATTACCTATTTAGCAGTTCAAATATCTTTGTATATGTGGACTCTGGTTTATCCATTGAGTCAAAGACATGGATCCGCGAGTTATCCATGTCAATTACTAATAGAACCCAGTGGAATCTGCAAATTGGTTTAGATGACATATATGAAAAATTTATATATGCACACGGGATTGAAATCGGTACGAAAGGAAGAAAATACTTACGCAGTGTTGTAGGGCAGAAGGATAAATGACCGATAGTGGTTTATCACCAGCGACTTGTAAATGTTGTCCAATGTTGGATCAGGAAAATGATCAACCAATACGCCGTTGATTTTGCGTGGATCCATGAATCCATGTTTGCTACAGTCGTGCATGTTGCAGTATTGCATCGCCATTCTACAACGGTTAAAAAGAATTTTAGTCAGCTAAATACAAGAAGGTAAGAAAGGAAATAACAGAACGAAACTTACAGAGCCCGCGTGGCTAGAAGTGAGACGTCGATGGCATCAAGCTGGTACAGTCGAATATGTTTTCGAATCGGATATAGAAGTCGTCACCTCCATCGACGAAATAGTACTGTGAATATTTGCCCGTTACCATCTCTCCACCCTTGCTGGATTCTTGCATGTACCACTTGTGGAAGCGGTACATCTGTGTTGGTAGCTTTTTCACTTGATCCGGCTTTACAAGAGGCTTTCCAAGTTTGAACTTGTATTTCAGCGGAGCCTTCGCCGAGGAGCACGGCCGTGTAATTGATCCATTGAAATTCCAGCAGATTCCATAAATTGTCTTAAGTCGATCGACATTTGGAACACTGAACGGGGTACATCTTTGTCCGTTCTCTTCGCCTTGGCAGCGCCCTTCCGAATAGTCCTGTCGTAGTCGGACTGCGGTTGAGGTTGCGATTTAGGCTGTGGCGTTAGGTACGTCTTCTTGAAGAAGTCCTTGGTTTCCTGGGGGATTTCAGGAGGCTTCTCAGGAGACTTCTTTCTGAAGTGAGCCCTGACTTCAGCTTCGACGGCTTCTTCAAGCTCCTCTGAAGTCTTCTCGTATGAAAGCTTCTGTGCGGGTGGCGACATCTTCTCAATTCTTTGAATCTTTCTTCTTGGACGACCGCTCGATATTGACGGCGCGCTCTTTGATGATGACCGTTTAGGAGTCGGTGCTCTTTGTGGCGACAGAGGAGGGTTGGAAGGCGGTGGAGTTGGAGACGACCGTTTAGGAGTCGGTGCTCGTGGAGGCGACGCAGGAGGTGGACGAGACGGAGGCGGTGAAGGAGGCAGAGGAGACGGCCCACGTGAAGGCGGAGGAGACGGCCCACGTGGAGACAGAGGAGACGACCCACGTCCGGGGAATATTATGAAGATCTTCCTCCAGAGAAATATTCCGTGAGCTGTTTCTCCTAGCGTCAGCTCCCCGTCTCCTCCGGCAATATCCAGCTCAAGATATTCATAGCCGCGTTTCACCTGTTCAATTTCAACTTTCGAGTACGCAAGTGGAACGGGTCGGGAGTGGTAGGTGTCGTCTCGTTCTACTGGAATGACCATGCCCGACGCGACCTGTTCGAGAACATTGTTTATTAGTTAGTAATGAACATTGGTTGACAAGTTATTCAACGAAATATACGTACAACATAAAAGTACGAACATACCTTTATTGTTATGTTCTTTAGCGGAATGTGCAGCTCACATGGTGTTCGTTGTGTGATGTCATCAACGAGGCATGGCGGACCCGGTTCAGTTTGTGGGGCTAAATTCCCTTCATTTCCAGTTGAAGCGCACTTCTGCTTCTTGTAGTTGAGCGGCCGTTCTTGGAGCCAGTGTTGGCTAATCCAATGGCTCCGCTCCTCTGCCAACCTTATGGTCACCTTTCGTCCACAATCGATCAATCTGCGAGAGCCTCATTTCCATTTCAATAACCTCGCATCGTTATCTCGCTTTGACCTCATTCAGCTCTTATATGTGTCGACGTCAGCTTGGAACCCGTATTTCCAGGGGACGACGCCTTTTCCTCACGTTCGCCCGGGTGCTGGGTTTTGGAGGGTGAGTGTTAGCTCGTCCTTTTTTCGTCGGGCCAACGCGCCCGAGGAAGTGGCTGCGGCGCTTCCTCTAACCTCCGTCCGGCTTCTTGAATTTCATCACCAAAGATAAGCTGTGCCATCGACGGATTAAGTGAGCCGCCGTGAGCATAAAACCGGTGCTTTGCTCGTTCCGGCCAGGTGGTTGTGCACAGGCGATACCTCGCGCTTCAAGGTCGACTTCCATTTTCTCCCATTTCTCCATTGCTTTCTTATAGCCGCGACCCAAGCTTGTGATGGTATTTCTTTTTAGCTGCATTGGCCTTGTTCTTTTCTATGATAGCTTGTGCTTCTTCCCAGTCTTATGTTCAACAAAAGCATCCCAATGATCTCGAGCTTTGGGAACTTGTCAAAGTCGGGTCGGCCCTTCAGGATATATTTCTTGTGTAACTCTTTCTTGTAGTTCTGAAGAGCTCGCCATTTTCTTTAACGTCCATTCCTTGACCCTTGCTTGTTGTGAGTCTGGGATGGTGAACGTTTGCAGCATTGTAGTCCACAACATTTCTTTCTCTGAGTCTCTGAGATAGCTCTGCTCATCTCCTCCTGTCCTTGATCGTCTCCAGTTGGCAACGCTTACGGGCACGTGATCCCTCACCACCCATCCGTTGTGCGCCACAAACTTCCTTGCGGCGTCCTCTGGGGCAATAGGGCGACCGTCAGATTCTACCTCCGTTATGACATGTCGACCCTCTATGCGCTTGTTGAGACCGCGTTGCCCGCGTGCCCTCTTCTATCCAGCGGAGGCAAAGGCGGAGCCCTCATTCTCCTCATCGTTCCCCTGCACGTCCCCTCCTCGTTGAGGTATTGATTTGTATCTTCATTCCCCTCCTCGTTGTAAACCTCCGTTCCTCGTGCGATCTCATCATGGAGAAGCTGTTCCTCGTTACAATCCGCCATTTGATTGTTGTGGGTTGAGGACTTAATCAAAGAATTCGAAAAAAATTATTCGGTTATATCATTCACGTCCGTAAGTATGTTCATCTAGAGGAGAGGAGAGAAAGAGAGGAGAATGATGTGAGGGAGATAAGGAGGATGGGAGATGAAGTGGAGAGGAAATGAAAAATTGAGGAAAGGAGACGTCCGTTCGTCCACGTTCGTTCGTCCGTTTGCGAACGTCCGTCCGTCCACGACCGAACGAACGAACAAACACTCGTTCGTTCGTTCGTTCGTCCGTTTGTTCACGACCATTTGTTGATTTTAGCGTTCTTGTTCGTTCAAAAATACAAAATTCACAATTCCCATAAACATTCAAATTTTATATGTAAATACATATTCAAAATTCAAAATTCTCAACACTCTAATAACAATCCATTTACATATAACAGTCCATTTACATACAAAAATCATATATTCAAAATACTCATACATACAAAATTCATATATTCAAAATACACATATATTCAAAATACACATATACTCAAAATTCATATATTAACATTCACGAGTGCGGCGGGGCGGCGAGGATGCGGTGGGTGGCGGCGGCGGCGGCGGCGTGGAGTGGAGGCGGCGCGCGGCCGTTTAGGGTTTAGGGGCCGGCGGCTGGGGCCATGGGGAGGGCGCAAGGGGCCGGGTGGCGTGGGGGCGGCGGCGACGGCGACCGCGACGATGGCCGCGATGGCGATGGCGTCGATGACGGCCAAACCCTAGCGCATAATGTCGGGAAATCTTAGGGGGACGGCGACGCTAACCTGCGACGGCGACGAAGACGGCGGAGCGGAGGTCCTCCGGCGACGAAGACGGCGGAGACGGCGTGCTGCGGCGCCGACCGGGGCTCGACGACGGCGACGAAGACGAAGACGATGCAATTCGAAGTGCGAAACGGCTAAGTGTTGGATCCCCAGTGAGGCCCTTGCTATATATAGTCACGGCGTCATTTGTCCCGGTTGAATCCAACAACCGGTATAGAAGATTCTTTACTCCTGGTTGGTGGCTCCAACCGGGACAACAGATACGAACATTAGTCCCGGTTTAAGCCACCAACCGGGAGTAAAGATGTCCGCCTTGGTTGGTGGCTTCAACCGGGAGTAAAGATCATATCTTTTGTCCCGCTTGAATCCACCAACCTGGACAAAAGATTGCGGGGCAGCCACGTGGCGCAGTAGGTGGACATCAATAGTCCCGGTTTCAGCCACCAACCGGGACTAAAGATGTTTTCCTGCCCAATGAAATTCACCTCTAGTCTCGGTTTTTGTAACAAACCGGGACTAATTATTTTGCCCTATTCTATTCTATTTTATATTCATATATAATTATAATGTTCATATGTTAATATATTTTATATTCATATATAATTAACATATGTTTATATATAATTAACATGGTGTTTCAAAAAAAGATCGGTGTGTATATATATAATGCCCTATTCTATGGATAGTACGTACCAAGGTTCTTGATGTAATTATAGATCTTGAATAAGGTCAAGTGGAAGACAAGGATAATATTCAATGAATCAATTTAATTTACATCGTCCATACATAAATTTAGCTATGTAACATTTGTCCTCACGTACTTTCTCCGCACAATTATTCCTTCGTTATGATCGTTGCGTGAGTAAGGGGTGTCATCATTTGATAGGAGAATACTCGAGTCAACCACCACCGTGAACGGAGGTTGCCCGTCAAACTGATCGTCATCTTCGTCAGTTCTATCCTCGACTCCAAGATTTTCCTTTTGCCTGGGAGAACCACGTGGCGCTTTGGCTCGTCGGACCCTTTCTCCTTCTTTGATTTGCTAGCCATGTCCTTGACATAGAAAACTTATCGTACATCATTGGCAAGGACGAAAGATTCGTCTAAGTATCCAACCTTGCTCAGGTCGACCGTTGTCATCCCACTTGCATCAATGGTTACGCCTCCACCACTGAGCCTAACTCACTGGCACCGAAACAGAGGGACCTAGCTCCCAATGTCATCGATGCTGCCGTAATATGTGCTAGCAGTACCGTCGTATCCCACGGCATCGATGCGGACAGCGCTGTTCTGATTCGTGCTCTTTAAGTCTTGGGCCCATGTGTAAAATGTGTATCCATTGATTTCATATGCCTGGAATGTGGTGATCGAGCAAGATGGACCCCTCGCCAAGAAGGCTAGTTGTTGGTCAATGCTCGCGTTGCCCATGAGACGATGTCGCAGCCAAGTAGGGAATGCATCAATATGATGGCGTGTAATCCAGGCATCCGTCTTACCGATGTTTTCCGAGCGAACAATCGCCAAGTGCTCCTCGATGTAAGGAGCCACCAATGAAGATTGTTGCAGCACGGTCCAATGTGCTTTCCTGTACAAGTCATTGTCTATGTTCATTATTGCCTTCCTTCCAAGAGTTCCCTTCCCCGTAGTCTACCTTCATGGCTTGATTCGGGCACCCCGATGGGACGGAGGTCTTCAATAAAGTCGACACAAACCTCAATCACCTCCTCTGTTCCATATCCATTGGCGATGCTGGCCTCCGGACGCGAACGGTTATGAACGTACTTCTTTAGAACGCTCATATACCTCTCGAAGGGGAACATGTTGTGTAGGAATACCGGACCGAGGATACGGATCTCTTTGACAAGGTGGCATAGGAGATGTGTCATGATATTGAAGAAGGAAGGCGGAAAGATCATCTCAAAGCTGACAAGACATTGGACCACATCATTTTGAAAGTCTTTTAGTCTGTCTGGATCGATGATTTTCTGTGAAATTGCGTTCAGGAAAGCACATAGCTTTGTTATTATTGCCCGGACATTATCGGGAAGGATACCTCGAATTATAACGGGAAGCAGTTGTGTCATCAGCACATGGCAGTCATGGGACTTTAGATTTGTGAACTTCTTATCCTTTGTGCTTATTATTCCCTTTATATTCGAGGAGTATCCAGACGGTACCTTGATGCTCTCCGGGCATTCAAACATTATTTCCTTCTCTCGCTTCTGCTCGAGTGTAGCCGGCTGGACTTAGGTATTGGGCTCCTTTATCCTTTGGTTGCGGGTGAAGGCCGTCGCGTTGTGCCATATGTTTCAGATCGTTACGTGCCTCAAGTGTATCGTTACGTGCCAAGCAAGTTTACGCAAAGGTTCTTGGTGAGGTGCATCACGTCGATTGCGTGGCGGACGTCCAAGACTTCCCAGTAGGGCAACTCCCAAAAAATTGACTTCTTCTTCCACATCGCCGCGTGACCACCTTCACTTGCTATAGATTGGTTGCAGGGTCCCTTTCCAAATACTACTTTGAGGTTTTTCACCATGGCAAACACGGTCTTTCCGTTGCGATGCTTTGGTTTAGAACGATGGTCTGCCTTTTAATCAAAATGTTTCCCTTTTCTCCGGACAGAGTGGCTTGCAGCAAGAAAGCGACGATGACCCATGTACACTACCTTCTTACAATGTTTCAGTACGTACACTCGGTCTCATCCATACGGTGGGTGCAAGCGTTGTACCCCTTGTTTGACTGTCCGGATAGGTTGCCAAGTGCGGGCCAATCATTGATGGTAACAAACAACAACCCTCGTAGTTTAAACTGTTCCTGTTTATCTTCATCCCACACGGGAACACCTTCTTTATTCCACAGCAGTTTTAGATCTTCGATCAACGGTGTCAGGTACACATCGATGTCGTTACCAGGTTGCTTCGGGCCTTGAATAATAAACGGCATCTGAACGTACTTTCGCTTCATGCATAGCCAAGGCGGGAGGTTGTAGATACACATCGTCACAGGCCAAGTGCTATGCCCGCTGCTCATCTCTCCAAAAGGATTCATGCCGTCCATGCTTAAGTCGAACCTTAGGTTTCGTGCATCCTCGCCGAAGTCTTCAAATGTTCTCGATGTTTCGCCACCGTGACCCATCGGCGGGATGTCTCAAGATGCCGTCTTGTAGGCGTTCTTTCGCGTGCCAACGCATCATTCTTGCATGCTCCTTGTTCCCGAACAGACGCTTCAGCCGTGGTATTATAGGAAAATACCACATCACCTTAGCAGAATCCTTTTCTTCGAGGGCCGTCCGTCAACTTCGCTGGATCATCTCGTCGATCTTGTATCGAAGTGCTTTACAAACCGGACATGCTTCTAGGTTCTCGTACTCCTCACCGCGGTAGAGGATACAATCATTAGGACATGCGTGTATCTTCTGTACCTCCAGTCCTAGAGGACAGACTAACTTCTTAGCCTCGTACGTTGATTCCGACAATTCGTTTCCCTCTGGAAGAATGTTCTTCACGAGTTTTAGTAACTCGCCAAATGCCTTGTCACTGACACCATTTTTGGCCTTCCATTGTAAGAATTCCAACGTGGTACCTAACTTTTTGTGCCCCTATTCACAGCCTGGGTACAACTTTTGTGGTCTGCCAACATACGCTCCAATTTCTGCACTTCCTTTACACCTTCGCAGTCCCTCTGTACATCGTGCAACATCTGACCAAGGTCATCGGCACCGTCGTTTTCTTCAGCATCCCCGCCCGCCTCGCCCACTGTATTCTCTTCAAACCCACTGTATTGACCACAGTCCGGAATGTTGTCGTCGTCTTCTTCATCTTCTTCCATTGAAACCCCCACCTCTCGTGCGATGTCCAGCAATTGTAGTGAGCCATGAATCCCGAGTGAAACAAGTGGGCATGAATAATTCTTGATGTAGAATACTCCTTCTCGTTTTTGCACTTTTTACATGGATAACGTATGAAACCCTTATGCTTGTTGGCATCGGCCACACTCAAAAAATAATGGACGCCTTGAATAAACTCTCTCGACCGTCGATCCGCGTTGTACATCCATTGTCGATCCATCTACATGGAATGCACAAAAAATCGTAAAAAAATTCCACGAAATTCAAATCATTTAAATATAACATCAATACTTATATGTATATAATCAGACAATTATTATATACTAATTCAATATACGTAATGTGTTGTTCTAAAAAATAGAATTATTTTTAAAAGGTCTTTTAAAGTGATAAGCATAAAATTAATTAATTATTTTGTATCTATTTTAAAAGGTCCTTTGTCATCTATTTTATAACTTTTTTGTCCAAAAGATTCTCTCTCATCATTTTCCATAAATATTTTTTGAGATAAAATTGTACGGACTAAATTTCTATAACTGTGACGTGCTAAGCTTACTTTTCTTCCTCTTTATTTTCCCCAACTTTTTTCTCAACACAATATAATGTGCTTAGCAAAATAATTAGTCCAAACAAATTTTCTCTCCTCATGTTTAAAAAAAATCTAGAGATGATTAATGTATAGAAAACAACCGTAAAATACAAAGTGCTAAGCATAGATCATAAGAGGAAGAAGTTGCTAACCTTATAGATAGCAAAGATTTGTGTATTATCACCAAAACAAAATCACAAAAAATTTTGGCAGCACCTTCCCTCTAGCTAGAGAAAAACTTTGAAGCCAAGTGTAGCATGCTCGGGCTGGAGGAGGAAGAAGGAGTATAAAAAGCAAGTCATCTTTAGTCTCGGTTGGTGTTACCAACCGGCACTAAAGATCAAAATTATCTTTTAGCGCCGGTTGGTAACCTCAACCGAGACAAAAAATAGTATCTTTAGTCCCGGTTAGTGTTACCAACCGACTAAAGATGGTGTCGAAGGCTGTCGAACCGTCGGAGCGCGGCATATTTAGTCCTGGTTGGTAGCACCAACCGGGACTAGAGGTAGCATCTCTAGTCCAGGTTGGTGTTACCAACCGGGACTAAAGGTGTCCGGCTTGACTGCGCTCCGACAACATTTGAACTGGGACTAGAGGTGATCTTTAGTCCCGGTTCGTGACACGAACCGAGACTAATGTTCCTAGAAATCCGTAGACTTTTAAACCGGGACTAGAGATCATCTCTAGTCCGGTCAACTCAAACCGGAACTACTGTGGTTTTGCCACTTCAACCAATGATGATTTCTCTAATAGTGTCATGTGAGACTCGTAAAAAGTAAGAAGACTTTAATTTGATATTTTTTCTAGTTATGAGCCAAACCTCACAAAAAATACAATAATTAAATAATCTTATTATGATTTCATTGCTCTAGAGAATAAAATTAGTTTTTTAAAGGCTTTAAAAATATATGTAGTAAACTATTTTTATAAAATAAACGTTGTAACGCACAGACATTACGGTAGACAGTATTTGAAAATCCAGCAGCGTCGTAAATCAAAAACCGGACATAGCACCGTATTCTAGCCGATGGTCGCAGCATGTGTCCCTTACGTGGCGACCTAATTACCATCTCCCGCGAAACCCGGACAAAGGCAACCCGCCACGTAAGTACCGGCCGTTATAACGGCGTTCAAAGCGGTGGCGGGAATGATGCTTAAGCTCAACTCACCAACACGTCTCGTTCCCGCCACAAATCCCAAGAATATTCCCGCGAACAGTCCTTTCCTCTCCTCTCTCTCAAATCACAAGTAAATCCAACAAAAACCGCACTTTATCCCAACCGGCAGAAAAAGAGAGAGAAGAAATCGATCTCTTTGTCAGCAATAATGCGGACGCCATCACGGCGCATTAGATACAGCTGCTGCTTTTTCCGATCGATCCGAGCTATAAATACATGGCCGCTATGGCGATCGTTCGACGCAGCAAGAAGAAGACGCGGTGCGACGCGACGACGTAGGTAGCTAGCTAGATCGATCGATCAATGGCGGCGAGCGGCAATGGCGTGGTGGTGGTGTTCGACTTCGATAAGACCATCATCGACTGCGACAGCGACAACTGGGTCGTCGACGCGCTCGGCGCCACCGCCCGCTTCGACGACCTCCTCCGCCGCCTCCCCTGGAACTCCGCCATCGTAAGCCTCTCGCCGCAGCCAACCGCGTTTCGTTCCGACGAGCTGATGACCGCCTGATTTTCTTTCCAGGACGCCATGATGGGGGAGCTGCACGAGGAGGGGAGGACAGTGGAGGAGGTTGCGGCGAGCCTGAGGGCGGCGCCGCTGTCGCCGCGCGTGTTGGCGGCCGTCGAGACGGCGCACGCGCTCGGGTGCGAGCTCAGGGTGCTCAGCGACGCCAACGCCTTCTTCATCGGCGCCGTCCTCGACCACCACGGCCTCGCGGGCTACTTCTCGGCGGTCGACACCAACCCGGCCTCCGTCGACGGCGACGGCCGCCTCAGGATCCTCCCCTACCACGACTTCCACGCCCCCGCCGCCGGCCACGGCTGCCCCCTTGCCACCTGCCCTCCCAACATGTGCAAGGGCAAGGTGATGGAGAGGATCATCGACGAATCGTTCGGCCGCGGTGGCGAGCCGGCGGCGAGGAGGAAGAGGAGGGTGGTGTACCTCGGCGACGGGAGAGGCGACTACTGCCCGTCGCTGAAGCTGACGGAGATGGACTACGTGATGCCGAGGAAGGGGTACCCGGTGTGGGACCTCATCGCCGGCGACCGCGCCGCCGTCCGGGCCGACGTCCGCGAGTGGGCGGACTTCGAGGACCTCGAGGCGGTGCTGCTCGGCATCGTTGCCGAGTGCCTCACGTCGGAACACGACGATGCCGACGATGACGTTGGCGACAAGGCGGCGGCGCCGGTGGTGTTGTCGCCGGCTCCGCCGCCCGCGGAGTGCCGTGCGCTGCCGTCGATGCTGGCTTCCGGTCAGGAGGCAATTCTGCCTAAGGCAGTTCACGTGCCTAATTGACTTGGGCTTCCATGACACAGTGCCCAGAAAATAGATTAATGAACTCTTAATTAATCAAGCATGCTTAATTAATTATGTAGTAAATAAACTTCACATGTGTTGCAAGATGGTGATGTTTAACAACTAGTCGGATCATGTAAGAGATCCCCATTATTATTATCTAAAAATGTAACAGATCCACCCATCATATTGTGATTTAGCTTCACCTAACGGAAGTGTTTGGTTTGATGTGAGAAACATTCAGGGTAACTGAAATCGTGAAAACAAGCAGCGACAGTGCGACACCGTTGTTAGAACGCCTGAAAATTCATTCTCCTGGTAGAATTTCTTTTAGGGTACTCCTGGTAGAAATTGAAATTGGTCCTTTTTAAATATCAAATTCATCGATATATTTTTAGATTTGTGGGAATGGACTTTACTACCAGGGTATGTTCCCTCATTTATCTTTTTCTTCAAATCTAATATAAATAGTTATGAAAATTGAAAATCGACAATGTAAGTATAATGACACCTACGACAATGTAAGTGACAATGTAAGTATAATGACACCTATAAGCCCTATCACAAATCAAATTTGACCAATACATTGAGGAAAAAATTCGAGTATGAACAGTAGCATATTATTCATATGCTGGTTTTTTCCCTTTTTCTTATCTCGAAGTATAAGTTAGTTTTGAACCTAAAATTAAGATTTTTTAGTGGTATATGTATATGTATATGTATGAGTGCTATTATAAATATTTGGATGGTTTTAAATAAACGAGAAAACATTCCCTTGAAAAATCAAAATAGTTCTTCACATTTGCTGGATGGATCCCACTGCCATATATCCATCTATCCTAGCCTAGAAATAATTCTTGCAATTTAAAATGTATTGTTTTTATTTGATATTAAATCATATGCATAGGGAACATAATACAGGATAAGAGTTACACATATAGTTTTCTTAGAGTCGGATTACACATCCAGAGGCTACTGTGAAACATAGGATTTTTAAAAGCTAGAAACAGTACAAGAATATGACATCACGCTCTGTTGAATCTAGAGTTGGTGCCTTCTAAATTATTCGCATGAAGTAAACACATGAATTATAAAAGAATTTGCTTATGGTAGGTAGAGGAAGGAAGATATTGCATAGGGCTTTTCATAGGAAAGAAACATGTTTGAGCTCATGTTTATTTTCCTACGAAATTGAGGGTACGGAAGGCCAATTCATAGGAATTTTGGCATCATATTCCTTTATTTCAAAGAGTAATATTAGGAATTTTCCAAGAATTTAAAACCACCGTAATCATATAAAATTTATTTAATCCAAAGGAGCCCCCTAGTTGTTTTCCAATCCTATTAGTGCGGAGCTTCAAGGATTGATGGATAAGGTTGAGCTCCCGGTCATCATTATGATGGTTGTGGCTGCAAACTCATGTTTTGAGTGAAAGTAATTTTTCAACCTGAGTAAGTTACTAGTAGTACAGTTAATAGACCTACTCCTGTTGGTCAAAGCCGGTGTTACCTTTATATATCAGTATCATACGAATACAATATTTGGATAACCTAATCTAGTCTCAGTCGGCTTGACGGTATGGAGCTTTCATACGTAGTCGACGGCTAATATAGTCTTCTTCCTCAAATATGAATTCGACGAGATTGGAGGTAGCTCTGGATCCTTCGTGTCGACCTTTGTGGCTCTAGATTATGTTTGTCTAAGCTTGTCTCGGTGTATATTAGCTTGTATTTGATTGTCTAGATCTGTATTGGCTTGTGTTGATCTGTCTTGGTGTGTCCCCTCTTTTTCTGAAAGGTCTTGTGTTTGTATCCTTGGGTGTCTCCTTGTCTAAGTACAACTAGGAAAACAAGTATAGAAACGATCTGAGTAGTCCTTGTCATGCCCAAATAGGACTTTGCTTCTCTTTTTTTATTCGGAACATCTTTCGTATATGAGGCATGATTTTGTATAAGACTTGGCATATGATAGGCACCGTCGAGTTTAACACAAAAGTGTTAGGTATGTCTTATCTATGATACTAACAGTAGCTCATAGCTCAATGTAAATGACCGAACTAGCGTTCTCGATCATGTAACCCGAAAACCCTACCTTGTCAGAATCACGAAGTTGTTCTCAGATGATCAAGTAGGCATGTAATTCTCTACAAGTCCTCTTTCTTGGCCAATGATAGAAAACGTAACAATAATTTGAATTTGAATTAAGGTCTGAAAATTCATCTCAGCGGGTAAATTTTCGTTTTGTTCAATCTTTCTTTCTCCTTACGTAGGTCCTCAGATCTATACAAGACATATGACCATGTTATATCATTGTCGTTCTGAGTTTCTTATATTCAGCACAAAGTGCGATCACAAGACAACTCTTCGACTATACTTTGTCATGAGACCTTTTCTTATAAGTACTGAAACTTGAAGTTACTAATCCGACATCCATCTAGTTCAGAAATAAATTCTGACTACTTTGTGCCTTGGGACCAGTATATGTCGTTTGCTTTGTTATCTGACTTTCCTGAAATCAAGTACTCAGAACAAAACTATCACATAAAAGCCCCCGAGTGAACGCTCAGGAATAATCATGATAAAAATTAAAAATATTGAAAATAAATTATATCTATGTGACAATAAACGAGTACTTCCGTCAGAGCTGGCCTTAACTAAACGGAAGTGTGTACTCTTTCTAGCCCCAGTTAGTTTTATGGAACGATTTTCACTAAAACAATTTGAATCTCATAACAAACTAAGGTGAAGAAGCTAATTCTTAGCCCCGGCCATAAAGTTGGGAAAACCAATTCCCTATTAAACGGTCAGTTAATATGTTATAGATGGGTACTCTTATACGATCAGACTGACATGGTCTTTTGACCCTTTGTTACCCGACTAATTCGTCAGCGCCAGGCGTCCCTAGCCGAGTGATTGAGACCCGATAATAGTCGGGGTAACATAACAGGATGATAGGAAACGACTTCAACCAGTATCAGTATGAGAAAAGGGCATATTTGATATGTATAAAATTTACATAGATTAATGCATGAGGATGGTAGGATCGCTACCACGCTGATCGAGGACCAAGTGCGTAGTCATACCTTGACTACTCGTAAACACAGTGGGAGGATCGCTACCACGCTCGTCAAGCACCAGGTGTGTAGTCATACCTTCATCACTCGTAGAAGTGGTGGGCGAATCGCTACTACGATGGTTGAGGACCAAGTGTGTAGTCATACACCAATCACTTGTAGAGACGCTTGAGTCGGTTATTAGATATGTATCTCATGTGGCAATCATAACTTCACATACCTTTTTTAACCAACTTACAGGCATATTGTACTCCGTTCGCAATCATGTCAGGTGATCAATCCGACAACATACGTGTCGACAGGTGGGTCGGCATTACTCCAAGGGGGCTACCCAAGGAGGTGAAAGAGTGGTCAGAAACGTCTATCGAAAGGGCGCGATGGTTGACTCAAGAAATAAAATGAGCCAGAGAGATTTCAGATAGGTTCGACCCTCCCGTAGGATAACGAGCCTACGTCTTGTGTTCTTTGTTGGGGTGGTGTCTAAAAACAGAGTACAATGGATGAGAGTTCTTGGGGTTCTAGAGATTAGACCTAGCTCCTAAAGAATCGATCCCCCTCCCTCGTGGTCATGCCCTTCCTTTTATAGGTCAAGGGGGGCAGTTACAAGCGGACTTGGAGGCCAAAAAAGCTAAGACTAAAAGCTAAAAAGCAAGTACAAACAACATCAAAAAAGTACATAAAGATCCCCTCGGGTCCTGCGCTCCGTGGGTATCTCACGCTCCACTGTGTCTTGGGATCCGCTCTCTGCAGGTACCTTCTGCGCAGTCCTGTTGGGGTGACGTCATCTTTTGTCGGGTTGTCCCCTCTTTATCTTTTTCGCGATCCTTATGATGCAAGCCTCCTAACCCTAGGAGATCGGAGGTCGGGCTGATGAGCCGTAGTCGAGGTAGGACACTAAGTTGGGACACCGGGGGGTTGGGTCTCCCGACCCTAGGAAGAGGTCAGACATTTGATGATATCTGTGGGATCCGTGTTGCCGATAGGCCCTAGAAAGTATTTATTATTGTTGAGCAGGCTAGGCACAACAATTTGATGAGCGAGGTGCTACAATAAGAAAGGGGAATGGAAATGTATTTCAGAGGCCAAGTACCAAGATCCACATCTATAGGCGGAAAAGAAAGGGATCTGGCCGATGGGATTTACCTCAGCGAAGTCGGCTGTCGGAGCGCCAGTAGAGGCAGTGGAGGACGCCATTGATGCAGATCTTGTCACCGGAGGAAGAGGGTCGCCGCAGATTGCTTCGAGAACACCGAGGAGGTCGCCGAAGGTGTTTAGAGGTTTCTTGGCTAAGGGATGATTGAAACGCAAGTGACGGCGTGAGTTGTTTCGGTGCCTGTGGGACGTTATTTAAAGAGGTGTTGTAACGGCCGAAACAGAAATGCCCTAGGTTTTCTCCAAGGAAAGGATTGCATAAAATCTGCAACTATTATCAATATCGCGGACTTGGGGGGCATGTGTTAACGACCAAATTTGGTAGCAAATCCCTGAGTTTGAAGCAACAATTGAAACAGAGTCGAAGGAGCGCATAATTCTCGGAAATAGAGGCCGCATCGGCTGAGTTTGAATCGACTAAGGAGCCAGTCGGCTGAGTCTGAATCGGACAGGGCAACCGGTACAGCCGATTCCGATTGGGTGAGCAGATGAGACCAATCCTGGAAGAAAAGCGTGAAGATAATCATTGGATTCGGTTTCCAAGTGTTTCAAAGATATTACCATCTACGGATAAGGTCTTGAAACGATAATTATATCTTTAATTTAGGATATTGTGTATAGATTCCTTGTGTATCATAGTAGGGAACCCTGTCCCAGGATATTGTTGTACTTTAAACAATAGATAAGATGAAAGTCATGTTCTACAAGGACTTTGTTGTAATCGGGTATAAATACGGCCTAAAGGTTTATAATTTAGTATCATCGAATCAATCAATATAATCTCGACGCATCGCCATCCTTTTTCTCTTACTTGCAATCTCGACAAGTTCTTGCCTCGCATTGGGCTGCATCGGGTTCCGATCTCCAAAGCAAGGTAAATCTTTGTTACAAGCGGTTTGTGCTCTCGGGGTTAGTGCTTCCATCATTACGATACTCTAATCTTGTTATTGCAATATGCTTAATTTATCATATACACTATATAAGCTAGATCAATGCTTCGATCTGACCCACGATCGGCTAACATCTCTCCGAGGATGACAACCGATAGGGTTAGATTTTGGGGTTGATTTGAGTTATATAGCGTATCTACCATCTTGAAAGGTTTTCATTCGTTTATCTAGATCTCATGCTTCTTTTTTACTTAATGCTACATTAATTTGATCTATTAAGTCGCTTTTAGAATCATATAGATCTGTTTGGCACAATGATTGCTATTAGAGATAGTATCGGAGTTTCAGCCGATCTTACCTGTTTTAGCCATCTTACATGATTTATTTCTTCTAGATGTGTTAAAGCTGCCTTTATATTAAGATCTTAATCTAGTTAAATGTAATAAACTTATTATCAATCTGTTAAGCTATATTAACAGTCGATTGATCCTTGTTTAGTATATTTAGCTTAGGAAAATATCTTAGTATAAAGTTGTATCGGAGTATTAGCCGATTCACATTAGATCTACGACATCGGCTAGGCTATAAATGTATATAATTATTATCCTAATGTGCTTTTAGATATAAATGATTTGTACTGTCTTGGTACGCTACCGATCTATCCCACACACTTAATCTAAATACACTTTGGGATAACGATTATATATTATGAATATATATAGCCGATCGAGTAGGATCTAATCTTAACCGAATTGCCTTTTTTTGTTTCTTGTTGGTTACAGGATCAAACAAACTGGCACGCCCTGAATCCCAAAGGCAATCCAATTTGAACCTGCACTAGAGTAAAGCAAATCTCTCAGGCCAGTACGTGAAAAAATTTCTCATCAACACAGTGACACTATTAAACCACTTTAATTTAACATACAAAATCTTACGTGGTTTGAGATCTAAAGTTGTGTTAAATAAAATCTATATCTTACTTCGTCTCGAAATATAGCAATAGAGGTTCATAGTAATATATTTAATTCAATTGTATGCTGTCATATTCTAGAACGAAGGAACCTTCAATAACTATCCATGGATTAGACTGTGTTTGGTACTTTATTTTTCTTATGTCTATATATGACGTCGTTAAATTTCGTTATCATCTTTCATCATTTATTTTATTTAAAAATTTATGAAAGTCTGTAATGCTTAAAATTCATTTAATAATAAATAAGTAAAAAATATTTTTTAAAATTTTTTAAATAATATAAATAATCTATAATCTATAACTATTTATAAAGTGTTTCTACCGAAAATTTTGTTTTCATGGTTATTTTGCAGAAAACCCTTGAATTTTTTCAAAATTAACCCACGATACGTCTGGCTATTTTGCGAAAAACCCCTTGAGTGTTTATAAAATTAATCCACAATCCCAATACCGAAATAGGCCTTACGTGAATACATAAAAAATATAAATTAAAATTACACGAGACTTTAACTTTAAAATAATTATGATAAAATAAAATGACGTTCGTTGCAACACACGGACATATTTGATATATATATAAACAAACATATATATATATACACATTTATTTATATGATATGTAAGTCTTTCATAATAATTTTAGTCGGACGTCTCTACACTCTCACCTTTCCAGTATTAGCGATCCTGAGCATATACGTATATAACAGAAGGAAAAAAAGAGTACAGATGGTGCACGATTAGGATTTGGACTCCATGCAACAAGGGCTCTCGAGAGGATCCTTTTGCACTGCATTTATATAAAATGCGACAAAACGATGGCAGCAGCCAGAGGTTAATTACCGAGTTGTCAATAATGACGGATCAAAATAGAAACATTAATCCCACATATATAAACGATTAATTGGCTTTGCTAGCTCTGTCAAAGAGCGATCTTTTCTTTTGTTTTTTTACATCACATAAACATAAGTTAATTTAATGCTAATTTTATCAACATATCGATAAGTCATAGACTCAATTTTTGTCTTATTATTATTATTATTACCATCTATAACTATTTTATTATTATTATTATTATTGTTATTATTATACGACAGAAACTACACGAGAACATGGATACATATATAAAATGAAGTAACAGGTTAACAAGATGTACAACCATGCATATAAACGACTCAGTAGCTTAGAGTCGAGGTTAACTAATCAATTTAGGAAGAAATCAGGCTTGTTTCCAGAAAACCCCTTGAGTTTTTTTGAAATGGAGGATCGTGGCCCAAGCAGCGATCCACCTCGGATTTGATCCAATTCCGAGGCCATCTCTCGCCCAACACGAACCAGGCTCAAAATCCCTAATGGACGACCAGGCGCACGACCCACTATGCGTGCAACCACTTCCGTTTTCGGCGCACGACCCACTATGCGTGCAACCACTTTCGTTTTCGGCTCATTGGTTGTTTTGGGAATTTTCTTTTTCGGCCCAGCCTGTGCGATCAACTCGACCCGTTACCAAATTTGGCTGCACGTTTTCAGACTTTCTTTTTTGTATTTTTTATGGGCTTCATTATTTAGCAGGTCGGTCCAATTCGTTCACACACACCAAATCGGGTTTTTAGCAGGCCTATTATTCAATCTATGTGTATACACTTTGTATAGGTACGTACACATACAAAGTATATATATTTATATCTATTTCTATAACTATCTATAAATCAAGTAGTGTTTCTACCCAAAATTTTCATCCGCATGACTATTTTACAAAACACCCCTTAAGTGTTTATAAAATTAACCTGCAGTCTCAATGCTGAAAAAAAGAGGTCATGGATAAAAAAAAGACCTCATGCGCCCCTCCCGTCCGTCCCCATCTACGCCGCGTCTGCGCCCCTCCCTCCCATCGCTGCTCGGAGCTCCCGCGCTGTGCCTGCGCCCCTTCCTCCCGTCCTCATCCACGCCGTGCTCTGACTTTACCCGTTGCAACATACGAACATAGTTGCTAATTAAATATAATATAAAAATCAACGATCTCGCACATTAAAAAAATGAAAAAGTACTCCGCATGACTTTTTTTCTCGGAGAGAACCCCAACAGAACGGGACGTGGCTGCTCGGCACCTTCGCGCACGCAGCTGACAATTCTCCCTTTTCCTCCCCCTGATTACTTTATCTTTTATTATACTCCCCAAAACGGTCCACGTGGCCCGACCGCAGTCGCTTCCATGTGGGCCCCACCGCCGCCACCTGTCCCCCGCACGCACGAAACTCCTCGTCGTCTTCGTTATTATTCCCTCTCGCATCTCTCCTCCTCGGCTTCGACCAACCCTCCCCTCCTCGCGTTCGCTTCCCCCACCTCTCCCTCTCCCGCCACCGCGCGCGGGCGGCATGGAGGCGCGGGTGCGGGAGGCGGCGGCGTCGGCAGCGGGGGAGGGAGGTGGAGGCGGCCTGCCGCTCGCCGTGCGGGAGCTCGTCGCCGGCGGGGTGGCGGGGGGAGTCGCCAAGACCGCCGTCGCGCCGCTCGAGCGCGTCAAGATCCTCTTCCAGGCACGTAATTGCTCTCGATCCCCTCTCATCGTCACCGGCTCTCGCTTGTTCAATTCCACTGTGAATTGGGATGGCGCCGCGGCGATTCTTGGTTGCCCTACGCGGCGACGCTCTCCTCGAATGTCGCATCCAGCGCGGAATGCTTCCTGCGATGTGCTTGCCCCGATAGGCGACGAGGAGACGCGGCTCTGTGTGTGGCTGCTGTTGTCCAGGAATCTTGGGCGCCGAAAGCTGTCCTAGTTGCAATGTTTGCTCTCTCTACTGTTTTTTCCTAAAGAAAAAGTTCTCGAAAAGTCTATGCTTTTTTGCGTGGCCTATGCCATTCCTGCGGCGCCTGAAATTCCATCACAGGGTAATCAACTCTTTATCGTGAGAGAGAGATGGAATGTTTTGAGAATCTGGTATTTATCAGTGCATTCTTTCTTGGGCATGGGAGGCACACCGACACCGCACACATGAACTGGGTACTTTGATCAGAAATTGCATATTAGTACATTTTTTGGGCTGCTAGTAACTCTGTTAACTGAACAATCGAACGAGAGCTGACAGGAAGGTTATGATTTAAGTGGTTCAGGTCTTGGACATTAGTTGAATTGTGACCCCAGTTTGCTTCATTCCCTATGTTTACTAAGTACTACATGGCAATCCCTTTCTGAATACACATATGTATTAAAAAAATACTGAAATTTCTCGACTAATAAATTAGTAATCTTTAGAGCCTTGCAAGAGTTCGAATGTTTGTCAGGGATTCAAGCTCAGCTGAATTATTAGATTATCACTATATCATGCATTCGTAAAGATCATGCCTGTGTTTTTTTGAGAGGAAAGGTCACTTCACAGTGTCATTTTCATGTATCAATTCAGTGAAACAAAAAGGAAATTTTATAAGGAGGAAGCTCTTTGGAAGGCTTTGCTACTGCTCGATAATTTTCTAGTAGTGGAATGGACACTCCTTGAGTAGTGTTTTTTTTTTTAAGTAGTGTTGAGTTTTTGACAAATTCATATACTGGAAGTCTGGAATATATTTGGAAGGGAGAAAGCCCCACCTAAAAGTATTGGGATTTAACAAACATTTCTGATGACCCTTATGTGAAAATAGTTAACTGCAATATACGGTTTGAGTACGAGCTTTAAATAACATTGGACAATAAGCATCGGAATTCATGATGGTGGTTAAGAAGGCAACAGGAACGTCAGACCAATGCCAGGGAATTGAATCCCATGGGGATTTCCGCAAACAGGGAAATTGGAAACTTCTTGTCTTGTTGCACGAAATTATCAGCACCAGCAAGAGTGAGATTTTTCATCTGGACCATGCTCAAAGGGCGATGCCTAACAGCGGAAAATCTTGCTAGAAGGAATTGGCCGCATCAGCAACAATGCTCCCTCTGCCAAACTGAAGAGGAGACAGTGCATCACTTATTCGTCTCATGTGTATTCATGGCCCAGGTGTGGGCAAGAATACGCACTTGGATTGGAACACAGTTTGCAACTCTGGCAGAAGAAGGGCAACCGATAGATCAATGGTGGTTGGTCACCCGCAAATCTTTTCGGAAATGCTACATGCAAAACTTTGATAATGTTTTTATGCTAACAAGCTGGATCATTTGGAAAGAGAGAAATGCGAGAATTTTTGACAAGAAGTCGAAAACGGTGGAGCAAACTTTAAATCGCATCACTGACGAGGTGTTGGAGTGGAAGGAAGCAGGGATTTTATCCCAGTTTGGAGAGTAATTGAATCGGCATGATGGGCTACAGTAGACGCGCGCTCCGCTTAAGTCTGCTGCTGCTGCTGTAACTTCCCTCCTGTTTTCGTTTTTTTCCTTTTCTCCGGACACTAGCTAAGCTAGTTTTCGGCACGGCATCTTCATGTCGTGATATGTAATCTGTTTTCCCCAATAATCTTAAGAAAATCGGTCGGCCCGATTTGGGCTGCCCCGGCAAAAAAAAAAATCAACACCATTGTTCTCCTTTTTTTTCTTGACGAAAACAGTATGGGAGGCCCCTACAGTATAAAAAGATACCATTGTTCTCCTGATAAATGAAATAAGCAACATTGTACTTCATTTTGTGAATCAGGTCATGTACATTAGGAACCATGCCTTGTTCATAACACTTCAGTCTACAACCAGAGTGTTTTGATGTACAATCTGCTTTGAAGTGTCTGAACTTAATTGGTTATAGTTCGTACAAATAGTAAAAAGAAACAACAATGATCTCAACTAATTAGTAGTTTGTTGTCACTGCCTTGAAATTCATGATCTCATATACAATTAGTAGTTTGTTCGCACTACCTTGAAATTCATGATCTCATCTCTATATGTCTTAGGTAGTCCTCTGATATTTGAATGTTTCTTTTGGAACTTTCAGACTAGAAGAGCAGAATTCCATGGTTCTGGATTAATTGGATCATTTCGAACAATCTCTCGAACAGAAGGGCTTTTAGGGTTTTACAGGTTGGTCTTGCCTGCTTTGCTACTTGCATAATAAATGACAATTGCTCTGTTGAGCTTAATTTTGGAACCTTCCCTTAGGGGAAATGGAGCCAGTGTTGCTCGGATTGTTCCTTATGCAGCTTTGCATTATATGGCCTATGAAGAATACCGGCGATGGATCATTCTTGGTTTTCCTAATGTTGAGCAAGGTCCTATTCTTGATCTAGTGGCTGGATCAATAGCTGGAGGAACAGCGGTCATATGCACATACCCTCTTGATCTAGTTCGCACAAAGTTGGCTTATCAGGTTGGTCTTACACTTTGCTCCCTTCATTCCAGAGGAAATTCACACTTCTTACAAGGGGGCTTTCAAGCTGCTCCTGATGTATCACACATTAACACGCTCTCTGAATAATGATCTAATTGACACCACACCTCTTTGGCAATGTTGATGTTGGGGTGTCATAGAACCTACTTTCTATGAGTATATGATTCATTTCCTAAGATGTGGAGCTGTACTGTTCAATCAATACATTGTCTGATAATAATTTATCTGCAGGTTAAGGGTGCAGCGAAACTTAGTTTAAGAGAATATAAGCCCTCTGAACAGGTTTATAAAGGGATAGTTGATTGTGTCAAAACAATATACAGACAAAATGGGTTAAGAGGCCTATATCGTGGCATGGGTATGCTTATTTTGCGTTTCATATTTTGTTAATCTCCAACTACTGATACTGTTGCTGTAACAAAGATTTTGTTTTTTCAGCTCCATCTTTATATGGAATCTTCCCTTACTCTGGTCTTAAATTCTACTTTTACGAGACGATGAAGACTCATGTACCTGAAGAGCACAGAAAAGATATCATCGCAAAACTTGGCTGTGGATCTGTGGCTGGTTTGTTAGGGCAGACAATAACATATCCCCTTGACGTTGTTAGGCGGCAAATGCAGGTACAATTTTCTTCACCATGGGTTATAAATTGTTTAGAATGCTCTAAAGAATAATCTGGGATGCATTGGTTTTAGGTTCATGCCTTCTCATCGTCCAACCTAGAAAAGGGAAAAGGAACATTTGGAAGCATTGCTATGATAGCGAAACATCAAGGTTGGCGGCAACTGTTCTCAGGATTATCTATCAACTATCTGAAGGTGAGATATTGCCTTTCCTGTGTCATTAGTAGTTTATTTGTTATCATTTTGTTTGGAAAACATTTTTTTGCTGCCGACAAATATGAAGACATATGACCATAAGCTGGGGTATTGAAACATTGAAATCCCATTTGTCTTAAATGTAGAACTTTGACTTTTGGGCAGGCTATAACTTCTCATACGTCCCATATGTGTATAGTCACTGTCTCACTGAAAGCAATGTTCTTAGGGTCATTTGAGAATCTGTTATGTTATGTCAATTATTTAATTAATTCGCTTTGAGCTGTTCATGGGTTGGAATACTTTGTCGATAATTGCTTCTGCTTAGGAACTATTTCAATTGTACACTTCAGTATGTGCTTTTATTTCTGTGCAATGGTGGGAAAAGGTGGGTTATATATATATATATATATATATATATATATATATATGCATTGAATAAAATTGATTTTCGGTGTCAATTCTTACTGTTAAATTGATATCAAGTTTCTTCTTGGTATCTCACAATCTTATAATTATGAAATTTGTTCATCTCCTTTTGTGTTTTAGAAGGTACCTCTCTAGTTAAGGCAAGAGGCAAAGTATATCTTCATAATTTCTCTTTTTGACAGGTGGTCCCATCAGTAGCCATAGGGTTTACGGTTTACGACTCGATGAAGGTTTGGCTTAAAGTTCCGTCGAGAGAGGAAGCGGCTATCGCTGCGCTGACAGCAGAAAGAAGTAATACTGCCCCTGCTCACTCCAGTTAGTACAAATCATACTCTTTTGGTGGTGCAATCCCCTTCATTGCCTTGACATTTTCGGCATGTAACATAGCATTATTTCTTGGGGCTGTACCACCAAAATTCTTAGGCTCCTCCATTGTAGTGGATAAAATAATCTGACCTTCAATAAGCTCATAAGCAGCATGGTCGCCGATGCCAAAAGATTGGCATTTGACTAGAGAAGTAGAATTAATTCTTTACTGATTCTAGTGGAATTTCACCATGTACAGATTCTGTACATAATTTAATAGCTTGTATCCAACTGAAAGCTTGGTAAATTCACAATCCAGAGCCTTTCACCAATATCTGAATACTGACTCTTTCTAAAGACTAACTCTGTTAGTATTTCCTTTAGCAGGGCTGAGAATGAGATTTCCTGTTGCCATAGGTAGGTCTTCAGGAGTAGGTTAATAGGTTAGTGTTTGCTTGCAGTTTTTGCCTGAAGTACATGCATCTATCATGCCTTGCTTTCAGCACCTTGTTGGATTCTTGCAACACCGCTCCTGTTGGGCTTGAGCCAAGATTCTTGCAAAATTCAGATTCCTTGACTTTGTGGCCTCAGCTTGTACTGACTCTCTAGAGTTGTTGCAAAGCTGAGTTGCATGATGAAAAAACAGACACAGCTGTGTAGAATGGCCCAGTTAACTACTTTTAACTGACTGATATGTTAACCTTTTGTAATTTCTACTTAAATCGGAATTTTAGCTTCTATCCTTCCTCAGTGCTGCTCATGTGTGTTACTAAGGGTTTGGTTGGAAACCTTAACTTAGTCATGTCAGTATCTTATTAGCCATGTGTTTGGTTCATTGCTGCGACCCACATGTCATAGACTCAATTGCTTTGCATAATTTCCTCATTTGTGGCTTGCAATTTGTTACCCACAAAAAAAATGGCCTGCCTAAGGTTAGCTATGGCAATTTTAGCCATGAACTTTGTTTTCTCCCTAAACTTCATACGATTGACATGGGATCATGGATAACCGAGGGTTTTCTCTCGACAATTTTGTGTTGATGTACTGTGAGTCTGATATGCACATCACCGTGTTGAGCTGTTGGCTGTTGCCCACTTGCCTTGTTCACTTATTATTGCTTGTAATCACCGGTTAGAAGTTACTATTAATGCTTTCCCAGTCCTCTCTTGGGCTCGTTTGTAACACATAAAATTTTTATTTTTTTGACAAATTAATTGCTTCTACCTTCATTTTATAATTTCATTTTATAATTTCATATTATAAGTCATTTTGACTTTTTTTAATTATTTTTTAAGTTTAATCAAATTTATAGAAAAATTTAGCAACATTTGTAACAGCAAATCAGTTTTATTAAAACTAACATTTAATATATTTGGATAATATGTTTGTTTTGTGTTAAAAATGGTTAGTCAAAATTGACTAAAAAATTAAAATGACTTATAAAATGAAACAATTAAAATGACTTATAAAATAAAAGGAAGGAAGTTGGGCAGAATTTCTGCCCTCCAAGCAGGGGCAGCTGGTACGCGAATTTACATTGCTTGTCTTTCAGCTTATAAGCCATTGCATAAATTTTAAACCAAATTTTAGAGTTGATTTTAGAAGGGTTTTTTCATCGTTGTTTTCTTAGAATTGCTAAGAACATATTTATAAAAAGTTTTACTTATAAATTATTTTTTAAATCACCGATAAACCATTAAGGTTTATAATGAGCCTATACCAAACGATGGGGCTCTAGCATCAGCCAAAATAGACAGGCAATTAGGTTCCCCAAACTAGACAACATGTTGCTTGAGGTTAGCAGTTGGTTTGAGTGGATACAGGAATAGTACCATAATAAATGCAGTGATGTGTTGCACAGAGACCTACTCTGCTCAGGTAGGGAGTAGTAGGGGAAGGACAGGCTAGGCTAGGATCCATAGGCTACTGGCAAAAAAACCTTCTTGCAGTGGATCACCTCCATGTGCAGTGGTACAATGCCATGCACAGCCACAGGCCTCTCTTTGCCTTCTCATTGCTCACCTGGATATTCTCATCCTTCATACCCTTCACTATACACACAGTACTTGTAGGAGTATGTGAATGTGAGCTAGGCAGGGTATTGCCCATCAGTGCAAATGAGATCCTTAAAAACAAAACTGTAGTACTATTGGTAATAGATTAGTGTCAGTTCTAGAATTCCTATATTTTTTTGGTATTCCCGTTTGCCAAACAACCCATCCAATAAAATTCCTGTGTTTTTTTAATTTCTATGCTTTCCACATATAATCCTATCATATTTTGTTTGTTTTTTTCTATTCCTATATTTTCTCTACCATACATTTTAAAGAAGTCCTTTTCCCACCCCTATCCTACGTTGTAAAGGAGTCCTAATTGCTCCAGAATATAATCACCTATGCCTCTTCTCAGACGGAGAAATTCCGAATGATTTTGGAAGAAATTAAACTAAATTATGTGAAGATCTAGTGAAACTGCATGTAATGTAACATTTGCCTCTTTTCTGCCTTCCCTTTTCCCGAGGGTGAAAAAAGAAGAAGGGAAGGGACGGAGACTCTCCTTGATTTTGGAGCTCATACACTAGAACAGCATGCATAGCCTTCAAATCCTCTTTTCACCCATCTTGGCACAGTGACGTGCCAATGATTACCACCCCTCCATACCGCCATTAGAAACTAGCCCATCATTCCCTAACCGGCCAAGCCCTTTTGATGATGATACACTTTGATACTACTACTACTAGGTGGTGTTCTTTCGGATAAAATATAGTCGTATCAGTTGGGCTTATCAGTCATTTAAACAATATTTTTCTCTCACAGCAAACCAACCGACTTGTCTTATCAGCCGGCTTATAGACCAGCCGAACACATCTAAAAATGGAAATTAACTATTTTAATTAAAACGATATAACATTAATTATTATAAAAAAATAAATTTATATGATGTTTTAATATAACTTTTATATAATTTTTTTACAAAACACATCGCTTAGCAATTTAAAAGGCATGGTAACGAAAATCGAGAGAAAATAGTTTAGAACGGGCCTAGGTCCTCTTGTCCAAAACCACCTTATTTTGTCTACCAAAAAAGAACTCCACACTTTTTAAGGCTCATTGAAACGTAGAATTTCAAAAACATAGAAATAAAAAAATACAAGCTTAGAATGTCACGTGTTAACAAAACCTATGAGAATTTAAAATTTGAAATGACTTTGAAAGAGAATGTGTTTGGATGGCTCATGAAAAAAACACAGGATTTTTTTTATGGAATCTAGAGAGCGAAGAGAGACAGATACAACGTGCATTGGACTTATCAAAGAAAACATAAAACGAGGTTTCAGCTCATATGTAAATTTCCTATGAAATTGAGCTATAGGATTACAATCCAAAGGAATTTGCTTACGTTCAATCCTATGTTCCAAACAAGCATGATAGGAAAAATTCCTAAGGATTTGATTCCTTCAAAAATTCCTATAGAAATCCTACAATCCAAAGGAGCCCTTACACTTATCAAATGTGAAAATGCCATTTGGACCTGTACTTTGGAAGGTTTGTATTGATGGGTTAACAGCTAGGAATGTTTGGATTCCATTGTTTAACTGCAATGTGATTTGGAAGGATATGTAGGGCATATAAAAATTGACGCAAGTTGTTAGTACTTTGTTTATTCCATTGGTTAACTTAGATGGCAATTGCCACTTCACTTGCAGGAAGTGAATAACCACTTCTTTTGAGCCACTTTTGCGATTTCAACTTCTTCTTTTGTACTCACTCTGTCTAAAAGAGAATCCAACCCTACAAATGAATATGGTCAAGTGTGTCGAGATTCATCTCTAAGATTATTTTTTTACATAGGAAGTAGACTTCTTTGGAGCATGTGTGGGTAAATTCTTAATTAGAGTTTCTCAATGTAACAATTGTTCAATTGTACTGTTTTGTCGTTTCGATGCTCAATAGAGACAAGGATAAAATTTTTAAGGGTGTAGCCCATGTTTTTTTTTTGAAAGAGAGAGAGAGAGAGGAGATTGTAGGCCAGGTTGGTTTCCTTAAAATAATATATTCTCTATGGAACATTCCATAAGAATTTAGTGTAAAATCTCCTTTGAAAAAGGTCTCAACCTAAACGAATATAAACATATGATTTCAAAAAGGAAAAATTTTAGCGAGGTTAGGTTTCTTGTGTAGACCGTCTACTCTCGAGTTCAAGTCTTAGATTTGTCATATGTTTTTGTATTTACGGCTAATTATTATTTTAAGTGATAGGCGATGTACATATCGACAACAAGCCTATAACTTTGTAAGATATCAAGATATGTCGTCTCAGATATACTTGTATGGATAAAATGTATGTGTTTATACAAATAGTACATATAGAATCGTGACATATTTATATTAAGTTTCTCATAAAGAAAAAGAAGGAAATTCTAAGACTCATAAAAAATTCCAGAAAAGGCCTCAAAAGGAATCAAGGATTGCACTGCTACCTACTCTCTTCATCTTAAAATATAACCCTCTAAATCTAAATAAGAACATATCAACAGAATACGTCCAATCCGATTCTAATCTACGATATTTTGGAAGGAAAGAGTAGAATACAAAGAAGAATTGGCAAGTCTTTTTGATGCATTGATGTACTACTACTCCTACTTCCAAATGGAAGGACCATCACCAGAGATCATGGTGATGGCAGTAGGATGGCCAAGGAGTGAAGGACAGTGTTTTTCATGCATGATGAACAGGGAGGGAGGGGAGGGGGTGCTGTGCATGAGGTCAGGAACTCAGGATTCAGGAGCCAAAGCCCTGTGCAAAACTCTCTGTTGCTTCCTGGCCCCTCCCTCGCGGCCATTAATGGCTGCCCACTCGATTTCGCTGCCCTCAATCTCATCCACCCCCATTGCAATACTACTCATTTTTAACCTTCCCAGTGCTGAGTGCTGCATGCAAATATGCAATGAATTCTCTCTACGTATCTCTACGACTGTTGTTATTGTATACACTCGAGAAAGGCTGGTACTACTGTCTACTGTACTGTATCTCTTTCTGTTACCATGGAATGGAGTGCATGCTCACCCCCCACATGTTGTATAGTAACCCATGTCATCCTGCCAAAGTGATTGATTACCGCGTGCAAACTAGGAATAAAAAATAAAAATTACTGAGAATCCAATACATAATAAGGCCCCGTTTTGACGGGAATTCTCCTCTCTGGTTCTCAACAGAATCAGTAGAATCCCTGTCAAACATGTTATTTGATAACTGATTTTAAGAAAAATCATTTCAAGTGATTTCGCAATTTTACATAAGGAGTGAGAATAACGTGAAAACCAGTTTCTCCCCAGAATCATCTGAAACCACTTTCTTCCAAGAATCATCAGAAAATCACGTGAAAATTGTTCTAATTAACGTGAAAATTGTTCTAATTATTACTTTCTTATACTGATTTTGATTCTCCTGATTTTGATTCTCTCCAGAATCTAATTCAGGAGAATCATAATCTAGAATCAGAGAATCAGAAGCCCTACCAAACGGACCCTAATTATATATTATTTTTATTCTCAGAAATGTAACAACTTTAGCTATATATATATATTCATAGCTAGAAATATTTATATTTTAAAATAGAGGAAACAATTATTTATTGGTATATTAATTAATATGTTATAAATTAGTTAGAATTAAATAATATATACTGGGTCTCAGGGGAAGAAATATATAGGTGTATCATCACTAGAAAAAAAACTGAAATTCTACTTCAAGGGCATTCTCGGTTCACAGGATTTTCAAATCATAGAAAATACGAAAAAAAACACATGAATAGTATAGGAATATATGTAAAAAAAGAGATTAGAATGCATAAATATTTCCTTCAGCAGAACGAAAGAGGATGGAGCTCATGTTTTTATTCCTATGGAATCGTTACATTTCGGAGAATCGGCATAGGATTTATGTGGAATTTTTTCCTTGATTGTTATGAACCGAATGTGTGAATATTGTTTATTCTAGAGGAACTGGGTTTTCCTATAGTTCTCTTCCAAACCGAATAAGGCCTAAGGTTGTTCAAAACTTCAGATTGGTGAGGCTGTTTTGTAGCAGTAGAGTACTAGTATTACCTTGGTGAATAATTGATGAACAAATGTTGAATTTACACCTCCAATCTAATAGGAGGATACTAGCTAGTGCTAGCTACTGTGGGCACTGTGCAGTAGGAGTAGTACACTCATTTGTCTCAAGGTGTGTGGCAATTTTTGGTGCTGATGAGGAGAGAAGCACAGGCACAGCCTCTGGCAGACTGCCAACACAGCAGGCAGCTGCACCCTCAGCCCTGCACAGAGATTCCAGATCTTTTGGCTGCCTGCCTAGCTTGATCATTTTTGCAGAGCACACAGAAATGAAAACATCAACCTGTGGTGTGGTGACTGCCTGACTGCTGAGGTGAGGTGTGTAATGTACAGTACTCTCTGGGGAATAAATATATGGACTATTCCCACTGTTTGTAGAATAAATTGATTTCTACCGGGATTAAAATTTAATCGCTCTAATATCGAATATTTAGATGCTATTTTAAAATATTAAATATAGACTATTTTTGAAACAAATGAGCCTAATTACGTCATGATTTGATGATATGATGCTACAATAAACATTGCTAATCATGGATTAATTAGATTTAATAGATTTGTCTTATGAATTATCCTCTCATTCTACAATTAATTTTATAATTAATCCATATTTAATTTATTAAATTGATGTCCAAATATCCGATGGTTTATCAATTGATTTCTCTATCCAAGCACCCTCTAAATTGATTTCTCTCTTTGGTTTATCAATTGATAATTTTTATTTCTTTCATATCTCTTATGTACCTATCGACCAATACTATATTTTTTTTTATCAGTGAGGAAAATTTTATTTTTTTACTAAAGTTTTCTTGAGATGCCAGAATGTTTTTATTTTGAAACTGAGGGAATATGCACATACGGAGAGAGAGAGAAGAGAGGTGTCTCCTTCAAAAGCCTGCACAAAGGGTAGCGCTCAATGATCCCACAACTCTCACGAAACACTAGCCCACGATGCCCTTTCTCTCTCTCTTTCTCTCTTGTCTTCTTGTGTTACAACAAGATGAGAGCTTTTGCATGCACCCATCTCTGATTGATATGCATGATCAAGCAAGCACACAACCCAGGAAGGAGTGCCCTTGTTGTAGTTTTGCAGTGCCTTGCCCACACCCTGCTGAAAAGAGGCCATATAAAGCAGCATCCTTGGACCCATTGCCTCTGGCCTCCCCTGGAGCTGAACATTTTTGCATTTTTGCTTGTGTTTGTTTGCTCAATCAAAGACTGCAAGAGAAAGAATCGATCAAAGTGTGCAAGCAAATTCATCCCTATCTCCCCTACTATAGACAGGTAAAATCTAGGAGTATAATCTTCTTGAGTCTTGTCCTGGTTCTTGGATCTCTCTCACAGACACAGTGCTGAATGCTTCCTTCCATGGATGGATTTTTGATTAGTTTAAGAGAAACCTACCTTTGCTTGTTTCAGTGTCACTCAATGCCAGCACTGTTAACTGTAGTAGAGGATGAGTGGTGGGACAGTCATTATAGTAGATTTCAGGCACATGCATGATCCACATTTTTGTAATGCAATGTTTGTAGTAGTAGTATTTTGGATTAGGATAACTGACCAATGAGCCTACTTTTCCTCTTATCTTCCTTTTGTATATCTATGGTTTGCCTCACCAGTGACCAATCATGAGGTGATAAATCCCATACGTTCATGTCACCACTCCTACTCCTTTACACCCTTCCTCAATAAGCCATAGGAGCTCAGCATCTCTAATACTCCACCTTTGCTTCGTCCTAAAATAAATCAATTTTTATATATATAAGAATTTGCATATGACATATGTTCAAATTCATATAAAAAGATTTCTTTTTGGCTACGTACATATTATATTTATATCAAAGTCGCTTTATTTTATAATAAAAGGAGTATAAAGTATACAGTGCTACCCTATAATGAGTGAGCTAGTAGTTGTGTATGGACACCAACACCTTGTCATTGGCACTTTGCCTCCTGAGTAGGGCCCATTGGTTATTTGATAACCTCCTCCAAGGCCAAAAATTTTCTGACCCAGTGTCAAGATCAGGGAGAGCTGCTCCCTTGCTGGCCTTGATGTTTGCATTGGTTTTTTCCTTTCCCTTTCTCTTTGGTGGTCATTAGGCCTACCTGATACTACCAGTGAGTGAATGATAAGTTGATAACACTTCCCCCCTGCCCCAATTGTTTCCTTGTTCCTGGTAGAAGTAGAAACTGGTCTCTTTGGGTTTTGGAAGGCTTCATCTTTCCATTTTAAGTGTTCTCAACAACTCAAGCTTCACAGGCTTCTCGGTTTCACCCTCTGGTATCAGCTCTTTTGTTCATCCTGAGATGCCTTGTGTTCTCGTACTAATGTCTTGTGTTATTTCATCATGCATCAGTTCATCTCCTACAGTCCAATGAATGGATGATTTTTGTATCTAGGCAGGCTTCATCCTAGCTAGTTGTTTAAAGTTGGAAGATCAGTTGTGTGTGAGTTGGTCGGAAGATTGAATCTTTTTTGTTCCAATGGAACAATTCTGTGAGGATTTTTTTGGAGCTTGTACTGTTGATTCTTTTGGTACTGTGAGGTAATAGGGATAGATGAAGAACAGTGTGAATGTCTGATGCGTGTTGCTGTTCTTCTCAGGTTTTGATTATACTAGTTTCTGCAATTCTTGGAGATTTCCGAGGCGGCCATGAGCGGCAACCCATCGTTCTCGCAGTTAGGTGTGGTGGACGCCATGAACGGCTACTTCATGGCGGCGAGCGGCAATGGCGCCGACGTGCCGCTGTTCCATCCGGCCATGGCGCCGCCGCATGATCATGGCGGGAGCTTCGGCTACAGCGACGCGGCGACGATGGACATCGGCGTACACTTCGCGGCGGCGAACAATCTCGTGCTCGCGTCCCTGGCGACCCAGCTCTTCGGTGCCGCTCCGGCGGCGACGCACGGGCTTGGTGACTACCTCGGTGCCAGGACGCCGCCGGAGGAGGAGATGGAGGGGGGATATGACGTGGCCGTCGGTGACAGCTCCGACGCGGTGAGCCTCGCCTGCCTCGGCCAGTCGGATGCCATGGCGGCTGGGTGGTCGCCGTCGTCGAAGAAGCCGAGCTGCAACTGGAGCAGCGCCGTTGGATCAAAAACCACGGCCGCTGTCCATGGGTCGTATTACCTCGCTGGAGTGCCGGAAGCGGCCGGCTTTGTATACCCGCTCGATGCCGGCCACTCCACCGCGACGCCGGCGAGCGAGCTGTCGCTGAGCCTGTGCTCCAAGTCGTCCTCGGACAGCATGCTAAACGCCGGCGACCAGTGCTCGTCGGCGGCGAGCCGTTCCGGCCTGACGCAGATGAGCAGGGTGGTGGAGCCCGAGCTGCCGCTACTACCGTACTACCCGCAGGCGTGCTCTAGGCCGGCGGCGAACTTCGCCGTGGTGGTGGCGCGGTCTCGGTACGCCGCGGTGGCGCAGCAGGTGCTCAATGACACCGTCGGCTGCGTGCTGAGCGGCGTCGCGGACGCCGCCGATTCTGCCAGCGGCGTCGACAGCGGCGGCTCCAGGCCGTCGAGCTGCTCGGTGGCCGGCGCGCCGTCGTCCGCCGTGAGCTCCAACAACCAGCTCATGGCCTCCTCCGACGAGCACATGCACGGCGGAGGCGACGCTTCAGCTCAGAGGCTCAGGAGCGAGCTCCTCAGCATGCTTCAGCTGGTGAGCTCGCCTTCTCCACACAACTCTCGAGGCATCCGTTTAAGCAAATTTCGATCCAAATTTGAACCGTTTTCGAACCAAATTTGAAACCATTTTTGGCGACGCCGCTTGCACGCGCAGATGGATCAGAAGTACAATCAATGCCTCGACGAGATCCAGAGCACGACGGCGAGGTTCAACAGCCTGACCCTGACGCACGCCACGGCGCGCGCCGCCGGGATGAGCAGCAGCAGCAACGGCGGCGGCGGCTGGAGTAGCATCTGCGCGCCGTTCGCGCACCGCGACGTGTCGGCGATGTACCACGGCCTGAGGCGCCGTATCGCCGGCGAGATCATGTCCGCCGCCACCGCCACCGGCAGGCCTTGCCGCGGCGAGAGGGAGCGGAGCTGGGAGTCGGCCTTCATCCAGAAGCACTGGGCGGTGCAGCAGCTCCGGCGCGGCGAGCAGCAGTGCTGGCGGCCGCAGCGCGGCCTCCCGGAGAAGTCCGTCGCCGTGCTCAAGGCCTGGATGTTCGAGAACTTCCTCCGCCCGTAAGCACCCGATCTCTCGCCGCCATTGACGCCGATCTTGCCGCATCACACATTGATCAAACACGTTCATCAAACAATCTGATTTAATTTTGGTGTTCTTGCTCAGCTATCCGAAAGACAGCGAGAAGGAGATGCTCGCAGCAAGGAGCGGCCTCAGCAGGAACCAAGTAATACTACTCATTTCCAAACTTCTTAGCAAACAAAAATGAATCGAAAACCAAACGCCTGTACGCATTTTCGATGAAACAAAACTGCAAATATGATAAATCATAGACCCAATGATCATGTTCTTGGTTGAATTATATTATCTCCAAGCACATTGTTGTACATTTTAGCTTGATCTTTTTATAAAAAAAATTCCATGGTTGATTCGGTCGATTTGCGTGGGGATGGCAGGTGTCGAACTGGTTCATAAACGCTCGAGTCCGGCTATGGAAGCCGATGATCGAGGAGATGTGTGAGGAGCTGAAGAGGAGCTCGGGTGGTGGTGCTGGAAATCAAGCTCTGGCAATGGAGCATATGAACAGCCAAGATGTCGTCAGTTAACCAGTAGAGCTTTGGCTGGGTTTGATGGCAATGTTAGCTGCGGATTAAGATCAATCAATGCCATTGATCTATTTATCGATCACCAATTGTTACTTGGTTTAATCCGATGGTTTCAGTATATATAAAATCTCCCGGTGCAGTGATCGCATTTCGCGGTAGATCAGATCAATGCAAATTGCTGAGTTTTTATTTGAGAAGACTGCAGTAAAAATTCAGTAAAAATTTTGGGCTTGGTTCTTGCCAGTAGTAGAGTATATCTCTGGAGCTAGCAAATGGGAGGACATCTAAGGCGTGCCGCGTGAGTCCATCAGGCAATCATACATCCATGAAGTGAAATTTGAAAGGATTTGGGATTTCCAAGCTACAAAATGTGGTGTAGGAGCACTTACTAGGCTGGTTTATATGCATTTGCAGCTCTGAATTCAGCTATACCTGAACCTCTAGGCTCTAGATAGCTGGGTTGTGCTATACTGTATTTCTTGTTCCAGGGCTTCATCCACGGGTCGCCAGATGAGTGCACATGCGATGTTTTCGGCCCTATAAACTGTACTCCCTCCGTCACGAAGTATAGCAACTTTCGGCATTGAAATTTATCCACGCACGGGTGATTCGGGGGTGAACCCTAGGCGTCATCTCTATCGCCTCCTTCCTCTTTCCGCCTCACCATCATTGGAACATGCCACTGGAAAACCAAGCGGCGAGTCAGGATGGCGACGCGAGGCCAAACCCCCAGTGTAGCTCCGCCTTTGGCACGAGACAAGCGGTGCGGCACGCGAGGAAAGTGGCATGGCGGTGCGCGCGGGGTAGGTGACATGGCAACGTAGCACCACGAGAGGCGGTGGATCCAGCATCACCCGTCGAATTGGAGGTTGTCGTGGTCGGTGGCAGTAGGAGGCCGACGCGGGCAACAACAAGGAGGTCAGCATGGCCGGTGGCTGTGGGAGATCGATGCAGGTGATGGCAGGGAGGCCAGTGCGGCCGGTGGCGGTGGGACGTCGGCAGTGGAGGCTAGCGGCCATGGCAGGAGAGGCAACTGCAGTGGTTAGCTGCACCGACGACAGGCGAGTCAGTGTTGCGGGCTACAGGTAACACCGTTCGTCGCGGGATGGTGTGGGTCGGTGGTAGTGCAATAGAACTATGGGCTGATAGAGGTTGTTTGGGCGATGGAGCATTTGAGTGGTGACGATGGGTGTGGGAGTTGGTGCTGCATGCGAAATCCTAGCTCGGGGTCTCTTGAGCTGGTAACGACAATGTCTTAGGGTGCCATGATCCTCCCGGGGTGTTGTCGAGTGGTCACACTACCCCTCCGTGTTAGGACTTTTCGGGTGAAAACTCAGTCCAGTTGAATGGGCGACGATGGCGTCTAAGGCATCATAACCTCCCTAGAGGCATTGCCTAGAAGGTCTTTGTTTCTCGTCTTTGCCGCCTTCTTTTGGTTTGGTCATCGGTGGTTCTTGGTTATCGTCATCAGGTTGGAGCAAGGGACGAGAGGATCTCCTTCTCTTCCTCTCCCTCTCCTCAACCCCTATATGTAAGGATAACTTGAAGCCCGTCGATGATCTTTTTGTGTGGAGTCGATGTTTGGCGGGGTGTTTGTGACTCTTGTAGCTCTAATAGTGACCAGTCACGCTTAGCGCCAGTTGGCATGATGCTAGTTTTTCCTCCTGAGTTGTGCAAGGAGCTGCCAACTTACGGTGGTAGTGTGTATGTTTTGTTTTTTTCCTTGGTTACAACCTTATATGATTGTAATCTTGTTTTTTTAATGAAACTTCGTATTATGTGATACGGGTTGTTTTAAAGAAAATCTATCTCTAAGTCAATTCCGCCATATTAATGAATCGTAATTGTTCCTCGTTTAATTTCTCTAGGTACTTCTTTATCTCTAGTTTAATTTCACTTCTCTCCTTAATTTCTATAAAATAATATAGAAATGTTTATATTTTTACATAGATGGAGTAATAATTTAGTAATGCAAGTTGAGTTGATAGTTCACGGGAGCAGAAATATATACCAGTGATTCATTTAGCAGTCGACCATATACTTCTTTATCTCGACCAGTCATAAACATCTCCATTTAATTTCACCTCTCCTTACTTCCTGTGAAAGATCCATAAATGTTTGTATTTTGGCATAGTGGGAGTAATAATTTAATAATGCGAGTTGAGTTGACAGTTCGTGTGAGCAGAAATACTAGGGATTCATTTAGCAGTCAACCATCTACTTCTTTATCTCACCGAGTCACAATAATCCCTGTTTAGTTTCATCCTCTCCTTGATTCCTATCGAAATGTTTAGCAGCGTTTATATTTTGGCTTGGATGGAGTAATAATTCAGTAACATGGGTTGAGCCTACAGTTCATTGGAGCAGAAATACTGAGGATTCATTTTTGCAGTCGACCATGTTGGGCTGTTTGGAACATATGACATTTTCCTCCTCAATTCCTGTTGATATTGAACTATAAACTCCCGTGAAACTAATTTCATGATCTTCAGGCGGTTTCAACTCTGCTGGGAGCCTTTCTTAGGGCAATAAGAACCACTGATACGTGGTCTCGTTGTTCTCTAAGCCTACAGCTACGTGATTTCAATACATCGTTCATCTATTCATGGACAAATACCAACTACGCAAATATTTATTACATGTAAATTCCACATGTTAGTGACATAATATATATATATATATATAAATAAAATATAGATCGATTTTTTCAGTTTTTTTCCCTTAAAAATTAGGATCCAAATAATGGCAAATGAAAGACCAAAAATCTGAATGATGTAGGAGTAATAATGTCTGTCAAACTGAAGATGCAGCAGGGATGTGATGCCACTTGGCCTTGCAGGAATATTGTTGGCGTTGTGTCCTGAGCTGACGGCTCATGGTAGGATAGCATGGTCACCCCTGTGTGTAGTGTACCAGTGTCGAATGGAGAGTGCATTTATACATAGGGGTCTAAATACAACGGGATGTGATTCATCCTCAAGCATCGATCACGGTACTGATGAGCACCGTTTTGTGACTCTTGTCTCTTTTGTTGTTGGCTACCTCCCCTTCTTATTCTTCCTGGCCTCTACTGATCACTTTACGTAAAACTAAATGAAAACAAAACAGATACGAACAAATAATAATTATACCACATTCCTTATATCATATTTTTTTAGTTGGATACAAAACAAATATGAATAACTCAGATAAAAAGAATATGTATCGTCTTAAATACAAATAAGAATAAAATATAATTAGATACAAATAAAAAAAATAAATATTTCTCAACACATAAAAATCATCGAAACTTCTACTAATGGCAACAAATAAATTACACCAAATTAACCCGTTAATTATATATACACACAAAAAAAACATTGTTGTTATAAATGCATGTCTAACTAATATTATAACATATAGTATAAATAGTAAAAATATTTAAAAGTTTAAATAATATTAATAGTTTGGATTAGTGTTATGAGATGAGCTACTATTAAAATCTAAAGAGGTAGATTGAAAGTCGGTAAAAGAATCTAAGTAGATGTTAAAAAGAAATGAGATATGTTTCATGCCTTCAGCGAATATCCGAATAGCACTGTTCATCGGATATCCATATTATTATTCTATCTATGAAAACTCAGATATTATATTCGTATTTATATCCGAAAAAATATATGTATTTGTATATGTATCCAAATTATTCGCTCCGAACTGTATTCGTATTCGTTCCTTCTCCTGAGCGGACGAAAACTATCCACTCTGTTTTTATCCCTACGCAGAATGGCCTAATGACTAAATAGATGAATAATTTAGGATAATTATTTAAGGTATGAACGAATGAATTAGCACCTGTCTTTTTAAAAATGGATTAAAACAGTTTTATAAGAAATTCATATATAGATTTTTTAAAAAATAAATGACTTGTCTACTTTGTTGCCCAAATCAACCATACAAAAATATTTTTGGTAATGCCAAAATTTGACACATTCTGGCATCATCAAATTTCGATAGTGTTGGCTTTGTTTGCCTTAATGTCTTTGTCAAATTTTGATGGAGTTTTAAAAGAGGAAGCTTCTAGAACTATCAAAATTTGACAAGATAGCAATTGTTGAATGACGTTTAGTTTATTGTCTTACTAAAATTTTATAATACCAAAATTTGATAAGATTGAAAGTGAGCGCAAACTGAATAGACCCAAAATCACACCATTTTATAAATTGAGGAAGCATGCGCGTTCATCCATTATACCATTAAGCAAGAGGTGGGGACAGAGGATACCTCGCTAGCATTAGAAGACAGCTAACGAACATAGCAGTCTCATAAGAGTAATAGCGACCGCTAAGCATGGAGTAACACTGGGGAGAGCAATAGGTAGTTGCTCAGTGATAGAATGGATACACATGCAACTGGTCCTCGAAACCGATAATGCTGAGGTTGTATAGGTGTTGGAGCAGAATGGTCCGTTGAGATCGTATTGGATAGCGACGACTGCTGAAGTGCAGAGCACAATGCAATGTTTCCAAAGTGTGTTAGGGCATCTCCAACAAACTTCTTAAAACTAACAACAGAATCACTTATGGAGCTCCCGCACCAACTCCTTGTCACCGATGTCCTTCCATCCGACCGCCATCGCTGATGATGTGATCCTCCACCGACTGCTTGGCTTTCCCTAGCCAGCAATGGGTTCTTCCTTGGAGCTTGGAGACAAGCTCGATTTTAATCGAGGTCTGAGTTTTCAAGATGAGGTTTGTCATCTCTTCAGATCACCGGTACACCATTCTTTGCCTTCGCCTACTGGATCGTTCTTTCTGCTGGTCACTTTTCATCGCTACCTCTTTCGCCTCACAGAAGATTCAGTTTCTTTGGCTCTTCAATCTTGCTTGGGCGGCAAATCCAAGGACTTTCATGTGACGTTCCTCAACAATCATTTTCGCTTCTCAGTGTTCTCTAAGCAAGTTGGGTTTCACATTTATAAGCTTTGCCGTGTTACCACTGATCTCTTTGATTGCTATTTTCATTTATGGAACAATGGCACCCCTCACTGGAAGCGTGAGAAATGTCTTTGGGAGATCGAACATGAAAAGGAATGGACTGAAGTTATCTCCAAGAGTTCCAGAAAAAAGCTCTTAAAAACATCAAGAACGTTTCCTTTGCTAAGAACCTAGTTCTTTCCCCAATCAGAAGGCCTACCATCGACAGATTAATTTCTTTTGGTGCTTTCTTTGTTCCTCTTGAATTAGACCTTGGTTCGCTTCTTGGTAATTTGATTTTTGGCAAGTCTTCTATTCTTTCCAAGAAGGAAGATGCTAAGTTTGTTCTTCGCCCATGCCTGAAACGGTCATCTGTGAGTCGGAGTCATACTCGCATTCACGCCGCGTGCAACACCAATCCAACTGCTCCGAAATCTTTGATGGCACATTCTTCCACTTCCAAATCCCCGGTTTTTGGGCTTTGCTCCTCCTGCCTCAGGCCCGATCACTTCAACTTTAATTGCCTGGGGAGAACTCGTTGCCATCGATGTTCAAATTTCGGCCACACTTCCAGGCGTTGCATGTCATGTTCTCTTTTCTTCCCACGCCTAGTCTAGCAACCGAAATCGCTCTCCTCTTCATCTTGCAACCAAGGGGCCAGTCGCGTGACTCGTGTCAAGCCCAGTATCCTCTGGACTCCAAAGGCTGATTCTTGGAAACCAACTGGCAACCTTGATTCTCGCACCAGCCTCCCCCGCAACAAAGAACAAAACTACCCCTCTATCCACCCACATTATCCGCAATAATCCCAATCTCAATTTCTTCCTCCTTCAAACCCTGCTCCCAAGCTTCAAGAAAAGCACTACAATCCCTAGCCGGTTGATGTCACCCCAAAAGCTGACGCTACTTCCATGGCCAACTTCCCGGTTAACCCTAGGCCCTTCCTCACTGGTGGTCTACAGGTTGACCATGGATGGAATCGACCCATGCGTGGCAGGGTCGCTCTTGGCGGGGAACCACCGAGAGGGCATGAGGAATATGCCATTGTCTCCCTTGAGCCGATGCCGCAAGATGATAATCAACTCCGCCCAGCCCTCAACAACGTCTGCAACTTCCTCGAGGAAGATCAATAGGTTCGCATCGAGGATACCCATCTACCCCTCTTGGCCTTGGTTTAATTAAGTTGCAGACGACACTTCAAAGGGACAAATTAGTGTGCAACTCCCCTTTCCATCTGGGACAATATCACATCATTAGGGTGGTCAAGCATGATGAGGGAATCAACTTCAGATCATGTACCTACACTAGAGTTTGCTGGATCATGCTCTTGGCTTTTTCGCTAGACTACCAGAATGACACTTACATAAACGCGATAGTTTCTTCTTTTGGTAGGATGCTGGAATGGTACAGTGATGCAAACAAATCTAGGATTCTCGTCCGCATCTTGCTCCTGAGTCCGGATAGAGTTCCAAGGAGCTTGGTGGTCTCTAGTGGGTCCATGTTTGATGGCCTAGGCAGATCGTGGACAGTACTTGTGTACATCCTAAATGGCCAGTTCCTGGGTCAATTTCCCGCGGATGAGGATCCAGTTCCTCATGATGGGGAGCCTCACCCCAAACATGGTCCTGTTGCTCTTGGTCCAGACCCGCTAGAACCCAATTGGCAGAACACCTTGGGTTCATGGGCAGCAATCCCCACCAGGAGCCACACTTTCAACATCAAGAACAAAACGTGTCACAGCACCAGATGGGACAAGAGCAGCAGGGGCCGTAGAATGCTAACGACATGGATGTTGATGTGGAGGGGGATGAATGGCCAGCCTGGAATCCCCAGATTCCTGAACACCCACATATTCCCCAGCATTATATGGACCTGGAGCTCTCTGGCTCTTCAATGGAGTATCTCAGAACGCATGGGCCAGATATACCGGTGGAGGACCTCATAAAGGCTTTAAATGAAGATCAGGAAAGCTCCTCTTGAAGTGACGCCAGTTCCCCCATGCTGAATGAAGAACAAGCTCGCTTTGAAGCTGTCAGAGCCAGGTGTGCAAACAACTGTTATTTTGGAAGGGGAGAGTTGCCTAATGAGGTCTTGCCACTTGCCATGCCACCAACCTCTCCCATTGTCATTAACAGCAGCTTGGCTCTCCCTGGGATTCAACAGGCCACCTAGGCGGTCCATGGGCTGGAGATTGTACCTTGGAAACCGGTCCTAGATGCCATTGCTCTTCAATTCTAGCCTACGGTTGATCGATGTCTCAGGGAAGCCCATGGAAAAAAGCCGATGGATGCCTCCTCCTTCCCTGCTGACCAGGGGAGACATGATGATCCAAGTCCATCTTCCTCCCGGGGCCAGAAAAACAAACTCCCACCTGGTAAATCTACTCTTGCTCTCCCCACTATAGTTTCATCTGTCAACAATTCTACTCCTTTAGTGCAAAGCAATGTGAGACGCAATACTAGAAGAAACTCTAATCTTAATGGTTTCTTCTGTCTGACAGTGAGATTGGAAACCAACCCCTCCAAAAAGAGAAAGATTGCGGTCGTGCAGATTGATGAGTCGACTGGACAGGAGGGACTGGTGTAGCTATCGGTGCTGCAAGGATGGGGGATCAGTTGTGGTGTGTCTCCTGGCGAGCTCACCGATGATGCGTTGATGCAGAACGTGGCAGATAATGATACTAATGATGAATCTGATAACTAATCTGTCCACCACCCCCAATCTCCCTTCCCACTCTATTTGATGCTTTCTTGACTCAAATCTTATGTGCTTTTGTTTGGTGGATTATTGTAACTTAAACTGCTCTACTGGCTGGTGCTACAACTGTTGTTTAATGGATAATCCTCATCTGGTTTATATATGTTGTCACTCGCTTAGTCTGATGGTCTACTTGTGTTTACCAGAGCTTATTCTTTATTGGGATCAAATCCCCATCATCTCTTGCCTGATCATGCTAGTCATTTCGAGCCACCAAATTATTAATCCACACCCCTCCAATAATTGCCTGTGATTGGTTTATTCTGTGGTGGAATGTTTGAAGGATAAATGCCCCGACCAAATGGGAGGCTGTCAGGAATAAGATAGAGAAGAGCGCTTGCGCTGTCATCTGTCTTCAGGAAACAAAAAAGGAGTATTTTGATAGAGACTATATCAGAAACTTTGCTCTGCGTCATTTTGACAATTTTGATTTTATTCCTTCGGTGGGCGCCTCAGTCTTGTTCTCTGGAATAGCATTATCTTTTTAGGTTTGGTGATGGATAAGCAAAGGTTTGGCATCACAGTTAATTTTAGATCTCTGCATAATCTTGATTCTTGGAAAATGACAACGGTGTATGGCCCTTGCGAGGAACCCGCACGCTCTAAGTTTATCACCTGGTTCAGGAACCACGGCATACATGACAATGACAATTGGATTTTTCTTGGGGATTTCAACTTTTATAGATCCCATAATATCAGGAATAAGCCAGGAGGCAATATTTTGGATACTCTAGTCTTCAATGAAGCCATTTGTTACCTTGGCCTTATTGAGCTGCCATTGAAGGGCAGAGCTTTCACGTGGAGTAATATGCAGTCAGATCCTCTCCTAGGATAGTTAGATTGGTTTGTCACCTCCACGAATTGGACCATCAATTTCTGCAACACCTCAGTGATGCCTCTAGCCAAGATCACCTCTGACCATATACCCTGCAAGATTGTTATCAATACCAACATCCCCGAAAAGCAAGCATCTTTCGCTTTGAAAACTACTGGGCTGATGTAACATCCTGAAAATCGAAGAGCGGAAAAACGGAACGTAAAAAAATTGGAATTTTCAAAAACCTTCGCTTGTTGCTTCTTCTCGGGTTGTTGCGTCTTATTTGCCAACTCAATTGCATAAATTTAGACGTGATAAATCTCCCTTTCGGTGTTTTCGGATAATTTGGAGTTGCCAAAATGGACGTGCGAAAACCGCATCAGGGTTTTTTTAAAAAAGAAACCGGGGAAAGCGCGGATTTATGAAAACGTGTTTTGGGAAATATAAAACAAAATTTTTGGTTGGGAGAAGATAAATTAAGACACAAAATAAATAATAAAATTCTCGGGAGTCGTACTCGAAATCCGGAAAGCTTTGGAAAAATATAGGAAAGGATATTGAAATTTGAAAAAGGGGGATTTTAAAATAAATAAATATGAAAAATATTGTGGGAAAATAAAAGTGGAGAAAGTTGAAAATATTGTGTTAAAAATTATTTCTGAATTTTATAAAATTATTTTGGAATTTTTAGAAGAAAGAAAAATAGAAATGGAAAATTAAAATGGAAAATCGGAAAATCGGGCACGTTCAAACAAGTGTTCGACAAATGGCCGACGCCCCGCCCGCCTCGCCACCGCCGCGCCGCCGCGCGCGCCCGCCACCCGCGGCGCCACGCGCCCGACGGATGCCGTGCCACGCCCGACCGCCCACAGCGCCGTGCGCGCCCGCGCCGCGCCGGCACGCCGCCGCCGCCGCACCCGCGCCGCCCGCCGCCATGCCGTGCCACGCCGCCCCACGCGCTCGCCGCGCGCCGCCCGCGCGGCGGCCGACCCGCTGCGCCCGCCGCGTCCGACGCGGCGTTGCGCCCGCGTGCCGGCCCTCCCCGTGCGCCGCCGCGTGTCTCCACCCCGCGCCGCGCCGAGCCGGCCCCTCCTCCTTTTCCCCGTGCCGCGCCGAGCGCGCGCTCGACCGCGCCTATAAAAGGCGGCGCCCGCCCTTTGTGCCGCACACCGCCGTCTCCTCCCTCTCCCGAGCGCCGCCGCCGCCGCCTAGCCCCCAGCCGTGCCGCCGTGCGCAAACTCCTCCGTGCCCCACCGCTCCTCCCCGAGCCCGCCGTCGCCGGTAAGGCCCCTTGCGCCGCCCGTTTTGTCACCGCCGCCGCCTCTGTTTCGGCGGTCACCGGTGGAGCGTTGGCGGCACATGAATAGTGCCTGAGCCAGTGAAAAGAAAAAGAAAAAAAGAAAAAGAAAGAGAAAAATAGGGAGAAAAATTTGGGAAAAATTTTGGAAAATTTGGAAAATATTTTGGGATGACTTGAGTAAAATTTTGGGCAAAAATAAATTATTTTCTCACATGTTTTCTCGGTGCAAAGTTTTAAAAATCGAAATCGGACGTTTTTGAATTTCATTTCGCGTCATTTTTAATCCGGACTCCGTTTAATTCTTTCTCGCCATTTAAATAGGCTTCTCTTTTGTGCTCAAACCCTCAAACCTCGAGCACGAATTTTCTCCGCTGATATTTTCAAACCTAAATTCCCAAATTATTTCGATCGCCGTCTTTGCGAAAACCCTAGGAAATCGACTCGATTTCAAAACTTGGATTTCTCCTACAGCGACCTTTGTCCCGACTCAAGTAGAATTTTTGGCAAAACTTTTAGAGTTGTTTTCATGGCTTTTATGGTTCTTTTCGATCTCTCGGTATTTTATTGAATTCTAATTGAATTCAATTAATCTTTCGCACGTACGGGTAGCACTGAAGAAACCGGCATCGACTCCGCTGAAGATACCACCCCTCAAGTGTGCGAGCAAGGCAAGTCATCACACTCTTTGAACATATTGATCCTACTTTGTGAAATGATGTTGATTTCAAATTACAAATTGCATGCTCTACACAAACGGTGCCTATGCTTAATATGCCCCGCTTTGATATTGATCACCATTAGAATTTATTCTTTGTAACCTTCGATGTGATACGACCGTAGGATAACCGGTAAAAATGCTTAGCCCTGCTTACACTAGATCCCTGCATACTCATGATTTTGCAAGAAAGCTTGTTGCTCGGGCAACTACCTTAGGGGAGGTAGTTGAAATACGGCCTGTGGAGACATGAGCGCCACATGGCCATGTTGAATTGAGTTTGATGAAAATTGAAAATGCTATACAAATGTTTTAGACTGGGGCGGCCGGATGATTTGGGTGGATTCCGGAAAAGGCAAGTGCCGACCCTGTCAATTAAGGACCGAGCCATGAGATAGCCGGAAACGAGCCGCACAACCGTACTTCTCGAATGGGTATAGACCTAGCCGACTAGATAGCCGAGCGGAGGCAGTATCCTTGCATAGATGGTTCTCTATGATGTGGCTTATGTGATGAAGATGAGGCTGCGGCCTTTGTTGTGAATGGTGGAATTAAGTCGATATTAATTAAACTTAAAGATTGAGGAAGTTTTCCCTTACCCGGTGCGCGAACTCCTCTCACGCTAGAAAAGGACGGCTAGAGTGCATGAGGGCTTAAGTTCATGGAGCGGGTACTGCCAAAGCGAGGTTATCGAAAGGCTTTGCCGTGACCGTCTCATGTGTTGAGGCGTAGGCTCATTTGTTGGGCTGTCGCGTAGTACGGGTAAAGTGTACATCCACTGCAGTGTGAGTGAATCAATCTATTCGAATAGCCGTGCTCGCGGATATCGAGCATCGTGACAAGACTTTCGCTTGGCTAGACTTTAAACTTAAAACTGTGGGATGGGTGTGCATGATGATTTCATTCGCTGGTGGATCAATTTCTCGAGATGCGAGAAGGGGTAGATTCCCCAGAAAATCATGACGAATCGGAGGCGGGAAGCCATCCTTGGAATCATGATGGATGGTAGACAGAACCGTCACCAGATTAATGAACTGTGAAATTAAAACTCGATTTGGCTAGTTGATAGGCTTGTGAAAAGAATTGTGAAAATTGGCTTTACGCAAAAGAACCCCAGCCATTCTTTGAATAACCCTATCATATGCATCAATTCCGTGTTGGCTTGCTGAGTACGGTTGGTACTCACCCTTGCTATACGCACAAACCTTCAGCTGATGGAATTGGAGAGCCGGAGGATCCATACGCATACTACCAGGAAGGTGAAGGAACTGACGGCGCATACTAGATCTTAGCTCCGGTCGGTGCCTGTGGCAAATGACAAGCCGCTGCCTCTATTCCGCTGCCGTATCTAAATTCTGTTTTTATGTTGTATTCGGACCATAAGGTCCTGTGGGTTGAACATTGCCTTCGGGCCTATTGATGTAATAATGTTGATGTAAGACTATACGTGCATGTGCACCTGATTATCCAGTACTGTATTCGTGGGTACCAACTACTTGATCCAGGGAAATGGTACTATGAACACGAAAGATTCCCGTCTCAAAAACGGGGGTCCACAGAGCTGGTATCAGAGCCATGCGACCATAGGCTAAGACCAAATGGCGCCCTACCTCTGACTAGTTGGCTAAAGGGAAATATCCCTACATAGGATCATTTTCAAACTATTATTTCCGAAAATACAAATATACCTTCTCTACATCTGTATTTCCTTTTATTTACCAAATGATTATAATGATAGCTCTCTCCTTCTAACCCTAAGTTGCCTTCAAAAGTAGATGTCGAACCATGACGGAGCCTGGGAGATCACTATCCCACGAGACGAGGGGTTTGTGGCACAGCTTCAGTCCCTGCTGTGGTGTTTAAGATACCCAGAACCACCCACCTACCACATCAAAGGGCATGGCTCCGAAGGATATCCAGCATGGGAGGCGGCCGTTTCCATAGAAGCCCGCATGGGAAGTGAAACATCTTTCTGTTTCCACACCCGCTACCACCGGGATTTAGCAGAAGCAGCCATCCAAGATGCGGCCCGTGAAGCATTCCTTCGCCTTAATGCGACACATCGTGCTGAACTCACGGTGACAGAGTTCGTGAATCATCCCTATCGCGAAGAAGGCAACCCAGTTTGCACCGTGGAGGCCACCCCCTGCTGCTACAACCCGATGGTCACACGTCTATCATGCTGGGCGGAGACGGCAGATGATTGCTACGAAGAGGCCTTGCTTGAGATCAACGACCAGCAGTCACGCCTCAATGATCTGGTCGAGAGCCACCAGGGTTGTGGGGATCAGATAAACATGCTGCAGACTCAGTTGCAAGCCAATGGTGCCCAATACGAGCAACTCTCGGACCGCTACATGGCCTGTGGGGAAGCCCTGGTAGAGCTGGAGGAGCAACTCAGGAAGAGCAAGCAGCAAGTCAACCAGCTGGAGGAGCAGCTGCGCACTCGCCCTGTCCACGCTGCAGGTACTTCCACCGAGATTGTACCAACACCTCCTGCTCCTGTGTCCGACCACTATTACCTTATGACTCCCGCATGCTTGGATACCTTTCAAGCCATGATGGAGCAAGCTTTTATGTTGAGCACAGAGCCTGCGCCGTACCTGATAGACCCCACTGCTGCCACGTCTATGGGACCCACCTCGAGCTCCGTAGCAGTGCCATCTGAGCCTGGATCGGGAGAGGAGAACCCCATCCAGATCCACATCGACTCGGAGTCTGAGGCAGAACCTGTGGAGGTCAAATGGGAGTCCAGCGACACCGATCCAATGGAGGAGGAAGCTCCCACTCGTCGCCTGACTCACACTGGAGGCCCTCTCACCCGCCAGACCGCTCGCAAGAGTACGCGGCCACCGAGCAGGAAGATTCGGCATGACTCCGAGGCCACCACCTTCGAGCCATGGGGACTCCGGTTTGCTTCAGCAGCGGACCACCCACTTCCCGCACCCGGCTCTTGCGGATGGTTGGACGACTAGGCGGGAGGACCACCCCAGCTTGGTCTCGTTACGGGCGGCTCGCGGCACGGACCACACTCTATTTCCCCTTAATTAGTTAATGCAGTTAGACGATGTAGTTGTTGTTGTTATCATGGCATGAAGGACTGCGCATGTACAGTCCGTGTACCCCCTCTGATGTAATGTGATGGACCTAAGTATCACTTTGTGGTATCTTAATTCATGAGCTTATTATTATTTTACCATGCTTGTTGCTTGAAGATCATTTAAAAGCAACTTGAAGAAAAATCCCCTAGGAACCATGACCCTAAACAGGTTCGATCTCTTAATTCATCTATCCTCTTCAGATGGCGCATCGCCGCAGAGTCGCAGCAACCAACGAGAACCCGCCGGAACCCAACCCCTCCACTCTGGCGGAGGTCATGGCCTTACTGACCCAGTTGCTCCAAGCAATTGCCAACAACCGGGAAGTCGAGGAGAATCAAGTCTAGGAGAGTTCATGCGAGCTAAGCCACCAACCTTCTCCACGGCCGAAGAACCCATGGATGCTGAGGACTGGCTGAGGGTGATCGAGAAAAAGCTAACTCTCGCCCGAGTTCGAGAAGCTGATAGAGTGGTCTTCGCCACTAACCAACTAGAGGGTCCCGCAAGTGACTGGTGGGACACCTACAAGGAAACGCGAGCTGAAAATGCCGGAGAACCGACATGGGAAGAATTCACGGCTGTATTCCGTGAGAATTTCGTGCACTGCAGTTATGAGGATGAAGAAAAATGAGTTACGCAGCGTGTCAAGGAAACACCTCGGTACAAGAGTATCGAACAAGTTTACCCGGCTTGCCCGTTACGCCACAAGTGATCTGACAGACGAGGAAGAGAAGATGGATAAATTCATTGAGGGACTAAATGATGAGCTGAGAGGACCAATGATCGGGCAGGACCACACCAGTTTCCAAAGCCTCATCAACAAGGTCGTTCGGCTTGAACACGACCAAAAGATGGTAGAGAATAACCGCAAGAGGAGGCTCGCTATGGCTCGCCCATTTCAGGGAGCGCCACAACGTCCCAAGGTTGCCACCCCGTCGGGATGGAAGCCAAACGTTCCGGCAGCCGGTCGTTCCCCCGCTCCCGACCATGTCAGCAGGCCAGCTACACCTCAGCTTCGTACACCAACGCCAACCCTAGCCGCTCCAGGAAGAAGGAATGTGAGCTGCTTCAATTGTGGAGAATTCGGGCACTACTCCAACAGCTGCCCTAAACCACGCAACACCCCTGCGCGCACCGGCGCCAATGCAACGCCCGTCCGAGGAACCCCTACCCCTGCTGCAGGACGCGGTCTATTCAGGACCCCGCTACCCAACGAGGTTGTCACCGGATTTCGACGTGGCCAGGTGAATCATGTGCGGGCTGAAGAAGCTCAGGAGGACCAGAGCGTATTGATGGGTATGTTCTCTATCAACTCTACACCAGTTAAAGTTTTATTCGATTCTGGAGCCTCGCATTCATTCATATCTTCCCAAGTAAGCAAACAACACCACCTACACCAAGTAGCACTTAAGAGGCCTATGTTGGTACACTCACCTGGGGGAGACATAACCGTACCCCATGCTTGCATCAATGTGCCCATACGGATTAGAGACGTGGTATTTTTTTAAACCTTATGGTGCTATCACCCCAAACTATTGATGTCATACTCGGGATGGATTGGTTGACCAAGAATAATGGAATTATAGACTGCAGTCGAAGGGAAGTCACGGTATCCACCCCATGGGGATCACCGATGAGCATAACTATGGATCAAAATCCGAAGCTATGCGAACAAGCTGCGGGAATATTCACCATGCTACCTCTAGGCGGAATGCCAGTAGTACAAGAATACCCGGACGTATTTCCCGAGGAATTGCCCGGAATGCCCCCGGATCGCGACATAAAGTTTATCATCGACCTAATGCCTGGTACTGCCCCCATATCCAAGAGGCCTTATCGAATGCCGGCCAACGAGTTAGAGGAACTCAAGAAGCAAATCCGAGAACTACAAGAGAAGGGATTTGTACGCCCCAGTTCTTCTCCCTGGGGAGCCCCAGTACTCTTCGTCAAGAAGAAGGATGGGAGTATGAGGATGTGTGTGGACTACCGATCGTTGAATGAAGTGACTATCAAAAACAAGTACCCACTACCTCGAATCGATGACCTATTCGATCAACTTAAGGGTGCACAGGTGTTCTCAAAGATTGATCTTCGGTCAGGATATCATCAGTTGAAGATTAGAGCTGGAGATATTCCTAAGACGGCGTTCTCTACCCGTTACGGCTTATACGAGTTTACAGTTATGTCTTTTGGATTGACCAATGCCCCGGCATATTTTATGAACCTGATGAACAAGGTATTCATGGAATACCTGGACAAATTCGTAGTGGTATTCATCGACGATATACTTATCTACTCCAAGAACGATGAGGAACACGCGAAGCATCTACGGCTGGTACTGGAAAAACTACGAGAGCATCAGCTGTATGCAAAGTTCAGCAAATGCGAGTTCTGGCTCAAGGAAGTCGCTTTTCTTGGCCACGTGGTTTCAGCCGGAGGAGTAGCGGTAGACCCCGCCAAGGTCGAAGCCGTCACGGAATGGAAGGCCCCCAAGTCAGTGACGGAAGTTCAGAGTTTCTTGGGCTTGGCCGGTTATTATCGACGGTTTATCGAAGGGTTTTCCACTGTAGCCCGACCTATGACTCAACTTCTGAAGAAGGAAAAGACGTTTGAATGGAACGAGAAGTGTCAAAAGGCTTTCGACCAACTAAAAGAAAAGTTAACCACTGCCCCACTCTTAACCTTACCTGACAACCGGAAGGATTTCGTAATGTACTGTGATGCGTCTCGGCAAGGACTAGGAGGCGTGTTAATGCAGGATGGGAAGGTCGTAGCGTATGCCTCGCGACAGTTACGACCCCACGAGGAGAATTATCCCACACACGACCTGGAATTAGCCGCGGTTGTTCACGCATTGAAGATCTGGAGGCACTATCTGATCGGGAACCACTGTGATGTGTATACCGATCACAAGAGCTTAAAATATTTCTTTACTCAGCCTGATCTCAACCTACGACAGAGGCGATGGTTGGAGTTGATCAAGGATTACGATCTAGGAATCCATTACCATCCCGGCAAGGCAAATGTAGTGGCCGATGCGCTAAGCCGCAAAGCCCAATGCAACCATATGGGATTGGAAGGTATGGCCAGTGAGCTCCAAGAAGAAATGACTCGACTTAATCTGCACCTGATTCCTCACGGAGAAGTGAACTCACTGGAAATCCAACCCCTTCTGAGGACTCAAATAGAAGAAGCCCAAAAAGGGAATGAGGAAACCCAGGAAATCAAGTAACGCGTGGCCGCTGGGCGCGCTAAAGAGTTTTCGGTAGACGACAAGGGAATCCTGTGGTACAAGAAAAGAATCTGCGTGCCTGAACGAGGTGGTTTGCGAGGATTGATCTTAAAAGAAGCCCACGAATCGGCATATTCGTTACATCCAGGAAGCACGAAAATGTACCAGGATTTGAAGGGAGAATACTGGTGGCCCAATATGAAGAGAGATGTAGCCGAATACGTAGCCGTGTGCGATGTGTGCCAAAGGGTGAAAGCTGAGCATCAACGACCAGCAGGCTTGCTGCAACTGCTCAAGATTCCCGAATGGAAATGGGATGAGATAGGCATGGATTTCATAGTGGGACTACCCAAAACTGTGACTGGTTACGATTCCATTTGGGTAATAGTAGATCGGCTCACCAAGACCGCCAGATTTATTCCCGTAAAAACTAACTACAACAGTGCCAAGCTAGCGGAACTATACATGAGTAGGATTGTGTGTCTCCATGGGGTACCGAAGAGGATTATATCGGATCGTGGTACCCAATTCACGTCTCATTTTGGAGCAAAGTCCACGAGGCACCGGAAGTCACCTTGCCTTCGATCGCTTACCACCCACGGGCGCGGACGGGCGAAAGGACAAATCAAGTACTAGAAGATATGCTGAGAGCCTGTGCGTTGGATTTCACCAAGGATTGGGAGAAATGTTTGACGTACGCCGAGTTCTCCTACAACAATAGCTATCAAGCCAGTCTGAAGATGTCACCAAACGAAGCCTTATTTGGTCGCCGATGTCGAACCCCCTTAATGTGGTCAGAAACCGGTGAACAAACCGTATTCGGGCCTGATATAATCAAAGAGGCCGAGGAAAAAGTTCGCCTAATCCGGGACCGATTACAAGCTGCTCAATCACGACAAAAGAGCTACGCGGACACCCGCCGAAGAGAATTAGAGTTTAAAGAAGGTGACTACGTGTATTTGAAGGTCTCACCACTACGGGGAACTCAGAGGTTCAAGGTCAAAGGAAAACTCGCCCCAAGATACGTGGGCCCATTTTTGATAAACGCTAGGAGAGGAGAAGTGGCCTACCAGTTGGAGCTGCCCGAGAACCTCTCCGATGTCCACCCAGTATTCCACGTATCGCAGTTGAAGAAATGTTTGCGGGTACCAGATGAGCAAGCTCCTCTAGAAACCATCCATGTCCACAGTTATCTTACCTACCCGGAGCATCCAGTCAGGATACTGGACGAAGCGGAAAAGCAGACACGGACCAAGTCATGGTGCATGTACAAAGTACAATGGAGCAATCACACGGAGGAAGAGGCTACCTGGGAGAGCGAGGAGTTCCTGAAGACAGAATACCCACACCTACTCAGCAACCGGTAAGAAATCTCGGGGACGAGATTTATTGTTAGGGGGTAGGTTTGTAACATCCTGAAAATCGAAGAGCGGAAAAACGGAACGTAAAAAAATCGGAATTTTCAAGAACCTTCGCTTGTTGCTTCTTCCCGGGTTGTTGCGTCTTATTTGCCAACTCAGTTGCATAAATTTAGACGTGATAAATCTCCCTTTCGGTGTTTTTGGATAATTTGGAGTTGCCAAAATGGACGTGCGAAAACCGCATCAGGGTTTTTTAAAAAAAGAAACCGGGGAAAGCGCGGATTTATGAAAACGTGTTTTGGGAAATATAAAACAAAATTTTTGGTTGGGAGAAGATAAATTAAGACACAAAATAAATAATAAAATTCTCGGGAGTCGTACTCGAAATCCGGGAAAGCTTTGGAAAAATATAGGAAAGGATATTGAAATTTGAAAAAGGGGATTTTAAAATAAATAAATATGAAAAATATTGTGGGAAAATAAAAGTGGAGAAAATTTGAAAATATTGTGTTAAAAATTATTTTTGAATTTTATAAAATTATTTTGGAATTTTTAGAAGAAAGAAAAATAGAAATGGAAAATTAAAATGGAAAATAGGGAAAAATCGGAAATGGCACTGTTCATTGCGCGACAAGTGTTCGACATCGTACATGTCGTACCGCGCCCGCCGCGCGCGCCACGCGCGCGCGCCCGCCGCCCGCGCCCGGCCCCCCCGCGCGCCACGCGCCGCGCGTGCGCCCCGACCGCGCCGGACCCGCGCGCCGCGCCGCGCCCGCGCACGCCGCCCGTCACGCCCGCACCCGCGCGCGCGCGCCCCGCCACGCGCCGTGCCACGCCGGACCCCACGCCGTGCGCGCCGCGTGCGCCGGACCCCCGCCCGCGCGCCCCCGCCGCTGCGTCGCGCCCGCCGTCCCCGGCCGACCCGCACGTCGCCGCGTTGCGCCGCCGTACCGGCCCTCCCCGTGAATCCACCCCGCGCCGCGCCGAGCCGGCCCCTCCTCCTTTTTCCCCCCCGTTCCCGCGCCGAGCGCGCCTCGGCCGGGCCTATAAAAAGGGGCGGCGCCCCGCCCCTTTGTGCCGCACACCGCCGTCTCCTCCTCTCCCGAAGCGCCGCCGCCGCCGCCTAGCCCCAGAGCCGTCACCGCCGTGCGCAAACTCCTCCGTGCCCCACTGCTCCTCCCGAGCCCGCCGTCGCGGTAAGGCCCCTTGCGCCGCCCGTTTTGTCGCGCTGCCGCCGCCTCTGTTTCGGCCGGTCACCGGTCGAGCGAGTTGGCGGCACATGAATAGTGCCGGCCAGTGAAAAAGAAAAAGAAAAAAAAGAAAAAGAAAGAGAAAAATAGGGAAAAAAAATTTGGGAAAAATTTTGGAAAATTTAGAAAATATTTTGGGATGACTTGAGTAAAATTTTGGGCAAAAATAAATTATTTTCTCGCATGTTTTCTCAGTGCAAAGTTGGAAAAAAAATCGAAATTGGACGTTTTCCGGAATTTCATTTCGCGTCATTTTTAATCTGGACTCCGTTTAATTCTTTCTCGCCATTTAAATAGGCTTCTCTTTTGTGCTCAAACCCTCAAACCTCGAGCACGAATTTCCTCCGCTGATATTTTCAAACCTAAATTCCCAAATTATTACGATCGCCGTCTTTGCGAAAACCCTAGGAAATCGACTCGATTTCAAAACTTGATTTCTCCTACAACGACCTTTGTCCTGACTCAAGTAGAATTTTTGGCAAAACTTTTAGAGTTGTTTTCATGGCTTTTATGGTTCTTTTCGATCTCTCGGTATTTTATTGAATTCTAATTGAATTCAATTAATCTTTCGCACGTACGGGTAGCACCTGAAGAAACCGGCATCGACTCCGCTGAAGATACCACCCCTCAAGTGTGCGAGCAAGGCAAGTCATCACACTCTTTGAACATATTGATCCTACTTTGTGAAATGATGTTGATTTCAAATTACAAATTGCATGCTCTACACAAACAGTGCCTATGCTTAATATGCCCTGCTTTGATATTGATCACCATTAGAATTTATTCTTTGTAACCTTCGATGTGATATGTCCGTAGGATAACTTCGGTAAAAATGCTTAGCCCTGCTTACACTAGATCCCTGCATACTCATGATTTTGCAAGAAAGCTTGTTGCTCGGGCAACTACCTTAGGGGAGGTAGTTGAAATACGGCCTGTGGAGACATGAGCGCCACATGGCCATGTTGAATTGAGTTTGATGAAAATTGAAAATGCTATACAAATGTTTTAGATCGGGCGGCGGATGATTTGGGTGGATTTCGGAAAAGGCAAGTGCCGACCCTTGTCAATTAAGGACCGAGCCATGAGATAGCCGGGAAACGAGCCAGTACAACCGTACTTCTCGAATGGGTATAGACCTAGCTGACTAGATAGCCGAGCGGAGGCAGTATCCTTGCATAGATGGTTCTCTATGATGTGGCTTATGTGATGAAGATGAGGCTGCGGCCTTTGTTGTGAATGGTGGAATTAAGTCGATATTAATTAAACTTAAAGATTGAGGAAGTTTTCCCTTACCCCGGGTGCGCCAGAACTCCTCTCACTGCTAGAAAAGGATGGCTAGAGTGCATGAGGGCTTAAGTTCATGGAGCGGGTACTGCCAAAGCGAGGTTATCGAAAGGCTTTGCCGTGACCGTCTCATGTGTTGAGGCGTAGGCTCATTTGTTGGGCTGTCACGGAGTACGGGTAAAGTGTACATCCACTCGTGTGAGTGAATCAATCTATTCGAATAGCCGTGCTCGCGATATCGAGCATCGTGACAAGACTTTCGCTTGGCTAGACTTTAAACTTAAAACTGTGGGATGGGCGTGCATGATGATTTCATTCGCTGGTGGATCAACTTCTCGAGGTGCGAGAAGGGGTAGATTCCCCAGAAAATCATGACGAATCGGAGGCGGAAAGCCATCCTTGGAATCACGATGGATGGTAGACAGAACCGTCACCGGATTAATGAACTGTGAAATTAAAACTCGATTTGGCTAGTTGATAGGCTTGTGAAAAGAATTGTGAAAATTGGCTTTACGCAAAAGACAACCCACCATTCTTTGAATAACCCTATCATATGCATCAATTCCGTGTTGGCTTGCTGAGTACGGTTGGTACTCACGCTTGCTATACGCACAAACCTTCAGCTGATGGAATTGGAGAGCCGGAGGATCCATACGCATACTACCAGGAAGGTGAAGGAACTGACGGCGCATACTAGATCTTAGCTCCGGTCGTTGCCTGTGGCAAATGACAAGCCGCTGCCTCTTTCCGCTGCCGTATCTAAATTCTGTTTTTATGTTGTATTCGGACCATAAGGTCCTGTGGGTTGAACATTGCCTTCGGGCCTATTGATGTAATAATGTTGATGTAAGACTATACGTGCATGTGCACCTGATTATCCAGTACTGTATTCGTGGGTACCAACTACTTGATCCAGGGAAATGGTACTATGAACACGAAAGATTCCCGTCTCAAAAACGGGGGTCCACAGCTGAGCAGGAGGATTTCCTGGGGACAGTGGCAGATTGTTGGTCTTCCACCCCAAGTTTAATTAATGCAGTGAAGAATATTTTGGCAGAGTTTAAAGCTCTAAGGGATACCTTGAAGCACTGGAGTAGGAACATATCCAACCTCAGGATTCTAATTAACAACTTCAATAAGGTTATTAAGTTCCTCGATATGCTCGAGGATAGGAGAGGTTTACACAACCTAGAATTCAACCTAAGAAATGCGGTATAGAAACAGCTCCAAACTTGGTTACATTATAAGAACATGTATTGATGAAACAGGCACACAGTAAACAGGATCAAGCTGGGAGATGAATGCACGAAGTTCTTCCATGGGATGGCGACAACCTCGTTTAGAAGAAATTCAATAGCTCAGATCAAGAATGATAATGGAGTTTGGACGCAGGACCATGCTGGTAAGGCAGGAATTATTTGGACTGCTTTCAGAAACCGCATGGAAAACACTACGGATCCAATAATGGTATTTGATTTACCCAGCTTGACACCACAGGTGGATGACCTGGAATCGCTTTCTATTCCCTTTACCCATCAAGAAATAGACTTGGTAATCAGCAAAATGCCTAATGATAAAACACCAGGACCAGACGGGTTTAATGGGCTTTTCATGAAAAAATACTGGCAGTACATCAAATCAGATTTTTATTCCCTATGTGATGCTTTCCAGGAGGGCAAAATCAACCCAACACCTCTTATATCACTTTGATCCCTAAGAAGGATAACCCAAAGACAGTGAATGACTACCGGCCAATCTCTCTTATGAACATCTTCCTCAAAGTCATAACCAAGATCCTGGCAGATAGATTGCAACACATCACTCTTAGGGTGATTCACCAGAATCAGTATGGCTTCGTTCATACGCGAACAATTCGAGATTGTTTAGCATGGTGCTATGAATATATCCATCAATGCCATCAATCTAGAAGGAAGATAATAATTCTAAAGCTTGATTTTGAAAAAGCCTTCGAAATTGTTGAACACTCAGCAATCATTCAGACAATGTCATGTCTAGGCTTCCCGGATAAATGGTTGATCTGGATGCGAGCTATCCTTTCCTTGGGGTCCTCGGTGGTCCTCCTTAATGGAGTCCTAGGAAAAAAATTTCAAGTGTAAGAGGGGCGTGCGCCAGGGAGACCCACTTTAGCCCCTCCTGTTTGTTTTGGCGACCGAACTTCTTCAGGTGTTGATTAACAAAGCAAGAGAGACTGGTCTTCTTAACCTGCCTATACCCTAGCCATCAGAGGATTTCCCCATCGTCCAGTATGCTGACGACACACTCTTGCTACTTCAGGCAGAGGATAAACAACTCTTCTTTCTCAAAGCTTTATTGCACAACTTTCATCTCTCCACTGGTTTGTAAGTAAATTACAAGAAGTCCTCACATATATCCCATTAATGTCAGCCAGGATAAGCTCAATATTCTGGCTAGTACTTTTGGCTGCAATGTGGGCACAATGCTCTTCACTTATTTGGGTCTGCCGACGGGTACAACTGTTAACGACCAAATTTGGTATTGCATGCATCGGATTTGGAGTTAAGGCCGAAGCCGATTTGGAGGGAATAGGGATTTTTGGAAACAGAGTGCGCGCCAATTGCAGACCGAATGGGCTAAAGATTTCGTCGGCTGATGACCGAATCGGCTAAGGTGATCATCGGCCGATACAGAATCGGACAAGACAAGCTGATGTAGCCGATTCCGGTAAGGTAACATTGGAATCATCTTCGGATTCATTTGAAGTGCTTCATGAGGATTGCCATACACGGATAGAGTCCGAGAAAGACAATTGCATCTATTGATTATGTTATTTTAAATAGTTTCCTTATAGATTATGTCGGTAAGAGTCCGTCTAAGGGACTTATCTGTAATTTGAATTGTAATAGAGATAGGAATCGTGTCCGACAAGGACATATCTTGTATCTGGGTATAAATATGACCCAAGACCATATAATTTAACAATAATCAGTTTAACACAACTTCGACGCATCATCACCTTTTTCTTTTAATTACTTCGACGAGTTCTTGCTTTGAGTTGGGCTACATCAAGTTCGATCTCCAACGAAATGTAAAGCTTGTTATGGCGGCTTGCACTCTCGGGATTAGTACTTCCATCATTATGACACTCTAATCCTGTTTACGTAAATCATCGAGTTATTATATATACTATATAATCTAGATCGATATTGCGATTTAACCCTAATCGGCTAGTCTCTGTTATTAGATAACAGCCAATAGGATTAGATATCAACGTCAACTTGGATTATATAGTATATCCACCATCTCGAAAGGTTTTCATAGATTTGTTTAAATCTTATGCTTCTCCTTATGCTTAGTGCTGCATCGGTTGAGTCCGACCTACTAAATAATATTTAGAATCATAATATTTATCCTGCCTTATGTTTGCTATTAGAGATAGTTCGGAGTTTTAGCCGATCTTACTTGTTTTAGCTATCTCGTTTATGTTATGTTTACTTAATATGCTAAATCCGCCTTGTATATTAAGATCTCACTATGACTAAATATGCTAAGCTTGTTATCGATCTGTTAGGATATCTTAATACTTGATTGGTTTTTGTTTAACGTATTTAATCCATATTGATATCTTAGTATAAAGTGATATCGGAGTACTAGCCGATACATGTTAGATTTATGACATCGGCTATACTATAAATATGTATAATCTTCGCTCTAAGGTACTTTTAAACATAAGTGATTTATACTGTCTTGGTACGCTACCGATCTATCCCAATCACTTGGTTTAAACATATTTTTAGACTTAGATTATATATTATGGATATCTACAGCGGATCGATTAGATCTGATTTCCTTTGCCAACTCAGTGCATATTGCATCGGCTCAATGTAAGACGATACGTCATCGGCCATTAGCCGATCGACTATTGTTTTTGGACTAACACTATTTTCTTTCTTTGTTTCTTGTTGGTTACAGGATCAAACCAACTGACACACCCTACGAACCAATAAAATAAGATTTGGACCTGCACTAGAGTAAAACAAATCTCTCAGGCCAGTGCATGACAATTTTACTGTCAACACGCTTTTGGCACGCCTGGTGGGACCTGACAAGACGTCATGGTGGACATCAAGTCATCAGAAATCGATTCAGAGAACATCATCCCCATCACCATGGACAAGCTAACGCCAGAGTAGAAGGCCGAGTTCAAGGAGATGATGAACAAGTTGCAGAACTAGTTTTTGTACTCTTTTGTTCAAACTCGCTCGGGCATGGTTGTGCAATGGTACAAGGTGGTTTTGCCAGGCGCTGATGAGCCCGAGCCAAGTTCTGCCAAGGAAACCAAAATTTAGGATGCCAAGCAGGAAGAAGGCCCAGAGTTCAACAACCTACAAGACCGGATTGATTATGCCATGCATCACGCGCTGATCAACCAATCGGGAATTCTTGTTAACACTATGAATAATATGATTAACTCTGTGGTTGACAGTAGGATTGACGAGCATCAAGCTAAAGGGACGATATTCCTCCCTGAAGACAACTTTCCACCATATAGGACTTTGGCGACCGACAAACAGCAGCCTGTTCCAGGAGGAGTCCCAGAACAGCCGATGGCATCAGCATCGGCACCTAGAAAGCCGATTGCATCGTCATCGACACAAAAGCAATCGGAGTTTAATCCTTTTCTTCTGGTCAAACCGCAACCTCAACACATGGGGTAGAACATTCCCCAAGTTTCTCAAGACCAAATCACGGCCATGTTCAGGATGAACTAGTCGGCTGGTGAGCCGATTCGACAGATACCGATAGGGCAACAGGCACCAATTCAACAGCAGCACTAGCCTATCGAAGCTCAGTTCGTTCCTGATCATCAAGCTTATGGGGTGCATCAGGCTCCTCAACATCACCAAGGGAGCAATGTTAATTTCCAATACCAGCCTCATTCACCCCAGATACAGTATTGGCAGGGAACACCACCTCAACCCTAGTACTTACCCCAAGTAAACCAGCTCGAGCCAATGCATCATCAAGGGACCTCAGCAGAAGCTGTGGGCTGATATGATTGCTGATGTAACGAGGGACCAATTTGGCCTCAAGCCTAAGGATACTGGCAATATGTATCGGTATCCATATCCGAAATATTTCGAGAGGGTGCCATTGCCGAGCCGATACAAGGTGCCAGATTTTTCAAAATTCTCAGGGCAGGACAATGTGTCGACTTATGAGCATGTCAGCCGATTTTTGGCCCAGTGTGGGGAAGCATCGGCTACTGACGCCCTGAGGGTTAGATTATTCCCTCTGTCTTTATCTAAATCGGCTTTCACATGGTTTTCATCCTTGACATACAATTCAGTTCAAAGTTGGGCCGATCTGGAGAAACAGTTTCATAGGTACTTTTACAGTGGAATCCATGAAATGAAACTGTCCGATCTCACAGCTATCAGGAAGAAGCACGATGAATCTGTTCAAGACTACATTCAAAGGTTCAAAGACATGAGGAACAAATGCTACAACCTGATTCTGTCCGATTCTCAACTAGCCGATCTTGCTTTCCAGGGCTTATTGACGCCAATCAGGGAAAGATTTTTGGCTCAGGACTTTGAAAGCCTGGCTCACTTGGCTCAAAAGATAACAACACATGAACAAAGATTTCAAGAAGCCAAGAAATCCTTTAAAAAGGTTAGCCATGTTGCATATGCCTCTGAATCCGAAGAAGATGAGGAGGACTCCAAAGTAGCGCAGCTGAATGGGCTAAAAACAAGAAGGACGTCACATGCCAATGGGTCAAAAATTCGGCCAAGGACGAGAAATATGGTTTTGATATCACCAAGGCTGACAGGATTTTTTATCTGCTACTTCGGGAGAAACAAATCCAACTTCCTGCTAGCCATGTCATCACATCGGCTGAGGAGTTGAGAAAGAGGAAATATTACAAGTGGCATAATACTGGTTCGCACAACACCAATGATTGCAAAGTTTTCAGGCAGCAAATCCAATCGACTATCAAAGCAGGGAAAATTAAATTTGAAGATTCGAAGAAGCCGATAAAAATTGATGACAATCCTTTTCCTGTCAACATGGTTCACACAAGTGGGAGAGCAACCGATAGGAAAGATTGTCGGTCTAAGAAGCCTAACCCTATTAGAATCATCGACAACCACCATAGGAAACATGACAGACAGAAAGAGAGGTACTATCAGGAGGGTGACAGCTTTGATCCCCATTGGAATTGCGAATTTTCAGATTTTGCTGGAATGAAGGGATGAGGCTGCCATCAATAGAAAAATATCCAGCATGCAGCAATTATGGTACCGACTACGCTGGAGAGTCTAGCCGATCTTATCTTGAGGAAAATTGGCTAAGAAAAAGGAAACTCCCTGTTCATCAGAGGTTGGGTTCGATTGATCAGGATTTTCTGCAAGAGGACTTTGAGGAAGATGAAGACGAGACCATGAACCCACAATGGTGCCCTTTTGGTACTTTCACTAAGAGTCAGAAGAGAAGGGTACAGAGGATGAAGAGCAGGGGACGTTTCCAGGAAGTCCAAGCGAAGATTGATCATCGGCTGAAGAGGAAGAAACAAGAATACTCAAAGAAAGAATGGTGAGTTAAGAGTAAGGTGCTGTTAGCCGATGAAGTCAAAGCCGACAAGGCAAAAAGAGCGGCTAAGGGAAAAGCTGTTGCTTCTGCATCGGTTAACATGATATTTGTATTACCAGCAGAATATGAGGCCAGCCAAGCCGATGCAGATCTTGTGGAAAAATCCCTGGCCAAGTTGGTTTTGTCCCCAGAACAAGCTATCTTTGAAAAACCAAAGGGGACAGGGCATCGACACCTTAAGCCACTTGTGGAGATTATGGCAATCGGATACCCTCATGGCAACCTTGTCCGACTAGTAATAGGGATAGGTTACGCCTAAGGATTATGTAAACATGCTATGACTTGGGTGTTATGTTGCTGATGAGATAAGACAACGACTCATAGTCATAGTTTGGTAAGATTGAGGAAACCGACTTAGAGTATGATAGGGTTTCCGACTTGTAAGCCCGCCCTCCAAGACTATATAAGGGGGGTAAGGGGCGTCCCTTGAGGGATATGTGATTTAGGCGATAGATGTTTTATGCGATACACAAGATCACGAGATCAATAAACACACTCGGCGGAGCGAATCCCCGAAACAGGAGTAGGGTATTACCTCACGAGAGGGCCTAACCTGTCTAAACCTCTTTTTTCCACTTAACCCATCGTGTTTGGTGAACTTGACTGCACTCCCAATTTCTATTGCCGAAACCAAGTTTCGACAGTTGGCGCGCCAAGTAGGGGCTCACGCGTCAAGACTTCTTCTTCATCTTGTCGATAAGCGCGATGGGATCTCCATCAGGCATCGATGACTTCGTCGCCGATAGATTCGGCAAGCTCTCCTTCCTCGACTCAGATTCGGACCAGTCGGGAGGGGGAATCCACCCGGCGCCGTTCGGGCTACCAAACGACGCCAAGATCTACTGCAACTTTCTGACTTCCGAGTTGGGATCCATCCACTCGGGAGAAGAAACCCTCTCGGCGCCATTCGGGTTACCAAACGCCGCTAAGATCTACAACAACCTTCTGACCTCCGAGTCGGAATCCATCCACTTGGAAGGAAAAAATCCTCCCGACGCCGTTTGGATTACCGAACGCCGCTGAGATATATGGCAATCTCCTTTCTTCCGAGCTGGAACCGATCCACTCGGGAGAACCATCGTCATCAAGCCGCGACCCGGACTGGGACGACCTAGACTCAAGCAATCCAGGCTCAAGGGAAGTCGCCGTCATCCTCCAACCGTTTGGATCATGCTCATCCGCGGAGCTCAATGAGTAACTCGGCTCTTCAGATTTTGATGACCTCTATGACATCTCCATGGATGAGGCCAACGATTTCGACTTCGACAAGGATTACGAGCCAAAGTTCTTCAACATCCTCATGGATGAGGTGGCCGAGACCGACTCGGCCATGGCACGCAGAATTGCAGAAGAAGAACAAGCCAGGCTTGAGCAAGAGCGCAAGCTTGCGGAGGAGGAGAATAGGCGCAAGGAAGAAGCCGACCGGAGAAAACGAGACCTGAGGGCGACTGAGCGATCCGCCTGAGAGGCTATACTTCAGACACAAGTCGACAACACCAACATCTTCCAGACGCATCAGCAGAACGCCGTTGTCGCTCTCACCCTCCTCGACACTGTTATCGAAGCGGCACCCGCCACGGTAACACCAATCCTGGACAAGATCAAGACCATCGTCGCGGCTACAGCCAATTGCTCTCCCTCCACCTCAGCACGAAGGCCGACTGAGTCCGTCGCTGAAACACCTGACGGAAGCCAACTCCCACCGCTACGATCGAAGGATTACAGGAGGCCTGAGCAAACCAAGATGGCCGTTAGGTCAAGAGACCCCCGCCATCAAGAACAATCGGCCGACTCTCGCGAAAGAGGACACGGACGACCACCTGTCCACGATCGAATCCGTCGCAGTTATAACTCCAACTACCCTAGCAGCCGGCAAAGAACCTCGCCGAGTGATCTGCGGGAAGTCCTTGACCGGCGCCATCAGGAGCGTGAGCAGCGTTCCTATGAAGACCGAAGGAGATCGCCCGACTACAATGACGACGGAGTACCTGTGTTCACTCGGGACCTGCGTCGAGTGGATTGGCCGAGTGGTTTCAAGCCCACAGGAATCGAGAAGGACGACGGAAAGACTGACCCCGAGTCGTGGCTAACCGTGTACACCCTCGCCATCCGCGCAGCAGGAGGAGACAGCAAGGCCATGGCCAACTACTTGCCCATCGCCCTCGTCGACTCAGCCAGGAAGTGGCTCACGAGCTTGCCAAGAGGCTCGATTAGCTTGTGGAGTGAGCTCCGTGACCACTTCATCGCTAATTTCTAGGGCACCTTCGAAAGGCCTGGGACCCACTTCGACCTCTACAACATCATCCAAAAACCAGACGAGCCGCTGAAGGACTACATCCGGCGCTTCTCGGAAAAGCGCAACAAGATCCCCAACATCACTGACAACATCATAATAGCCGCCTTCCAGAAGGGAGTCCACGACGAGTTGCTGATCGAAAAATTTGGGCGTAAGCCACCGAAGATGGTAAAATAAATGTTTGAGACAACGAACTCCTATGCAAAATCCAATGACGCGATCAAGGCGGCACGACAAGATCGACACGACAAAAGGGACGACAAGCAGTCGGGAGGCAGCCGCCATCCTAAGAAGGACAACGGCAATAATAATCATGGCCAGAAAGATCGCAAGCGTCGGCCCGAGGATCTGGTCGCTACAACGTCCAACTCCCAACGCCGTCCCCGGGTTGCAGCCTACGACACGATCATGAACGCTCAGTGCACGCATCATCCACATCACAAGCATGCGGCCAAGGATTGCTTCATCTACAAGCAGTTTGCCGAACAATACGCGACATAACTAAACAAGAAGCCGACTGACGAAGCCAGCCCATCGGGAACCAAGAAGAACAACTCGACTGGCAACTCAGAGCCTTTTCAAGACCCAGTGGGCGAGATGAATCATATTTTCGGGGGGCCGCAGGCTTATGAGTCCAAGAGGAAGCAAAAGCTGACCGACCGTGAGGTTAACGCGGCACAACCTGAAGTCCCACAATATCTACGATGGTCGGAGTTGGCCATCACGTTCAACCGCTCGAATCACCCTGACTGAGTGGTTCACCCGAGGCGGTATCCCCTGGTACTAGACCCGGTGGTCCGAAACATAAAGCTGAAGCGCGTCCTCATTGACGGGGGCAGCGCCCTCAACATCCTATTCGCCAAGACGCTGGATGAGATGCAGATCCCAAGATCCGAGCTGAAGCCAAGTTCAGCCTCCTTCCACGGAGTCATCGCAGGGCTGTCATCCATGCCACTCGGGCACATCACCCTTCCAGTCACCTTCGGAGTTCGAGAGAATTTTCGGACGGAGAACATCACCTTTGAGGTGGCCGACTTAGAAACAGCCTACCACGCAATCATTGGAAGACCTGTGCTCGCCAAGTTCATGGCGATACCACACTACACCTACCTCTGCATGAAGATGCCCGGCCCCAACGGCGTTATCACCCTTCGCAGCGATGTCAAACAAGCCTTCACCTGCGACAAAGAAAGCGGTGACATGGTCCAATCTCATGAGAGATCACGTGGCCAGGAAGAAATCCCACTGGCTGCATCGACATCTAAAGAGGGTGAAATCCCTGTGAAGAAGATAGCCAAGTCGGGACAAGGCGACGCCAAAACAAAGAAAATCTCCCTTGATCCATCTGATCTTTCCAAAACCACTGTAATCGGCGCTGAGCTAGATCCTAAATAGGAAAGCGCACTCGTCACCTTCCTCCAAAATAATAAAGATGTTTTTGCCTGGAAACCATCTGACATGCAGGGTATTCCTAGGGAGGTGATCGACCACTCTTTACACGTCAAAGATGACGCGAAGCTGATTAAACAACGACTACGCCGTTTTGCTCAGGATCGAAAAGACGCCATCAAGGAAGAACTTACAAAACTCTTAGCCGTCGGGTTCATCAAAGAGGTTTACCATCCCGACTGGTTGGCTAACCCGGTCTTGGTTCGGAAGAAGACGAGGCAATGGCGCATGTGCGTTGACTACACTGATCTCAACAAAGCCTGCCCTAAAGATCCATTCGGATTGCCTCGCATCGACCAAGTCGTAGATTCAACAGCCGGCCGGCTCCCGAGTTTTCTTGATGTTACTCGGGCTACCACCGATCAGCTTGAAGGAATCCGACCGCCGAAAACATCATTCACGACACCGTTTGGAGCTTCTTGCTACATCACGATGCCCTTCGGTCTGAAGAATGCCAGAGCCATATACCAGCGCATGATTCAGAGATGCTTTCAGACGCAGATCAGGAAAAACATGGAAGCTTATGTCGACGATGTCGTCATCAAGACCAAGCAGAAGGAAGACCTGATTGCCGACTTAGAAGAAACCTTCGCAAACATTCGGGCCTTCGAATGAAGTTGAACCCGAGAAATGCACATAAAAATTGGCGTGCCGTCGGGCAAACGCTCGGCTTCATGGTTTTCCATCGCAGCATCGAAGCTAACCCAGAGAAAATCAACGCTATTTTGAAGATGAAGCCCCCAAGTAACCAGAAAGATGTCCAGAAGCTCACTGGCTACATGGTAGCGCTAAGCCGATTCATCTCCCGACTCGGCGAGCGAGGCATGCCTTTTTTCAGGTTACTGAAGAAAACCGATGACTTCCAATGGACCACGGAAGCCCATAAAGCCTTTGAAGATTTCAAAGAGTTTATCACGACGCTGCCCGTCGTAGCCTCACCTCAGCCTCAGGAACCCCTTTTGTTGTATGTCTCAGCGACTCACCAGGTGGTCAGCACAGTTCTTGTCGTTGAGTGTGAGGAAGAAAGACGAGTTCAGAAGATTCAAAGGCCAATCTACTTTGTTAGCGAAGTGCTGGCAGGAGCCAAAATTTGTTACCCACAGGTACAAAAATTATTATATGGTGTTCGATAACCGCGAGGAAACGGCGCACTATTTTCAAGGTCACTCGGTCACCGTCGTCACCTCCTTTCCACTTGGCGATGTCATCCATAACCGGGAGGCGATTGGGCGCATCGCAAAGTGGGCTCTGGAACTGATGCCACTGGACTTAACTTTCAAGGCGAGGACGTCTATAAAGTCACAAGCCCTGGCAGATTTCCTGGCCGAGTGGACCGAACAACAAGAAGATGTACCTAGGAAAGACCTACAATACTGGACCATGCACTTTGACGGATCCAAGAGGATCACTGGCTTGGGAGCGGGAGTCGAGCTGATCTCCCCGACTGGAGAAAGGCTGCGATATGTTCTTCATATTCATTTCCCCACCTCACACAACGTCGCCGAGTACGAAGCTTTGCTCCATGGCCTACGACTTGCTGTTTCACTCGGGATACGACGGTTGGTTGTGAGAGGAGATTCCCAGATGGTTGTCAACCAAGTGATGAAAGACTGCTCCTGTTTAAACGACACCATGAAAGCCTACTGGCAAGAAGTTCGCAAACTTGAAGACAGGTTTGATGGACTGAAGCTATCCCATGTCTTGAGACATAACAATGAGGCAGCTGACGAGTTGGCATAGTTCGGGTCCAAGCGAGAAGCCGCCCCAACAGACGTTTTCGTAGAGCATCTCTACGAGCCAACTGTTATAGCAAAACCAACCCCCAACGAGCAAGCTGCAGACCAAGTCGCCATGCTCGACGCCGACTGGAGGACACCGCTCATCAAATTTTTAACTTGGCAAGAACTGCCGGAAGACCAGGATGAGGCGGAACGAGTCCGACATCGTTGTCAGGGCTATGTCATGGTCGACTCCGAATTATACAAGAGAAGCCCTTCTGGAGTCCTAATGAGATGTGACACGCCTGAGGAAGGACGGCAATTACTCCAAGATATCCACTCGGCGAATCCCCGAAACAGGAGTAGGGTATTACCTCACGAGAGGGCCTGAACCTGTCTAAACCTCTTTTTTCTACTTAACCCATCGTGTTTGGTGAACTTGACTACACCCCCAATTTCTATTGCCGAAACCAAGTTTCGACACCACTGTATGTCAAGGGGTTTGTCAATGGCAAGCCGATGTCCAAGATGTGGTTGATGGTGGGGCTACCGTGAATTTAATGCCATATTCTACTTTCAAGAAGTTGGACAGGAGTTCAGACGATCTCATCAAGACCAACATGGTTCTCGAAGACTTTGGTGGCAATCCATCGAAAACCAAAGGAGTTTTGAACGTTGAATTGACAATTGGCAGCAAGACTGTTCCTACCACATTCTTTGTCAACGATGGAAAGGGATCATATAGCCTGTTGCTTGGAAGGGATTGGATTCACGCCAATTGTTGTATTCCTTCAACCATGCATCAGAGCCTAATCCAATGGCAAGGCGACAAGGTAGAAATCGTGCCAGCCGACAGGTCAGTCAACATTGCCAATGCTGATTTAACTCTTTGGGAGATGGATGGAATTGATTGCTTGTCCGACAAGATTTGGCAAGGAGATTATCTAAAAGTTTTCGATTGTGACATACAACCAATTAGAGACGAAGAGCCCCGATTATTGCTTTGAGGGCGTCGTGGAGGGTTCAAGTTTCTACACCAAGGACACTGTAGATTATCTCGATGGCAAATTGGGACAAGGTCTCATGTCGGCCGATGATTTGGAAAAAGTTGATATAGGTCTAGGAGATAGGCCTAGGACGACATTTATTAGTAAAAATTTATCTTCTCAATTTAGAACCAAGCTAATAGAACTTTTGAAGGAATATAAAGACCGCTTTGTTTGGGAATATTTGAGATGCTAGGACTTAGCCGATCGATTATAGAGCATCACTTCCTATCAAACCAGCATATCAGCCGTTTAACCAATCACCCAGAAGATTCAAAGCCGACATGTATGACGCTATCAAGGCTGAAATCACTCGATTGTATGATGCTGGTTCCATTAGACCATGCCGATATGCTCAGTGGGTTTCTAATATAGTTTCAGTGGTCAAGAAGAACGACAAACTTAGGGTGTGTATTGATTTTCGAGATCTGAACAAAGCTACCCTAAGGATGAATACCCAATACCGATTGCCGATTTGTTGGTTGATGCCACTTCAGGGCATAAAATTATAAGTTTTATGGATGACAATGCTGGGTATAATCAAATTTTTATGGCAGAAGAAGACATCCATAAGACTGCTTTTAGATGCCCTGGTGCAATCAGCTTATACGAGTGGGTCGCGATGACTTTCGACTTGAAGAACGCTGGAGCTACATATCAAGGGGCCATGAATTACATATTCTATGATCTAATCGACTTGTTGGTTGAGATCTACATTGATAATATGGTAGTGAAATCGAAGGAGGTTGACGACCATATAGCCGATTTGAGGAAAGTGCTTGAAAAGACAAGAAAATATGGCCTGAAGATGAATCCCACAAAGTATGCTTTTGGCGTATCGACTGGACAATTTTTGGGCTTTCTTGTTCATGAGAGGGGTATTTAAGTAACACAGAGGAGCATCAATGTGATCAAGAATATTCAACCTTCGCAAGACAAGAAGCAGTTGCAATCTCTGGTCGGCAAGGTGAATTTCATCAGGAGGTTGATTGCTGATTTATTCGGGAGGATGGAGCCCTTTACACCTTTGCTCAGTTTGAAAGCCGATCAGTAGTTTACTTTGGGGGCAGACCAACAAAAGGCCTTGAACAACATTAAGGAGTATTTGAGTTTTCCTTCAGTTCTGATTCCTCCATAGAAAGAAGTGCCTTTCAAGTTATACTTGTCAGCCGATGAGAAGTCGATCGGCTCGGTCTTGATCCAGAAATTTGAGGGCAAAGAGAGAGCAATTTTTTATTTGAGCAGAAGGCTTTTGGATGCAGAGACAAGGTATTCCCCGATGAAGAAGTTGTGCTTTTGCTTATATTTCTCTTGCAGAAAGTTGAGGCATTATTTATTATCCAATGAATGCACCATAGTCTGCAAAGCCGATGTTGTCAAGCATATGCTATCGGCTCCAGTGCTGAAAGGGAGAGTTGGAAAATAGATTTATGCCTTAACAGAATTTTATCTCAGATATCAAGCACCCAAGGCAGTGAAGGGACAGGCTCTGGCCGATTTTATTGTTGAGCATCATGACAACTCTATCGGCTCGGTTGACATAGTGCCTTGGACTTTGTTTTTAGAGGATTGGTTTTGTACTCATGATTGTGATATCGGCTTGGTCATCATATCACCTAGGGGCAAGTTTTGAGTTTGCCTATACTATTAAGCCTTATGCCACTAATAATCAAGCGAATATGAGGCAGTTCTCAAAGTATTGCAACTATTGAAGGAGGTTGAAGCTGATGCCGTAGAAATCATGGGTGATTCACTGTTGGTCATCAATCAATTAGTTGGAGAATATGAATGCAAGAATGATACATTGATGATTTACTATCAGAAGTGCTGAGAGTTGATGGAAAGTTTTCAGCTAGTGACTTTGACGCATATTCCTCGAGAGAAAAATATCGAGGCTAATGATTTGGCTCAGGGGGCATCGGGATACAAGCCAATGATGAAAGATGTTGAGGTAGAAATCACTACCATCGCAGCCGATGATTGGAGGTATAATGTTTTTAATTATCTGAAGAATCCTTCTCAATCGACCTTGAGAAAATTGTGTTACAAAGCTCTAAGATATGTTCTCCTGGATGACAATTGTACTATCGGACTATTGATGGAGTACTGTTGAAATGTTTGAGTGTCGATCAAGCAAAAGTTGTGATGGGCGAGGTGCATGAAGGTATATGTGGTACTCATCAATCGGCACACAAGATGAAATGGTTGCTTCGATGAGTTGGGTATATTGGCCAACGATGTTGGAAGATTGCTTCCAGTATTATAAAGGTTGTCAAGATTGTCAGAAGTTTGGAGCAATTCAAAGAGCACCAACGTCGGCTATGAACCCCATAATCAAGCCATGGCTGTTCAGAGGATGGGGGATCGACATGATCGGCCAGATTAATCCACCCTCGAGCAAAGGACATAAATTTATATAGGTAGCATCCGATTATTTCACAAAGTGGGTGGAGGCAATTCTTTTGAAGAAGGTTGATTCTGGGGATGCAATTCAGTTCGTCAAAGAGCACATTATATACCGATTTGGTGTTCCTCAGACTATCATAACCGATCAAGGAACTATCTTTATATCTGATGAGTTTGTCCAGTTTGCAGAAAGTATGGGGATTAAATTGTTGAATTCTTCACCATACTATGCATAAGCTAATGGACAAGCAGAAACATCCAACAAAAGTTTAATCAAGTTAATCAAAAGGAAGATCTCTGAGTTTCCAAAGCAGTGGCATAGCCGATTGACTGAAGCTTTATGGTCTTATCGCATGGCTTGTCATGGATCAATCCAAGTGCCTCCCTACAAGCTAGTTTACGGGCATAAAGCTGTGTTACCGCGGGAAAGTGTCATCGGCCCAAGGATAATTGATTTGTAGGATGAATTGACAGTCGATGATTATCATAATCTCATGGTAGATAGTCGAAGGAATTGGTTCAATCCAAGATGTGCGCTTTGGAAAAGGTAACAAAGGATAAGGAAAGAATCACTCGTCATTATAACAAGAAAGTTGTGCCAAAATCTTTTCAGAAGGCGAGTTGGTTTGGAAGTTGATCTTGCCGATTGGGACTCATGATAATAAATTCGGCAAGTGGTCACCAAATTGGGAAGAGTCTTTTAGAATCTACAAGTCCGTTTCTAAAGGAGCTTACATGTTGCAAGGGCATGACAGAGAAGTTTTTGGAAAGGCTCAACGGAAAGTATTTGAAAAAAATATTATCCAAGTGTTTGGATCAATTCATGATTCAGCTATGTTATATTGATACATGGTAGCCGATGTGTTTACATCGCTTTTAGATGGCCGATATGAGTTATATTGCCCTTAGTCTCCTCAAAATTATCATAATCGATTGTGTTCTGTCGGTATGTTATGGCCAATATAAGTTATATCATCCTTGGTCTTTTCAATTTATCTTAATCAGTTGTGTTTTGTCGATGTGTGACTGCCGATATTTTGTGATGTCCTTAGTCAAGTCATAATTTTATCAATGTTTGACATTGTAAAATTAGGAGGGCATACATACATGCATACAAAAATATGTGGACGTAAAAATTTTTTAACGCATGATACATTACAATAATCGGCATAAGCAAGTTATGTTACAGGAATTCACAGAGGTTTACAAGAATTGGCATGAAAGTTCAAGTTTACAAGTGTTCACAACAATTGCTAAGCCCTATTACATGGATCGGCTCATCCCGGCACCAGCTTGTTAATAGCCGATATTGCCGTTTGTCTGATTTGTTCTATCTCCTCGATTGCTTGTGCATCGGTTGCATCAGTCCCTAGGATTATCTTCAAAGATTTTGTGAGCTCTGACAGATGTTTGACTGAGGACTTTAGTTTGGACTTTTGTTCTTCAACGGCTCTGGGAAGATCGACAAGTTCTGCTTTTCTAATGCAAGATCGATGTTACACTTCTCAAGCTCAGTTAGCAACTCTTCTTTGTGTTTATGCACCCGATCAATTCTGACTTGAATTGAGCTTGGCCCTGAGGTCATCTCGTCAAGGTTAGCCTTCTCTGCTATGATCGATTGCCGATTGGCTTCAATGGTAGCTTCGAGAGCTTTTCTCTCTCGCCGATCGGTAATCCTCTGTCGTGCCCTCTCCAACTTGTATCTGTGTTGTTCAAGATATGCAGCTTGGGAGATGATATTGGCAATATTATCAGGGATTTGATCTTATATTTCTTTAAATCTAGCCCTGATCGGCCCGCAATTGGCAACTAGGTAATCTAAGAAGCTCTCCAGCCGACGAGCGATGTCCATTAGCTTGGCCTTCATATCATCGGCAATGGGAGCCAAGGCCTTGCTTGTAGTCTCTTCCTCCTCATCCATAAACTGCCTGATGTCAAATAAAATCATATCGGCCAAGACCTGAAAAGGGAATGATGAAATTGTTAAGTGTTGAAGAAACTCAAAATAGCCGATATGGTGTATTGGAAATACTTACAGGGATGACAGGAGCAGCTTCTCCTTCTGCCTCCACATGATGGCTGCCTCTAGCCGATGGAGTGCGTTCACTTGATATATGTGGGGCAGGTGCTGGAGAGCAGGGAGGCTGTGCATAAAGAAGAGAAACAAGTTTCATTTAGAATTAGCTAATTGAAATTTGAGAAAAGTTTGAAATCAAAGTTACCGATGGAGCTAGAGCCGATTTCTTCCTAGTGGCCAATTTCTTTTTCTACAAAATGAAGAGATTTGGTTAGAATTGAAATGTGATTGTTTAAAGGAATAAGAATTCCAAGAAATGCATTCCGGAGCCGGACGAGGCTGACGTTTTGGAGGACTTGGAGTTTTTTGAGGAGATGGATCATCGGCTGGCGACGTCGGCATGGTTCTTCTTGGTTCACTTGTTTCGGCCATAGCGTCATCGACGGCTTCTTCTATTTCTTCTTGATTCAAGAATTCCTCCAAGTCCGGGTCTAAGGACGGCAGATCATCGGCTGTGGCTTTCTTTTGTTTCTTGGGTGTTTTCTTCCTTGCAACCGATGGAATGATAGCTGATGGCTTAGTACTTTTCCTTTTCCCAACTTCGGAGTGGATTAGCTGGCATGTTTGACCATGAAGTACATATGTTGTCTTGGGGGCATCGTAGCCAATTCTTGATGGAGCCAGTCCACAACCGTTAGGAAGGACGCCAATGGCATAACAGATAGGGGCCTCAGTATTGCTGATATGGGGAAGAGAGAAATCAGTAGTCTGCAAACAAAAAGAAAATATAGTTAAATATTGAAGAATGATAGCTGATAATGAATAATCTGACAAAAGAATAAGAAGAAGTGCTTACTTGTGGGACCATCTTCGGGTATATGGTGGTCAGGTACATCGAAGCCGATTGGTGAAATAGGTGTTTCTTCCATTCAATCCACCATCGGTTGAAGGCTGCACTCCTCGTTACTGTCAGTTCAATGTTGTCGATACTGCCAAGAGGGGGGCCTTCGATGCTTAGCAGCCTGTCCATCATGAGGCCTGGGCCAATTTCTCCCCTACTTTGGATCTTGTCGGCAAAATATAAGCTGATCGGTAGGTGTCCCATGCCTAGCTGTCTGCCAGCATTCATTGGATGATAGAACTCGTATGAGACTAGTACATTTCTTCCTTGGTGGATGCCGACTAGGAGCATGCAAGAAGAGATGGCCAATGTGAAGAATTCCCTAGATTTGTCAAATTTCTCAGAATTTATCTCATCAAATCTGAAGTCATTAGGGAGCTCAAAGTCCTCAGAATTGGCATAGGCAAACCAGATTCTTGTACTACTTGGGAATCAATCATAAAAGTTGCCGAACAAGTACTTGAAGAGATCGGCTAAGAGCTTGGATCACTACTAACTTCTAACCCTTGCGCAACATCAAAAAAATGTTGCAATAGAACCAATTTGGTTGCAAAAGGAAGATGTTGCCACCAAAACGCGTTCATTGCCAATGGTTGCAAAAAGTCACGTTGCAATAAGGTATTGCAATCTTTGCTAGTTTGGCGTTGCAAGCGTTGGGGTTTCTTGCAACCATAGGTGTCTGTTGCCAAGCATGGCAATAGGATGTTGATGCAACGTTCATGGTCATGGCAACAAAAGCACTTGCCACGCCCGTCTTTGTAGCAAAAGGTGGTACATGCAATGATTGATAGTGTTGCAATAGAGACAATTTGTTACGTTAGAATTTTGTTGCCTAAGGTGTTATTGCCACAACCGTTATGCCGTGGCAAGTACACCATTTGGCACACAATTTTATTCTTTGCAAGATATCATACGTTATTGCCATAGTCATTTTGTCATGGCAATAGTATCATTTGCCACACAAATTTGTTTGTTGCGAGAGATCGTATGTTATTGTCACCGTCGTTGTACCATGGCAATATTATCATTTGTCACGCAAGTTTAGTACTTGCAAGATACCATATGTTATTGCCATGGCAGCCATGTCGTGGCAATAGTACCATTTTCCATGCAATTTCATCATTAACGAGTGTACAGTTCAATCATAATTTTATAACTGTTTAGAACTTGAAGCAGTACAAGACTTCCTAGCATCAATGCAACACCTTAAGGTTTTTCTAGCATCAACATGTCATCACCTCTTTCGCCTCAAAACATGTCATCACCTCGGCTATGTCCTCGTTTGATGATGAACCTCCTACTCAAACCTTGTCCACCTAATTACCAAAAAAATAAGATTGAGATATTAGAAAAATATTAAGTTTACTACGTCATGCACAAAACATAAATACATTTATATAGAACAGGTTGTAATTAAGCAATAGTAGAATTAATCAAAACTATGGAGGGTGTGTTGTCAATTTAATTAAGCAAAAGTAGAATTAAAGTAGAACTACACAGCAGCAGTAGAGTTGCTTAGGAAAATCATATCTAGAGTTGTAGACAATGAAAAATTATATTCTTTAACAATACGGATAGCCCATAAAATTCGATGAACCCATGTTTACCTGCTGCTATATGGACGAGAGAACCCACGTTCTTCTTCTACTTCAAGGGTGGCTTCAACATATCGATGGGCGCCCAAGACGATGGCGTCGTTGTAGGCGCTGAAGCCTTGAGTAGGAATCGATGTCCTGGCTAGAGGCGACGTCGGTGGCATCCTTGGCGGAGGCGGCGTCGGGGGTGTCTTGGATGGAGGCGGCGTTGGCGGCATCCGGGATGGCAGCGGCAAAGTAATGAATATAAATTACAAAGACACTGGATTAAAGAGTAATATAGTGATATCTGGAGTTATAGCTATCCAAAAATTATTAAATTTTACCAGCTAATAGATAACAAAGATTTCTACAACTTTCTAGTTAGGCACTTTTGCAGCAAAAACCGTTTTGAGTGTCTGATCATCAAAATACAAAAGCTCTGAAAATCTGCCCAGAAACTTACGGCGATATATGGAGTTATAGCTATCCAAAAATTATAAAAGTTTACCATATTATAGGCAACAAAGATATATATATATATATAACTTTCTAGTTAGGCACTTTTACATCAAAAATTGTTTTGGCCATCTAATCATCAAAATATAGAAGCTCTGAAAATATTCCCAGAAACTCGAATAGTAAAGAGTAATACGGCTATATATGGATTTATAACTATCCAAAAATTATAAAATTTTACCATATGACAGTTCAAAAAGATATATACAACTTTATAGTTAGGAACTTTTGCATAAAAAATCGTTTTGGCTGTCTACTCGTCGAAATACAGAAGCTCTAAAAATCTGCCTTCACCTTGCGCGACCAATCTAGAAAACCTACGCCCAAATCCCTCCTCTAATCCCTATTAACCACGACTTAGGGCATAAAAACACCCCTAATCACGTGCTAAACAGGGGATCAAGCCTTACCTAGGGTTTTCCCTGGAGAATCCCGCAAGAAAAAATGACGGGGAAAACATCAATTCAGCACACCTTTCTGCTCCTCTCCTCCTCCTCAATCCGCTTTTCTAGTTTTCCTCTTGATCCAAGATGCTGTGGTGAAGATCTACGGAGAACAAGGTTTTATGGAGAGGAGAGGGAGACAAAAGTGCGCAAAGGAGATGAGGGGAGGGGAGAGGGCGCTGTGGGAGGAGAGGGAGGCGGTCCCTCCTCCTCTAGGGTTTTGGATGGATGATGGAGGAAGTGGGCTGCACTTCTTGGGCCTTGGCTCAAGTTGTATGGTCCACTTTCAAAGGTAATATTTATTTAATTAAATTCAATGAAATATATGTACTATTTTAGTTGAGAACCTTCAGTGTTGTACCAATGCAAATTTTAGTTGCTATATGTACTATTTTTTTGCAACGCAAGCGACTATTACAAACAACGAAATATATTCGTTGCAACATAGACGAGTTATCGCAACCATCAATTAAAGAGTTGCAATATCATATTAGTATTACAACGCCAATAAAACTACCCACAACGTAAGCCAATTCGTGGCAATAGTGACCACTTATTGCAACCGTTCTACAATTGGTTGTGATATCATTTGCTGTTCGCAACGACACCCATACTTTTGGCCACGAAACAATTTGTGTGGAAAAAACACCATCTACCGCAACCAAAATTTCAAATGGTTGTGATAACACCCCCTGTTGCAACCATTTTTTTTTGTTGCGACAAAAAAGCGTGGCATAAGGGTCAAAATTTAGTAGTGGATCCGATGTATGAAGATGCTGCCTCTCCGAAGGACATACATCGGCGTGTTGTGATCTCATCTCCATCATCATCTGTTGTCGGCTGTGCTAATGGAAAGCTGGCCTCTACTAGTTCTGGCCTCTGAGCAGCTTTGTGGGTATAAAGGTTAAGCCAAATTTGCAACAACCACCATGGCCCACCGGTGCTGATAACTGAATTTGTGGCAATCTTAGCCGATGCATTGTTCAGGGTCTGGTAGAGATACCCTAACAAGTATTTGCCCAAAGGAATCTGTTTCTTCTCTACCAAGGCTTTGACCATGTGCTGCCAGTTGGTTGTAGGACCGCAGCTTGAACCATAAAACAAAAATTTCTCTAGCCACATCAAGAGGAAGGTTGCGTGTTCCCTGGGTTCTATTGGGCTAGTTCCCATATTTTGTGAGATAAATCCATTCCAGCCGCCGATGGCCCGGGTCTTGAAGGAAAATTGGCCCTTAGTGTTTAAACTGACCGGGTTAGCCGATCGTGTGATGTCCAGGCCCGTGATCATAACCACATCCAAAAGAGTAGGCATCATTGGCCCTTGGTTGAACAGAAAGGCATTCATGGTGTTGGACCAGAAATAGCTAGCAGCCGATAGCATTGGTTCGTCCTTAGTCATATCGGCTATTGTTAAGGCCAGGAACTGTGCTATCCCAAGATCTCCCCAATGATTTTGTTTGCTAGCCGATACTCTGCTATGCCAAGCTAGCCAGGTTTTGTTGGTCGATGGCCAAGATTTGAAGGTACCGACCCAGTGCGCCAAACTAGGGTTTGATAATTTAAAAGGCACGCTATTTATCTAAGCATTGATGAACTCTGTGGGGTCTGGGTTGCCGATTGGCCCTAAGGAAAACCGATTGGGATGGACAAGATTGGAAATCGCAATTTGGTTCAAGAGGTGCTACAATGAAAAAGAAAGAGAAAGGCGAATCACGAAGAGTGAAAATGAATTCGCAGAAAGAAAAGGAGTTACAGCCGATGGGGCTTACCTTAGGGAACTCGACCGACGACGCCACGCAGGGAGTAGTTGAGGTCGACATCGCTGGGGGTGAGGATGTTGCCGTGAGGGGGTTGCTTGCAGGATCGCCGAGGGCTCCGAGGAGGTCGCCGGTGGAGTTTGGGAATGTGTTGTGGTTAAAGCGGTGAGAGCGCAAGTGGAGGAGTGAAAAACTTTGAGGCGATGGTTATTATTTAAAGAGGCGTGGTAACCGATCGATGGAAAGCCCTAGATTTTCTTGGAAAATAAGATTCGGCAAATCCGCAACATTATCAATATAGCGGACTTGGGGGGCATGTGTTAACGACCAAATTTGGTATTGCATGCATCAGATTTGGAGTTAATGCCGAAGCCAATTTTGAGGGAATCGAGATTTTTGGAAACAGAGTGTGCTCTAATTGCATACCGAATCGGCTAAAGATTTCGTCGGCTAATGACCAAATCGGCTAAGGTGATCGTCGGCCGATACAGAATCGGACAAGACAAGCCGATGTAGCCGATTCCGGTAAGGTAACATTGGAATCATCTTCGGATTCATTTGAAGTGCTTCATGAGGATTGCCATACACGGATAGAGTCCGAGAAAGACAATTGCATCTATTGATTAGGTTATTTTAAATAGTTTTCTTATAGATTATGTCGGTAAGAGTCCGTCTAAGGGACTTATCTGTAATTTGAATTGTAATGGAGATAGGAATCGTGTCCGACAAGGACATATCTTTTATCTGGGTATAAATATGACCCAAGACCATGTAATTTAACAACAATCAGTTTAATACAACTTCGGCGCATCGTCACCTTTTCCTTTCAATTACTTCGATGATGCTCTGAGTTGGGCTGCATTGAGTTCGATCTCCAACGAAAGGTAAAGCTTGTTATGGCGGCTTGCGCTATCAGGATTAGTGCTTCCATCATTATGACACTCTAATCCTATTTACGTAAATCGTCGAGTTATCATATATACTATATAATCTAGATCGATATTACGATCTAACTCTAATCGGCTAGTCTTTGTTATTAGATAACAACCGATAGGATTAGATATCAACGTCGACTTAGATTATATAGTATATCCACCATCTCGAAAGGTTTTTATAGATTTGTTTAGATCCTATGCTTCTCCTTATGCTTAGTGTTGCATCGGTTGAGTCCGACCTATTAAGTAATATTTAGAATCATAATATTTATCCTATCTTATGTTTGCTATTGGAGATAGTATCAGAGTTTCAACCGATCTTACTTGTTTTAGCTATCTCGTTTATTTTATGTTTACTTGATATGCTAAATCTGCCCTGTATATTAAGATCCCACTTTGACTAAATATGCTAATCTTGTTAGGATATCTTAACACTTGATCTGTTTCTGTTTAATGTATTTAATCTATATTGATATCTTAGTATAAAGTGGTATCGGAGTACTAGCCGATACATGTTAGATTTATGACATCGGCTATGCTATAAATATGTACTCCCTTCATACTCGTAAAACATGTCGGTTAGGACATTATTGTGCTTACGAAGGAGTGATTAATTAGAGGTATTTTCCCCCATCTGCCCCTATTAAATAAGGTTGCGGTTGTACTTTTTATAAGAAACAATCATGGCTCAAATGGCTAGTGTAGTGACTCCTGGGTTGTGAGGTCCTGGGTTCGATCCCATGCGGGTGCTATTTTTTGCATGGCCGGAGTCCGGCACCTCGACAGAGTCCAGCAACTCGACGGAGTCTAGCGCGTCGACGTCGGCGACCGGCGAGCGTCTGCGAGTGTGTGTGAGCATCGCGTGAAACGAAGCGAGCGAGCATGTGCATGCGCCGCACGCGATTAATCTTCGGCAACCGAATCGATAGGGGCAAACGCGTCCAAGTAACAGAATCAAGGCCACAACGACATGTTTTGTGAAAACAGAATCAAGACCCAGGACGACATGTTTTACAAGTATGGAGGGAGTATAATCTTCGCTCTAAGGTACTTTTAGACATAAGTGATTTATACTGTCTCAGTATGCTATCGATCTATCCCAATCACTTGGTTTAAATGTATTTTTAGACTTGGATTATATATTATGGATATCTACAACTGATCGATTAGTTCTGATTTCCTTTGGCAGATTCAGTGCAAATTGCATCGGCTCAATGTAAGACGATACGTCATCGGCCATTAGCCGATCGGCTATCGTTTTCATACTAACACTGTTTTTCTTTGTTTCTTGTTGGTTGTAGGATCAAACCAACTGGCATACCCTACGAACCGATAAAATAAGATTTGGACCTGCACTAGAGTAAAGCAAATCTCTCAGGCCAGTGCGTTACAACTTTACCGTCAACAACAACAAAGCCAAAAATGAAGGACTTAACACCAATGATGGATGGAATAGATAGAAGACTATCTGCCTATGCAATCTGGCTTTCCTACTCCGGCCACCTAGAGATCGTGAATTCTGCTATTACTCCAATAACAACTTACGCAATGTGCACAATCAAGATTCCTAAAGGAGTTATCGCTAGCATTGACAGAGCACGAAAACAGTGTCTTTGGAGAGGCAATGACATGGAGAAAAAGGGAGGGAACTTGGTAGCCTGGCCAACAGTGCAACAACCCAAAATGAAAGGAGGCCTTGGGATCATGAATCTTATGCTACAAAACAATCCACTCCTCCTCAAGCAGTTCAACAAGTTTTATAACAAGGAAGATGTACATTGGGTTAATCTAATTTTGTACATGTACTACTCAAACAAAGTCTCTCATGCGGCCAGAGAGACTGGCTCCTTCTGGTGGAAGGACGTTCTTCGACTGAATGAAATCTTCAGAATGGTCTCTAGATGTAAATGCTCGGCTAGGCGGTGGTCGGACAACTGTTTTTAGGACGGCTCTTGGAACAACAACTTGTTTATCATAGGCTCACCCGCACCTGGCATCATTTGCCAAAAACTATACTGCTTCGGTGGCAGAAATCATGCAAGCAATGGATCTAGATAGCATCTTTCATCTACCTTTATTGCAACAAGCTTTTCATGAATTAGACGATCCCCAGGCCTACCTGCAAAATCTGCCATATGAAGAAAGTGTGAACGACTGCTAGACGCTAGTATGGGGGAGTAAGTATACCTCTGGTAGATTCTACCACCATGTCTTTAGCAACATTGAACCGCACCCATTTTTCAAGAAAATCTGGAAGTCTAGTTGCACTCTTCGCGTAAAGTTCTTCGCCTGGTTACTTCTAGCGAACAGACTCAATACCAAATCCATGATACAACGAAGACACCTCAATGTCCAAAATAATACCACCTGTGTAATGTGTGATAGGGGGAAGAGGAGACCATAGACCACTTGTTTTTCTCTATGCTTTTGCTTCTGAGTGCTGGGCTGCTCTTCAAATTCAATGGGACAATTCTCTTCAGTGCGTCGATAGACTCTTGCAATCTCAGACCTTAAATTCTTTGCCCTTCTCCACCGAGGTCACACTCATAGCGGCTTGGGAGATATGGAAACTTCAAAATGATAAAGTCTTTCATTGAAAAAACCTGAGTCATAGGTTGTGGAAGTTCAATTTCAAAAGTCAGGGCTACCTGCAATCAGCAAGATTTAGGATGGACCGCAAATCTTCCTTTTGTGCTTGATTAGATGCATTCAGCTAATCTTCCTTTCGCTTTATTGCGTGTTTGTAAGCCTCTTGTTCGTGTGCTATCTTTCTCCAAGCTTGTAAGCTCACTGGACTGTAAGTCTTTCTCTTTAATAAATCCTTTGGTTGTTACTGTCGGGATCTCCCCCACAGTGTTTCTCGGTAAAAAAAAGCATGGAGTAACACTATTTTTGCAAAGTCAAAATTGTTCCTCCTGAGTGTATTTAATGCTTCTCCATAGTATTTTCTTTTCTATTATAATGCTACATTATCTCAATTACTTTTAGCTTTAAATGATTAAATATGGTGTAAGCTATCTCTTTCGTCTTTCTTGTCAATTATTTCTAACAGTTGGATAATTGATCTATATGCAAATTGTAGCATATCAAGTCAAACCAAGCTACAGAAGCAAATCCATCTTGCACCTCGTTTTCACTTGGGCAAGATTCTGTAAAAGCCGATCCCATCCTTCCACGTCCTCACAAGATACATAAGTTTTTACATCGGTTTTGCTAAAATTATAGTGACATACTATTTTTCTCGATCACAGCTGATATTTTTTGTCTTTGGGTTAATTGTGGTGTAGAGTATGTTCGTTTGTGCATTATATACCCCACAACTATACCTGGCCAAACGGCCCGTGCTAAGCCAGGCCGGCCCAAACATGACAACGCTATAGCTCGGCCCAACACGACAAGGCAAGCCAGCCTATGGGTCATGCTGGCACGGTCCGTTTGCTCGTGTCGCCGACGTCTCAACCCGTGGATTGACATGACACGTATGACCCGTTTATTTTAGCGGGCTCCAACGGCTATTGCTGCGATGAATCAGAGAGCGGCACGTGTCTGGGCCGACGCCTTGGCCCATGGACCATTGATGGGTCGGTGCCGGCACGACATGACACGACCTCCTCTTGAACCGTGCTTAGGCCGGATGAACGACACGTGGACCGGTACGGCACGGCTCGCTATAGGAGCCATGCCTAACGGGCCGTGTCCTAACGGGCCATGCCACCAACGTATCCATGCCGTGCTGGCTCGGGCTACCTGTTTGGCCAGGTATACCCACAACCCCAGCATGTTAGATCTGAACCTTGCCTACAAAACTTGATTGAATATGGTGCAAAAGATGAGGAATGATACCCTCACACGTGAAGCTAAATAGACAGACAACACTTTTTTACAACATTAATAAAAAAAGCTACACCGTAAATAAATAAATATTATTTACTGTGTAAGTTTTAAAAATTACAGCGTACTTAAAGGATAAGTTTTAAAAACTATATGTGTAAATACATGTAATTATAGCCGATTTTTTTATATAAACACAGGTAACCCAGTAATTATAAATATGAGCGCCCAGCAACCACATTTAATTATTTAGGCAAGATGCTCATATGCAGTGCTGTGTTTGAGCATGTATTTAAGTACGGTTTATATTGTGTTTTCTTGGTTTTACAAGTCACTGTATCATATGTGTATTTCTTACTTTCTTTTAATAGAACTATGCATTTCTTATCTCACTATAAACTGAATATAGCCAGCTACGAGACAAAAAAAACTATGGCTATTACCCAAAATTTTTGTCCGTCTGGCTATTTTGCAGAAAACCTCTTGAGTATTTATAAAATTAACCCGTAGTTCGCATGACTATTTTACAAAAAACCCCTCGGGTGTTTATAAAATTAACTCGCAGTCCCAATGCTGAAAAGAAAGGGAGGGCTTGGATTGAAAAAAAAGACCTCTTGCGTCCCTCCCTCTCATCCCCATCCACGCCGCGCCCCGCGCCACGCCTACGCCCCTCCCTCCCGTCGCTGCTCGGAGCTCCCGCGCCGCACCTGCGCCCCTCCCTCCTGTCCCCATCCGCGCCGCACCCCTCCCTCCCGTCACTGATCGGAGCTCCCGCGCCGCTGCCTGGACCTTCGCCCTCCGCCTGTTTCCCTCCCTGTGTCGTCGTCTCTGTTGTCGGCTCGCCGCTTGTTGCAACGCACGGGTATATTTAATAGTTGACTAATAAAGGAAAGAAAATTAAACCCTACTAGCTTGCACGTTTCTGCTTAAAACCAAGGTAGCAATAAGGCCATTAACCTATTGAACATTTAGTTAAACAGATAGCTCGCCCATATATTTTGTTGACACCGGGTCAACCGGATTAACAGCGGTGACGTGGGAACTGTTACAACTGCAAAGATCAATGGTGATTGCTCTCATACTCCCACTACTGGCAGTTGCCACTATAACGTGTTGTAATAGAATGAGAAAATGGAATGGAGAAATTACAAATGGGAACAACTGTATTTTTTTAATATATATATACACTGTATATATATAATATACATGGGTGCATTCCTTTTAGAGAAAGCACTCATGCGAGTCGGTCGTGCGGTCCGTGCCGGATTAGTTCGACTGAGTCTGACTGGAACGCCTGACCACCGCGTCTGATTGCAAGAGGCACTAAATCATCAAATCCTATTCGAACTCTAAAGTTAAGCGTGTTTGGACGAGAGTAGTACTAGGATGGGTGACTGTTAACGCCAAAATTTGGTAAGCCCCAAAGTCCTTATCGGCTAAGGGTTAGGATCGTCTCAGAGTCAGTATCGGCTTGAAGTTTTGCATCAGCCGATGGGGGTTTTCTGTTATCCATATCTCCAGCAGTTGGATTCTTGTTAGATTCGGTTTGAGAAAATCTTATCCAGAAGAAACCGAGTCCAGGGAGGATACGGCTTGTATCTATTAATTAGGAAGAGATTGTTAGTTTCCTATTTTATCTTTAGAAAAGTCTGTTTAGTGTCTGATAAGGACTTTATCTATTTTGTTTTATCTTTAGAAAAGTTTGGATTGTAATCTATTAGGATCTTTGTCACCCTACGGGTATAAATATGTAAGCCCAGGGTTCATGTAAAATTATCTCTCGATCAATACAACTTGGTGCATCGCCACATTTCTTTATCTGTTCTACTTTATCATCCGGCGGAACTTGGCACCTCACGCGGGGCTGCATCGGCTTCGATCTCCGGCGAAGGGGTAAGTCCAAGGTCCCGCCAGTTCAGGCAATTGTATTGGCTACGTTGGCGTCGTCCAAGGCTGCATCAGTACATTCGACCCCTTGGATTGCTTCGATTCGGTTGATATCTTTGTCTAATTATTTATCATATGACTCTGTTAAATCTAATCTTAGTATCTCAATTTGGCTCTATCGGTTGCCTCTCGTTTTAGGGTTTTTGTCAATACCGGCTAAATCGTTATATTAGATTAGATTAGCTTAGGCAATCTACCACCCTGAAAATCAGCCAAGGGCTTGATTGTCTAGATATTGCTTTTTTTTCATACTTAGCGCTGCATCAGTTTGATCTACTAAGTCGTGATTAGAACCGTAATATCTAGCCTGCCTGTTGACTGCCACTAAGGGTTTCATCGGGGTTTCAGCCGGTGAGTTATCTGGGTATTGCATCGGCTTGCAAGGATTGTATACAAGTTGGATCTAGCCGATTGTGGCGGAGGCATCATCGAATATTCGATCATTTGGATTTTATGATATCAGACTTCCAGCAGATATGTGCTTTAATCTTTAAATCAATATCTATTTTATCATGTGATTGGTTCATGCAATGTTATATATATCATGTTATTGTTAGCCGATCGCCTTTATATAAATATTTGTTCAACATACAGCCGGTGGATTCAAACCCTAACACCATCGGCATTGGCTGGAATTGCACCATCGGCTTATTAGCCGATCAGTTAGTTTTTGGGTGTCGGTCTATCGGCCGACATGATTTATGTTCTGCTTTTTGCATAACTTGTCAGTGGCAGGATCAAACTGACTGGCACGTCCGCGCTTCATCTATTCTAGGACCTGCACTAGAGCTAAGCAGATCTCCCAGGCCGGCGTGTTGATTTTTCTCGTCAACAGTGACCTCCTGGGAAGTCCTCGTGTTATGCTGTATCTAGCGGAGTTGCAACTGGTGTTTAGATTAGGTTGCAACTGGTCAACCACCAAAGCTGCATGCCAGTTGCAACTGATGTTTAGATTAGGTTGCAATCTCTAAACACAAGTTGCAATTATATGTAGTTGCAACCAGCTGTGGGCGATGATATTAGTGTATCGTAACTTATAGTACCAACAAACTGGAGTTGCAACTGGTGTTTAGATAAAGTTGCAACTGGAGTTGTAACCAATTGCAATTGGGCAGTCGGTGATATTGGTGTGTCGCAACTGGTGTAACAAACTTGTGGAGTTGTAACTTTAGATGAAGTTGCAACTGGACGGTCGATGATATTGGTGTGTCGCAACTGGTGTTACAACCAGTTGCCACTGGACGGTCGATGATATTGGTGTGTCGCAACTGATGTAACAAACTGAAGTGACTAACTGTTTTCTAAAAATAGCAAACAATAATATTGGTATGTCGTAACTGATCTAACAAACTGAAGTGCTAGCTGACTAACTGTTTTCTAAAAATAGCAAACAACAGTTACAATTTATGTGTAAATAAAATTGTAACTAGACTTCCCATGAGGTCACCCATCCTAATACTACTCTTGCCCAAGCACGCTTAGCTTTAGAGATTTAATGGGATCCTCAGCCATAGTGGGATACGATGTTGTGTGCTTGGTGTAAACGCACACGTGGGGATATGGTTTGGGCGAGGATATGTGTGTCTGTTGCACGCGTGGCTCCTGTGCAACACAATGTTAAAATGCACCTAGGTGCATTTTAGCCCTCCCCTATATATATATATCAAAGAGATCAATGAAATAGAGTTGTTCCCATTTGCCATTTCTCCATTCCATTTTCTCATTCTGTTACAACACGTTATCAGCATGTTTCTCTACCGGCACGTGAGCATAGAGAAACAGAGAAGACCAGTGAAGAACGCCGATGAGATAGAGAAGAAACAAAAGGTAACAATGTCTTGCTACATACCTCCGGCGATCTTCTTCGTCAATCTTGTCTAGTGGATTTTCCACCGTGTCGACTAGTTCAACGCACGCGCTGAGCTCCTCGCCATTTCCGCTACATCCTTAGTGAACACCACACCGATGAACACCGAGGAAGAAGAAGGTCTCTAAGGATGCGTCTTGGTAGTCGTCGTGGTCGTCGCGGCGCTCTAGCGGCCCTTGCGCCGTCGCTGGCACCGCCTGTACCGGATGCTGCCAGCCCCTCGAACTGGGCAGACACAGTGGCGATGGAGGTTGAGCCGACCAACACTCTCGGCACCGGCTCCGTCCCTCACTTTGGCTGCCTTGACGAGGAGCCGGAGCCGCTCTCCACCGATGATAGCAGCATGTCGCTCTGCCCTAACGCATCTTCCCCTGCTAGCGCACGACGAAGCCTTGAACAGTTGCACTGTCGATGTCTCGGTGCCCACTGCTACGCCCCCTCCGCCTCCGTCGACTGCACAAACCGCGCGTCGTGTCCACGTCGGCGAGGCCGCCAACTGTCGCCCGGGCCTCCGCCCGACATGGATTCGGGTCCCCAATGGTCCCTCGGCGCGCGCTCTCCCCAATGGTCATGCCGGGCTGAGTGGCAGTGATGGCACGGGGTCCTCGTCCTCCAACAGAGTTGAGGGCCACACCTCGTCGCCGGGATGAACCACACGTTGAAGGGTGACACGCGGGGCGGAGCTGTTAACGCCAGAATTTGGTAAGCCCCGAAATCCTCGTCGGCTAAGTGTTCATATCGGCTCAAGGCTAGAATCGGCTGAGAGTTCTGCTTTAGCCGATGGGGGTTTTTCTATTGTCAATATTTTTAGCAGTCGTATTCTTGTTAAATTCGGTTTGGGAAGATCTTATCTAGAAGAGACCGAGTTCAGGAAGGATATGACTGTATCTATTAATTAGAAAGAGTTTGTTAGCTTTCTAATTAATATTTAGGAAAGTGTGTTAGTGTCCAATAAGGACTTGATTTGTTTCCTTTTATCTTTAGAAAAGTTTGAATTGCAATCTGTTAGGATCTTTGTCAGCCTACGGGTATAAATATGTAAGCTTGAGGTTCATGTAATCATCTCTCGATCAATTCAATTCGGTGCATCGCCTCCCTTTTTTTCATCTGTTCTGCTTTATCATCCGGCGAAGCTTGGCACATGACGCGAGGCTGCATCGACTTCGATCTCCGGTGAAGGGGTAAGTCCAAGGTCTCGCCGGCTCAGGCAATCATATTGGCTATGTCGACGTCGTCCAAGGCTGCATCAGTACATTCGACCTCTTGGATTGCTTCGATTCAGTTAACATCTTTGCCTGATTATTTATCATATGTCTTTGTTGAATCTAGTCCTAGTATCTCGGTTTGGCTCTATTGGCTGTCTCTCGATTTAGGGTTTTTGCCAATACCCGTTAAATTGTTTACTAGATTAGATTAGCTTAGACATCTATCACCCTGAAAATCGGTCAAGTGCTTGATTGTCTAGATATTGTGTTTCTTTTCATGCTTAGTGCTGCATCAGTTTAGTTTGATCTACTAAGTCGTGATTAGAACCGTAATCTCTAGCCTGCTTGTTGACTTCCAATAAGGGTTTCATCAGGGTTTCAGTCGATGAGTTACCTGGACCATATAATCTTTGTCTTGAGGTATGTTTAGACATAAGTGATTTATACTGTCTCGGTACGCTACCGATCTATCCCAGTCACTTGGTGTAAACATATTCCGAGACCTAAATTATATGCTATTAATATCTTCGGCCGATCGAGTAATCATCAATCCCATGGACGGTGCATCGGCTTGTAAGGATTGCGTACGAATTGGTTTTTAGCCGATGACAACAGAGTATTCATCGATCATTGCTTATCTGTCGAATTTAATGACATCGGACCTCCAGCTGATGTATGCTTTAACCATTGGGTCAGTATTTATTCTATCATACCATTATTTGTCGATTGGTTTATTATCTGATTACATTATCATTAGCCAATTATCCAAAACCCTAACTGCATCGGTTGACATCGGCATTGGCTGGAATCACTCTATCGGCTTATCAGCCGATCGGCTGTCTCGTTTATCGACGTATCGGCTGATATGCTTCATGTTCTCCTGTTTTGCATATCTTGTCAGTGGAAAAATTAAACTGGCTGCCACGCCTATACTTCATCAATTTTAGGACCTGCACTAGAGCTAAGCAGATCTCCCAGGCCAGCGTATGATTCGACGCCAATACATCTTTTGGCACACCAGCAGCGGTACGGATTTGGCGTCAACAGGCGCGCATGATGGCGCGCACGGCACGGCGCCTACCCACGTGCGGCGGCGGTGGTCCTCCCGTGCGGTAGCAACGGCGACTTTTCGGCTCGGTGTCGGCAACCCCCGTGTGGCGCCGTGCGGCGGCCTCGCTCCCATGAGCAGTGGCGGCGGTGGGCGAGGTGGGGCGGTTAGGGTTTAAGCCCTAAGCTGTCCCCCTTGATGCATGGGCCGGTTGGGCGGGGTTGACCGGCCATGGCATGATGGGTTGCGGCCCACAACCCCCCTCCCCGCAGCAATTCTTTTTATTTTTTTAAATTTTCTTTTCTCAAAATTACATATTTATATATTAGTCCTTCAATTTCATGTAAATTGCAAGTAACTCCATAGGTAACCTATGTACATATTTATCAATATTTAATGCAATTTACCTTATGCAATTTTTATATTAAGTTTTTCAGCTTTCCATACAAGCAATTAATATTACTTGCAAATGCTTTGGGTTGATTTTCTCATTTTTGGAATAATGATTAATTTCTTAACTTCGATATTGGCCATACACAAGTTTTGAATTTAGTAGTACTGTGGGATTTACCCCTCAAAGTGTGTACCGATATCAAGTTCTAAAATTTTGGTCTACACTTTTGGGTGACTACTTCTATTTATTTTCAAATTGACAAGGTGGTACCTTAGTACTATTGTGGGATTTTTATCCTTAACGTGTGTACCCAATTTGATTATGAATTATATAAAGTCTACACCCAAGTGATTACCATATAATTATTTTTCACATTGGCCATACAAAAGGTAGTATCATATACTACTGCAGGATTTTTAACCTCAAAGTGTGTACCCGATGTTGAAAAATGAATTAAACAAAGTTAACACCATTGGTGCTTGACTATGTTATTCCACAAATAGAGAATGTCCCTATTTTTCAAGTTTACCTTGATTAATTGCATTTCACGTTGCTTATTCAACATTGTCATAGCATTTTAACAAATCTATGGCCCTACTTATGTAGGCACAATGGCCACCAAAGAGTTCGAGGCTTTCGCTCTCGATGGCCACAACTTCCCCACATGGACGATGGATCTCAAAGTGAGTCTATCGTTGCACAGAATTTACGAGGCTATTGCTCCTCCCCAATAGGGAGTTGCCCCATTGACACAGCCTCTCAAGTACAATGTCTTATTCATCATAAGGAACCACATCCATCCGGATCTCAAAGCTGAGTATCTGATGGAGGAAGACCCACGCGCTCTGTGGCTTGCTCTTCAAACATGGTATAAACAACAAAAGGCAGTCATCCTGCCATAAGGTACAAATGAGTGGAACCATCTCCATCTACAAGATTTTAAATCTGTGGAAGAGTTCAACCATGTTGTTCATAAACTCAGTGCAAAACTGAAGTTTTGTGAAAAGGAGCCAACTGATGCGGACAAAATTGAGAAGACATTGTCTACAATGCTTCCTGCTCAGATGATCTGTCAGCAACAATAGTGTGAAAGAGGTTTCATTGTTTATTATGAGTTAATTAAGACATTAATTCAGGCAGAAAGGTATAATGAGCTCCTACTTTGGAACTCCAACCTGCGTCCCATGGGAACTAAGCCTTTACCAGAAGTACATGCTAACACTCAGAACAAGCAACAAAGGAATGCTACTAACCCTAGCAATCCTGGAAACTTCAAAGTAAAGAACAAGCACAAGAGACAGAGACAACGTAAGTCTCATGGTGCTAATAAGGAAAAGGATGTTTCGCTGTTGAACAATAAGAAACGTAATAAGTCTAGCACTTGTGCCAAGCGTGGTTGCTATAACCACCTGACTCTTAGTGGAATTGTATTTGAATTTCGTGGGATGAGTACGCTCCAATCAAGGACGTTCTAATCAAGGTGGAAAATTTGAAGCACACTTCAATTCCCAACCTGATGTCAACATGGAACAAGATTTTCCACTTGACATTCCTCAGCAAGATGTCCCTGGGTGCTCCTACACCGCTCCAGCGAAAACAAGCAACACCAAGGCACTACCACCACCTGATGAGAACACCACTATTGAGGACAATATGCTCATGGAGTTTGCCCCTGGTGACATAGTTGGTGATTTTAACTAGACTTTTTAACTTTGAGATACTTTGTTAACTTGTGGATGATGTTTAATTGTGAATGTTGTAATAGGTTGTGAGACATAAGGCGAGGCTTGTAGCACAAGGGTTCATGCATAGACCCGATATTGATTTCAATGAAACTTATTCTCCAGTTATGAGTGGAATAATATTCCAATATCTTATACCTCTGGTTGTTTAATATCGTCAATCCATATAATTGATGGACGTAGTGACTGCATATCTTTATGGGTCACTTGATTCATATATAATATATATATATATATATATATTGTTAACACCTAAATTTGGAAATTGAATCCCTAAGTCCTAGCAAGGATGAAGCAGAATCGGATCGGCTGGTTTGACGGAGAAACAGAGGCCGCATCGGCTAAGAAGCGATCGACTGTGAAGCCAGTCGGCTAAGGTTGAATCGGACAAGAACGGCCGATAGCCGATTCTAGGTTCAGAGAAGATAAGACCATTTCTGGTGCAGATGTTTGAAGATAAATAGAAGATTCACATATCAGTTTGCGCGCTAAAAGATATTGCCATCTATGGATAGAGTCCTGTAACGGCAATTGTATCTGTAAATTAGGAGTTTTGTTTAAACTGTTTATTGTAATGCGGCGTGGGTCCTTCCCGGGATATCATCGTATTTTAAATAGTAGTTTAGATAGAGTCCAGGGTTTATAAAGATAATGTTATCTTGGGTATAAATAGGACCCGAGACCCCCTGTAATTAGACATTCAATCAATCAAACAACATTCGGTGCATCGCCAAACCTTTTCTTCAGACGAGCAATTGATTTGGCTATGGGCTGCATCGTTTCGATCCCCAAATCCAGGTAAATGCTTGTCATTAGTGGTATGTTCTGCTGATTCTAGTGCTTCCATCCTAATGACACATTAGATTCAGGGGTTTATACCGCAGTATTTACCATATATCGCATATAAACTGGAGCAATGTTTAGATCTATCCTGCCATCGGCCAGTTCTATTAAGAACCGGCAGCCGATAGGGCTAGATCTAAAGGTTGGGCTAGTTTATATGTGGTATCCACCATCTCGAGAGGTACAAATCAGCTACAACAGATCAGGTTGTTCTTTTTATACTTAATGCTGCATCAACATTGAACTATTAAGTCATTTTTAGAACTTTCGATGATCTGTTCGGTTAGATTTATATGTTTAGAGACAGTGCGGGGTTTCAGCCGGCCTTTTCTGCACTAATATATTTCTTTTAGTATATTTATTACTAGATTTATGTTAGGACTTCCTCTTCTGTTAAGATCCTATTCTTGTGGGACATTATAAGCCGAAATCGGCCTGCTATCAACAGCCGACGGCCGATTTCCCAGGCTAAGCATACCCAGTTCAAGAATGATATCTTTTCATAAGAATCATCGGAGTACTAGCTGATCCATAGTTAGCTTTCCAGTATCGGCTAGGTTATCAATACATATATTTATTATCCTTTACTGTATTTGGGTTAAGCGGCTGATGCTGTCTCAGTATAGCCGATCCATTCTAGTCGCTTGGCTTAAATATATTTTAGGATAGCATATATATGCTCATGGATTCCCTCAGCCGATCCAGTGGGGATTTAACCTAACACTTAACACATATATCTTGTTTTTTCTTGTTGGTTAACAGATCAAACCAACTGGCACACCCTGCACTGCACAGGCAGCCGAGAAATTTCTCATCAACACGCTTCTTGGCATGCCCGGTGGGACTTTCTCTGTCGGCTTGGCTAGGACGCATCGACTCAACCGAGAAAATGGTCGACTCCAAGAGCCCCAACGTTTCTCAGGACAACATCGTGCCTATGAAGATGGAGCAGTTATCGGCTGAGCAGCAAGCCGATTACAAGAAGATGGTGGAAGAGCTCCAGGCCAACTACTTGCAATCATTCACCCAGACCAGATCTGGGGCTGTACACCAAAAGTACAAGTTTAGCATGGACGTACTCAAGGCGTCCTCCTCCAGTGGATCAAAAGGCAAACAAAAGGTGGAGGAGCTGATTCAGGAACAAGATGATTCGGCCCTGTATACCTTGCAAGACCGAATTGATTCGTTCGTCCATCACGCGCTGGTCAACCAGAGTAGCATCCTTGTCAACACTCTCAACAACATGATCGCTACCGTGGTCAACGCCAAGATAGCTGACCAGCTGCAACGGGGGCCGACGTACATCACAGACGGCCAGTTTCCTGGTTACAGGACGTTGGTGACCCAGAATCGGCCGATCCCACCGCCAACACAACCAGGGCCGCCACCAGGAGGGGTCCTCGGCCAGCCAAATCCAACTGAATCGGCTACAAGGCCAGTAATTACCATGCTGAACCGACAACAACCGCTGCCCCAGGATCAGATTGCTAACATGTTCAACGATAATCGGTAGTCAAAGCCGATTGCCCAGATTGACCTGGACAGACGGTACAATGTCGGTGGCCGACAACTGTTCCCGGGACCACCAACACCACCACCGGCACATCAGCCGCCTCCCGCTGATCATCCACCCACTACCAGTATCAAGGGGGCCGCCAAGATCATCACTACAGGCCTCAGACGCCACCACCACTGTATCGGCTAGCACCCACGCCATATGACCCATATGAGCCGATACAGCAGGACAACCGGACTTGGGCCGATCTGATTGCAGATGTCATGCGCGATCAATTCGGCCTCAAGCCAAAGGACTCAGGGAACATGTATCGGTATCCCTATCCAGAGCATTTCGAGCGGATTCCGTTGCCCAACCGATACAAGATCCCAGATTTCTTGAAGTTCTCAGGGCAAGACAACGTATCAACCTACGAGCATGTTAGCTGATTCTTGGCGCAGTGCGGCGAAGCATCGGCTACAGACGCCTTGAGAGTCCGGTTGTTGGCCGATCTTGAAAAGCAATTTCACAGCTACTTTTACTCCGGCAACCATGAAATGAAGTTGTCGGACCTCACCAGTATCTGGCAAAAGCACAACGAATCGGTTCAAGAATACATCCAACACTTCAGAGAGATGAGGAACCGATGCTACAACCTGGTGCTATCGGACGCCCAGTTGGCCGATTTGGCCTTCCACGGCTTGATCGCGCCGATCCGAGAGCGGTTCTCAGCGCAGGACTTCGACAGCCTGGCCCACTTGGTGCAGAAGGTGACGGCCCACGAGCAGCGATTCCAAGACACCAGGAAGGCCATCAAGAACATAACTCAAGTCGTCGTCGAATCGGACTACGATTCCAATGACGACGACGCAAAGGTGGCGGCAGCCGAATGGGCCAAGAACAAAAAGGTCATTGTCTGCCAATGGCTACTGAAGACGGCCAAAGAAGAGAGATACAACTTCGACATTACTAAAGCCGATAGGATTTTTGACTTGCTGCTCAAGGAGAAACAGATCCAGCTCCCTGAAAACCACGTGATCTCATCGGCTGAAGAGCTAAAGAAGAAAAAATATTGCAAGTGGCACAACTCCACATCCCATGCTACTAACGATTGCAAAGTCTTCAGGCAGCAAATCCAGTCGGCAATTGAGGCCGGGAAATTGAAGTTTGCCGATTCAAGTCGGCCGATGAAGGTAGACGGCAACACTTTCCTGGTCAACACAGTTCAAGCCGGCCCCAGACGAGCCTATCGACAGAATAGAATGGCACACGGCTTAGTCGAGGCATCAATCGAGGCCCGGACAGAAGGCAAGCCGACTGGACATCACGCCGTGCCAATCAACATGGTGCGCCCCGCCATCAGATCGGCTGACCGACGGCCGATCTATGAAGACAGCCGACGCCGTCCTCAGCACCGGTCTCGGTGGGAAGAAGCTCGCGATGAAGCACCTCATCGGCGCGGACCGGAAACGCAAAGCAGCCGGTACGAGGCAGCCCACAGCAGTGCCGATCCGCATTGGCATTGTGATTTTTTTAGGTACTACTGGGAATCCGGCATGAGGCTGTCGACATTAGACGACTGCCCGGCGTGCAACGATCGCCGCGATGAGCAGAGGAGCTCATCGGCTGCAAGCCCAGCCCGGTTCATCCCTAGAGCCGTTCAGCTAAACCAGAGGCAGCGGTTCGTCCATGATTGGCTCGGCCCGATCCATCAAGACTTCTTCTTCGACGAAGACCGCAACGACAACAACCGCACGACGAAGAGGCCGACGAAGAGGAATCGGCCAATCCCCAATGGTGCCCATCCGATCTCTTCGCAAAGACGTAGAAAAGAAGAATTCAACGACTCAAGCGTGAAGGGAGAGAAGAGAAGTTCGGCAAATGATCCAAGAACAGCACCGTCGGCTGGGTAAGATCAAAAGGCAATGGGTTCCTAAAGAGAAAACTGCCGCAGCCGACGAGGAGCAAGCCAGGGAGAGTCCAGCCGATCAAGCTAGGAGGGTGGCCAAAAGGAAAGGAAAAATTTCTACATCGGTCAAGATGGTGTTCATACGGCCAGCCGAATTCAGTGCTCCTGAAGCCGATGCAGACACCGTCGAGGACAACTTAGTAAAACTAGCAATCTCACCGAACCAAGCTATTTTTGACAAACCCGAGGGGACCGAAAATCGGCACTTGAAGCCGTTGTACGTTATAGGATTCGTCAACGGCAAGCCGATGTTCAAAATGCTAGTTGATGGGGGAGCTGCAGTCAACCTCATGCCCTACGCAACATCCAGAAAACTAGGCAAAGGAGCCGAAGACCTGATAAAGACCAATATGGTGCTCAAAGACTTTGGCGGCAACCCATCAGAAACCAAGGGCGTCCTGAACGTCGAACTGACCATCGGTAATAAGACCGTGCCCACAACATTCTTTGTCATCGATGGGAAGGGGTCTTACAACCTGTTGCTCGGAAGGGACTGGATACACGTTATTGTTGCGTTCCTTCTACAATGCATCAGAGCCTGATCCAATGGGACGGCGACAAGATTGAGATCGTACCAGCCGACAGGTCAGTTAGCGTCGTCAGCCGATTTGCCGCTTTGGGAAATCAAAGGCATCGATTGTTTGTCTGGGAAAATTTGGCAAGCCGATTTTCTATATGTGTCCAATTCCACAATACAGCCGATTGGAGATGATGAGCCGCAGCTGCTACTTTGAACAAGACATGGTGGAGGGCTCAAGCGTCTTCGGCATGGACACCGTAGACGAAGACGATGGCAAGCTCGAGCAAGGTTTCACGTCGGCCGATGAATTAGAAGAGATTGACATCGGCTCTGGTGACAAGCCAAGGCTGACGTATATTAGCAAAAATCTATCTCCTCACTGTAGATCCCAGCTCATTGATTTGTTAAAAGAATATAAAGATTGTTTTGCTTGGGAGTACTTCGAGATGCCTGGCCTTAGCCGATCAATAGTGGTCCATCAACTGCCGATTAAGGCAGGCTATCGGCCGTTCAAACAGTCTCCCAGGAGGTTTAAGGCCGATATGTACGATGCAATCAAAACCAAAATCACTCGGCTATACGATGCGGGATTCATTTGGCCTTGCCGATACGCCGAGTGGGTCTCGAACATTGTCCCAGTGTTGAAGAAAAACGATAAACTTAGGGTATGCATCGATTTCAGAGATCTAAACAAGGCCACCCCTAAGGACGAATACCCAATGCCAATAGCCGATTTGCTCGTCAATGCTGCTTCAGGCCACAAAATTATTAGTTTCATGGAAGGCAATGCAGGTTATAATCAGATATTTATGGCCGACGAAGACATCCACAAGACTGCTTTTCGGTGTCCTGGCGCAATCGGCTTGTACGAATGGGTGGTAATGACGTTCGGCTTGAAGAATGCAGGGGCAACATATCAACGGGCCATGAACTAAATTTTTCATGACATGATCGGCTCACTAGTAGAGATCTACATTGATGACGTGGTTGTCAAGTCCAGGGAGATAGAGGGCCATATAGCCGATCTGAGACAAGTGTTAGAGCGGATGAGGAAATATGGCCTGAATATGAATCCACTTACGTGCACGTTTGGCGTATCGGCTGGGCAGTTCTTGAGATTTCTTGTTCATGAAAGAGGGATTGAGGTTACGCCAAGGAGCATAAATGCTATGAAGACAATTCAGCCTCCGAAGGACAAGAAGCAACTCCAATCGTTGATCGACAAGATAAATTTCATCAGGCAGTTCATAGCCAATCTCTCAGAAAAGATGGAGCCATTCACACCACTGCTTCGGCTGAAAGCCGATCAAGCATTCACATGGGGGGCAGAGCAACAAAAGGCTTTTGACAACATCAAGGATTATCTGAGTTCCCCTCCAGTTCTAATGCCTCCACAAAAAGGGATACCTTTTAAGTTGTACCATCAGCCGATGACAAGTCAATCGGCTCCATTTTAATCCAAGAAGTTGAGGGCAAAGAAAAAGCCATCTTCTACCTCAGCCGACGGTTACTAGACGCAGAAACAAGGTATTCACCTGTGGAGAAGCTAAGCCTATGCCTTTATTTTTCATGTACAAAGTTAAGGCATTATTTGCTATCCAAAGAGTGCACAATAATCTGCAAAGCCGATGTAGTTAAGTACATGCTATCGGCTCCAAGGAAGAATTGGGAAGTGGACTTTTACGCTACAGAGTTTGATTTGAGGTATCAGACACCCAGGGCAGTCAAAGGACAAGCTATAGCCGATTTTATTGTGGAGCATAGGAATGACTCGATCGGCTCAGTGGAAATTATGCCTTGGACTTTGACATTTGATGGCTCGGTTTGCACCAATGGCTGTGGCATCGGCTTAGTCATTATTTCACCCAGGGGGGAAAGTTTCGAATTTGCTTTCGCTATCGACCCCCACGCTACAAACAACCAAGCCGAATACGAAGCCGTCCTTAAAGGATTACATCTACTCAAGGAAGTTGAAGCCGACGCCATCGAAATAATGGGAGATTCATTGTTGGTCATCAGCCAATTATAAAATGATGCGCTGATGGTCTATTATCAGCAATGCCGGGAATTAATGAACGGTTTTCGGCCAGTTACATTGAAACATATCCCCAGAGAGCAGAACACAGAAGCCAATGATTTAGCTCAAGGGGCATCGGGCTATCGGCCGATGTTGAAAGAGATCGACATAGAGGTTGCCGCCATTACAGCCGATGATTGGAGGTTTGAAGTTTACAGTTATCTCAAAAACCCCTCTCAATCGGCTACAAGGAAATTACGATACAAGGCGTTAAGATATGTTTTGCTCGATGAAGATCTATACTATCGGACGATTGATGATGTGCTACTCAAGTGTTTAGGAGCCGATCAGGCCAAAGTGGCCATCGAAGAAGTGCACGAAGGGATCTGTGGCACGCATCAATCGGCCCACAAAATGAAGTGGCTGCTTCCCCGAGCAGGATATTTCTGGCCGACAATGCTGGAGGATTGTTTCAAGTATTACAAGGGTTGCCAGGATTGTCAGAAATTTGGCGCCATACAACGAGCACCAGCGTCGGCTATGAACCCAATTATTAAGCCTTGGCCGTTCAGAGGATGGGGCATCGATATGATCGGCCATATCAATCCACCCTCAAGCAAAGGGTATAAATTTATCCTGGTGGCAACAGATTATTTCACAAAATGGGTTGAGGCAGTTCCTCTGAAGAAAGTGGATTCTAAGGACGCAATCGAGTTTGTCAAAGAACATATTATCTACCGATTTGGCATCCCACAAACGATAACAACAGACTAGGGATCTATCTTCGTATCGGATGTGTTTGTTCAGTTTGTCGACGGCATGGGGATCAAGCTACTTAATTCTTCGCCATACTACGCACAGGCCAACGGGCAAGCCGAAGCCTCAAATAAAAGTTTGATTAAATTGATTAAAAGAAAGATCTCTGAGTACCCCAAACAATGGCACAGCCGACTAGCCGATTCACTGTGGGCGTATCGGATGGCATGCCACGGATCAATTCATGTCCCTCCGTACAAGCTGGTCTACGGGCATGAGGCGGTGCTACCATGGGAAAGCGTCGTCGGCTCAAGGCGCATTCAGCTACAGGACCAACTTATAACCGACGATTATTATCACTTGATGGTGGACGAATTAGAAGACTTAGTTTTATCCAGGATGAGGGCCTTGGAAAAAGTTACAAGGGATAAAGAACGAGTAGCCAGACATTATAATAAAAAAGTGGTGCCTAAATCTTTCGAGGAAGGCGAACTCGTTTAGAAATTGATACTGCCGATCGGATCTAGGGATAACAAATTCGGCAAGTGGTCACCAAATTGGGAAGGGCCTTTCAAGATCCACAAATGCGTCTCTAAAGGAGCTTACATGTTAGAGGGGTTGGACGGAGAGGTATTTGGAAGGGTTCTTAATGGAAAATACTTGAAGAAATACTACCCAAGTGTATGGATCAACTCATGATTCGGCTCTGGTTGCTTAGCCGATTTATGACAGCCGATGTCTTGTTTTCAATAAGGCATCGCCTTTAGGTATTTTTATGCAATATTTTTCCCTAAGTTTTCTACGGTCGGCTAACGATTGGCCGATCGCGATGGCAATGATGTGCAAATGACTTGGATTCATAATTTTGTCAACACCGAAGCTATCATCAAAATTTGGGGGGCATATACATACACGAGCCGATAACAAAAACTGGGTATCAGGAAATTTTAAATTTTTTGAGCTTCGCAATCGGCATTCAATATAAAGGTGTTTTAAGTGATTGGGATCGACGGCCATAATTCAGGTGTTAAGATCGACAGTCGTGGTGTGGTTTCGGAATCGGCAAACGTGACGTGACATGGACAGCTAGGGCCAATTTCAGCATAAGCAATTTAGAATTGAAAGTCATACCAAGATAGTACATGCAGCCGGAGCCGATCTCATCCACAAGCACAGTTGCAAAAATTGACAAGCTATATTAAACAAGAGTCAGAGCCGATTACAGAATTTGAGCAGTTGATCAGATTTAAAACCCATTACAAAAGTTCAACGAATATATTACATGAAGCAGTAGCCGAATTCAGAACGCTAAAATATTACAAGTTCATTGCTTCAGGAAATCGGCTATAGCCGACAGTGCCTTCTGCCTGATCTGGTCCACCTCCTCGATGGCCTTGATGTCGTTGGCCTCGGACCCAGCCACCGGCCAAATGCCCTTCACCAGGCCCCAGAGATGCGCCACAGCCACCTTGATACTTTTACGTTGAGCATCGATCTCGGCTGGCAGCCTGGCCATGTACTCCTCTTGGACGTCGATCTCGTTCATGACTTGAACGAGATTGGCCATCAGCTGGTCTTGGCACGAGAGGAGCTGCTCGAGCTTGGCCGCCGGCTCGGTCTTCAGGCGGTCGAAGGCGGCCTTCTGGCTCTTGATGGCTTCCTTGGTTGACTGGAGGGTGGCCCACCGCATCTGGTTTTCATGACAGTCGGCTATTCGCTGCCGTGCCCGCTCGTATTTGAGTTGGTGGGCTTCCAAGAAGGTGGCCAGCACGATGGCATCGGCTAGAGCTTCCGGCAGCTGGCCTTGGATCTCCTTGCAGCGTGCGCGGATCGAGTCGCTGTCGACCACCAGTGCGTCTAGCGAAGCCTCCAGCTGGTTGTCGATGTCAGCTAGGCTAGCCCTCAGGTCCTCCGCCGACGTCACCAGCGCCTCCTCGCCGATCTCACTAGACTCCTCGAACTCCGACAAGTCAAAATTGAGGAGGTCGGCTATGTTCTGCAAAGAGAAAGATGATTAGAAAATGTTGAGTTGGCAGAGCCGATCATAAAATCAGTAGGCTTACCTTGGGCACGGGGTCGAGCAATGGGTTTCCGGCTGGGTTCGCCGCCTCGCAACTGTCGGGCCCTCACTATCGGCATCGTCACCCACGTCAGCCGCAATGTGCTCACTGGACGCCTGCGGGGCAACCAATGGAGATCGTGGGGGCTGCAAAAGAAAGGGTTAGCGGTCAAGTCGGCTAAGTTCTATAAATCAAGTTGCAAGGGATGGTTACCGATGCTGCGTGATGCGGAGTACGGCCGGCCAATTTCTTGACCTGACAAGGATTGTTCGGTCAGATGCAAGTGATATCATCATAAGGCCAAATTTGATGAGACGAGAGCTTACCGACCGATTTTTCGCGGGGGACTCGAAACCGGCGGGACGTCGGCTGGAGTGTTGACGGACTCATGGCTCGAGCGCTTAGGTTCGGCTGCCGTTCCAATAGCCGCCGACATCTCCTCGCTAGCGACGGCGTCAAGAAACGCGCGCGCTCGGGTCCAAGGGGAAGGCTATCGGCGGCGCGATCGACTTCTTCTCCTTCGGCTTCTTGGGGACAGGCGCGGTCGATGGCTGTGCGGGAGGCGCAGCCCTTTTCTTGTGAGCGATCGGCTCGCGCACTTGCCCACGCAGAAGGGACGCTAGCTTCAGCGTGTTCCAGCCGATCACGATGGAGCAAGGCCGCCCCCATCGAGAACACCTAGGCGGTATTCGATGGGGATCGGAGTCGCTTGCCGTCGGCCGTTCCGTCTCGGTCTCCCGCAAGCCGGAGGGAAAGTGTTAATCGGCTATATCGGCGATGATAAGAAAACAAAAATCATTTGGAGTTTAAAGCTTACCGAGGGGATTTCTTCGGGCAGGAACAGGTCGACGTAATAAGATGACCGCTGGTGGAAGATGTGTCGCTTGATTTTGGCCCACCGTTGGTCGTAGGCTACGCTTTTCTTGAGCGCTGTGGTCATCTCGCCAACGCCGCCAGGGGAGGGCCGGCTATGTTCGGCAGCTCGATGCATTATCGCCCTCTGGCTCACCACTCCCCTCGTCTCAATCTTGTCGGCATAGTAGAAGCCGACGGGCAGTTGCCCAAGACCAAACTGTCTCGCAGCCAACGCCGGGTAGTAAAATTCATAAATTTTGGCCACTGATCGGCCCTGGTGGATCCCGGTCGGCAGGATGCAGGGGGACAGAGCGGCGATGAACAACTCCCTACACCTAGGGTTGTCAGCTGAGTTGATGTCTTCCCAATTGAAATCGGCCAGCAACTCGAGCAGTGCCCGATCTCGGTAAAAGTACCAGGCGCGGTTCTCGCGTGACAGCCCGTCGTACAGGGCGATAAACCATTCGGCCAGCAGGTTGGCCGATTGCTTTGAGCCCGCATGAGCAGCCGCTGCTTCTCCATAGCTCATGCATCTGGTGGTGGTGATTTTGTTGCCGTCTTTGTCTTCGATCGGCTCCGGTCTTGGAAAACAGCCTCGCGGGGGAGCCGACCGGCTATTTTGCAGGTCGCCGGCACCAACCGATGTGTAAAAACCACTAGGGGCCGCCGGTGTTGACAGGCGTGGGCGGCTATCTTTGCGGCAGCTTGATGCGCATCGATACGGTAGCCGAGGAGATATTTCCCAGCGCAAGCTTGCTCCCATCGGCCAGGAGTTCGGCTACGACCTGCCAGTTGGCGGTCGGCCCGTAGCTCGATCCGCAGAACAGGAACTTCTCGAGCCACATAATAAGACACGCGACGTGTTCCCTGTGGCCGACCGATCCATCCTTCATGTTTTGAGCAATAAAGCCGCTCCACCCGCTGATGGCTTTGGTTTTGAATTGGTGTTGCCCCTTTCGGTTTAGGTTTCCGGGGTTAGCCGACGCCGGGATGTCCATCCGGCGTCATGTATACGTTGGCTAATGTGATCGTCATCGGCCCTTGCCGAAAAAAGAAGGCGTTGAAGGCTGTCGTTCCAAAAGTATGTCGCAGCCGCGAAGCGGCTCATCTTTCTCCATGCGGCGATGGACAAGGCCAAGCACTGGGCTATTCCGGTTTCCTCCCACTGAGCGTACTTAGCCGATCGCACCCTCTTATACCATTCAATCCAGGCTGCGTCTGTGGTCGGCCATGACTTGAAGGTCCCATTCCAGTGGGCTATGGATGGCTTCCTAGTGTTGTAGGGGATTCTATTGGTTTCGACTATGATTACATCGGTTGGGTCAGTGTTGCCGATGGGGCCGAGAAAGTACCTCTTTTCTTGGGTCAAACTTGGGATAACCACTTGATGTGACAAAGTGCTACGGTTTGAAAGAGGAAAAAATGCTAATCAAGAACGGCTAAAGGCATGATGAACGCAACAACGCTTGGAGGCATGGTCTGGAAAAGAAATATGAAGAAAAAGAGTTCGAACGACGGGCGTACCTCGGGAACTCGACGGCGCGCGCGGCGGTGCGACGGCGGCGGGCGCAGCGGCGGCGGCGGCGGCGCGGCGGCGTGCGCGGGCGGTGCGGCGACGGCAGCGGTGCGACGGGTGCTCGATGCGGCGGCGGTGTTGGAAGCCATTTGGGTCGTAGGAGACGGAGATGGATCCGATTTGCGAGAAGCGCCGAGAGGTGATGAAGGATGCCGGTGAATCGCCGGAGAGGAGAGAGGAGGAAAAAGTTGGTTTGCGAAGTGTTTTGGGTGCGCTTTGAAGGCGTGATTGTTTCGGTCGAGGCAAAGGGCTATTTAAAGGGCACTTGGGGCAGCCGAAGCGGTTTACGTCAGAAAAGAGCAGGAATTTGAACAGGCAACAAATCCGTAACACTTCGTATCACGGACTTGGGGGCATGTGTTAACACCTAAATTTGGTAATTGAATCCCTAAGTCCTAGCAAGGATGAAGCGAGAATCGGATCGGTTGGTTTGACGGAGAAACAGAGGCCGCATCGGCGAGAAGCGATCGGCGTGAAGCCGGATCGGCTAAGGTTGAATCGGACAAGAACGGCCGATAGCTGATTCTAGGTTCAGAGAAGATAAGACCGTTTCTGGTGCAGATGTTTGAAGATAAATAGAAGATTCACATATCAGTTTGCACGTTAAAAGATATTGCCATCTATGGATAGAGTCCTGTAACGGCAATTGTATCTGTAAATTAGGAGTTTTGTTTAAACTGTTTATTGTAATGCGGCATGGGTCCTTCCCAGGATATCGTCGTATTTTAAATAGTAGTTTAGATAGAGTCCATGGTTTGTATAGATAATGTTATCTTGGGTATAAATAGGACCCGAGACCCCCGTAATTAGACATTCAATCAATCAAACAACCTTCGGTGCATCGCCAAACCTTTTCTTCGACGAGCAATTGATTTGGCTACGGGCTGCATCGTTTCGATCCTCAAATCCAGGTAAATGCTTGTCATTAGTGGTATGTTCTGCTGATTCTAGTGCTTCCATCGTAATGACACATTAGATTCGGGGGTTTATCTTTGCGCTATTTACCATATATCGCATATAAACTGGAGCAATGTTTAGATCTATCCCGCCATCGGCCGGTTCTATCAAGAACCCGCCCCGATAGGGCTAGATCTAAAGGTTGGGCTAGTTTATATGCGGTATCCACCGTCTCGAGAGGTACAATTCAGCTACAACGGATCAGGTTGTTCTTTTTATACTTAATGCTGCATCAACATTGAACTATTAAGTCATTTTTAGAACTTCCATGATCGTTCGGTTAGATTTATATGTTTAGAGACAGTGTCGGGGTTTCAGCCGGCCTTATCTGCCCTAATATATTTCTTTTAGTATATTTATTACTAGATTTATGTTAGGACTGTCTCTTGCGTTAAGATCCCATTCTTGTCGGACATTATAAGCCTAAATCGGCTGCTATCAACAATTGACGGCTGATTTCCCGAGCTAAGCATACCCGGTTCAAGAATGATATCTTTTCATAAGAATCATCGGAGTACTAGCTGATCCATAGTTAGCTTTCCAAGTATCGGCTAGGTTATCAATACATATATTTATTATCCTTTCGTATTTGGGTTAAGCGGGCGATGCTTTGTCTCGGTATAGCCGATCCATTCTAGTCGCTTGGCTTAAATATATTTTAGGATAGCATATATATTCTCATGGATTCCCTCAGCCGATCCAGTGGGGATCTAACCTAACACTTAACGCATATATCTTGTTTTTCTTGTTGGTTAACGAGATCAAACCAATCATAGCACGCTACCTGACCGCACGGTGTAGAAGGACTCCGCACTGGAGTTGCGAGATCTCCCAGCCAGCCGCGTGAGAGAAATTTCTCATCAACATATATATATGAAGGTTCCCAATGAAATCTCTATTTCGGATCAAAACGCAAATCGCAGCATGTATTGTGTAAAACTTCAAAAGTTACTATATGGCTTAAAGCAGTCAGGAAGAATATGGTATAACCAACTTAGTGAGTTCCTTCTGCAGAAGGGATACACTAACAATGATGATTGTCCTTGTATCTTCATCAAGAAGTCCCAAACGGGATTTTGCATAATATCACTGTATGTTGATGATTTAAATATCATTGGCAACCCACAAGATATTGATGAAGCACGTAATCATCTAAAGACGGAGTTTGAAATGAAAGATTTGGGTCAAACCAAATTTTGCTTAGGTTTACAACTTGAGCACCTTCCCACTGGAATTTTAGTGCATCAATCTGCATATATCCAGAAAGTATTGGAGAAATTCAATATGGATAAATCATATCCCTCCAAAACTCCGATGGTTGTTCGATCTTTAAAGCTCAAGACTGATCAATTCATACCAAAGGATGAAGGAGAAGAAATTTTGGAACCTCATTACCCATATCTAAGTGTCATTGGAGCGCTCATGTATCTTGCAAATTGCACCATGCCTGATATTGCATTTGCAGTGAACTTGTTAGCTCGACATAGCGTTGTTCTAACCAAATGTCATTGGATGAGAATAAAACATATCCTCATATATGTGAATGGCACAAAAGATCTTGGATTATTTTTTGAAAGGAACCCAGACTCCAATATGATTGGATACACTGATGCTGGCTATTTATTTGATCCCCATAATGACCGATCCCAGCTAGGCTTTGTATTCTAACATGAAGGGACAACCATTTCATGGAAGTCATCAAAGCAGACTCTTGTGTCTACCTCCACTAATCACTCTGAAATAGTTGCACTATATGAGGCCTCACGCAAATGTGTTTGGCCTCGCAGAGTGATCAACCACATACAACGGTCATGTGGTATTGGTGACATTGATTCACCAACCGTTATCTATGAAGATAATTCTGCTTGTGTTACACAGATGGAGACTGGCTATATCAAAAGCAACATAACTAAGCATATCTCTTTCAAGTTGTTTTTATCCCCATGAATTAAAACAAATGGGTGAAATTGTTAGTGATATGCCCTAGAGGCAACATGGAGATGTTGGATATCATGGTAACGATCTATCGGCCCTTACTTGCAAGTGTTCCTGGTTTGCACGGTAGAAAAGTTTTTTTTTCTGGCTAGCGTAGCCTCCACGTAACCCTTCAGTGGTATCAGAGTTAATCTTGCTTAGTTCGGGTTTTAGATTGGATCTGGAACAAGTTTTGCACACGGGTTGATTAGATCAATCAGTTTGACGGGATCTGTTGAGGAGAGTAGATGGTTATTGCGTTCCTTGATAGTGTATCGGAACGACATAATGTGATTACGTCGAAGCAATATCCATAGAACTCGGTTTGAGTTGGGTTCGAGATAGTGTTCCTTGATAGTGTATCGAAATGGTATAAAATGTGATTATACCGAAGCTATCTCGTAGTCTGACCTTGTTTGCTGCCTCGCGCCTACGCAAACCATCTCCCTACCGCCGTGTGCGCCCCCCTTATAGGTCATCTCGATGTCGTATCTCTACGATAGGTAGAAAATGTCCTACGCCTAACTTGTTTTTGCAGAGAATGCTTTGAGATGGTATGACCCTACTGTATGTATGAGATGCATGTGATGCGTGTAATATTCTTTCATATGTGCAATCCTCGTAATATTCTTTCATACATGCAATGCTTGTAATATTCTTTCACGACCTACGAGTCGATGTAATCTTCAATTAGAGCTTTTATAGTAGTAGCTTAGTTTGAAGAAATCAAGCATTATGCACATTGGAAGACGGTGATGAAGATGGAGATCCTCTACACCGGCATGGAGATGAAGATCACCATGTGAAGGGGGCCATACTATTTCATTATATGCTATTCTACCTACTTTCATATATGTGATATGTTTGTTTGATAGGATAGCATCCCTCGCAAAATTAAGTAGTAATGATGCCCTTCCAAATGTTGCACCCGTCACCGTTATGCTCGTCAATGGTGGGTCTCCAAAGCAGAGTGCCATTCTCTATCATAACACGAGGGGTATATGTCGGACATATACAGGAGCATTTGGTTTACTTAACAAGGCTATCAAAACAGTTTTGGGCCTTGGGGCATAGGTTGGGTCTGGGGCATGGAGATGCCACACCAACAACAAGAGTCACATAGAGATGTGATTAGCAAGGTGTTGCTTACCGATGTTACTAATTTTCTAGCAGTGATGCCAAAGCTCACTAGAAATTAACTAACATGTGGATCTTGACCCAATACGTAACCTAGAGGGAAGGTGTAAAATACGTAATGGGAGTCTAATGTTAAATTGTTTAACAATATACATAGCATAAACATTGTGCTAAACTTTGCTTTTTCGTTGTAGAATAAATGGCGGCAAATACTACACCTAGTGCTTTTAATTTGCGATCTAGTCTCGAAAAGAAAAAATTAAACGGAACAAACTTTATGGATTGGTATCGTAACTTGAGAATTGTTCTCAAGCAAGAGCGTAAGGAGTACGTTCTTGAAGTACCTTATCCGGATGATTTGCCTAACAATGCTATCGCAATCGCACGGAGGGCTTACGAGAAGCACACTAATGATGCCCTAGATATAAGCTATCTCATGCTTGCTACAATATCCCCGAGCTTCGAAGCAATATGAGAGCAGCGATGCTCACACTATTATTCGGGGACTGCGTGGTATGTTTGAGAACCAAGCTCGGGCCGAGAGGTTCAACACCTCAAAGTGCTTGTTTGCGTGCGGCTTGTTGAGGGAATCCCGTCGATCCGCATGTGATATAGATGATTGGCTATATCGAGAGTCTTGAGAAACTAGTTTTCCCTCTTAGCCAAGAGTTGGCTACGGACGTGATTCTCCGGTCGCTCCCTCCGAGCTTCGAGCCATTCATATTAAATTATCACATGAACAATATGGATAGAACCTTGGCCGAATTGCATGGGATGCTAAAGACAGCCGAGGAGAGTATTCGAAAACGGTCATCATGTGATGATGATGCAGAAGGCTAAGCGCAAACCACTGTCAAGATACTTTGCACCAAGAGGAAGTTAACTCCCGATGAGATCGCAAGTGCCTCTAATGCAAAGAAGGGCAAAAAGGGGTCGGCGACATCGATGCCGTTTGCTTCTATTGCAAGGAGACAAAGCCACTGGAAAAGGAACTGCAAGAAGTACATGGAGGATCTCAAAAAGAAGCAAAGTACGACTTCGCTTCAGGTATTAATGTTATAGACATTAATATTGCTACTTCACCTACGATTCTTGGGTATTTGATACCGATCGTAGTTCATATTTGCAAATCGTTGCGGGGAATTAGAAGAAGTAGAGGCTTGAGAAGGGGCGAGGTAAACTCTGCGCGTCGGCAATGGAGCAAGCGTTGCTACGGTGGCCGTCGACACGGTACCACTTCATCTACCTTCGGGATTAGTTTTGGAATTAAATAATTGTTATTGTGTTCCAACACTATGTCAAAACGTTATTTCCGCTTCATGTTTGCAAGCGAAAGGATATGATTTTAGATCAATGGACAATGGTTGTTCAATATATCTCGGAGATATGTTCTATTTTCATGCTCCATTGGTGAATGGATTATACGTTTTGAATCTTGAAGCGTCTCCCATCTATAACATTAATACGAAAGGCAACTCTCTAATGATACAAATCCCACGTTTATCCGGCATTGTCACTTAGGCCATATAAATAAGAAACGCATGGAGAAGCTCCATAAGGATGGATTGCTTTACTCTTTTGATTCTGAATCATTTGAGACATGTGAGTCTTGTTTACTTGGTAAGATGAGAAAGGCACCTTTCTAAGGACACGTGAGAGAGCAAGTGACTTGTTGGCACTCGTACATACCGATGTATGTGGACCAATGAGCTCAACGGCCGAGGTGGTTATCGGTACTTCATTACCTTTACCGATGACTTGAGTAGATATGGTTATATCTACTTAATGAGGCATAAGTCCGAATCCTTTGAAAAGTTCAAAGAATTCCAGAATCAAGTATAGAATCATTTAGGGAAAACAATAAAGTTTCTATGATCAGATCGTGGAGGGGAATACTTAAGCCAAGAGTTTGATAATCATCTGAAAGATTATGGAATTGTTCAACAGTTGACTCCACCAGGAACTCTACAATGGAACGGAGTGTCCAAACGGAGAAACCGCATGTCGAAACTTGGTTTCGGCAATAGAAAAATTGGGGTCGCAGTCGAGATTGCCAAGCACGATGGGTTGGAAGGAGAAGAAGATTTAGACAGGTTCAGGCCCTCTCGTGAGGTAATACCCTACTCCTGTTTCGGTGGATTCGATCCGCCGAGTGTCTTTATTGATCTCGTGATCCGATCCGACCTCCGATCTCCCTCAAGGGACACCCCTTACCCCCTTATATAGTCTTGGGAGGAAGGCTTACGATCGGAAAACCCTATCTTATTCTAGTTGGTTTCCTCTATCTTACCAAACCGTGATCGTAGGCCGATTGCCTTATCTCTATCGGCAATCGTAACACCCAAGTCATGTTTGGTTTACAGATATGGCAGGCACAATCTATCCCTACCTCCAATCGGATAAGCTTGCCATGTAGATACCCGATTGCCATAAGCTCCACAGTAGCCCCGAGTCCTTTTCGCGACGAGACAACTCACTTTAAACCAAAACAAGATGCAGCCAAAAACCTCTTTGGTCGAGTGCTTCTGGCGCCGAGTGATTTCATCATCTCCGCCTGAATCTTCCCGAGTGGCTCCAAAGACTGTGAAGGGCTGGAAAAATATCTAAAAAATTCTCAAAAATAAATATCTAGGTGCATCTCCGATGCACCTAATTAGGTGTAGCCCCGACTATATGGTTAGTCAAAAAGGCTAAGCATATAGTCAAGAACTATAAAAAATCATTCTCATGTAAATGCCTAGCTCATGCTAAAGCAATCATAGAAATCTCATTACTCGGTAGGTTCATACTCATCCGAGTGAATTTGCCCGAGTCATCTCAAAACAAATAATTCAATCGACCCTCGGGGTAAAAACACTCGGCAAACTCATGCTTATCCGAGTGGTTCGCCCGAGTTACCTCGGAGCTAATATCTCAATCGTCCCTCATGGGAAAACAAGTTCTTTCAATCGTATGAAAAATATGACCAAGTGATTAAACAAATTATGCCATAACACCGGTCTCAATCTATAAAGATCTTCACCAAGGTGGAAAAATAAATAGGCATTGATAAGATCACTTGATCAAAGCCAAGAAACCAAACGCCCTTGTCATCAAGGCAGCTATAAAAACTTAGCCGTTGGTTACCTTCCAAGTTGCATCGTGTCGCTTCTCATGAAGTCAAGCAAGCTGCGGTTTGAAAGGATCTTTTAAAGGTACGGGGCACTCGGACACGCGCATATTGCCAGGGGCAAATCTGCTTAAGCGCATCCGCTTAATGTCCCTAAGGACACGCGTCGAGCCACACCTTAGTTGGGCCGTAGATTATCTCATGGGCTCGGCCCAATCCCGAGAAAACCTAGCGCAACCCTCAAATCTTTCTATAAAGGATCGAGGTCGTCCCCGCCTCTTCATCTTCCAAAAGATTCCCCTTTTCGCAGATCTGTTCACCGCCTCCCTGCGGAGAACCCTAGACTCGCGTGCTCCCAAATCCATCCATCCAGGAACTCGCTACTTGTAACAACTAGCTTCCGCAGCCAAATCTTCCACGTTCCCTTGTCAAAAACCCGACCTTTTCGGCGATCCACTCCTCATCAACACCACTCTCATGGCGGAGGAAAAGAGGATTTCGTTCGACCAATGGGCCGCTTCGATGTAAGGGAATCCACCCTCAAGGAGATGGTGAAGCACGGGTGCTTCCGCCAAAGGAACTCGTGGGATGGCGCCCGCGGCGGGGGAGGACTTCCCGACCCCGAACACCGGTGAGCTTGTCGTTTTCACTTCTTTTTCTATTGCGGGTTCAGCATTCCCACCTCCGAATTCTTCCGAGGACTTCTTGACTACTATGGGCTTCATCTCTATCATCTGAACCCCAACTCAATGCTTCACATCGCTCTCTTCATTCATGTATGTGAAGCCTTCCTTGGCATCCTCCCCACTTCCACTCTTCCGTCGCATGTTCTATCTCAAACCTCATCCGAACAAGGACCAGCCTTGTGTCGTCGGGCGGGCAGGTTTCCAACTCCGTGGATCTCTCCGCAAGGAGTACTTTTCTCTACCTTTGAAGTCTTCCAATAAGGGATGGCATGCGGGCTGGTTCTACATTAGCAACATAGAACCTAGCCTCGCCATCTT